>CM060921.1:803740378-804940378 GCA_030737875.1 Allium sativum | reverse complement strand
TCCACTAACTCGATGCGCTGTCAACACCAGAATTCATCCAAGCCCGAGAGTGAACGGATGAGCGCCACGTCACTCCGACCCGACCCGATTTCTGGGTGATTCTCTGCCTATAAATAGACCCCCAAGGGTCATTTGAAGGGATCTTTTGGCACTTTGAGAGCTTGTGTGTTCTAGAGAACCGAATTCCAGCACTCCCAAACAATCCAAATCCTCTTTCCAAGCATAGTTTTGAGATCATTGTATGAATTTGTATGATAATTGAGTGAGATGGAGTGAATATATTGTTGTAATCTCATTGAAATCGTCAACAAAGTGATATAAAGTGGACGTAGGCTCGTTAACGCCAAACCACTCTAAATCTTGTGTCTTTTTTCTGTTTTTGATCTTATTTCATAGTTGTTTTAGTCAATTTGGGTGTTAGAACCACTTTTTGGTCTAACAATATATATATATATATATATATATATATAATGTATATGTTTCCATTTCACGACTATGTCGCTATATATGGTTCATACAATGCATGTACAATTTATACATCACTCATATAATTTATACAATGCCCATACATGAGTTGTACAATGCTTATATAATTTATACTTCTCTTATATAAGTTGTACATCGCCGTTCCATTTCAGTTTGAATTTAGAAATCTCACATTGGTTTCCACTCCTTTAAAAATACCAGAAAGCTCAGAAAAATATCCGGTCTATTCTAGAATGTAGAGGACGTCGCCACGAGTCCTATGTCTCCGGTTTCACTGAATTTCGACAACATATCAAAAGATATGATTTTTATTTGAAAATCAAACTTTGCGACGGTTTTAAATGTTGAAATCAGTTTAGAAAATAATTAGCCGTTTACCTCTGAAAGTGTTCGAAACTAGGTTTCGATTTTTAGCGAAATCCGTAAAGGAGTTGGAGGATCGTAGGGTGCCATGGCCTAGAGCCTTGAGAGGCACACTTGCGCCGGAAGTAGGGCTGGGTTCGAATTACCCAGGTGGCGGCGGCGGGTCTTCAAAGGTCCGATGTTTGAGGCGTCGGATCTGGCGAAATACACGACGAGGATGGGTGCAGGTGGTATGGATTTGGAGCTGGAGAGGAGAGCTTCAAAAAGCTTAACTGGAGCAAGGGTTAACGGGGCGTGGTTTGGTCGGAATTTGGTCAAGAAGGGAAGAACAACTTCCGTCGTTCGCCTCGGAGCTTTTACGGGGTGAGAGAAAATGAAGGGTGAATTCTCATTGGCCGGTTAATTTATATTTTATTTTAATTCTTTTATTTTCAAAAATATGGTTTTCTTATCCGAACTCCAAATCAAACCCAACGACTGTCGTCTCTAGCTAAATACCCCCATCCCGGACACAATGGAATATGTTTCGTAAGCCAATTCGACTGTTTCAGTCAGTTTTTCTTCAAATTAAAATATAAAACATTCAAATATCAATTCGAACGTTCATTTTAGTTTGCTAGGGCCACATACTGATTCTAAAAATCATGGAAAAAATATTTCTGACTTTGTTTTGTTGATACGGTCCCAACAAAACTGACTTCGTCGAATTTGAAGACCGTTTGAAAAATGGACTTTTTCTGGTCGATCCAATTCAAATTGAAATTACGAAACACGTTATCCTTAGCCACGCTCACATATTAATTCCAAAAATTATGGAACTTGGAACCTAGCAATAAATTGACCTCCCAGACCCAACAAAAGTGGTTTCGTCGAAAACGGAGGTTGTTTGCAAAGTTTCTATTTTTCAGGGCCACCTTTGTTCTATATTGACCATTCAGAATATTCAACTAGCCATATCTTTCAATTCCTGCTATGAAATTTCAATTTTTCAGATTCGTTGGAAAGATATACCTAAATAGATTCAAATAGTTTTGGTTTTGCCGAAATTCGCTATATTTTGCATCCTGTGCGTTTAGTCAAAGTTCAGTGTCCGTACTATATTTTCTTTATATTCTACACTGAATATTCGACTGGCCATAACTTTTGATTTCCGCCATGAAATTTCAATCTTTCTGATTTGTTAGAAAGATATTTCCAAATAGATTTATATATTTTTGGTTTCACCAAAATCCGCTATATTTTGCATCCTGTGAGTTCATCCAAAGTTCAATGTCCGTGCAATGTTTATTTTGAATTATGCACTGACAATTCATTTGACCGTAGCTTTTGATTTCCGCCATGAAATCTTGATTTTTGGATTCTTGGAAAGATATTTCTTAACAGATTTAGATATTCTTTGTTTCACCAAAATCCGTTATATTTTGCACTCTGTACATTCAGTCAAAGTTCAGTGTCCGCGCTCTGTTTATTTCGAATCCTACACTGACTATTCATTTGGCCATGACTTTTGATTTCCGCTATGAAATCTTGATTTTTCGGATTCGTTAGAAAGATATTTCATAACAGATTTAGATATTTTTTGTTTCGCTAAAATCCGTTATATTTTGCACTCTGTACATTTAGCCAAAGTTCAATTCAAATTTCAACTACCGTGCTATTCATACGTCAAAATTCATTAAAATAGCCAAATTAAAATTTTTTAATTGGCTCTGATTTTCGGGTTGTTACATTTCTTTTAGCTGTATACCCATGGTATTTTTGGGGAAATCAATTTGTGATTTGGCGGGTGACATTCAAAGTAAATAAATGTGTGATCTGTTAGAGAAAAGCGTGGCCTCTAGCCTCACAACCGGGAAATGACAAAAATCGGGCAGGCAGCATGGCTATGTGGGTTTCTTCCATTAGGGTGTATTATCACCTATCTAGAGATATTCATTTCATTCTTTAATCTATTTGATGTTGTCCTATTCGGGAAACGGTTGCTGATCCCATCCGTTGGTGATATACATTCGATACACTCAAGCGAAATGAGTGGTCGGTCATGTGTGGCCAGGTTGCAAGATGTTCTTGTTGAACCCAGTGTATTCCTCTCTAGAGGTACACTATCGAAGTGTAGTTCCATACCTTGTCATAGTTGGAAATCCATTATCCAATAAATGCCCATGATTTTTGATTATATATTATGTATGTAGAACGTGAGATGAAAGTGTTTCTGCTAGATTATTATTATATTGTGGTTGATAGACACTATTATAATATAAAAAGAATTTTGATATAAAGATTACTTTGGATACACATAAGGGAAAAAACCCGTTCCGTTATACGGCGTGGTCTTATGAGATATCGTTTTATTGCTCAAACCGTTTTAAATTGTTTTACTTACACCATTCCCATGACTGATCTAGAGTTTTTTTTGTTTTGTTTTCCCTAAATTCTTGGGTGCCCAATTTTGTACCGGCAGTCAAGTAGTCAAGATTTTACAGATATACTTGGAGAGCTTGGAGCCAGAGACTTCAGGATTATATAGCTATTATTTATTCCTCGGTGTTGTAAGTATTGTACTCTGATAAGGCTACTGCGTACATACACTAGTTTTATTTCAAAGTTATGTATCTATTATATATTGTTCGTTCCGCTGTGAGATTCGTGTTTACTCTTATGTTGTATGTTCTTCTTCTTCTTCAATTCTAAGTTTCTATCTTATCTATTCTCACCCTCTAATTTCTTTCATGGACTATCCAGTATTTCCGATGCTTGAATAGTCGACATCGTGTTTATGTCGAGTACTCAGGGTCGCAAAAACCCCGGGTCGTTACACAAAGATTGGATCGTGATTTCCCCCTGGCCATCGGCTCGTGGTCCCTCCTTCAGCTCGTAGCTCATGACATCATGCTCCAACAACGGTTCGCGGTTCGTGGTCTGCCTCCTCCAGCTTATGGTGACTGATTCGGCTCGTGCAACATCTAGGTGGTTCGTCCTATTCCTCATGGCCGGGGTGTGAGGGTTCGCCATCTTCCTCACGGTCGGGGTGTGAGGGTTCGTGATCATCCTCACGATCGGGGTATGGGGTTCATGATTATCCTCACGATCGGGGTGTGAGGCTTCACCATCTTCCTCATGGTCGGGGTGTGAGGATTCGTGATCATGGGGGTGCTTCACGAACGGGTATGACCAATTTCCTGTAACTCTTTCTAGCCAGCTATTTACACCATACGACGGCGTTTTCGACCATTCTAACTGTTCTAAACAACCACAAAACATTCCAAACAGTCATAGCAACATGTATAATCAACCATAAACATCAAAACAACAAATAATCATGTCAACATGGATCAAACATACCCAAAACCCATGTTTTTCCCCTTGATCATGTTTAAACACAAATAATGATAGGATTAGCAAAACTTATCCAAATTAACCCAAATTTCTAACAGAGCCCTAAAATAATATTTTAGAATTTTAGAATTTTTTTTCCAGAATTTAATTACGTATAATTTCGCTAATTACTACTAATCACCCCTAATTAGCCGTAATTAGTGAAAAACGATGCAAATCACTCACCTTGGCCACAAACAAACTATAGATCTGAAATACTATATGTTTTGGGTCGAATTATAATGCAACACAACAGCTCCAACTCTGATTTGGTGTTATTTCCCCTTGATTTGACGTAGCTTGGCTTAATCTTCAATTAGAAAGCGATTAGGAGTGATTTGGGATGAAATTAGAAGGAGGATGCTATGGCTAGGGTTAGAGAAATGTTTTTGGCGGCAGAAAAATGAAATAAAATTCGTTTCCTAATGTTCTCAGCTTCCCCATAACTCTAATCCTGAAATGGGTTATGGGCCCTCTTGCTAATCACACTAATTAGGCCTGGTTAAGCTGTTTTTACCTTCTAAACCTTGTTTCAGCCATATCTCCCAAACGGTAAGTCCTTTTGGCTAATATGACCACTCTACGGAAAGGTAAACTGTCATTCGAATCCATAGGAAGTGGTTTCAGGTCAAAATTCCTTACCAATCAAAAGTTATGGCCGAAACAAGATCATCTAGAGGCAAAACGGTCATATAAAAATCGGCAAAAATCATGAACATGGAGAATGACTCCAATAGCCGTTCCACAAATTTACATGACCATACGACTTCGTATGAGAAATAAATAAATATTCTACGATCCTTCGACGCATAGAATGCAGGTCGTTACAAAATTCTTTTAAGGGGGAAGGATTGTAACGTCCCAGAATTTTTGTTGTTTAATAATTAATTTAATTATTGTAATATATTGGCTCCATAATTTAAATGGTTTGAATTCAAATATTTAAATTAATGTAAATAATGAGATAATATAATTATTTCTAAAATAGTCGGAAATGGTGGAATTTGCAATATTGTGTAATATGAATAATATATGATATTTAAATAAGTTTATATTTGAGTTATAAATAACGAATATATTATTTAAATGACAGTTGAACGTATTAATTTTAATATAAATTATAATTAAGCCCGTAACGACGCGGTAGTTCGTAATACTACGATTTGAACGTCAACTGAGCATACATGGTTCGTTATAAATCGGATTTCTTTGAAACAAGACACGTTGGATCTATTAGATTATATTTTCTAATAGAAGTGAAAAATCGAGATTTCGTCATATATATTATAAGTTATGTCCAAATCAATTTTTCAAATAGTCGCTAGGGAATCGTTTATAAACCATAACGGTTATTTAATTATAATGAAATTTTTATTTAGTATTTGGATGAGGTTTTTAAGACGTAGTTATAATTTAATTTTTAGAATTTTACTATAATTTTAAATTTGGAAAATAAATAACTTTTTATTTGGAGTGTTTTACACCCTATATCAGCATTTTGGGATTTCACAGAATGAATTAACTTGCCTATTTTATTATACTTTTTGGATCATGACACATTGCCCGTTACGAAGGTATTTATATATCTATCGTTAGCGGTCTGTAAAAGAATGAAATTATACGCAACCCTGGTACCCTTGATAAACAAATATAGATACACAGGTCTTTTCCTTAGTTACTTAAGATCCTGATACGTACTGTATTGATTGTGCATTTTACTGAGCGGTTAAATCAAAGTATCATTGGAACAACAAACTACTAATCTCACAAATAACATCATGCAACCAAATATATTCCTTGAATGCTTCTGGGGTTTCTATAAATAGCTGGATGTTTAGATAATATAACTTAATGTACAAATCCGGTGAACTATTTCTAATATCATAACAAAAACCCAAATGATTACACTCTGAAAGTGCGCTGAGGTATCAACTGTTTGCAAATGCATTAGCTTGCTTTTGGATGTTAATCTGAATTAGAATTCCAGAAGCATAAAAAGGAAATGGGACGGAAACTAGGAAGAGAAAAACGTGTTCTACTTGTGGCATGGTGTAATCACTTATTATATTTCAAAGCTTCCTAATATATCTTTTCCTCTATGAAGAAGTAACTGTACATATACTGGGCACCACTAAAAACACATGCAATGTTCTGAAGCCATCCTACCCTATAAGGCTAAAACTACTCGAAGAAAATTTATAGCAAACCTGTTCACCCACGTTCCTTCATGCCACAAAAAGAAAATTTGCAACCCTACCAAGAAGAACAACCACCTATGATACATGGAAAATCTTCCCTGTTTGATCCAATCACGCACCAGTGTTTAAATAGTAGCCGCTCTAAAAATTGTACCCTTGAATTCAAAAACTTAAGAGTTAAGTTTCATATGCCCTATCACTTCCAATACTATCACCTATGCTGTTAAAACTTAAAAGCCTACTTAGTCCTCATTAAGTTAAAAGCACATGCAAATCTGAATCCAGCGCAAGTCTACGCTACTTCCTACCACCCTATAAGCGTGGCCACCAAGCTGTATCACCCTATAAATAAACCAGTCTTCCATTCTAGAATGCAACTCAAACCAGCGAATGAAATTTAGTAAACGCAAACATCATAAAAAGTTTTATAAATCGAAATAAAAGCCAATACCCCAATATATATATATCTCAGCTCGTTTTGATCAGAACTTTTCACTAATGTCCTTCGTTCCTGGCGCGATGGAGTTTTAATGAGTTGTGACTCAGACAGTGGAAACTAGAGCGCGACCTAGCAGTGGATACGGTGATCGATGATGGAAGTTCAGTGTGTATTCGAGTTCGCAGGATGGAATGGCACTTCTGGTAGGACGATGGAAGGGCTCGGTGGACATTTTGGTGGTGCGACATGGTTACTGACACAGTACAATACCTTTCGACGCGTTTTACAGGTTGGATTCGAAGGGGTTCTTATGGGTATAAGGTTGAAGCGGAGGTCTCGAGAAGAAGCGGAGTGTTTGTGATTTGTGATGTCAAGAAATATTGAAGGAGAATGGGTGGAACAAATGATCGAAAATGGTGAAAACATAACAAGGAGAGCAGCGTTTTTTCCTGGGGCGAGGAAGAAATAGTCGAGGGTGTGTCAGGTTTAGGAGATCGGGCTATCTTCAGTGGGTATCGGGCCGAGGCCCAGTTTTAAGAAAAGGAAATATATATATATATATATATATATATATATATATATATATATATAAAGAAGAAGAAAACGTGCAACGTTAGGAACGAGAAAAAAAGGATATTGCATGGTTTGTTTGACGATAGGAGCTACAGTGCCAAGCCGAGGAAAGGCATGTGGGCCGATGAAGGAAAAAGTAAGGCCAGATTTTTTTATTAATAAATATAGTTTAACTAATTTAAATAATATAAGGACTTATAATTACCATATCTTATGCATACAAACTCAGTTTAAGGACTGGTCGGTCATATTGGAATCGTACGAACGTAAACTACATAATGGAGCTGGTTTGAAGCCAATTGGAGATCGTTTCAATTTATGGCGGAGTTAAAAGCCTGATATGATCCATCGAACGTTAATCGTTATTTAATGATTAATGAACAAGGTGAGTAAACTCACTAACTCTGTCCAGTTTTATAACTTCACAAACGTTATTTAATATTGATAAAAATGATTGAAAGCTGTGTGTGATGGTTGTTTGGATGATTTGCTATTTTGTTAGTTGAAAACGTATATACCGTTACATATATAAGTCATTAGTTGAACACTGATCCTATTTATTATAATATTTCATAATGATATGAAATTGGCATTATTTAAGTTGATTAATGTAATGACCCGAAAATTCCCGCCCTTTGAATCGACCATAAACCACACAGGTCTGATCCAAAAGTTGGAATTCCTCGAATGCACTAATTCTGGGCATACAACGCATCAAAACAACAACATAAGACTTTTATAAAACATTATAATAGTGTTACATCATAGTACATAATATCAGAGTACATCGAATAATATAAAAATACAGCGGAATATAAGTTACAATAAATTTAATACATTGCAACGAAAGACTATAAATGCTCTGGACACAGCTTTAAGCTTCAATCCAGAATCCTGCTCAAGAGATAAATATCTGAAAAACAAGCTACTCGACTGCCCATGTGGAAAATATGGGCATCCGAGTTTGCCAGTGAAACAAACTACAGGTCAGTCATGGGACTGGTATGAGAAATCTAACTTAACTAATCTAATAATAAGGCTAATCACAGGACCACGCCGCTAACGCGGAACAGGTTTACTCCATTGGATTGCCAGTGCATAGAATAAAGTAAATCACTAAACAACGCAAAGTTTTTTAGAAAAATGAAACCATTATAAGACTCAAGTCCCATCGCACAACGCAACGCAAACCAGAGGATAGAGTTTTACCTTATAATGGTCAAAAATGCTTGATATGATAAAAACGGATTTGATATTATTATTAGTGTATATATGTTTCATAAACAATTCAATCATAATGTATCAATCATAGACAACATAGCTACCATATACTATGTCGCCATACTAGTTCTACAATCAAAACCACATGGTGTCGTATTGGAAATTGGGTTTCCATCATGAGTCGAGGCTAGGGATCGTCCTCTCCAATTCGAGACACTCTAGCAAATGCCTCAGGATTCCCCGCAGTGAACCCTTGGATCTTCAGGGCCGGTCCACAAATATCGTTAGTGGATTAGTTATGCCTGAACACACGCTTCCCGGTCCTTTTGAACCTATAATATGACCACTTCCGGCCTACAAAAATCCGAGGTACCTCATAATTCATCATCCACATAAGTAAAAAATGTCATGGCTGGTAAGTCGTTGACACCACTTCTAGCTTGAAAGAAACATGCGCACTACCTGCAGTCCTGATCCCATTTTTGACTCATACCGGGGTATGAGGTTCCTGAAGTCATGCTATACACAAAGCTATGCCGGAATAGGCTATTCTTAGATCATCACACAAGGCCCAGCTTTTCAACAAAAGCCTTGATCATTTGCATCTTGGCGTGCCACATTGACAATTCACGCCATGCGATCAATAACTACCAATGTATACCCTCTGAGCTTGTATGTCTCAGAAAAGGGTGTTATGCAAGAGAATAAATTCTCCGCCACCAACAGATATATATTAAATAGATATCAATTTAATTTACATGGAATGAAATTCAATGTCAGACACACATCCATTTACATGTCCGTACTGGGTCTGAACGAAACCGGAGACACCTTATTCCTCATCCCGTATGTCCAATACGGATGTGAGATGCTCGCTTATCCGGACGATCAACATGTACGGCTGGACAACTACCACTTTAACCCTTTACTTGTAGCTAGCCAATGTCGGGCATAAGTAGTCATCCATTCGATGTGAAGATCGCCGGTCTTCAATCACCGTCTTCAATATCTTTTGACTTAAATCGTCGTATAATCATTTGAAATGAGATTGAACTCGGTCTTTTCAAATGATTCTCGCATATATAATCTAAAACCATATCATATCGTTAATAGTATGTAATAACGATTTATCGCTATTTTTATATATAAAAATAGCTAAATTAATTTAACGACGCTTCGGGTCAATAGGCGGCCCTGGCGCTGTTTTTATCATAATTTGGTTTACACTTATCTCGAAATTTAACCGTTGGATTTTAACAATATTTATATCATTGGAAAGATCTTCCCAAAGCGGTCCTAACGGTTCCAGTTTTGGGAAAATCCGACAGTCGGATCTTTCGGTATAGTCGTTTAAAGTTATGTTTTCGAAACGCGAACTGCCGTGCGCGAGCCGTTTTAATTTTAATTTATATATAATTATATATATATATATAAATCATTCGACGATTTCTCTAACGTATTTAACATGCCAAATAAAAGAATGTTTTATTGGCATGTCATATCTTTGTACTGTCAAACAAGATACATATCATTCACATAAAGATTATAAATGTAAATTTATAAACTTTAATTTCTAATATAAGCGATGTAATTATAAATGTAAATTTAACAACGCATATAAATTCTAATATATGCGATGTAATTAAAAATGTAAATTTAAAAACGCATATAAATTCTAATATATACGATGTAATTCTAAATGTAAATTTAACAACGCCTATAAATTCTAATATATCAATTATAAATGTAAATTTAACAACGCATATAAATTCTAATATATGCGATGTAATTATAAATGTAAATTTAACAACGCATATAGATTCTAATATATGCGATGTAAATATAAATATGCTTTTATCCATTTCATTAAAAACAAAGTTTTTAATGTAAACATGTTTTATTTTAAAAACATGAATGTTTGTCCAACCTTTCTTATTACATTAAAAGGTAATTTTTTTAATGTAAAATATATTTTCTTATTAAAACATGTTTCTTTTTCTACGTTTCTATTGTTACATTAAAAAGTGTAAAAACATGAACACCTTTTCTTATTTTTAATACTACATTAAAAATGAACATATTTAATGAAATCATGTTTTAAGTTAAAACATGAGTCACTTTCCTTATTTTCTACATTCCATTAAAAATGTTTGTTTTTAATGAAATCATGTTTTGATCTAAAAGATGTACATTTTCCACTACTTTCAATCATTACATTAAAATGTATGTTTTATATGAAATCATGTTTTAATTAAAAACATGAACATTTATCTCTATTTTCAATCATTACATTAAAATGTATGTTTTATATGAAATCATGTTTTGATTAAAAACATGTACATTTTCTTATTACATTAAAAATGCATATTTTTAATGAAGTCATGTTTTTGTTCAAACCATGAACATTTTGCTAATTTTCTTAATGACATTAAAATATGGTTTTTAATGACTACATGTTTTTATTCCTAAAACATGTACATTTTTCTAATTTCATGAATGACATTTAAAATATGGTTTTTAATGCCTACATGTTTTTATTTCTAAAGCATGTACATTTTTCTAATTTTTAACATTTCTTTAAAAATGAATTTTTTTAATGAAATCATGTTTTGATTAAAAACATGAACATTTTCTTTATTTATATTCTAAACATTAAAAATGTATATTTTAATGAATTCATGTTTTTATTAAAAACATGAACAATTTTCTATATTTACATTCCTAACATTAAAATTGTATATTTTAATGAATTCATGTTTTGATTAAAAACATGAACATTTTTCGCTACTTACATTCTTAACATTAAAATTGTATATTTTAATGAATTCATGTTTTGATTAAAAACATGAACATTTTTCTATATTTACATTCCTAACATTAAAATTGTATATTTTAATGAGTTCATGTTTTGATCCTAAACATGAACAATTTGCTATATTAGACCATTTTCCTATTTAACACAAATTTCATTTTTGGTGTCACAAGTTCAATAAACAGAAATAAGGATTTTTGTTTAACTAATTTTTCTATTAACCCAAATGTCCTTTTTGTTGCAAATTTAATTATAACAACAAAAGCAATATTTTATTTGATTGAAAACTCTAGTTCAATCAAACAATAACAGGGGTGATATTTTTACTTGATTGAGAATTCCAATTCAATCAAATAAATAAAGAAAAGTGATATTTTTATTTTGATTGAAAATTCTAGTTCAATCAAAAATAACAAAAGGTGATATTTTTATTGGAATGAAAATTCTAATTCAATCCAACATTAACAAAAGGTGATATTTTTATTGGATTGAAAATTCTAATTCAATCCAACAAATAAACAAAAGGTGATATTTTTATTGGATTGAAAATTCTAATTGGATCAAATAAAATAAAGACGATGCTCCAGTTTTGTTGAATATGTTTGATTCAACCAAATATTAACAAAAATGTTTTGATTTATTTTGTAGCAAAAATAATAACACAACATCACCCAAATTACAGATCTATATTACATATCACATACAGATCAAATCACGTGGCATAACATATAAAGCGAATCAATGAGAATACAATTACCATTTATTCTAATTATTTTTAAATAAATAATAATAAAAACAAAATTGGATTTCTCACCGTTCTTTTGAATATGAATAGTTCAGATCTGAAAATTTGGCCCAAAATTCAATTAGCTCAGAATTGCTTCTTTTCAGTCTAGAAACGTATATCTCTGTCTTACCATCGCAACGCTTCGAAACCGTTCAGTTCTGAGTTTATATGACAAAGATGCGAACTTTTAACTGTTAATTACATTAATTAATTATTTAATAAATTAATTAGGCTTGTAATTTTCTTAGCCCCTTGTTTTAATCATCTTCCTTGCTCTGATTCATCTGGCCTACGTCGAACCTATTGCTCCCACTTTCTCTCTCCTTGCGCACCACCCTGTGCTCGACGTGATGACCATCCAACACCGCCTCCTCGAAGCTCTTCCCATCGTCGACCTAAGCCCCCACAAGTGTTCATCTCGCGGCCCCCCTGCTCCCCTAATTTCCGTTCAACTGCAGCGGGTTTGGGGTTCAATTCCGAGCGCCAGAGGTCACGAAGACCCATCCCGACTTTTGAATATCTTGCTCTCACGTAGATGTGTAACTTCACTTTGGGATCATAGTTTTTTTCTGAAGTATGTAGGAAGAATTTGAGGAATGAAAATCGGAAATTTCTGGCCATTGTTTTAAGAAGAACGGCGGGTGTAACATTTAGGCTTAGGGCTTGCGTATTGCTACTGTATTTATACCATATTTTCTACATTATTTAATTATTTAATTAAAATAAAACCAGTTAATCTAAACGGACCCCAAATCCAGCCCAACCAATCTTGTCCCTAGCCAAATACCCTATTCCAGACCCAATGCACTAGGTCCCGTCAGCCTGTTTGATCATCTCAGACCACTTTTCTTTATTTCAAAATATAAATCATTTAATTATTTAATTTGATCACACATTTAAATTTACCGGGACCACATACTAACTCTAAAAGTTACAGAAAAATTATTTCTAGTTATGTTTGACAATATGGTCCTAACAAAATTAATTTCATCGAATTTTGAGACCGTTTGAAAAATGGCCTTTTTCAAATTGATTAAATTTGACTGAAATTGACAAAACACATTTTCTTTTGACACGCTCACATATTAATTCTAAAAATTATGGAAATTTAAACATGGCAATAATTTTCCATTCTGAATCCAGTAAAAGTGGTTTCGTCGAACGCGGAGGTCGTTTGCAAAATGACTATTTTTAAGGGCTATATATTATATTAAAATATATATAAATTTTACAACGACTTTTCAAAATTTTAAACTGGAGATAACTTACAATTTATGAAGTGAAATCTCAGTTTCTTACATTTGTTAGAAAGATATTTTTAACAGATTCAAATATTTCTTGTTTCGTCCAATTCTGATTAAAAATGAATTCTGTGTATTCGATTGAAATTAGAAATCGAATTTTCAAACTACCGCGCCATTTCAAACTCCTTTTATAATTAAATTAAATTTATTCGTTTTAACTTCGATTAAAATAAATTTTTAATCGTTATCATTTAAAATAAATAATTTTAAATATTCAGAATCCATTAAAATTTCTAAAATAAAAATTTTAAATTTGTTCCAAAATTCCGGGTTGTTACAATTAACATCTTGGATGCAGAGAAACAGGTTAGGGGGGATCCAACTAGTTTCCTCAACAATTTTACTGTTAATTTTCATATATTGCATTATATGATGTGACAAATAATCGATGATTGATTATTATGTGTTTTGGGATGTTTCAACAACATTAACCTGAAATAATTTGTATAGAAATAGCGTAGAATATATTCGAATATATTGGAAAGAAATTAGGGTTTTAAAAAGGGAATTTCTATTTTAGAAATAGAGATTGAATTTCAATTGGCTAGAATATATTAATTTTTTTAATTATATTAAACAAAGTGATTTGATTTATAATATATATTTATAAATGATATGAAATAACTATGCTTAAATAAATAGGAAATATAAATTCAAGAACGAACTAAAATGGAAATCATTTCAAAAAGGGAGCGATGAATTCTTTCGATTGTTCGAAACGTAAGTAGGATTGAAATAAATCCGTAAGTTTTATAATTAGAATTTGACTGTGTCTAATATTATAAAAATAATTTATTTTTATAGATTATATATAATGGAAATCAGGATTTGATAAGATAAACAAATACTTGGATTTATTATCAAATATGTAATCGAGATAAGTTATAACTTATAAGACGAGCTTATGTAGTAGAATATGAAGTATGGATTTATAAAATAACAAGATAAATGGAATATTAAACTATAATGATATTTATTATTCAAATCAAGATTCGATTTAATAAAATGAGTTCAGATTTCTATAAAGAAATAATATTCACGTTTAAAGTGAATAGTGGTTTTAAAACAAACGTTTTTGCGAATCGAAATGGTTATAAAGGAAATTAGTAAATATTGGAAGTGATAAATTCAGAAGTGGATGTAGAGATTGAGTTAACCTGAAACAGTGAAGTTTATTCTGGTGTTCGGAACGTTAATCAGATAGAGATTATTCAAAGGAAGATTATAAGTTGAAATTCGATTATAGCGAATGCAGGAAGGTACTATTTACCTTCTGTTTTTAATCAAGATTTTTTTATTTAATTAATTGATTAAATATTATTAGTTTGAAATAAAGAATTAAAGTTATATTTTAAATATTTTGGAAGCAGGTATTATAACACTATCGTTATAACAAATGTTTTATACAATGTTCGTTGAATATAAAAAATAGATTTTGGAAATGTTTTCCAAATATAACCAGAGTTGTTTCTAAGTATAGAAATGAAACAACTTTAGAACTAAGAAATGGAGTTAAAGAAATTTGGAACTGATTAGAAACTAGTTCAGTGGAGCGACTCTCTAGTATCGATCTGATGTTGGTTTCGGCATTCGGGGTTGATACTTAGGGAATCGTTCACTTACCGGTAGACGGTTAGGGACTGAAAGAATATGGAAGAGTGAATAGTTAATGGAATTATTTTCCAATGTTATTAACGTATATTTCCTAAATATATAAAATAAGAGTTGTGAATATATGGAATTAATTCCTAATGTTAAAATGAAATATTTTCTAATTATAGAAAATAAACAGATTAAAATAGATGGAAACGTTTCCAAGGATTATGTGAGGCAAAAAGGGTTTTCGAGAAATATTTGGGAAAATATGGAAACAGGAAATTGAGGAAATGAATAAATTATTGATAAATTGTAACGACCCGGAAAATCTGAACTAATTTAAAAATTTTATTTTTAATAAATTGGTTGAAAAATTGTGAGAGAATTTAAAATTTTCAATTTTAAATAATAATAAAGCCAGTGAAAATAGTTAATTTTCAAACGACCTCGGTTTTCGATAAAACCACTTTTGTTGGAACCGGAATGTCGAATTATTGCTAGGTTTCAATTTGTAGAATTTTCCGAGTTAATATGTGAGCGTGGCGAAAGAAACTGTGTTTTGTTCAATATAGTTAAATTTAATCGACTGAAAAATAGCCATTTTTCAAACGGTCTAAGAATTCGATGAAATTAATTTTGTTAGGACCGTATCGTCATAACAAAGACAAATATATTTTTTCTGGATTTTTCTGAGTCCGTATGTGGCCTCGGTGAATTTATTTGTACGACAGAATTAAAATTATAAAGGATTTAAAAATTAAAATAAATAATACAGGCCACATACAGCCGTTTGGGCTGACGGGACCTGGTCCGTTTGGTCCGGAACATAGGTTATTGGCTAGGGTCAACTTTGTTTGGACTGGATTCAGCAGGGTTTGAAAGCTTTGGATTTAATTGTAAAATTACGATAAAAACATTATAAAATAGAAACTTAAAACCCTAATTTCATTTTCTACTGTTCACCATCGTTTACACAGCCGCCACCCACCTCCTTTGCTCGATTCTTCCTCTGCCATTTTCTCCCTCCTCTCCACGAATTAATACACAACACATACACCACTCCGTAGAGCTTTCTTCCCCCTTTCCAACAATACCCGAACAATCCCCTAGCGTTGCCCGAGCCGCCGGATCCAAGCCCGAGAACCCAGCTCGCGTCGAGCGCCGCCCAGGCCAGGATCCGCCGTCGAGTTGGCCGGAGCTCCAGCCGCCAGCGCGCCAGCCGTAGTGCTTCGACGTCCCGCCTTCCGTTCGGTCTCTAGTGCATCCAATCACCTACAAAGTCGAATCAAAGTTCTGAACAAAAACTAAAACATACGGCCTTGAATTTGAGGTATAATATTTAGTGAATTCTAACAGCTATAAGCATGGCAAATTTATTTCTTTTATTTAAATTGTGATAATAAATTCATACGAGATCCGAATTCGAAAATTTCAGATTCGGCTTGACCCCAACATCGAGTAGAATTTGCTGAAACTGATCGAGACAATTTCTGAACTTGTTGGATTGTAAATTTGCTTATAACAAGGTGAGATCTCAAATTTATAATAAATAAAATTTAATTATAAATGCTTTGTGAATTCTTGTATATAATCTGTGATGTGTGGTTGTGATCTATTATCTGTGTGATTGATTTGTGGTGTGATATCATGATTGTGGCTTGTAAGTTAAACCTACATTCCTTGATGTATTCAAGATAAAGCTCTCATCTTTACCGTTTTATTTTTATTTTAATTTTTATTTCTTAAATAAAAATTAGACAATTTTCAACACAACTTTTGTTAATAATAAAAATTAGACAATTTTTAACATTGATTTTGTCAACAAAATAAAGGACATGTTTTTAACATATATTTTGTCAACAAAATAAAGGACATTTTCTTAACATATATTTTTTTCACAAAATTAGACAATTTTTAACATTGATTTTTTCAACAAAATAAAGGACATATTTTTAACATATATTTTGTCAACAAAATAAAGGACATTTTCTTAACATATATTTTGTTCACAAAATAAAGGACATATTTTTAACATTGATTTTGTCAACAAAATAAAGGACATTTTCTTAACATATATTTTGTTCACAAAATAAAGGACATATTTTTAACATATATTTTGTCAAAAAAATAAAGGACATTTTCTTAACATATATTTTGTTCACAAAATAAAGGACATATTTTTAACATATATTTTGTCAACAAAATAAAGGACATTTTCTTAACATATATTTTGTTTACAAAATAAAGGAAAATTGTTAACATAAATTTTGTTTACAAAATAAAAGACGAAGTTTTACATAAAGTTTAAATCTTTATTTTCATTTACAAATAAAGATGAGATCTTTATTTTGGCTCATGGGAATTATACACCAAATTAGTCGTTGTGTTAATTTAAGAATTATGACACAAATTTCACCGTTGTGTTAATTTAAGAATTATGACACAAATTTCACCCAAATTTCACCGTTGTGTTAATTTAAGAATTATGACACAAATTTCACCGTTGTGTTAATTTAAGAATTATGACACAAATTTCACCGTTGTGTTAATTTAAGAATTATGACACAAATTTCACCATTGTGTTGATTTAAGTATTATGACACACATTCCATTGTTGTGTAAATCTATTTGTAATGACACAAAAACCCATTGTTGTGTTAATCTATTTGTAATGACACAAAAACCCATTGTTGTGTTAATCTATTTGTAATGACACAAAAAAACCCATTGTTGTGTTAATGTAGTGTAACGACACAAATAACTTTGTTGTGTTAATTTAGTTAAAATAACATTTTTCCAATGTAAAGTAAAATAAAATATAAAGTTACATTTTTCCAATGTAAAGTAAAATAAAATAGAAAGTTACATTTTTCCAATGTAAAGTAAAATAAAATAGAAAGTTACATTTTTCCAATGAAAAGTAGAATAAAATAGAAAGTTACATTTTTCCAATGTAAAGTAGAATAAAATAGAAAGTTACATTTTTCCAATGTAAAGTAAAATAAAATAGAAAGTTACATTTTTCCAATGTAAAGTAAATTAAAATAAAAAGTTTCATTTTTCCCATATAAAGTAAAATAAAATAAAAAGGTTACATTTTTCAATGTAAAGAAAAGTCTATTTTTCTATGAAAAGAAAAGAATAAGAAACATTTTTCTATGTAAAATAAAGAAAAGAAACATTTCCTATGTAAAGAAAAATAAGAAAAGAAACATTTTTCTATGTAAAGAAAAAAATAAGAAAAAGAAACATTTTCTATGTAAGAAAATAAAGAAAAAAAACATTTTTCTATGTAAAGAAATAAAAGAGAGGATTTACATTGTATACGTAAATACAAGGATAAGGGGAATTATCATTTTTATTGAATATAAAAATATACGTCGTTAAAACCATTATTTTTGTCGCACTAGAATTGGCGGACAAAAATATCATTTCTATTGAATATAGAAAAATATATAACGTTAAAACCATTATTTCGTCGCATTAGAATTGGCGGACAAAAATATCATTTCTATTGAATATATAAAAATATACGATGTTGAAGCTACTATTTTTGTCGCATTAGAATTGGCGGACAAAAATATCAATTTTATGAAATGAAAGAATAGAATTTTAAATAATGAGAATCGCCAATGGTTATATATATTTATATATATAATATAAACTAAAATTAAACGAAACGCACGCGGCAGTTCGCGTATCGCCAATCGTAACTTTAAACGGTTATACCAAAAGATCCGATCGTCGGATTTTCCCAAAACTGGAACCGTTAGGACCACTTTGGGAAGATCTTCCCAACGATACAAATTTCATCAACATCCAACGGTTAGATTTCAAGATATGTGTAAATCAAAATTTGGTAAAAACAGCGCCAGGGTCGCCTATCGACCTGGAGCGTCGTTTAATTAAAATTGAGCAATTATAAGTAAATAAAATAGTGATAAATCGTTATAAATAAATATTAACGATATGAAACTGATTTAAAGAATAATTATACGATGATTATTTGAAAAGACCGAGTTTAACTCATTTCAAATAATCATACGATATTTTAAATGAAAGATATGGAAGACGATGTTGAAGACCGACGATCTTCACATCGAATGGGTAGCTAGTGTTGAGACCCTTGATTGATTTGCTCCCAAGACGGGGCTAAGATGGTAGTTATCTGGACGTAGTGTTGATTTTTACGGATTTGACTTTCGCTCGGACCTAGAGCATAAGTTCAACGTGGCACGCCAAGATGCAAACGATCAAGGCTTTTGTTGAGAAGCAGGCCTTGTGTTGACGATCAAAGCATGCCTGTTTAGGCGTAGCTTTGTGTATAAAATAACCTCACGAGCCTCACACCCAGGCATGAGTCTAAAACGGGAGAAGGGAACGTAGGGAGTGCACACGTTATCTTTCTAGCTAGAGTGATGTCAGGGACCTACCAGCGCTGACATTTTCTCATTGTGGATGATGGATTATGAGGTACCTCGTGTTTTTATAGGTTGTTAGTGGCCATATTATAGGTCCAAAAGGACCGGGAAACGTGTGTTCAGGAATTGCCAATCCACGACCCTTCGGAGTGGACCGACCCTGCAGGATCCATGGGTTGCCCATAGGTGTGATCCTGAGGTATCCGCTAGAGTGCCTCGAATAGGTTAGGAGCTCCTCCCTAGCCTTGACTCATGTTGGAAACCAATTCTCCAATACGACATTTCGGACTTGATTGTAAACTTATATACGGCGACATAGTAGGATGGGGTACTATGCCGTCTATGATTAATATATTGATATTGAAACGATTTATGAAAACATATACACACTAATAGTAATATCCTTTATTCGTATTTATCATCATTTTATCATTATAAGGTAAAACCCTATCCTCCTGTGTGCGTTGCATTGTGTGATGGGACTTGGGTCTTATAATGATCTCATTTTTTCTAAAAAGCATAGCGTTATGTGAACGATTTACTTTACTTATGCACTAGCAATCAAATGGAGTAAACCTGTTCCGCGTTAGCGCCGTGGTCCTGTGATTCGCCACATGGTTAGTTAATATTGAAAGATTTCTCATACCAGTCCCTTGACTGACTCGTAGTTTGTTTCACCTTTTTGCAAACTCGGGTGCCCTCTTTCCACACGGACAGCCAAGTGGCAAGTATTAGGCTTAGATATTTCAGGACTGGAGCTTACCTTGGAAGCAGTCGAAGACCTTTCTCTTTATCTCTATTTCTGTTGTTGAGACATTTTCATGTATGATGTAACTCTGGAGTTGGAACTTATTTCCCTTTCTGTTCAGACTTTTGTTTGGCTAAGTTGTATCCTGTAAACTGCGTACTCTGTGGTTTTGTTGGGTGTGATGCTGATGACATTTATTTCCGCTATAATGTTTTTATGTATTATGATATACTCTGAGATCTGTTTTTGTTTTAGATATGTTGTACTCCATAAATGATTATCCTTACTTTCGAACCACGGAAGTTTGGGGTTATCACAGTTGGTATCAGAGCCAGGTTAACCTTAGCCTCGGAGTATGACATATTTAGAACAATTCGTCTAGATAGAATTCACATAATTCTAAGACCAGTAGCTTGTTAGAGATAGGACTAGTAATGTACTAGAATGAGCACAACAGAATGACACATACTTACCAGTCATTACATCATCATCTTTCATTTTATCGTCATCTTACCTTACTTTAAAAATTATCGTTTCTGTTGGTCTGACTCCTTCCTTGATGGTACAGACTAATTGGAAATGAGCACTCGTGCAAGAACGGGACGTGGAGCTCGTGGCAGAGGAGGCAGAGGGCCCGTTGGAGAGGAGCCCATTCCTGTGCAGCCCGGCCCTATTGTCATACCACCACCTCCACCCCCACAGCCATTTGACTTGGAGAGGATGTCAAAGAAATACAATAACTTAGGTGGCATTCATTTTACTAGGCGAGAGACTGCCATTGAAGCAGAGTCATGGCTCAAAAATTGTGAGAAGATTCTGGATGGTATGGAACTTGAGGATCAGGGAAAGCGTTTTCTGGCAGCTTGGCAACTCAAAGATCAAGCTGAGCACTGGTGGGACACGGTCAAGATTGGGAAAGACGTGGCCAACATGACCTGGGCAAAATTCAAAGAACTTTTCAATGAGAAGTATATCCCTCCTCAAGCAAGAGAGCACCTTCGCGAGCAATTCGTCAATCTGAAGCAAGGAAATCTGTCAGTAGCTGAATATGCAATGAAATTTGATGAGCTTTGCCGATATGCCCCTAACCTGATCCAAGACCCAACTGAGAAGAACAAGAGATTCATTAAGGGCCTCTCTGCATAGTATCTGAATAGGGTCACAGCTCATATCAATCTTCCCTTCCATGAAGTTATCGGATTTGCCAGCCGCTATGAAGAAAATGATGAGTCTGCCCAGCAAGAAAGAGCAAAGAATCAGGCTAACAGCCAAAAGGTGCAAACTACCAAGAAACCAGAGACAGTGAGTTCTTCTGCTTCAAAGCCGCAAGGAAAGAAGAGGGACAGGAGCATGTTGACATGCTATAATTTTGGCAAGACAGGATATTTTGATTACGAGTGCAAAGCTCCGAAAAAGGTCAAGAGGAATGATCCGGGTCCCAGTCAGTACCGTGGTCAGAATAGCTAGAACCGTGGTCAGAACTCCCAAAATCTTGGCCAGAACCCCAGGGGCACTCAAGGTTTCTATAACTGCCAGCAACCGGGGCACTTTGCTAGGAATTGTCCTCTAATGAAGAAAGCTGAAGTGGTGCATGTTTATGAGGGGACGACTGCGCCAGCTGCTACTGAGGAACCTGGTACACCTAATGTTTTAGGAGGTACTCTTAACATTAAAAATGTTCCTATTACTGTCTTATTTGATACTGGCGCTGCACGAAGTTTTATTTCTAATGACGCTATCACAAAATTAAAACTTAAACCAAGAAAACTAAAAGAGCTGATAAGAGCCCATAGCCCGATAGGAGGTTCCATTATTCTTGACCAGTATTGTAGAGTTCCTATATCCTATTCATATTTCCGGTTTCCTTTTGATTTGATCGTTATGAGCTTTTCTGGTTACGATATCATACTGGGGATGGATTGGCTAGCCAAGTATGAGGCTGAGTTAGTATGCGCTGATAGAATTGTCAAAATTAAAACCACACATAGAGATACTATTTCTATACCATGCCATGGTTCAGCCACTGGCAGAAAAGAATTCTGGTCCTCTCTAGAAGTCTCTTCTACTTCTATCGAAGATATTCCCATCGTCAGAGATTACGCTGACGTATTCAAGGAAGTTGAGGGCTTACCCCCGCGCAGAGAAATCAATTTCAGAATTGACTTGGCTCCGAATGCAAGGCCCGTCGTTCATCCTATTCGGAGAATGTCGCCAAAGGAGAAAGAGGAGCTGAGAAATCAAACCAAGCAGCTTTTGTTTAAAGGTCTGATCAGGCATAGCTTCTCAGAATGGGGCGCAGCAGTGGTGTTCGTCCCAAAATCAGACGGTACTCTCAGGCAATGTGTAGACTACCATGATCTCAACAAACAAACTCTGACGAACAAATATCCACTACCTCGTATTGATGATTTGCTCGACCGCTTGCATGGAGCGCGAGTATTTTCTAGGATGGACCTAGCTACAGGCTTCCATCAACTTCGCATAGCAGATGAATGTGTGCCTTTAACTGCTTTCAGAGGCCCAGGCATATTTTATGAATGGCTAGTGATGCCTTTCGGTCTTTGTAATGCTCCCGCCTACTTCGTTGATTTAATGAACAGGTATTCAGAGAAGTTCTTAATAAATTCGTGCTGGTGTTCATTGATGACATCCTCATTTATTCTAAATCTGTTGCTGAGCACGAACAGCATTTGAGAGAGGTCTTGGAGATTTTGCGTAGAAATGTGCTGAAAGCAAAATTCTGTAAATGCATATTCTAGCAAGAAAAGGTGAAATTCCTTGGCCATGTAGTATCTAATGAAGGCATCTCAGTAGATCCAGGGAAGATCTCAGCCATCAAAGAATGGAAGCAGCCTAAGACCCCCACAGAAGTCAGAAGTTTCTTAGGTCCGGCTGGCTATTATCGGAAATTTGTTAAGAATTTTTCGAAGATTTCTGGTCCATTGACGAAGCTGACTAAGAAGCATACGAAATTCATATGGACGCCTAACTGTGAGAAGGCTTTCCAGGATCTTAAACAGAGGTTGATCACCGCTCATGTGTTGACCATCATTGATGGCAATGAGGATTTGGAAGTCTAGACAGACGCTTCCAGAAAAGGTCATCCTTTTATTTAAATTGACATGTTAGAGATAATCTTTCCTTTAACGACAAATCTCGTTTTAACATGTTATCTTTTTATTTATTTAAGGTATTGGTGCGGTGCTAATGCAAAAGGGCAAAGTTGTCGCATACGCGAGCCGGCAGCTGAAACCGCACGAGAAGAATTACGCAGTTCATGATCTTGAGTTGATGGCCATCGTATTTTCCCTAAAGATATGGAGGCATTATCTCTTGGGCGAGAAATTCAAGCTATATACAGATCACAAATCTTTGAAGCATCTTTTTACCCAAAAAGACCTGAACTTGAGGCAGCAGCGTTGGGTTGAATTCCTTGCAACTTATGACCTGGACATCCTATATACTGCAGGAAAAGCCAATGTGGTGGCTGACGTGCAAAGCAGGAAGGATGAGGACGAAAACAAAATTATCCTCGCCAATCTCATCATTACTCCTACTCTGATCGATAAGATATCTACGCTCCAGAAAGACGACACATTTATTCAGATGCTTTGTGAGCGAGTTCGAAAGGGCGAAGCTCCAAGTTTCCAAATTGACGATAAAGGGACTCTTAGATTACAAGGGCGAATTTGTGTGCCAGACATTGCTGAGCTAAAAAGGGAAGTTATGGATGAGTGCCACAAATCTAAACTCAGCGTCCATCCAGGAGTAAGCAAAATGTATCATGACTTGAAGCGTACTTTTTGGTGGAAGGCGATGAAGAGGGATATTTCTATTTATGTTGCTAGATGCCCAACTTGTCAGCAAGTTAAAAGTGATCAACAGAAGCTAGCAGGTTTATTGCAACCACTAGGAGTTCCAGGCTGGAAGTGGGAGGAAATTTCTATGGACTTCATTGATGGCTTGCCTCGAACCAGAAAAGGCAATGATAGCATATGGGTGATTATGGACCGTTTAACCAAGTCAGCCCATTTCATCCCTGTCAGGTCCAACAGAACAGCTCGAAGTTTGGCGCAACTTTATCTTAAAGAGATAGTCAGACTGCATGGGGTTCCCAAAGGCATTGTCAGTGATCGGGATCCGTTATTTTCTAGCAAATTCTGGGAAGCTTTTCCGGAAGAGCTTGGGACCAAGTTGAATCTGAGCACTGCCTATCACCCTCTGACAGATGGCCAGACTGAGAGGGTAAACCGCATTTTGGAAGACTTGTTGCGGGCGTGCAATCTTGACTATGGCGGTTCATGGGAGGACCACTTTCACTTGGTGGAGTTCTCTTATAATAATAGCTACCAAGCCAGCTTGAAGACGTCTCCATTTTAGTTATTATATGGCAGGTCGTGCAGATCTCCGGCATGTTGGGTCGAGCCGGGAAATCGATTAGTCTTGGGCCCCGATATTGTAACACCCCGCCTCCGCTAGGGTCACTCGCAAAGGAATGCACTAGCTTTGGAGGGGCATTATTGGTAAACATGCACAGAAATATCACAAGACAGAACATATAAAATAGCGGAAGTAAAATCAAGCTTTCATAACATTAATAAATAAGGTCTAAAGCCTTTTACATCAGAGTACATTAAAACCTGTCTTGCAATAGTAAAGAAGCATAAATACTTTTTCATAAATTATTCCCCAAGTAAAACAGTAAAGTAGCCATAGCCAAGAAAAGTCCAAGCCATCCATGATGACCTTCAAGCAGAAGAAGTCCGAACTAAACAACAGTATTTCCTCCCTGTAACCTGGGGGGGGGGGGAACGGAAGAAAATAAGCGAAACAAAACGGGTCAGTCAAAAAGACTGAGTAAGCCCTATCTACTATTAGCATAAAAACTAGTAAAGTTAACTGGCATGAGGAACTGAGATGAACATAAGGATAATAGCATACTGGCATGATGAATAACTAACAAGATAGATCGACTAAACCAAGAAAGCAGGATGAACTACTGTACCCAGATAAACTAAGGTGTCATGTAAATTACGATGTCAAGATAGAACATGGTATCACATCGTCAGGTTTCTATCAAGTATAATATCCCAAGGTATCTATCAAGTATATCTGCTCTGCACCTACCGTACTAGTATCCCAACTGTATCATGTGTTAACCATGAATGACCCTTACTCAAAAGTCATGTAATGGTCCATGTCAACCTATTATATCGCATATAAAGGTTACTCAACTTGTATGTTTCCTTCCATGTATATGTTCAGTCTGTCGCCGTAGACCGTACGGGCTTTCTTACATAACTCAGTACTACTTCAACGTAGTTCCATTTCCCTTGAAATCGTTTGGACTGTTACCCTAGACCTAGCTAGGCTTTCTCAACATGAATCATCGTTTGTGCAACTAGGACTTATGCCACCTAGGACCACTAGGGATTATGATTACCTATTGCACGTTTTCGTATCTCGGTTTTGGGTTCAACTACCTAGGGCCACTAGGGATTACGCTAACCGTCAACCGCGCCCTTTTTCCCACACATTCATCGTGAATCGTTTCCATGACTGTATGCACATGTATAACATCGTGCCATCCGAGTCCTGTCACAGGGCAAATCAGAAATACAGGACTCGGTCGGGAGCTTTCGATTTATCTGCCGATGCAGATGCTAAGGTCTGATTTTTACAGTGGCTATGGTCCCACTGGACCCCTCCCTCAACTAGTGAAAGACAAGGCAGGATAAATCCTGTATGAGAACTACACTATGGCCAGCCCACACTCCTACGGCCTTACCGCAACCATAATTAGATAACAATTATGGTCGCTTGGTGTTCTCTGCCTTTCCGTACGTACACGCTTGACCCAGAATGGTAGGTAGCCTGACGAAATGCTATCTAGGGCACTACAATGTATCGTCGACTATCCCCTATCCATCCCTGTCTTTAGGTCGCTCGTATAGCAACCAAGGCATACTCTTGGTTCTTCTAACGCAGACCTTAACCTCTCCTGAGCCTAGTATAATCACCTGGCAGCTCACAGAGGGATACCAAGAATATCCTCACGTTCCCTGAAGCCGCTGCTTCGTTACCCAGTTCGTTGGAGCCTTTATCTAAATCAGATACTTGCTCCTACTCGTATACTTAAACGATGACCTACCGTATCAGGTTACTCATCTATCTATGAACTGGTCTAAATTTCCTTGACTAAGAATTATTACTTAGTTATCCTTCAACTAAGGTTTACTACTTAGCCTTATTCCCGTTATCCTTGTTAGCTATGGTTGTCCACCTAATCCTCCGAATTAGGGTTTACATAATGGATTAAGTGTCACTTAAGTTCGTGACTTAACCCGTCTACAAATCATGTCAAAGTTTGGCTAAGTATCCAAGTTCAAGACTTAACCCTACAAACCATGTTCAAGTTGGTTAAGTATATATTAACTTGACCCTATCAAATAAGTTGGTCAAGTGTATTCAAACGATTCGTGACTTAGCCTTATCATGTTATCACGTTAGATTGGTTAAGTATTGGTTAACTTAACCTTATCAAATAACCGAGTTAGAGTGTTTAAGTATAGGTCACTTAATCACTTCAAAATTTCCGAGTTAGATTGGTTAAGTGTTGGTTAACTTAACCACTTCAAAATCACCGAATTGGATGGGTTTAGTCTAGGTTAACTTTAACCACATCCCCTAACTGTATTATATGGTTAAGTGTAATTAGGAAAGCTTAATTAACCGTATCAAATTCACGTGTTGGTTTGGTTAAGTGTTGGTTAACTTAACCCCGTCCACTAGTCGTATAAAAATAACGGTTAAGTGTCATTAGGCAAATCTAGTTACTTAACCTACCCAACCTTGTCTTGTTCCGTTAAGTATTATTAGCCTAATCCAATTACTTAACCCATTTATCCATGTCATATTCAGTTAAGCGTCATTAATCAATTTACTTAACCCTATTATGTGGCATTAATTATTTAATGCACCCTAACCTCTCACATTAGACTTTGTTGTGGTTACCTGGGAAGATTTACACCACAACTAGGTCTAACCTCGGGTTCAAGCACAACATGACCAACTTCTCACATTAGACTTTTGTTGTGGTTACCTGGGAAGATTTACACCACAACTAGGTCTAACCTCGAGTTGGTCACACTCATATTTTCTAAGTGTCATGTCCATTATGTTTCCAAAACATATTACAAGTTTTCAAGAACTTGGGTAGACCTAACTTAATAGGTAAATTCCCAAGGGGTAGACCTAACTTAATAGGTAAATTCCCAATCTTATGTTTTCATGTCAACTTCCATGTTGTCTTTAATGTTGCATGTTGTCATGTTAACCCAAATCATGTTCATGTCATTAAGTTTGCCCAAAACATAACCCCCAACGCTTTTAAGCTCGCATATACGTTCGCAACAACGAAATGGATTAAAAGAAGAGGCTTGGCAAAGGTATGTCAAAAAGGGGTATAAAGCCACAAGTTAGACATGGTGGCAAATGAGGCATAAGTAGGTTCATTAGCTTGCATATTAACTTATTAGGCCTCCAAAAACATGCATAAACCCAAAACTTGGCAAATAAGTGATACATGGTTATAAATGACATGGAATGGTGACAAGTAACTCGCATATAGCATCATATAAAGGTTATGACTTCATATGCAAGTTGACACAAAGATTTAAGTGTTCTCATGTTGCCTAATGCAACATTTCAACATAGAGGTCATGGCTTCTAGCCCACAAAATCAAGGTAATGACTTAATAGTCATGATAGGATACATGACATGATAGTATGCATCATACTTAGTGTTCAAACCCAACCTACAACATGTCATATTAAGTTTAAAGTTAATATCTAATAGTAGGAGAAGGGCTTACATTGCTATGAAGGCACAAATCGATTTAACAAAAAGATGGAGATGAAGCCTAATCATGCTATCACCCAAAAACCCAAAGATGAAAGCTCCTTAGAAAACCCATGAGCTAAATGACATAAAAATCCCATCTTGGTGAACAAAGATCAAAGCTTCGGACTTGAAACCAACTTGAGAAGCTCTCATACTAACATAGAGACTCTCTAACACTCACATAATCATGAAACCTCTCATAGAAATGAAGATTGATACTTTGGACAAGAGGGTGGAGGCTAGGGTTTGAGTGGAGGCCATGAGAGGAGAAATTTTGCCATAGTTTAGTTGCATGAGAGAATAATGGGGATTTTAGGAGGGGGTTAGGGGCTTATTTATAGAGATTTGGATTAGTT
This sequence comes from Allium sativum, assembly GCA_030737875.1. Classification (NCBI taxonomy): domain Eukaryota; kingdom Viridiplantae; phylum Streptophyta; class Magnoliopsida; order Asparagales; family Amaryllidaceae; genus Allium; species Allium sativum. Next base: position 804,911,796 of record CM060921.1, on the reverse strand, counting down.
AGGACCCTTAGATTAGCCCTAGGACCAACCTGAACCGTCAGATCTCGAACCAGGCCCAAAGACCTAGCCAAACACAGAAATGGTGTACCAGGATGGTCTGTCCGGAATACTCCAGACAGACCCCCTGTCGACAGCCAAGTCGACAGGGCTGTCGACTTGGTCAGCACCAAGTCGACTCCCAAGTCGACAGGGCTGTCGACTTGGGGTGCCTGGCGGGAATTTTCCCGCCTGGTCTTCCAGCCCTAAATTTCGAAATTTGAATCCGTTTTTGAACTTGAATTTTTCTGCAAACTTCGTTGGGCCATAACTGGGCCATACGGACTCCGATTTACGAAATTTCGGACTCTATTTCGCGTATTTTTCCGAGACGAACACAATGGTGAAGTCCATTTTACCTGATTCAAATTTTAAAATTTAATTCTGCCTTTATTTCTTGTTTTAACGTGTTATCGAAATACGGGTTGTTACAAATATGGTTCGAGAAGCATCAGATAAGGTGGATTTGATTAAGAAGCGCCTATTGACTGCTCAAAGCCGACAAAAGAGCTATGCAGACAAGCGAAGAAGACATTTAGAATTCTCTGTTGGTGATCGAGTATACTTGAAGGTTTCTCCACTGAGAGGCGTGATTCATTTTGGGAAGGGTGGAAAGTTGGCACCGAGATTCATTGGTCCATTTTCTATTCTCGAAAGGTTTGGTACTCTCGCTTATCGAGTACAGTTGCCCGACTGGCTGCCTGGGGTGCATGATGTATTTCATGTGTCTCAACTACGCAATCATGTGCATGACCCAGATTTGGTCGAGGATGAATTGAATCAACAGGTCTTGGATATTACCCCGAATCTGACAGTGAGGAAAGATCCGAGAAAGATTATTGGGAAAGAAACCCGAGTGCTGAGGAACAAGAGGATCAACCTAGTCAAGGTGCAGTGGAGCGGGGATCCAAGGGACTGTACTTGGGAGACAGAGGATAGCTTCAAAAAGGCTTACCCCAACTGCAGAGTGGATATCTCCGAATGATTCTTGTGTTAAGGTACACTTATCACAATTTACATTTTCCGTTTTGTTTCCTACTCTACTTTGTTTCCTTTTCGGGACGAAAAGCTTTTTAAGTGGGGGAGAATGTAATGACCCGGAAAATCCGAACCAATTTAAAAATTTTATTTTTAATAAATTGGTTGAAAAATTGTGAGAGAATTTAAAATTTTCAATTTTAAATAATAATAAAGCCAGTGAAAATAGTCAATTTTCAAACGACCTCGGTTTTCGATGAAACCACTTTTGTTGGAACCGGAATGTCGAATTATTGCTAGGTTTCAATTTGTAGAATTTTCCGAGTTAATATGTGAGCGTAGCGAAAGAAACTGTGTTTTGTTCAATACAGTTAAATTTAATCGGCTGAAAAATAGCCATTTTTCAAGCGGTCTCAGAATTCGACGAAATTAATTTTGTTAGGACCGTATCGTCATAACAAAGACAAATATATTTTTTTCTGGATTTTTCTGAGTCCGTATGTGGCCTCGGTGAATTTATTTGTACGACAGAATTAAAATTATAAAGGATTTAAAAATTAAAATAAATAATACAGGCCACAGACAGCCGTTTGGGCTGACGGGACCTGGTCCGTTGGGTCCGGAACATAGGTTATTGGCTAGGGTCAACTTTGTTTGGACTGGATTCAGCAGGGTTTGAAAGCTTTGGATTTAATTGTAAAATTACGATAAAAACATTATAAAAACAAACTTAAAACCCTAATTTCATTTTCTACTGTTCACCATCGTTTACACAGCCGCCACTCTCCTCCTTTGCTCGATTCTTCCTCTGCCATTTTCTCCCTCCTCACCACGAATTAATACACAACACATACACCACTCCGTAGAGCTTTCTTCCCCCTTTCCAACAATACCCGAACCATCCCCTAGCGTTGCCCGAGCCGTCGGATCCAAGCCCGAGAACCCTGCTCGCGTCGAGCGCCGCCCAGGCCAGGATCCGCCGTCGAGTTGGCCGGAGCTCCAGCCGCCAGCACGCCGGCCGTAGTGCTTCGACGTCCCGCCTTCCGTTCGGTCTCTAGTGCATCCAATCACCTGCAAAGTCGAATCAAAGTTCTGAACAAAAACTAAAACATACGGCCTTGAATTTGAGGTATAATATTTAGTGAATTCTAACAGCTATAAGCGTGGCAAATTTATTTCTTTTATTTATAATTGTGATAATAAATTCATACGAGACCCGAATTCAAAAATTTCAGATTCGGCTTGACCCCAACATCCAGTAGAATTTGCTGAAACTGATCGAGACAATTTCTGAACTTGTTGGATTGTAAATTTGCTTATAACAAGGTGAGATCTCAAATTTATAATAAATAAAATTTAATTATAAATGCTTATATAATCTGTGATGTGTGGTTGTGATCTATTATCTGTGTGATTGATTTGTGGTGTGATATCATGATTGTGGCTTGTTAGTTAAACCTACATTCCTTGATGTATTCAAGATAAAGCTCTCATCTTTACCGTTTTATTTTTATTTTAATTTTTATTTCTTAAATAAAAATTAGACAATTTTCAACACAACTTTTGTTAATAATAAAAATTAGACAATTTTTAACATTGATTTTGTCAACAAAATAAAGGACATATTTTTAACATATATTTTGTCAACAAAATAAAGGACATTTTCTTAACATATATTTTGTTCACAAAATTAGACAATTTTTAACATTGATTTTGTCAACAAAATAAAGGACATATTTTTAACATATATTTTGTCAACAAAATAAAGGACATTTTCTTAACATATATTTTGTTCACAAAATAAAGGACATATTTTTAACATTGATTTTGTCAACAAAATAAAGGACATTTTCTTAACTTATATTTTGTTCACAAAATAAAGGACATATTTTTAACATATATTTTGTCAACAAAATAAAGGAAATTTTCTTAACATATATTTTGTTCACAAAATAAAGGACATATTTTTAACATATATTTTGTCAACAAAATAAAGGACATTTTCTTAACATATATTTTGTTTACAAAATAAAGGAAAATTGTTAACATAAATTTTGTTTACAAAATAAAAGACAAAGTTTTACATAAAGTTTAAATCTTTATTTTCATTTACAAATAAAGATGAGATCTTTATTTTGGCTCATGGGAATTATACACCAAATTAGTCGTTGTGTTAATTTAAGAATTATGACACAAATTTCACCGTTGTGTTAATTTAAGAATTATGACACAAATTTCACCGTTGTGTTAATTTAAGAATTATGACACAAATTTCACTGTTGTGTTGATTTAAGTATTATGACACAAAAACCCATTGTTGTGTTAATCTATTTCTAATGACACAAAAACCCATTGTTGTGTTAATCTATTTGTAATGACACAAAAACCCATTGTTGTGTTAATCTATTTGTAATGACACAAAAACCCATTGTTGTGTTAATCTATTTGTAATGACACAAAAAAACCCATTGTTGTGTAAATTTAGTGTAACGACACAAATAACTTTGTTGTGTTAATTTAGTTAAAATAACATTTTTCCAATGTAAAGTAAAATAAAATAGAAAGTTACATTTTTCCAATGTAAAGTAAAATAAAATAGAAAGTTACATTTTTCCAATGTAAAGTAAAATAAAATAGAAAGTTACATTTTTCCAATGTAAAGTAGAATAAAATAGAAAGTTACATTTTTCCTGTGTAAAGTAAAATAAAATAGAAAGTTACATTTTTCCAATGTAAAGTAAAATAAAATAAAAAGTTACATTTTTCGCATATAAAGTAAAATAAAATAAAAAGGTTACATTTTTCAATGTAAAGAAAAGTCTATTTTTCTATGAAAAAAAAAGAATAAGAAACAATTTTCTATGTAAAATAAAGAAAAGAAACATTTCCTATGTAAAGAAAAATAAGAAAAGAAACATTTTTCGATGTAAAGAAAAAAATTAGAAAAAGAAAAAATTTTATGTAAGAAAATAAAGAAAAGAAAACATTTTTCTATGTAAAGAAATAAAAGAGAGGATTTACATTGTATATGTAAATACAAGGATAAGGGGAATTATCATTTTTATTGAATATAAAAATATACGTCGTTAAAACCATTATTTTTGTCGCACTAGAATTGGCGGACAAAAATATCATTTCTATTGAATATAGAAAAATATATAATGTTAAAACCATTATTTCGTCGCATTAGAATTGGCGGACAAAAATATCATTTCTATTGAATATATAAAAATATACGATGTTGAAACTACTATTTTTGTCGCCTTAGAATTGGCGGACAAAAATATCAATTTTATGAAATGAAAGAATAGAATTTTAAATAATGAGAATCGCCAATGGTTATATATATATTTATATATATAATATAAACTAAAATTAAACGAAACGCGCGCGGCAGTTCGCCTATAGCCAATCGTAACTTTAAACGGTTATACCAAAAGATCCGACCGTCGGATTTTCCCAAAACTGGAACCGTTAGGACCGCTTTGGGAAGATCTTCCCAACGATACAAATTTCATCAAAATCCAACGGTTAGATTTCAAGATATGTGTAAATCAAAATTTGGTAAAAACAGCGCCAGGGCCGCCTATCGACCTGGAGCGTCATTTAATTAAAATTGAGCTATTATAAATAAATAAAATAGCGATAAATCGTTATAAATAAATATTAACGATATGAAATTGATTTAAAGAATAATTATATGATGATTATTTGAAAAGACCGAGTTTAACTCATTTCAAATAATCATACGATATTTTAAATGAAAGATATGGAAGATGGTGTTGAAGACCGACGATCTTCACATCGAATGGGTAGCTAGTGTTGAGGCCCTTGATTGATTTGCTCCCAAGACAGGGCTAAGATGGTAGTTATCCGGACGTAGTGTTGATTTTTACGGATTTGACTTTCGCTCGGACCTAGAGCATAAGTTCAACGTGGCACGCCAAGATGCAAACGATCAAGGCTTTTGTTGAGAAGCAGGCCTTGTGTTGACGATCAAAGCATGCCTGTTTAGGCGTAGCTTTGTGTATAAAATAACCTCACGAGCCTCACACCCCGGTATAAGTCTAAAACGGGAGAAGGGAACGCAGGGAGTGCACACGTTATCTTTCTTGCTAGAGTGATGTCAGGGACCTACCAGCGCTGACATTTTCTCATTGTGGATGATGGATTATGAGGTACCTCGTGTTTTTATAGGTTGTTAGTGGCCATATTATAGGTCCAAAAGGACCGGGAAACGTGTGTTCAGGAATTGCCAATCCACGACCCTTCGGAGTGGACCGACCCTGCAGGATCCAAGGGTTGCCCATAGGTGTGATCCTGAGGTATCCGCTAGAGTGCCTTGAATCGGTTAGGAGCTCCTCCCTAGCCTTGACTCATGTTGGAAACCAATTCTCCAATACGACATTTCGGACTTGATTGTAAACTTATATACGGCGACATAGTAGGATGGGGTACTATGTCGTCTATGATTAATATATTGATATTGAAATGATTTATGAAAACATATACACACTAATAGTAATACCGTTTATTCGTATTTATCATCATTTGATCATTATAAGGTAAGACCCTATCCTCCTGTGTGCGTTGCATTGTGTGATGGGACTTGGGTCTTATAATGATCTCATTTTTTCTAAAAAGCATAACGTTATGTGAACGATTTACTTTACTTGTGCACTGGCAATCAAATGGAGTAAACCCATTCCGCGTTAGCGGCGTGGTCCTGTGATTCGCCACATGGTTAGTTAATATAGAAAGATTTCTCATACCAGTCCCATGACTGACTCGTAGTTTGTTTCACCTTTTTGCAAACTCGGGTGCCCTCTTTCCACACGGGAAGCCAAGTGACAGGTATTAAGCTTGGATATTTCTGGACTGGAGCTTACCTTGGAAGCAGTCGAAGACCTTTCTCTTTATCTCTATTTCTGTTGTTGAGACATTTTCATGTATGATGTAACTCTGGAGTTGGAACTTATTTCCCTTTTTGTTCAGACTTTTGTTTGGCTAAGTTGTATCTTGTAAACTGCGTACTCTGTGGTTTTGTTTGGTGTGATGCTGATGACATTTATTTCCGCTATAATGTTTTTATGTATTATGATATACTCTGAGATTTGTTTTTGTTTTAGATATGTTGTACTCCATAGATGATTATCCTTACTTTCGAACCACGGAAGTTTGGGGTTATCACATAAATGTATTTAAAGGGCTCAGTATTGATTGATGGTTGATCGATATAATTTCCATTTGGAAATATAGTCGTTGTTTGTATGGATGCTTTCCTTTGATAGTTAAATCACCGGCTATCAAAGATTTTAACCATTTTTCCGTTGTCAATACGGAGAGACCGAGATCAGATTTATTATCTGAAACCACTCCGTATGGGCATTAGCGTTGCGAATCAAATATGATGATGATAATTGAAGACAGAGTTTATGCAAGGGCTGTTCTGTCGATCCTAGGTAAAAATTGCCTAAGATGGATTTACGGGATAGTGCCTTCGGTTTGTCCAGTCCCAGGACAACTTGTATGGACGAATGTCTGACAATGTATATCTAATGGATCGTGTAAGTTGATCTCTTCAAACGTGCTTACGTTTGGTGGAGAAGAAATTCGTTTCTCTTAGCTTTGTATCCGTGGTATTTTTGGGGAAATCAATTTGTGATTTGGCGGGCATGATGATGTGGCATTCAAAGTAAATGAAGGATAAATCTGTTAAAAGATACGTTACGACCTCAAGCCTCACAACCGGGAAATGAAAAAAATTGGGAAGGCAACATGTCTATGTGGGTCATTCCCATTAAGGTGTTTTGTCACCATCTAGAGAATATTCATATTTGTTTCTTCTTTTCGCTTCTGTATCTCCCGGGAACGGTTATGTTGCTAGCAACCGTAGGTGACAATATATTCGATACACTCAAAAGAAATGAGTGGTCAGTCATGTGTGGTCGGGTTGCAAGATGTTCTTGTCGAACCCAGTGTATTTCTCTCTAGAGATACACTATCGGCAGGTGGTTCCATACCCTGTCAAAGTCGGAATCCAATCTCCAATAAGAGCCCGCGGTTTTGATTGTATATTATATATGTGCAACGTGAGATGCAAGCGTTCTGCTAGATTGTTATTTACTTGTGGTTAGACATTATTATAATATCAGAAATTATTGATTTTGAAAATGGTTTAGGTTATCGTATGGTAAAAACCATCCGTGTTTATGTGTGGACCGGTCCTACGATTATCATTTCTTTTGAAAAGGATTTGAATGTTAAACCGAATGGTTTGAGTTTACTCACACCGGTCCCATGACTGACCCAGAGTTTATTTTGTTTTGTTTTACCCTAAACTCTTGGGTGCCCAAATTTGTACCGGCTGTCAAGTAGTCATAATTTTACAGGTATCTTGGAGAAGCTTAAAGCAGGATGCTTCAACATTATTTATATTTAGAGTTTATTTCCGCTGTGATGTTATGAGTTGTGCTCTGATAATGGTATGTATATATACAGTTTGTATTTCAAAATTATGTTATAATTTATTTTATTCGTGAGATTCGTAGTTACTCTGATTCTGTTCAGTCGTGCTCTTCCTCTTCTTCTTCTATTCTAATTTTCTTTCTTTCTATTCTCACCCTCTAACGTCTTTCTATTAATGATCTGGTATTTCCGATTCTTGAACATTCGACAAGGTGTTGGTGTCGATTTTCGAGGTCGAAAATAACTGGGTCGTTACATAATGCTATTGAAGGTCTATTTGATTTGTAGTAACATACATGGTAAGTATATTTTTAAGTAAAATGTGTATTGGAATTCATTAATTATAAAATGTTATGATAAAAAAGGTATAACAGAATGGAAATTAAAACGACTGACTATAAAGGAAGTTTAGTTGAAATTAATTTCCAAATTTAGATGTTAATAACATTTAACAAAAATGAGTGAACAAGGATTTATACATGCAAAAATGAATTTAACATAGTGTCAACTAAATATATAAAATGCTAGTTTATATTTGTATGAATAAAACAACTTGTTGTAATGGAAATTCAATTGGAAAGTTATTGTAATTAGTTACCACTTATTTCTAAATGCTTGGTTTCAAAATTTAGTGAATAGGAATTAACGTTACGATAACTAAATAATACTGTAACTAATAAATTAATTTTCGAATTTAAACAAATTATGGTTAGCATAACGTTTATATGTTCACGAAATTAAATGTTATCCCATCCATTCACGTTTCTTTTTGTATTCGATTCATCTTTTTCATCCTATTATTTCGTTCTACTTGAATCGCATCTACCTCTTATTTGTATCCACGTTTTTTTAATCCTTCATTCAATCTCATTCCCCTCTTTTCAAAATTGAATTCCTATCCCTTCTTCTGTAAAATTCCCTGATCCTTTATTTCCATGTTTTGAAAAGCTGGACTAGAGATGGTAGAAAATGAATAATGTGCACTGTTCTACTTTACTGATCATAAGAGAAGTTTCTTTCGCTAGAATGTATCGAAATTCCAGATAAGATGACAATGGTTTGGATGCATTTGGGGAATGTCAAATTTTAGCTTTCTGTGGGCTTCGAACAAAGGTGAGTGAATTTCTCGCTCACAATTAACTGAATTGTTCCCATATTTATTAAATTAAATTATGAAATAAATTGGATTGTCTGGTTGTGATTGATTGTAGATGATTTCTTAAATTGACATACATGTTAATTACGGTGTGTATTTAGAATCGACATTAAATTATTTATTCGTAATTAAATTTCTAATCTAAAACCCCGACATTTGTTAACTAGTGAAACGATATAATATTGGTTGTTTGGATGAAATAGTTGTGATGGGTGCCTTGTACTAATCACTGAGTGGATATCGTTAATGTAAATTGTTCCTGTTATTCAGTATATGATGTGTATGTTTATTTGTTCCAATTAACTTCATTATACACGCTAGATGTTATGGGCATAAAATAAATCTCAAGTTATTGAAATTTGAAGAAAGGACAATTATGGTTTCAAATTTGTTAACTTGTTAACTATCTATATACTTATAGTTTTGAATTGAATTATGTTATAAAAAAATATTTTGGTAAAGCATTTTATATATGTATATATAGATATAGTGATTAAAACTAATTATTATACTCTAATTATTTTAATATGTATATCTTTTCGAAGAAAAGGGTTTTCTTTATAATCATCTAATTTTCAAGTTAATTAAATGTTTGTAATTTCTTCCTAAATTGCAATAGTTCTCGATTTAAACCATTGATTTAAACTGATATTTGAAATAAACATATATTCTCCTTTAAATAAAACTAGTTGTTTAAATAATCATGATATTGATATGAAATTTCACTCTAATTTGAATATGTATTGATTCTGAAATGATTATGATATCTCGATATGAAATATTTTATATTTTGAATATAAATTGGTTTGAAAGGATTATGACATTTGATATGGGAAGTATATTCTATTCTGAAATATGAAATGTTTGAACTATTAGGAATAGAATCTAAACCAAATTAAGATTTGGTAATTTTTGGAAACTTGTGAAAATGATAACAAATAAAGGAATTATGTTTTGAAATATAAGATTTGAAAATGAACATTGAATTTCATGAAAGGGGTTAAAGCGATAACGGCGTTTATGGAAACTGGAATAAATCCAACCTTGATTATAACTGAATCAATAACAATTTGGAAGGTGTAACATCCCGCATTTTTATTGATTTTTATTTGAATATTTAAATTAGTTTATATATTGAATTCGTAATATAAATGAATTTTTATATTAATTAAAACGAAGTTTGAAATGTGTGTATATATATATATATATTAAAACGAGCTCGAAATGGCACGGTAGTTAATAATATTTAATTTGAACTTCAACTGAGCGTACAGAATCTGTTATAAGTCGGAATTTGCTAAAACAAGAAATAGTCGAATCTGTTAAATTATAATTTTATAGTGGAAAAAAAATCAAGATTTCGTATTTTATACTGAGAGTTATGACCAAATCAAATTTTCAAATAGTCGGTGTGAAATCGTTTATAAACTATAACGATTTATTTAATTAAATAAATCGATTTTAAATTAGTTGAATATTATTCTAACTTGAAAATATAATTTTGAGATTTAAATTCATATCAGTTCATTCTGGAAGTTGTATAAATTGGGTTTGTAAAAATATATGATAATAATAATTTATTTATTATTATCGGGTCAATTTATATTAAATCGAATTTAATGGTAAATCATTTATTTAATTTAATATCTTCTGTATATGGTCGAATCGGACCGTGGAAACTGTTCCAATGTGTTCAGAATAGGGGTAAAACCCTAGGAACGTCTTTTGTTGCGTTCAAATATGGGTTCGGAACCATAGTATCCTTTAATTTGAATCACAACGGTTAAATTAATTAATAAATTAAATTAAATTAAATTAATTATATTAAAATATAAAAATTATTGGGGACGACTTTTGTTTACGCAGGCTACTCTGTTAAATTACAGTGTCTTCTCTTTTTAGTGTCCTATTCAAATTCGACTTTCTTCTTCCTTGAGCTTGACAATACACTGTAATCCAATTCTACGTTGTACCCTATTGAATTCGACAATGTTCTTATCCCTAAATCCGTCGCCTGTATAAATAACCCCTCGCGTCCTTCTTCATTCCTCAAACCAGAATTCAATCGAGTCCTCAGTCCTTCACTTTACTCTTTCCCTTCCTCAGCTACTAAAAAACCGAAGCCCTCCAAATCATTTACATCCCTCGTTATTTCCTTTCCCGTTCTACTTAATCTTTATTCTTCTTAATCAAAAACTGTTTTTACTGATTTTATAAAAAGAAAAAGAAGGGAAATCGAAATACAAATCGGAGAACCGCGGCATAAATTGCGTTGAAATCCGAAGCTTGGCTTTAACGCTCGCGAATTGTAGATTTGGGTGCGACAATAGGAACTGCAATTTGATATTGAGTTGTTCCTGAAGCTCATCAGCAAAGTAAAGGAGATCACGATGACAACTGAAGATGGACATTGATCTAGGTTGAGCAGTTTTGCAAACGGGGGATTCGGTCGTAGTTTTGTTAAGAGGATGGCGACGTTCATATGGGGGTGCAACTGAGCGAAGTTGCTTGAAGGAGTTTGTTTTTTCTGGATTGAACCGAGGTGCGCGATTTAGCTACAACTATTTCTGGAAGTGTATCGTGAGATGCTGGAGAGGGTTCTGCGATGTCATCGACATTGGTTTTTGGTCAAAAATGGAGGTGCGTATGGAGGAGGAAGATACTGTTTTTTTATTTGGATATTATTGTTCTGGAGACCGAATTGAAGTGGTTCCCGGATGGACTGTTATTAACTAGAGTTAAATCTTTGCTGGGGTGTGACAGTGGGAAGCTAAAGGGGGTGTTCAGATATTTGTTTTTTGTAGATGGAAATGCTCATTAGTGATATAAGTGAACTGTCGAATTAAGGAGGACTGTCTAGAAAATAAGAAGCTGCTGAATCTTGTGGCAACATGTGATGGCAGTTGATTACGACTTATATGATGAAATGCCAAAATGAGATGAGGTAGTTTTGGGGCGATTGTATTCAGCAAAATGGATCGATGAGTGCTGATTTGTTCATTATTGGTCGAGATTTGCAATACTGTAAGGTAACCGTTTTTACAAAATTTAAATTACATAAAATAATTCATTATTAGTCGTTAATTTAATAAATAGTTATTCATTAAATTAAATAACATTTATAATCATAGGAATAAATTATTCAAGATCGTTCAAGTAAATGTGGTGCTGAGATGATATGGGAAATTTAAACGGATATTCAGCAAAGAAAACCGAGGTGAGTTAAACTCACTCAGTTAAATTATTGGGAACTATTTTTAATAGTTCAAAATTTATTTTATTGCTTGTTGGCTGATAATTGAATGATATAAAGTAATAATAGTATATAATAATATTATATAATAATATTAGTGATTTGTGATTGGATTTCCCGCGGTACCATCAGCGGATGCCCGCAGTACCATTAGCGGACGATTTCCCTATACGCCCCACAATATATATATATATATATATATATATATATATATAGTGGATGGCCTTTATACCGCGATATCCTTCCTTGAAGCAAGATGGGTATTATTATTGTCGACTAACGTCTGTGGATGTAGAAAAAACAGGTTGGAGGAATCCAACTAGATATCTCACATTAAATTATTATTTTTTCACATACATACTGATATATGCTGTGTTTATAACCTATGATAGTTTATAATATACTTGGATGTGTTAGTAACACTAGTTGTTGATTTTGGATACTTTAAATATCCTAAATAATGATATACGGATTTCAAAATAGAAATTGAAATATAAAGAGAGTTTAAAAGAAAATATTTATTTTCAAATAGAAATGTTTATTTAGAATCTGAATGAAATAGAATTTAAAAATCAAATATTTGTTTAAAACAAATGAGATGAAGAGGAAATTTTATAACGGAAATTATTATTGGCGAATTTGAGGAAAATGTAAAGTATGTGTGAACTTGAAAAGAAATGGAAAATAAATATAAAATTCGATAATTTAAATAGATTGGAATTTTCCAGTTACAATGAAAATATAAAAGAGATTTTATAACTCTACAATTAGAAGTTGTAAATAGATTGAAACTCGAAGTTCAAGTATAAAAATCGACTTTGACTAATTAAGTCCAGTAAGTTGTATTATTTAATATTATTCACAATTCAGGTGAATAAGAGTTTAAAGTAATTTGTTTACTAAAATAAGGATTTATTTGAATTAAGTTAGGAAGGGTTTTAAATTTTAAATTCTAATTGGATTTAGGTTGAACTAATTTGAATAATATAATATAGATTATATTAAAGAATTTTATATAAGATTTATAAATAAAATTATGAATAGTAAGAATTGGCAAAATGATATTTTGATATGAATATTTTTGTGGAATAAAGTTATTGAAATAAACCGAGTTAAATTGTGATAAAACTATAAAGGCGTCTATCAAGAATATTTATAAAATATTCGATGATGGGTTTGTAAATCATATTTTCAAGTAAAATATTTGAAATAGTGATAAGTTTGAGATAAATATCTCATCTGAAGTGATAATGAATAATTAGATACTTTTATTCGTTAGGAGATAAGAATGGAATTAAGGAATTTAGAAATTGACTGGAGATTAGTGAGTTGAAAAGTTTTCTGAGTAACGATCTGATGTTGGTTTCGGCCTTCGGGGTTGGCAATTAGGGAATTATTCTCTTTCTAGTTTATGGTTAGGGACTAATGACCGAAATGAGAAATGCGTTCTTAAAAGTATTTTAAGATGACAGAGTTTCTGAATATTCTTATATATTAATATAAGAAGAAAGATGAGTATTCCATTTATTGGAAATTAGAGAAGTTTTGAATTAACGAATGGTTAATCAAATAAGGCTAAAAATGATAATGGATATTAAACAGTGAATTCAATTTTCTTTTATGGATGAATGGTTGATTCATTTGGTAGTTAAATAACCGACTATAAATCTGGCCTAATACGATTGTTGATACGGAAAGACCGAGATCGAATATATTCGAAAAGCATTCCGAACCAACAAATACGAAAACATGGAAAATACGGATTTAAGATGGAGCAATGAAGACCATAGATCTTCATAAGCAAAAGGGCTACTTGTCGAATTCTCTAGAGTCACGCACAGAGATATTCTAATGGAAATCATGTCGTGGTTGAAATCGATGGATTGCAAGGACTACTTGCTACTGATCTCTAGGGTGATTCCTAGGAATGTGGTAGGAGGGTGACTTCGGTTCATCTTGTTCCTAGATGATTTGTATGGACTATGTCAATGGTGGTCAGATGTTTCAAAAGCGAATTATAACCTCAAGCCTCATCAGCAGGGAAATGACAAAAATCGGGCAGGCAACATGGCTAAGTGGGTCGCTCCCATTAGGGTGTATAATCACATATCTAGATAAAATTAATTTCCTTCTTTATTCTATTCGATTATGTCCCTTTCGAGAAACGGTGGTTTGAGACCAACTGTTGGTGATATACATTCGATACACTCAAGAAAAATGAGTGGTCAGTCATGTGTGGCTGAGTTGCAAGATGTTCTTGTTGAACTCCAGTGTATCCCCTCTGGAGTACATTGATCGAAAGGTGGTTCCATACCTTATCATAGTTGGAAATCCAATCTCCAGTAAGCAACTGTGGTTTTCGATTTTATATTATATATGTAGAGCGTGAGATGCAAGCGTTCTACTAGATGATTATTTATTTGATTTAGACATTATCATAATATAAGAATAATTATGATTTCAACACTACAACAAATATACCATATTACAACAATGCAAAAAAGTTGTAAAAAATTTTTACAACGGTGGAACCACCGTCGTGTATTAAGAAGTTGTAATATACTTATATCTTTTACAACATTTCTGCACCGTTGCAACATCGTTGTGAAATAGGATATTTAACAACTTTTACTCACCGTTGTAATAAATTTTATTACAACTTTTACTCTCAGTTGTTGTAGACATTTAAATATCATAAGATCATAGGTATGACAACTCTTTCACACCGTTGTAAAATGATTTATTACAACTTTTTTTTCTGTTGTAACTTATATACACCTTACTAATATGAATTCATATATATTAATAATAATATGATTCATATTTCAATGCAACAAATATAACTATACAGAATCATTCATATATATTAATTAACATAATATTCGATCAACATACACATAGCACATCACCAACTAAACCCATCCCAAAAAACATAAATCGATCTAACACAAAAGATACATAAGACAGATAGAAATTTTGTCCACAAAAGATAAATACGCATACCCTACGAAAACACTCTAGTTGAAGGCAACGTAATTTTTATTCCAAGCCATAGTTGATCCAACAGCTTCTCCAATGGTAGTCATTTCAGAATACGGCTTCCACAAAAAAGCTTTTGGATCCACCGCCACATCAATTCAAACTTTCCAATCTTACGGTCCACGGTGGGACTGTAAAAAAAATGTAATTTTAATAAGTTTAGTAGAACAAGAAACTGATGCTTGAAATAAAAAAATTTAGAACAGTACAGCAACATAGACCCAAAAAATTGAAAAATGAGTTTGCATCAAAAAACTCAGTACAGGAACATAGACTCAAAAAAAAGAAACATTTTCAGAACCTATTTTGCAAACATTGGCAAGAAAGAACAAGAAGATTAGCATATGGCATAGACATATATGGAATAATAGCTACTTAAGGTCTACCAGAACCTATTTTGCACAAGATGTGCACTTCCCATTCTGAATATCAATCTATGTTCTACGGTCTAAACAAAGTCTGTATATTTTCTTGGAAACTATCTATGGTCTATCTGTTGAATATCAATCTCTGTTATATTTCAGAAATTAATCAACCATAAACTTTTCTAAAAATAAGTTTAACGTTACCGTGTAAAAACTATTTATAGAGTTTCTGCAGAAACTAAATTTGCATTGAGTCCCAGTTTGCCTAAAAATGCCAAAGTTTTAATTTTCAATGGCTGAACAGAAGTAATTTGAATGTTCTAAACGCAAATTCCCAACAACCACTTGCTTGT
The DNA here is from genome assembly GCA_030737875.1 of Allium sativum. Lineage (NCBI taxonomy): Eukaryota > Viridiplantae > Streptophyta > Magnoliopsida > Asparagales > Amaryllidaceae > Allium > Allium sativum. Next base: position 804,896,148 of record CM060921.1, on the reverse strand, counting down.
TTGTTTTATTCAAAGTTCAAAACAAGAAAACATCATTCGGTTTTTATTTTATTTTTTGAAATTGGTACATTTATATAAAAGTTTGAAAACAAGGAAACATCATTCACTTCTTACTGTATTACCTTGCAAAAGCTGAAAACAGAGTTTCTACTGCTAATGAGTCTGATAGTAGTAGAATTACTTGCATAAACTTTCCATGTACTGTTGTACATGATACCTAAAAACAGTGTATGATGAACTGTAATGACAACAGAAGCTTGTCAGTTATAAAAAACTGAGTAAGCTGTTAGGTAAATATACGAACTTCATGAAGAACTAGGATCTATGCTACAGGCTAGGAAAAGGGTACATCTACCCATCACTTCCGTTTTTGTGTCCATGTCACCCATAAACATCCCATGTCAACTTACCGAAATCCTTAAATTAAATAAATATAAAAGCAATAGAAAAATGGAAAATGATAAACTAAACTAACTTCATATGGATGTATGATGCTAGAGTAATATTTATGATTTGGTTTTTATTCTTGCATAACCTAGCTAACATTTACTTGTAATCAAGCCCAACATTGTCTTTTGGAAACTGTCCTTAGCGTGGCTTCTTAGATCTCCCTTGCGCTATTTACTTTGTTTTCTTCAGAAATGTCTCCATAAATATTCTCGGTCTCAAATGATGTTCAGCGTATTAATTTAAATTTAAATTAAAATTAATGAAAATAAATATCAAGATATTTTTTTCTTTTAAATATATGTAATCTAAAGCATTTTTTAAAATGATCCTGGTCATTTGTATGAGTTATTATCATGGATTCATATACTTATAAAACAGTCAGAGGCATCAAATCTCAAAGTCGAGCAACATAAATCTGGTAAAACACTTATTTAACATCAGACTCACATAAAATGACATTGGTACCACGACAACGGGAATAAAATGTACTTTTGACACATAAAAAGGTAAAGACATGAATGCATACATTTACACAATAGTGGATAATTGATTATGCTTAGGCTGTGTAAACATAATATTAAAATATAATGTGACGGCCCGCCCCGCACCAACCGACATTTACTCCAATTGTGCGCTGCATACATGTCCAATTGGTACAGAACGGTCGCCAAAGAAAAGAAAGAAAGAAGATGAATCAAACAAAGAACCTGTAATATGTCTCACAGCACATGGGATAAAATATAATAACCAACATATACTTGACATAAAACAGATAAGACGTGCATAAGCTGAAAAACTTGAACTAACATCATCAGAGTAGCGGAAATCCAAAATACAGCTTATGCATTGTCTCATCTGTTTTATGTCAAGTATATGTTGGTTATTATATTTTATCCCATGCGCTGTGAGACATATTACAGGTTCTTTGTTTGATTCATCTTCTTTCTTTCTTTTCTTTGGCGACCGTTCCGTACCAATTGGACATGTGTACAGCGCACAATTGGAGTAAATGTCGGTTGGTGCGGGGCGGGCCGTCACACTTGGTATCAGAGCTCTAGGTTGCGTAGTTCACCCAGGGAAAGACACTAGGGAGAGATAGTACGTATATGAGAGCGCGTATTTGTGATTATTTTGGTTTTCAATAGCTATATCTATATATAGTATTAGTATGTCTAAGAGTGAAGTCGCATTGCACTGCGTTAGTACCACTATGGAGATGGCTAATCGTTTCTCTATACAGATTGTACGATGAGCCGAGGTACGAGAGGTGCTGGCAAGGGGGCCAATAATGGGAATACTCCTGACATGAGGGCTATGTTTACTAACCTCATGAGAGAGATGCTCGGGGATATTCAGAGGGCGGCTCCTAATGTTGCCAATGCTGGCGGTGTAGCGGTGCAAGCGCCTAGGGTCGATTTCGCCAAGCTGAGTAAGGATTACACTAATCTTGGTGGAAAGTCGTTCCACGGAACGGAGTCGGCCACAAATGTTCAGGATTTGTTGGATAGCTGTGATCGTATCTTCGACGACTTGGGTATCGAGGATGCGATGAAGAGAAGGCTAGCGTCTCGTCAACTGCAAGGGCGAGCGATGAATTGGTGGAATGCTATTAAGGCAGCCACTCCAGAGGATCAAGTTACTTGGAATCAATTTATGACTCGTTTCAGCGAAAAGTTCATTCCAGCTGCTCAGAAGTCAGAGTTGTTTAGGAAATTTTTGGAACTTAAACAGAATGGTAGGGCAGTCTCAGAGTACATTGCTGAGTTCGATACTTTATCGAAATATGGATTGTCCCTTATCGATACAGTCGAGAAGAAGAACGAGAAGTTCATAACTGGTTTGGATGGGTACTTGGGGAAAAGACTTATAAACCACATCGATGAGACATTTGAATCGATTGTTGGGAAAGCGTTGAGATCAGAGAGTCTTTACCCTAAGTCAAAGACTGAGATTGCATCTGCAGAAGGGCCAAAGCCGCAAGCAGGCGGTGGAGGCAAGAATAACTCTCAGAATAAGAGGAAACAGAATCAGACCAAAGATGGCCAGAAAAAGAGAAAGAAAGATGTTGAGTGCTTCAGCTGTGGTAAGAAGGGCCACTATGCTAGAGATTGTCGGGCCAAGCCAGCGGATAGGAAGTGCTTCAACTGTGGCCAAGTGGGACATCTCAAGGACAAGTGTCCACAACCTTTGAAAGAGAATCGGATTGCGAAATCATATGCTATTAACGCTGTTCCTTCTTCGTCAAATGCCCCAACTGCGGCGGAGAAAGGAAAGAATGTCGTCAATCAGGGTATGCTTTCTATTTATGATGTTTCTGTTCTAGTTTTGTTGATAGCAAGGCATCTCATTCATATCTAGTGACCTGGTAGATAAGTTGGGATTGGAACCTGAGATAGTCGATAGACCTTTGGTTGTGACGAACCCGGTTGGTGGTTCGACTAGCCTTTACCTGATTTGTCGTAATTTGGTCTTATCGAGTTATAAATGTTTGTTTGTGATTGCTTAGTTGTTTTGCTAGTATCATCTCGCGTAGATTGTCTGAAATCGGAGGAGATGTTCCTTGAGTGCTTGTCTGATATTGGTTTAGGCCTTTGGGGCTTGTGCTTAGGGAATGTCAAGCTCGACTAGGATGGTTTGTGTGAGATATAGGTACTTGTGATTTCCATTGGATGATATCTTAGTTTACTCGAGGAGTGAAGGGCAGCCGTGACATGAAAAGACTGTTCAGTGGTATAGACTGCCTTGGACTCGATATAGCTTTGAGATGACTCGAGTGAAACTTAAGAGAGTTGGATTTGATAAGGTTATGAGACGACTCGAGTGGGACTCGAGAAGGCTATAGAGTAATGGATGGTTAAGACCCTATGTTGATGTTCTCTTTGGTTCAAGAATGGTGGAACTTCAGAGTGATAGGATGTGCTCGTTGGTCATGGAGATGCAACGAAGGTTAGGACAATTTCAAGTTGGACTTGAACTCAAAAAGGAAAATGGTTGTTCGTTGATCTTGGAGATGCAACGAATAGGGAGACGACTCATGTTGGACTTGAGATTTGTCGGTAGTGGATACTCGAGACTGGGTCTGAGTATGTGGGTAGCTCTTCTGATGAGAGTACCAAGACATCGTCGATACTTAGAGTGTTCTAGGAGGACTAGAAGCAGGGGTATTTGGGGACGGCCGTTACCTTGGATCCATTGGACGTGATCTAGTTATGCTTGGAGGATAAACGTATGTGGGACGTACGGTAGTCCGTATGGAGGCAGGGCTTCCACTAGACTTGGGATTGGTTGGACCAGTCAAGTAGGTATCGACGTATGTATGGAGGTGGGACTTCCATTAGCTTTGGGATTGGTTGGACCAATCAAGTAGGCATCGATGTATGTATGGGTTTAGCAGGTGATAGATAGGACATGTTTGATGGATGCTATGTTTGCTATGTTTGTTCCTATTTTTCTTCCCTTGAGTAGACTATCACCTGTAGGGTTCCAGCGATGGGGAACAAAGTGATCGTAGTAAGACTATGAGCCAGCGCAGATGGGGTGTACAACTCCATGGGGCAAAGTGGACATAGCGAAGAATTAGTGGCTATAGATCAGTGCAGTGGAGTCGCCATGACTCCATGGGGTAGAGTGATCATAGTAAAGGATTTGGGTGCGGTAATAGTTGCATTGAGTAGGAGACAAGCCAGTTTAGGGGTTATGTTTCTAGAATGGAAGCAACTAGGGTGTATCGCGGGATATGATTTCAGGCCCAAGAATGATCAGGCAAGGATTTGATCGAGAAGGATGGCTTCGAAAGAATGGGAGACTAGTAGTACCCAACGTGAATGGATTGAGAGATGAAGTTCTTAGAGAATTTCATCACTCAAAGCTGACTTTGCATCCCGGTGGTAACAAAATGTATCGAGACATGAAGTAGAATTACTACTGGGAAGAGATGAAAAGAGACGTTGGGAAGTTTATATCCAAGTGCATGAATTGCCAGCTAGTTAAAGCCGAGCAAAAGAAGCCTAGTGGTTTGTTACAACCATTAGAAATTCCTGAATGGAAATGGGAACAAGTCTCGATGGATTTCATTGATGGATTGCAGAGAACTAGATCGAGACATGATAGCATTTGGGTAATTGTGGATCGATTGACCAAGAGTGCAAGATTTATACCAGTTAAGTCAAACAGAACTGCAGCTAAGTTGGCAGAACTGTATATGAAGTGGGTAGTGAGATTTCATGGAGTACCCAAAGGCATTGTGAGTGACCGAGACCCGTTGTTTACTAGTGGGTTTTGGAAGAGCTTACAAGAGGCTTTAGGGTCAGAATTGCATCTCAGTACCGCAAATCAAACTCAAACCGATGGACAGACGGAGAGGGTGAATCGAGTGTTGGGAGATCTCTTAAGAGCTTGTATATTGGATTTTGGTGGATCGTGGGATGACCATTTGCATCTAGTAGAGTTTGCATATAATAATAGATACCAATCCAGTATCGGTATGGCTCCATATGAAGCTTTGTACGGGAGACCGTGCAACTCACCATCATGTTGGATAGAGACCGGTGAGAAGTTTGTGCTTGGACCAGATGTGGTAAGAGAAACTTCAAATAAGATTAAGATCATTCAGCAATGAATGAAGGCTGCCCAGGATAGGCAGAAGAGTTATGCTGATAAGAGGAGATGAGATTTGAAGTTCCTCGTTGGCGACTTGGTGTTTGTCAAGATTTCTCCATTGAAGAGAGTGATTCGATTTGGTAGAAGAGGCAAGTTAGCACCAAGATTTGTTGGTCCATTCCCAGTTCTCGAGTTAGTCGGGAATTTGGCATATAGAGTTGACTTAACGGAGAAAATGGCAGGAGTTCACAACGTATTTCATGTTTCCCAGCTAAGGAAGTTCATGCACGACCCAGATATGACTATTTCACCTGATCAGTTAGAGGACTTCGAAGTAGAACCCGAGGCGGCTGGGAACCTCAAGCCGATTCGTATTGTTGGGAATGATACGAAGCAACTTCGAAGGAAAGCGGTGAGGCTAGTCAAGGTTCAGTGGGGCGAGAACGAGAATGACTGTACTTGGGAAACAGAGGAAAGCATTAGGAAGACGCATCCAGATCTCTTTGCCTAGTAAGATTTTCTTTGTGATTTAGTTATTCTGCATGATAGGATAGACTTGCTTTGTTTGTTTGCATGTTTGATTGTTGTTTTATGGCTGATAGGCATGCGGGACCCTTTGTGTGTTTTGGTTAGGGAATTTCGGGGGTGAAATTTCTTAAGGGGGGGGGGGGGGGAGAATGTAACAACCCGTATTCTACGCATCGGGGGATCGTAGAATATTTATTTCTTCTTCGTTTGAGGTCGTATGATCATGTAGCTTTGAGGGATGACTATTAAGGTCATTTCCCATATTCATGATTTTTGCCGATTTTTAAATGACCTTTTTGCCCCTAGCTGATCTTGTTTCGTCTATAACTTTTGATTGGAAAGGAGTTTTGACCTGAAATCACTTCCATTGGCTTCGAATGATGGTTTACCTTTCCGTAGAGTGGTCACATGTTGAAAACGGACTTACCGTTTGGGAGGAATGGCTAAAATAAGGTTTGGAAGGTGAAAAACTGCATAATTGGGCTAAACCGGGTAGTTAGCAATTGGGCCCATGACCCATTTCGGGATTAGGGTTAAGTGAGGGCTGAAATGAGTTAGGGTTTCATTCCATTTCAGTTTTCTAGCCTCCACTTACCTCCTTTAAGCTCTAGCAATGGCCTCCACCTTCTAAAACACTCCAAAACACCTCCAAATCATTAGCAACTTGAAGATAGAGATTAGCAACATCAAATCAACGGAGATCTACACCAAATCAACATTGGAGCTGCTGTTTGGCATTGGAATCTTCACCAAATCAAAGATTTATTTCAGATTTAAGTTTTGTTTGTGGCTAAGGTGAGTGATTAGCTTGCTTTTTCACTAATTATGGCTAGTTATGGTAATTAGTGAAAATTAGCGAAATTATGGCTCAGAAAAATCTAGAAAAATTCCTAAAATTCTAAAACATCATTTTAAGCCTCTGATATGAATTTGGGTTAATTTCGACTAATTTTGCTGATCCCGGATTTTGAGGGATTAAGAGGTGATTAGTGATAATTAGCGAATTTATGCAAGATTAAAATCTGGAAAAATATTCAGAAATTCATAAATAATGTTTTACACCTTTGTTTGAAAATTTGGCTCATTTGGATAAGTTTTGCTAATCATATGCTTAAGTATGATTAAGAGGGATTAAGGCAAAATATGGGGTTTTGGCCATGTTTGATCCATTTTGGATATGTCATATTGTTGTTTTGGTGTTTGTGGTTGATTCCCTATGTTCCTATGATTGTATGGTATGATTTGTGATTGATTAGAAGTGTTAGATTGGTCGAAAACGCCGTCGAGAGGCGAAAATAGCTTGCGAAATAGTGCATGTTTTGGGGTTGAAATAACCGACCAGGAAGACCGACCAGGGGAAACTTTTGACCGATCCGAGCTCCAGAAAACCGACCCAGGCAGAAAACCGACCCTAGTAGGACGACCAGAAATGGAGGAGGAGAACGACCGACCAGGATTGGTGAATGCGACCGACCAGGACTGGTGAATGGGACCGACCAGGATTGGTGAATGCGACAGACCAGGATTGGTGAATGCGACCGACCAGGAGTGGTGAATGCGACCGACCAGGACTGGTGAATGCGACCGATCAGGATTGGTGAATGCGACCGACCAGGATTGGTGAATGCGACCGACCAGGTGGAACAAAAACCGACCGACCAGGTGGGACAAAACCGACCGACCAGGGCTGAAGAAAACCGACCAGTTTTGGTGAAGTGTCCGACCGACCCGAACAGGAAAGAAGACAAATAACCCGAAATGCAAAGGTAGTCCAAATGGAAGTTAGAGCTCAGGATCCAGTTGGGAACCAATGAGTTCACTTCATGATTGGACTTTGCTGCGGGACGTGTGCAAAGGAGTTGTCGATGTCTATGACTTTGGATCACTATGTATTGGAGGTATGTGGACGAATTCTGGCCCACAGTGGTGTGGTACGACTAGGGAGCTACCTACCAATGAATTGGGGTCATTGGAAAGGTTTGGACATGATCCCATGGGTTAGGCTTGGTGATAGCATTAGTCATAGTCGTATAAAGACGAGTTCTGTCATTACCTCAAAGGGCTCTGGTGATCGAAGAAATGGACATCGTATGCTTTACGGACGGAGTGAGAGATGTGAGGATGGATGCTATGTTTGATTGTTTGCCATCACTGTGACATGCACACCCCCACCCCCGTATGTTTACACACCATATGTTAGTGGCATCCTAGAGTATTGTACAGTATGTAGTACTAACTCTTTGGTTGTAGGTCTAGGTTCAGGTATGATTTAGTATACCTGTTATTGTTCTGTTTATGCTTGCTACAACTCATACCAGACTGATGTCTGACCCAGAGTTTTATGTTTCTTCTTATTACTCTGGGTGCTCACACGAGCAGACTAGGGACAGGGTTAGCTGGTAGTGCACGAGTAGCTGGACTGGAGACGAGCAGGAGGCTCCCACGTATTATCTACATATATTCTTCCTGTGTTGTTGACGGTCAATGCTTTGGGCATTAGTAGTGTACCTTTCCTTTCTTTTGCTTAGAGACAGTATTTGAAGTTGTAATAAGCTGTATTTTGGATTTCCGCTACTCTGATGATGTTAGTTCAAGTTTTTCAGCTTATGCACTATCTCATCTGTTTTATGTAAAGTATATGTTTGTTATTATATTTTATCCCATGCGCTGTGAGACATATTACAGGTTCTTTGTTTGATTCATCTTCTTTCTTTCTTTTCTTTGGCGACCGTTCCGTACCAATTGGACATGTGTACAGCGCACAATTGGAGTAAATGTCGGTTGGTGCGGGGCGGTCCGTCACATATAATGTAACGCTTATGCATGTGAAGCATATAATATTTAAGATGGTTTTACTGCCTACTTCACGTAATACCATATATAAAATTATTGTTAATTTTCCACATGCAGCAGGTGGTCCGCTCACAATGTAAGCTTTGATACGCAAATAAATTTGTAATTTATGCATGTTATTGTTAGTCAAATATACAAGATATATGTCAAAACTATTGATAATATGAATTATATAAACAATGCAGAGAGTTTTACACATATATGTACAACCAGATATGTATTGGACCCATGTAATAATAAGTAGACTAACAATTTTGAAAATTATGTTGATCATTTGCTAATAAATTATAAAAAAGAGCAGCAAGCTTGCAGAAGAGGGAACGATATGGATGAATAGATTGTAGATTAAGACGTACCTGAAATCTTGAAAATTCTAAGCTGCAACATAATACTGGCGAAAAAAATAACACTCGTGCCGCTAAAGCTGATGTAACTCTTGGTATTTCTGCATATATTCAAGATAACCAAGCATTCCTATTAGAAATAGATAATAATATAAATTTGAAGAACAAAAAAAATACAATGACAAATCAAGCTTTCTCCTAAAAGAATGAAAAAGACAAAAAATAAATGATTATTATCTCTTGGAATATTAGAGGAGTTAATGTTGAATTCAAATACGTAAAGTAGATAAATTTCTCCATTTAAATAAATTCATAGATTGTTTGTGTGAACATAAAAAAGAAGCTAAAGAGTAATAAAATAGTTCCCAGACAAGTGTAATAGGAATTGGAAATGATCAATAATAATAGTCCATATATTAAAGGAGGATGCTGCTTTTATGGGACAGATAAGTAATATGTATTGTCCAAAACATGATTTGTTTGAATTCATATATATTTTCTAGTGCGAAAATTCCAACTATATGCATGTAGCGAGTATCCACACATAAGAACCTAAATCTATATATCATTGAAATGAGACATATTTGCTAGGGCTGGTATTAAATTCGGCTCTTTCAATTTTCATGGGTATGTAAAAGGATTAAAAAAGAAGAAATGGTCTGCATATTAAGGCTTTTCGGCACCGATATATTGAGAAGTCAAATAATTTCAGGACAATCTCGATGTTTTGTACAACATTTTGAAGTCCAGAACATTCTTATTTTGCACCATACGAACAAGTTCTGAAAATTTCTAATGAAAATAACTAGTAAGGTAACATAGAAGGAAAAAAAAAAGATGCCTTGATTATTATTAAAATTTGTACTGAGACACTTATTTGTATGTGATAACTCTAATGTACACCTAGATGAATCAGGAGGTTTATATTATAATCACCATTCTAGCACGCAAGTTTATATTGTGCACTCAGGACGTTTTTGAATCTCGATCATCTTATGAAATAGGACCTTAACTTATACTTACTCGAAATAAATCTCATATTCCTCTAAACTCTTAATGCACTTGTTTATAAACATAGCCTGGTAAGAGGATAGTAGAGAAAATAAAAAATTCATTGGAAGTCAACTTATAACAGTGTCTATATAGATAGACTGCTAAATTTAATATGAAAACAAATTAGAAGAAAGAAAATAAGCTAACACATACCTAAAGAGTAGCAACCATATCAAAATCGATAAGCTTTTCATCCTTCTCCATGTGAAGACCCGTAACTTCCCCGGTAAGGAAAGAACGGATTTCCTTGAGGACAAGTCACATCGGAACACAGACAGAAGAACATTTCATTGCTTATTATAACAATTCCATCAGAATACAAGAATATACAGAGTATGAATGAATAAATATTATACATCAGAAGATATCAGAGATTTTAAATACATTACTGCAGCGGGAAAATAATACAAAACATAACTGAAAGAAATACACGGATACAGAGCTTTCCGAATATCACTTCAGCTAAAAACCAGGATCCTGTGAATAAAAATCTGCAAAACCAAAACTACTAGCTGCCCGTGCGGAAAATAAGGGCACCCAGAGTTTAGGTTAAAACAATAAACTCCAGGTCAGTCATGTGACTGGTGTGAGAACTAAAACAATTATTAATTCTTATTTTAAAGTTAGGTAAATCAAGGGACCACGCCGTATAACACGGAAGGGGTTTTTACCCCAAGAATACCAGTGCATAAACAAACAGCGCAATGCTAAATAAAGAACAATGAAGCTGTTATAAGACCCAGGTCCCATCACACAATGCAACACAAGCCGGAGGATAGGGTTTTTACCTTATAACAGCCAAATAATGTTTGATACGCGAAATTTCATCTTTTATTATTACTATAAGTGAAGAAAACAACTTCAATCATAATATATAAATCATAGACGGCATAGTATCCCATGCTATTATGTCGCCATACTAGGCTCTACAAATAGAACCGAATGACACGTATTGGAAATTGGATTCCATCATGAGTCGAGGCAAGGGGCAAGCTCCTCTCCGATTCGAGACACTCTAGCAAATGTCTCGGGACCCCACTTTGATCCTTTGGATGCTTCAGGGCCGGTCCTCTCTTACTTTTGAGGATTAGTATTCCTGAACACACGTTTCCCGGTCCTATCGGACCTATATATATAATGGTCTGTACGTCAGGCTCACAAAGTGCCAGTTATCGCCATATATATTCGAGGCGCCTCATTCCAACAACCACACAGGTGAAAAGTATATAAATGTCAGCCAGTTTAAGCACTGAACCCACCTATAGCTAGAAAGAAACGTCGTGTTCTCCCTGCAGTTCTTATCCCGTTTTTGACTCATACCGAGGTGTGAGGCTCGCGAATCCACGTTATACACAAAGTTATGCCACGTAGGCCGTGCTTTGATCATCAATCACAAGACTTTGCTTTTCAACAGAAGCCTTGATCAATTGCCACTTAGGCATGCCACATAGGCAATTCATGCCATGTGATTGATATCTATCGATATATAACCTCTAAGCTCGTACGTCTCAGATAAGGGCGTTAAGCAAGAGAATAAATTCTCCGCCGCCAAACATATATATATTTAATAGAAATCAATCACACAGAACAAAATCCAATGTCAAACACACCGTCCATTTACAAGTTCGTTCTGGGTCTGAATGAAACCGGAGGCACTTTCCTCGCATATCCGTCTTCACCATCGACGTATTGTCGAATCGATTATTCAGAATGGGTATAAACCCGGCCTTTCTGAATAACCCACGTATGTAATAAACAAATGTTACACAAACACAACATATGCCTCATTCCAATTCAGAATATTCTTTTATTCAAATATTCACATTATTAGGGAATAGATTCCCATTAATTTTATTAAAAATAAATTCTTCTAAATTTATTCTTTAATCTTCCTTTGGATATCAAATCAATCCGTATTAAGGTTTGCTAAACTAGTCGGGATTAGCGAACCACACCGAAGTAATTATTTATTTTATTTCCCAATCCCAACTTATTTATCCCATGGAGCAAAACTGGTAATACTCCATATCTAACACCACTGTGTTATCGGTAAAATTTATTACCATTTCACGTTCAAATCTAGTTAAAGATTTAACTATCGCTTGGAGCAAAATTGGTCATACTCCATTCTCGATCATTTCAATCTAATTAAAGATTCATTTAAAACTCCACTTAGTTTTAATCTTTAACTGGGTTAAAGAATAGGTGTTATTCAAAACACCGCTCACAATAAACCCAACAGCCAATTTAAGTTCAATTCCAATTCAATACTGCTTAACAGGACGATTTCACTAAATCTTAATTAAAAGATTTATTCTTTTCTAAACTGGGTTCAAGAACAGTGTTATTTAAGACACCATTCACGAAGAACCCAAAATCCCATTTGATTATTTTTAAAACCACTTCTAAACCAATTTATTTATTTAAAAATATTGGATTTTATTTCCAGTTCACAACTAGTTCATTTCGATAAAAATATATTTCATCCTCACAAATGTGGAATTTTCCAACCAAGTTCTTTCCAATTCATATATTACGATTTTACACTAATTATTGATATTTTTAATAATTTTATCAAAGCCCGTACAGTCGATTTCCAATAACGGTCATCGAACTGCACTTACATCGACCTTTTCTAAATTTGATTTTGACGTATCTCCAAATCCAACCGTTAGATTTCAAATTTCTAATATTCGTTGGAAAGCTCTTTTCGATACGAGCCCAACGGTTCCGGTTTCAGGAGAATCCGACGGTAGGATCTCCCGTAACGTCAATTCGAAGTCAATGGTCGAAATTCGCGAACTGCCGCGGCGCGGCGCATTCTATTCAGGCCATTTAATATATATAATATATATTATATCGGGGTTTCCAGGGAGAAGGAAAAACTTAGGGAATAATTTAGTTTCAAGGACAAGAAGTTTGGATTTTAGGCTCAGGGACACATTTTAGTGTAAATCAAGGAATTCAGGGAACCGCCATTATTCCTCTTTTACACTAAAGTTTGTCCTTCAGCCTAAAATTCAAACTTGTTGTCCTTCAGTCCAAATTTTTCTCTAACTTTTTCCTTTAGCATATTTTCCTGTATTATATATATATTTCGTCGATTTCCTTTCAAAACATATTTTAGAAATCATTTTAAATTCATTTTCAAAACGATTTCAACTTCACATTCAATTTGGAATAAAAATTGAATATTCCATATCATTATTATATAAATGATAATCTTTTCAAAATGTTATATTTTGAAATCACTTCTTTTTCGATATTCGAATAAAATCGATATATATATCGTTCGCGTCAAAATGGCGCAAATCTAATCAGCACGGCTTTATATATTTCAACAACATCGTTATTCGATTCAACAAATGAATATTTTCTTCAACACATGAATATACATTTTTCTCAACACATGATTTTCTTTTATTCAATACATGAATTTTCTTTATTTCAACACATGAAATTTATTCAACACATGAATATTTAATTTATTCAACACATGAATATTCTCAACACATGAGTATCGTCACACATGACTATTTGTTTATTTAATATATTAGATAAAATTGTGATCTTTATTTCAACACATGATTTTCTTTTATTCAACACATGAATTTTCTTTATTTCAACACATGAATATATAATTTATTCAACACATGAATATATAATTTATTCACTACATGAATATTTATTTTATTTTCTAAATTGGAATGAGACCCAATCAATTACCATATAATGTTATTTATATGGATTCCATACAACACATGTATATAATAGCAACGATAAATAATCAACCATCATCCAAAGTGCACAATACAACTGTCTGTCGACCTATCGATCGACATACAACTATACAATTGGGGTTTCAAATCAACAAACACCAATTTTATTCACACACACGTTAAGAATTATATTTTTAACGATAAAATATTTTATTCAACCTATGAATATTACATTCAGTTCATTTATTCAATAAAATGATATTTTTATTTTTCTAACTTATTTTAGAAAATTTCGGCGGCATAACGGCACGATACTAGAAACGGGACAAGGCCTAGCCTTATCCCTGGTCTAATAATGGCCCACGCCATACACATATCAATCAAATAAATCTCATTATTCACACCACAAAATTCCAACAAATATTCTAATCAATCACTAAACAATCAAACAAACAAGTCCATGGTCTGTGGACGATGGTGTCGGGTGCTACTAAACACCGTCAGCATCTAGTATATATATTTACTAGAAATAAACTTTGAGTGAGAAGTTCTCACCGAAAGCTAAACCAACGCCGCGACTCTTCATATGTAGGAAATCTTCGCCGTGCTCGCCTTTTACCACTTTCGTTGTTTGTATTCACTACATATACAAAAATCACATATTTTTATTTCACTTTCCCGATGATAAGAATAACATCTTCAACATGGTGTTTTCATTATAAAGATTAAATTTTTATTCTAAACCTTTTCTATAAAAATCACATTTTTATATGGTTATTATATATACAAGAAATCATATTTCTATTCGATAAAAATCTCGCCTTTATGTTGATAAAAATCTCGCCTTTATGTTGATAAAAATCTAGCCTTTTCCATAACATGAGAATCGTATATTCCAATTCAGGGAAATCATACTTTTACAACATAGGAAAATAATCTATTTTTATTAAAACAAGAAAACATATTTCATTAATAAAGACCATATTTTTCTTTAACCAAGATCATATTTTTATTCTTCTCATTATATAAAAATCATATTTTTATCCTTCTCATTATATAAAAAAAATCGCCTCTTTTACGTAACCAAAACCACGTCTTTACATTATTAAAAATCACATCTTTATATTATTAAAATCAAATCTCTTCTATGACAAAAGTCTAATCTTTATACGCTCCCCTTCTATGATAAAAATCAAGTCTTGCCTATGATAAAAATCAATCCTTGTTCATTATTAAAAATCAAATCTTTATCATAATAAAAATCTAATCTTTAGCATCATAAAAATTCAGTTTTAACATCATAGCTATATAGGAATAAATACCATAACATTAAATAAACAAAAATCAGATTTTTCTATTTAATTAAAACCAAAAACTCACATTTCAGGGTAAAAACCGGATCTTTGATGTTGGAGGAGGGCTCAGCGGGCATTGGTGCATCGGAAGTGGTCGGGGAAGGTGGCAGGAGGCGCGGCCAGGCGATGGAGGGTGGTGGCTTTGGGGGTCGCATCGGTTCTTGGGTTTCGGGGGTTAGAGGGAATCGCGCTCAGCGCGAGGAGGAGGAGGAGAAGAGGAGGTGAGGCTGGACGGAGGGCGAGATCGGGGTGATGGAGGCAGGCGTTGTCTGCTCGACGGGGAGGCTAGGGCACGGAAAAAGTGGGAAAGGAGCTCGGGCGGAGGAGGAGAGAGGACGCCGGGGGGGTATCACCGGCGGCAGGCGCGAGGGGGGGATCCGATGCCAGCGGCGGCGGGTGGGCTAGGGCAGGCGCGAATTTTTTTTTCTTTTAGAAATCGGTTTGGCTAATTTGAACGAGGGGGGTGGGTTGACCGGTGATAAAGAGAAAAGGGCTTGGCCCATTTTCTATTTAATTATTATTTTTATTTTTAATCCTCTAAAAGCAACTTTTTATTTCGACCTCGAAATCGAACCCACCGACTGTCGTTCCTAGCTAATTACCCCCATTCCGAACACAATGGGTTATGTATCGTAAGCTGATTCGATCGTTTCAATCAGTTTCCGTCAAAATCAAAATATAAATCTATATATTGAATTTGAACGCACATTTCAATTTACTGGAGCTACATACAGTCTCTAAAAATTCCCGAAAAAATATTTCTAGCTTCGTGTTGACGATACGGTCCTAACAAAACTAATTTCGTCAAATTTTGAGACCATTTGAAAAATGGCCATTTTCTGGTCGATTAAATTCAACTAAAACTGGTCAAACGCGTTTTCTTGTGCCACACTCACATACTGATTCAGAAAATTATGAATTTTGAAACCTAGCAATAATTTGACGTCCCGGATCCAACAAAAGTGGTTTCGTCGAAAACCGAGGTCATTTGCAAAATTTCTATTTTTAAGGGCCTTTATATATATTAAAATATATATAAATTCCACAGCGACTTTTCTGAATTTTAAACTGGACATATCTTACACTCTATAAAGTGAAATCTCAGTTTCTTAGCTTCATTAGACAGATATGATTGAACAGATTCAAATATTTCTTGTTTCGTCCAATTCCGACTTAAAACGAATTCTATATTTTCATTTGAAATTCGAAATCGAATTTCCGAACTACCGCGCCATTTCAGGCTCGTTATATAATTAAAATAAAATTATTCGTTTTAACTTCATCAAAAATAAATTTTTCGTCGTTATTATTTAAAATAATCCATTTTAAATATTCAAAATTCATTAAATTCGCCGAATTAAAAATTTTAAACTAGCTCAGATTTCCGGGTTGTTACAATCTCCCCCACTTAAAATCTTTTCGTCATCGAAAAGGAACGAAGTTGAAAGTTGTTTTATAATCAACTCAACTTTAATTATTTTCTTTACGGCTTAAGTTCTTCAACTTTTCAGTTTCTAAGAACTTTTCAAATTTTTCGAAAAATTTGGCTAACACCCTAAATTTTCGAAAAATTTCGCCATAACCTCCCCTGCACCAGGAGCATTGGGATATTTCAAATAGCCTTCCAGGGTCCCTCAGATCTCAAAAAGAAAAAGAAAAATCCAAGCGGCTAGCCAATCGTCTTATAAAATCATCAAAAACCCCTAGAAATACAATAAACATGTACCTATTTATAGGGAAAACAACTATTCCTCTTCTTTAGCCTCTTGATATGACCTGTTCAATGTATACACATGTACATATATGCAAATGCAATAAATTTTCAATACAGTTCAATATTTGGTACAATTTGGCTTAATGGTTCAAAATTTTAAATAAATCAAACCAACAATCAAACAACCCAATCAGCAATAAATTAGTTGGTTAACGTTTCAAACACAAAATTTTAATACATAGTCAAAAATCATGTTTTTGATGCCTAATCACAACAATAAATCATATCCTAGTTTTGGTTCTCACACCAGTCTAATGGAAATATATAGATATCTCACTTTCGAAACTCGAACACAAATACTGATGATGGTGCACCGATCATCAGAATCGTCTCCGGGCGACTAGAGTGTGATTCTATATCTATCCAGTATATTAAAACTTCGAATACACATTTGCAAGGCGTATATGCAAAATCTTTATATATTGGATTGTCCAAATTCAATACAAATTGAATAGTCAAATACGTATAAAATGGTTTAAATTTTCAAAACAAAATTGGTTTTCATTTTATTTCTATAAATAACACTCTTTCGACTCATTCTAGGATACTGCTGATCCTATCTCTAACGAGCCATTCTCATTGGATATTATTAATCCAATTTCTGATGAATTCTTTCGTTTGGTTCTAATGTGCCTTGTTCTCGAGCTCTGTAAACCAGAGCTATGATACCATCTGTGAAACAGCCGACGAAATCCGGTAGGCTTTACAACCATCCTTCCATCCCCCAAGCAGCAGGTAATACCCACCGTGGCTTCCACATGGTCCCCCAGTATCACTTGTTTTACGGCGAGCCTCTCGACTCCACGCACACAGCTGCCAACCCTCGAAAGGGACATGTAGGGGTAAGAGTCTCCCATTCGCCACCAAACCACGAAGCGAGAGCCCCCTATCATGCGTACCCAGCCCACACAGGACCAGCAACAAGAACTGGTGATAAAGAGAAAAGGGCTTGGCCCATTTTCTATTTAATTATTTTTTTTATTTTTAATCGTCTAAAAGCAACTTTTTATTTCGACCTCGAAATCGAACCCACCGACTATCGTCCGTTGCTAATTACCCCCATTCCGAACACAATGGGATATGTATCGTAAGCTGATTCGATCGTTTCGATCAGTTTCCGTCAAAATCAAAATATAAATATATATATTGAATTTGAACGCACATTTCAATTTACCGGAGCTACATACAGTCTCTAAAAATTCCCGAGAAAATATTTCTAGCTTCGTGTTGACGATACGATCCTAACAAAACTAATTTCGTCAAATTCTGAGACCATTTGAAAAATGGCCATTTTCTGGTCGATTAAATTCAACTAAAACTGGTAAAACGCGTTTTCTTGTGCCACGCTCACATACTGATTCAGAAAATTATGAATTTTGAAACCTAGCAATAATTTGACGTCCCGGATCCAACAAAAGTGGTTTCGTCGAAAACCGAGGTCGTTTGCAAAATTTCTATTTTTAAGGGCCTTTATATATATATATTAAAAAATATATAAATTCCACAACGACTTTTCTGAATTTTAAACTGGACATATCTTACACTCTATAAAGTGAAATCTCAGTTTCTTACCTTCATTAGACAGATATGATTGAACAGATTCAAATATTTCTTGTTTCGTCCAATTCCGACCTAAAACGAATTCTATATATTCATTTGAAATTCGAAATCGAATTTCCGAACTGCCGCGCCATTTCAGGCTCGTTATATAATTAAAATAAAATTATCCGTTTTAACTTCATCGAAAATAAATTTTCCGTCGTTATTATTTAAAATAATCCATTTTAAATATTCAAAATTCATTAAATTCTCCGAATTAAAAATTTTAAACTAGCTCAGATTTCCGGGTTGTTACACTCCAAGTCAAGCAAACATAAGTGGGGTATGCTTACGTAGTGGTTACTATAGTAGTTGGCAATTGGAAAGATAAATATAAGCTGAAGAGTATGTATATGCTGTCACTCTATATAAATATTCCTACACCTTTCTACCACGAACCTACTATAAATCATTCTATGCAACTAATAGCCAGACAGTAGGTATACACCTGTGTGGGACTAATATAAGCATGCCTTGCCGAATGTTATGGTAGTCAAGTTTTCCTATTTAGCATAATGTAGAACACATTGAAGAATGTAGATACTTATACTACAAAATTTGTTAACATGTCAAGACATGCCTAAGCAAGGAAGCAATTTATCACGCAGCTCATGAACAATGTATCCTATAAACAAAAATCAAATTTACTATACTACAGGGCCACAAACCAACAAAGAACATGCAACAAAACGAAATGCAACAGCACAAGTGATCAGACCAGCCGGTGCAACGGTAGCAAAATCGCCAAACAAAGTCAACCAAAAATCAAACCAATTCCTAATTTATATCCAGTGTTCATCTGAAGTTCAGAGACTTGAAACAATTAATCGTAAGATCACTTACTATTTTGAGACGACGACGAACGGTGGACGAGCTGCTAATAGATTTGGGCTTCAGGAGATTTGCGGTCTCGAATCGAAGGCGAAGGCGAAGGTTTGTGCAACGACTTATGTGAAGGGCACGGCTACTGCAGCTTCAGGTGATGGGTTTGGACGCCTCTTTCTTTTCTTTACGGGTTCCAGGTTTAATCCACTTGAAGAAGAGAGGAGCGTCGAAAAGAAGGAAAAAATCGGAGGTTTTGTAGTGCTGGAGCATGGTGGTGGACTCCTATTGGCTGAAGGGTGGCGCGAAGGAGGACTAGATGGTCCAAGCTCGCGGCGGTGAAGGAGATGACACCGATTTGGGTGAAGAACAATTGATGGTGGCGATTATATTGGGTGGATGTCAAACTATGGTGAACTGGAGTGGCCATGAATTAGATCGGTCATCAATTGGGGAAAAGTTTCGATTTAGGGAAAACGTTGAGATTGATTTGTGAATTAGGGAGGAATCGATTTGGCTGAGGACATAAACGAGGAAAATAAAATCAGGACGGACAAACTTAAAATAACAGGGTGCGGTGGACACGTGCTAGAATTCCAAACTGTTTCGGAAAAGTGTAGCTTGCTTTCTCAATTGATTTACAAGTGTAAACTACTCTAATTAAACTAATTCCAATGGTCTTAAAAATAGATTAAAGTTAATACCAAATTATTTAAATAAATTTAATATGAAATTAAAATAAAACATATAAAAATATGGATATATAAGAATTTTTGAACCCTACAAATTCAAAATTCAAATACCAAATTCGCATCAATTTTTAAAACCAAATTCTAATATAATTAAACAAATCTCATGTTTAAATTTTTAAAACAAAATCTTTCATTTCCCAAACAATGTATTCAAAATATTTACTAACGCCTAATTTTTTTTCAAACCGTTCAAATTCCAATATGAAAAATATAAATTCACATATACAAAATTAATTCGATTACGGTTTAAATAGACCCGCTTAAAATTGAGCGTCGAGGTAGGCACATGTGAAACAATCACATGAAACACTTATAAAATGTCAAACGAACAATACATCCTAATAGCACCTGGTGATACTAAGCAGATTTGGCTCAAACTCTAACTTAACAGTTAAATTTTAAGTCTCAACTGTAAATTAAAACAAAAATTAACTAAAACCTCACACTAATAGAATTAGATAACGCACTGTAAAATATTAAGAGATCTACCGCTAGATCGGAGGTGACCTTGATCAATTTTACCTGTTGCAAGAAGTGTATTAGGAAAAAATAAAAGTGAATCGATATTACATGCCGCTCTCAAACAAAACCGACCCAACGGTTGGCAACTGGAGGTAGGCAAAAGAAAATCAAATCGTGGATCGGCTCTGTAGTCATCAAATCGCTAAATCGGTGGATTTATCCGTGTTTCGCTGCAACACTTGGAGTTTGTTGTGGTGCGAGTTAGTCTGAGGAAGGAAGAAATTAGGGGTCGATTTTGATTTAGGGTATAGTACAAGAGAGGTCGGCACACACATGGCTCCACTAATTATTATTTTGAAAATTATTTAATATGGTAAGTTAAATAATACATAATAGCTATTTATTAATCTTATGATTTTTCTTTTTTTATTTTATGAAAAAATGAAATAGAATATTATATAAATTGCTTGAAATTTTTATTAAATATTTAAAAGTAATTATTTAATTATTACTTCTTAATTAGTGATTCTTACTTCTTATTTATTGATTACTAAAATTAATTATTCATTACTAAAAAATAATTTTTATTTATTTATTTTTAATTTCTAATAATAATACATAATTATTATTTATTATTTATTATATAGTGAAAAGAAATTATTAATATTAGTTATTACATATTTTCAAATAAACTATTTATTATTATTATTATTAAACAATAGTTATTGAGTATTAATATTTTTATTAATTACCGAATTTTTATTAATAATCAATATGGTATTTTTTGTAGTGTAGTCATATATTACAACAGTCAAAAAATAAAAGTTGTGATAGGCTTTTATTACAACTGTTAAAATAACACAGTTGTTAAAAATAAGTTTATTACAACTTTTCTGGAAAAAAGTTGTAAAAAAACATTTATTACAACGGTGATTATACCACCGTTGTAAAATTAAAGTTGTAATATGGTGTTTTTGTTGTAGTGCAAATAAGTGGTTTGGGTTATCGTAAGGTAAAAATCGTCTGTGTTTATGTGTGGATTGGTCTTATGATTATCCTTTTCTTTTGAATTGATTTTGACTTTAAAATTAAGAAGGATGATACCAATAATTCAAATGAGTTTATGCTGGTTCACCAGACTGACCTGTGGCGTTTGTAATGCTCGGACCAGTCCAAGTTACAGGTTTAGGATTAGATGTTATGAATTCCAGGAGACGAGCTAGAGGAAATCAGACGTCTGATATATATATAGTTATTATCCTGCTGTGTGCTATAAATATGGACAGGCTGTTATAACTGTCCGGATGAATTAAATGTCCGCTGTACTCAGATAACTGTAAGTATTATTTCAAGTTTCAATAAAGATTTATTTTTGTATTATATTTTATTCCACTGCGATGTGAGACTTTAATATTGTGGTTAGTTGTTCTTCTTCCTTTTTCTTCTACTCTAATCTTTCTTTCATATCTTTTACATACTCTAATTTCTTTCTATTAGTTTTCTAGGTTTTCGATACTTGAATCTGGACACGGGATGTATTAATGTCTGAATTTGAGAGTCGAATTTCCCGGGATGCTACAGTTGGTATAAGAGCAATGGTTTAGCAATAACCTTGGCTCTGTGGTGTAAATCGATAGAGATGGGGTTAGTAATACCCTTGATTGAGTTGAGTGTATATATATGAGAGTGCATATTTGTATATTTTATAAAAAATTGTTTTGTATTGTATCACTTAATCGGTTCAATTTTGAACTGGAAATGATACAATATTATTTTGTAAAGTGGGTAAATGCAATAATTTTACCGAAAATTATACTTTATAGAAAAGAAACAATTCTACCAAATTATTGTTGGTATTTGATTGCTTAATTAATTTGAAAGGAATTTAAATGGTATTATGGAATAGAACCGATTTAATATAACCAGAAGATAAAAGAGATGACTTTTGAAACAAAAATCAAATCTTGGGTATAAATTGGAAGCTAAGAAGATAAAATTCCAGAATAATGAATTGTATGGATTGAAACATGAAGGAAAGTAAGTTAAATTGATTGGATTGAAATTGAAACCATATTGAACTAAAACGAAGTATTAAACCAATATGGAATAAGGATTCTTGAATTCAAGTTGAAATATAAATTGAATGTTGACAATATATGTAAGGAGAAGACAAATCAGAACGCAAACAGAAGAACATTTCATTGCTTATTACAACAATTCCATCAGAATACAAGAATATACAGAGTACGAATAAATATTATACATTATTCAATATCAGAGATTTAAATACAATACTACAGCGGAAAAATAATACAAAACATAACTGAATAAAGTATACGGATAAAGAACTTTCCGAATATCAGTCCAGCTTTAAATCAGGATCCTGTGAATATAAATCTGCAAAACCAAAACTACTAGCTGCCCGTGCGGAAATAAGGGTACCCAGAGTTTAGGTTAAAACAATAAACTCCAGGTCAGTCATGTGACTGGTGTGAGAACTAAAACAGTTATTAATCTTTTTTTTAAGTTAGGTAAATCAAGGGACCACGCCACTAACGCGGAACGGGTTTCGTCCCAAGAATACAAGTGCATCTAACAAACAGCGCAATGCTAAAATAAATAAAATGAAGCTATTATAAGACCCAGGTCCCATCACACAATGCAACGCAAGCAGGAGGATAGGGTTTTACCTTATAATAACCAAATTATGCTTGATACGCGAAATTTATTCTTTTATTATTATTAAAAGTGAAGAAAACAACTTCAAATATAAATGTATCGATCATAGCGGCATGGGTACCATCTATCATGTCACCGTACTAGGCTCTACAATCATACTCGCAAAATGTCGTATTGGAAGTTGGATTTCCATCTGTGAACCGAGGCAAAAGATAGTCCTCACCGCTTCGAGACTCTCTAGCCTGAGCCTCAGGTCAGAGCTCGAGTGACCTTGGATCGTCAGGGCCGGTCCACCGATGTGGATTAAAATTCCTGAACACTGCGTTTTCCCGCCCTATGGGGCGCAAAAGAACCAACGAATGACTCCGTCAGACTCGGATCGTCCGATGTAACCGAGGCGCCTCAAAATCCATCATCCACATAAGTAATGCCAGCCAGCTCAAACACAGACACCACTTCTAACTAGAAAGAAACGCATGTCCTCCCTGAAGCCCTTCTCCCGTTTCAGGTTCACACCGGGGTGTGAGGCTCGCGAATGAACGCCATACACAAAGCTATGCCACACAGGCCGTGCTTTGATCATCAACCCCAAGACTTTGCTTTTCAACATAAGCCTTGATCAATTGCCACTTAGGCATGCCACACATGCAATCCACTCCATGCGACTGAAGTTCACCGATATACAACCTCTGATCCCGTACGTCTCAGAGAAAGATGAAGTAAGGGAATTTATTCCCCTTCTCCAGGCAGATGTATATTTAATAGAGATCAACCAACACAGAGCAAAATCCAATGTCAGACACACAGTCCATACAAGTTCGTTCTGGGTATGAACGAAACCGGAGGAACCTTATTCCTCGCATATCCATCGATCTCCAAGTACGTCTGGACGATCACCAACTAATTCCCTCCTCTTGGGTGTACAGCCGAATCAAGATCATCAGTAACCATCCAAACGATGTGAAGACCTCCGGTCTTCAACCACCGTCTTCATCTTCAACTCATTGTCGAATCGGTTATTCAGAATGTGTATAAACCCGACCTTTTCAAATAACCCGCATATATAATAAACAAATGTACACAAACACAACATACGCTTCATTCCAATCCAGAATATTCTTTTATTCCCATGTTCACATCTTTAGGGAAAGATTCCCATTAATTTTATCAATGATAAATTCTTTAAAATTTATTCTTTAATCTTCCTTTGGATGTCATTTCAAACCATATAATGGTTTTCCAAACTAGTCGGGATTACCGAACCTTACCGAAGTAATTCTTTTTTTATATTTCCCAATCCCAACCTATTCATCCCATGAAGCAAAAATGGTAATACTCCATATCTAACACCACGGTGTCATCGGTAAATTTAATAACCATTTCACGTTCAAATCTAATCAAAGATTTAACTATCGCTTGGAGCAAAACTGGTGATACTCCATTCTCGATCATTTCATGAATTCGATAATTTAATTATCTCATTCACATCTCAATCTAATTAAAGATTCATTAAAACTCTAATTCAGTTTCAATCCTAGAAATCACTACTTAATGGTTTTTCAAAGTTAAGAAACTAGGTTAAAGAACTAATGTCATATAAAACACAGTTGACGATAAACCCAAAATCTCATTCCATTAATCTCTAACCGTAAATTAGTAAGAGAACAATTCCCTAAGTATTAACCCCGAAGGTCGAAACCAACATCAGATCAATACCCAAGAAACCATTCAACTTAACTAATCTCCATTTAGTTTCTAATTTTCTTATCTCCATCGGGTTTAAGAACAGTGTTAGTGAAGACACCGTTCACGACAAACCCAAAATCCAATTCGATATTTAATATAAGGCTCTGAATAGAAAATATATCGGCTTATATTCAATATTGAATTCTGAAACCAACAAATATCGTATTGGAAATAACGATATAAGATATATCTTTCAAATTTCCATAACAATACTTGGATAATCACGAAATCCAACATCGAAATATCCCGAAGATGATTTCGATTCAAATCAATTCCAATTCATATATCGGAAATTCTGGTTATTCTAAAACCCATTCTCAATCCCATTTATTTCTTTTAAAAATAATAGTTGGATTATAATTCTAGTTAATAGCTAGTTCAATTCGATAAAAATCTATTTTTATCTTTTCAAATATTGAGTTTTTCATCCCAATTCTTCCCAAATCATTTTATATGATTTTACACAAATTATTAATATTTTTAATAATTTTATTAAGGTCCGTACAATCAATTTCCATCAACGGTCGTCGAACTGCACTTACGGCGACCTTTTCCAAATTTGATTTGGACATAATTCCAAATCCAACCGTTAGATTTCAAATTTCTTATATTCGTTATAAAGCTCTTTTCGATATGAACCCGACGGTTCCGGTTTTAGGAGAATCCGACGGTCGGATCTCCCGTAATATCAATTCGAAGTCAATGGTCGAAATTCGCGAACGACTGCGGCGCGGCGCGTTCTATTCTGGCCATTAATATACATAATATATATTTCGTTCAAACGTATTTTATAAATTCGTTTTAAAATGATTCTAACTTTCAGTTCAATTTTAAATCAAAATTGAATATTCTATATCATTAATATACAAATGATAATATTTTCAAAATATTTGGTTTTGAAATCATTTCCTTTTCGATATTCGCTATAGAAACGAATAAAATCGATATAAATATCGTTCGCGTCAAAATGGCGCAACTCTAATCAATACGGCTTCACTTATTTCAATAGTTTAATCCTTTACTGAATATTATTTCAAAATATTCCTTATTTAAAATATCTGTTATTTTTGAGCTGGAATCAGGCTCAATCAGTTACCATATAAGGTTAGTTATATGGATTTCATACACACATGTATATAATTAAGCCAATGAATAATCAATCATCATCCAAAGTGCTTTCTACACTGTATAAGCCTTAAAATAAATAAATGAGGCTTATCACAGTTTGTAGACCAATCAATCGACATATCATTACACAATTGGGATTTGTGTACGTTAAATATCATCCCAACAGCCGTGTGGGGTTTCAATCAACAAACACAGATTTTTATTTGTGCAGTTGGGCGATGTGTAAAATTTATCGTCCCAATCAATATCAATCAAATCAGTGTACATAAACAAATCGTTTGATTTGTAAATGAATATTTATTTTATTTATATACACGTTAAAAATTATATTTTTAACGATAAAATATTTATTCGGTTCATTTACACAATAAAATGATATTTTTATTGTTCTAACATATTTTAGAAAATTTTGGTGGCATAACGGCGCGATACTAGGTCCGGGATAAGGTCTAACCTTATCCCCAATCTACTAATGGCCCGCGAGATACTGATTGACATAGAAATGTGTTTATTTTATGCTCTTATATCTTATTTTTTGTATATAAATAAATATTACTTGTGTATTGTTTTGTCACTTTTACAGTTATTCCAACGTAGCACGCATGCAACTAGAAAATATAAAAATAGAGATTAAATTGCTGCATATTTACATTTGAAGACTTGTTGACGAAGATATCACATCCAGCTGCTTTTGGGACAAGAAAATAATTGGTAGAAAGGCTATGCATATCACAAGTCAATGAAGAATTTTCAAGGAAGCAAGAGGAAAAGAGGAAAGACCCAAATTTACTAGATTCCACTAAGGCCCAATTGTAATGCTCATTGTATACTCTTTTGTGATTTCCCTAAGATCCATTTGTCATTGTATTAGGGTTAGGGTTAGGGTTGGCTATCTAACATATAAATACCCATGTAATTGTAGCCACCATATCCTGTATCCTATTTTCTCTTCTTCTCCATTAATAAAGTTTCTAGTTCTCTTTTATTTTTCTGCATTTTTCTATTTTCTTAGCGATTATGTTGTCTACACGATTAGATTCGGTAGAGCACCAATTGTACTTTACACTTTTTTATTAGTGATTAGTCGTTTGATTAGTTTCAACGACAATCCTAATTTATGTTTTGTTGTTCTTCTTTTCCTGCAATTTTAATTTCTGCATTTTATTTCTGTTTTGCATTTTAATTTTCAATTGATAATTGTGATTTGATCATCAGTTCAATTAGATTTGTTCTGAATCGGATCACAGTTTCAATTTTTATTGTTTTCAAAATCAACCCCCAAATTTTGTCTAACTCACCCAAGAGATTAGATAAATAATTTGATTTTAATCTACCTCCCTGTGTTCGACCTGCATACTACACAACCTGTGCTCTTGAAGAATTTATTACAAATATCACGCTTTTCTAGCGTCGATCAAATTTTTGGCGCCGTTGCCGGGAAGGTAACGATTAAGTTTTATTATTTATTTAATTTCTGATTCGTGTTAGTTTTTTTTAATTTTTTTTAATTTTCCTTTTCTTTTCGTGTGTATATATAGAAAAAGATCTTAATTAGTTGATTTGGTATTATCTATTGATACTCTAATCTTCTAAACAAGAGAAAAAAAATAGTTGCCAATTTTCTTGATTTTATTTCCTTTCCTTCTCATATATTTCTTTCCCCTTTTCAAATTTTTCCTTTTTCATTTTTTTTCTTTTCTTTTCTCTCTCTTCTAATTTTACAAAAAAAAAAGCAATTTTCTTCCCTGCTTTATTTATTGCCCTTTATTGCTCTTTCTGTATATACAAATCTTCAAACCACATTAACACCTTCCACCATCCCAATTTCACTACTGTACTTCCATCAAATCTCACAATCCCTCACCACCTCGTTCATCATCCCATTCACAACATCACCCGATCATACCAAATCTCTCGCCATTCACAACAAATAGCACTCCATTACACGCTTTCCTCCTACCCACAACCGACTTCCCCAAGTGCCACTCACGATCCAAACTTTGAAGCAATACCGAACTTCCTTCCACTACTGTCACATAACTGACCGTATTCAACTGAACTGCCATCAACTTTCCTCAACATACCTGCTGATTAACAATACAACCTTATCCACCGCAATTCATCACCATACAACGCCACACCAGTCCATTACCACTTCATCACCACACTGAAACCTTTGTCGATTCCTGAAACCCAAAACTTCCTCTGCTACCATTAGTAAAACACAATACCCAAATCATCACCTCAACTTGCTGCTCCGACCCACAAAACCGCCCTTCGCCTCTTCTTCACAACCGGAAAACCAGACCTCCGACAAACACAACCAAATCTCACGTTCATCACACAACCAATCCTCCACACCATTCTGTCCTGCACCATACTCATCAACCCAACATCTCAGCAACGTTCCCAGACAACCGTACCATCGCACTCCAAAACACCATTGCCAGTTCGCACACTATCAATCCACGTGAAAACCAAGCATCCGAATTTCACCTCCAACATACACCGAAATCACTCCACCTCAAACAAATCTAATTTCCATTTTCTCTACCGGGTCTGCTACCTTACAAGCACAAACACCATCATCGTGTCTCTCCTCTTTAGACCACCAACAACAACACGCCACACCGTCCTTCGAACCACCCTCAACGTAGACCCGTGGTGGACCATCGCTTCACAAACCGAACCGTACAACTGGTGCAAATCTATTCACATCGGAACCCTTAGGTCCGATTCGAACCCTACCGCAACTCGAAAGAACACCCGAAGGCCAAACCCAATTCGAGCATCAACCCAAAATCTTCGATTCGAATTGTAAATCCAGTTTTCAAACCAAAAACCGATTTAAACTCTTGAATTTTTAATTTTAATCGGATCGAAAAAAAAAAGAAAAGAGCAAGGGGCGCATTGAGGTATTGGAAAGTTGGAGATCGACTGCCTTGTATTGGCTATATTGACGTGGCTGTTGAAGTTGTTGAGCCCTTTATTTTTATTTTTGGCTTCTAAGAATAAAGGGGCGTGCTTGTTTCTTCTGGAAACAACGTTTTTTTTATGGTATGACTAAGTTTTCGGCCTAATTTCCTTATTGCGTACACTCTACGAAAAGAGCGGTGTGATTTTTTTCTTATTCCCTTTCTTCTTGGGTTTGAGTGCTTGAAATAAAAAGGAACTCTTTGATTTGTTTCCTTTGGAGTAAATTAGTGCAATATCTTTTCTTTTCTCTGTGAAACCATCCTTGCCATGTATTTTGAATTCAGTTTTATTTGATTAGTTTTTTTTTTGGTTTTAGTTCCGAGCCGGTTATTGTTTTCTTTTGTTTGTTTTCTTTCTTTTACTTAAAAAGAAAGGAGGAAAAGAAGGAGATAAAGGGAGGAAAACCAAAATCAAAAGAAAGAATTCAAGTGAACAAACAAGGACACAGAACTCAAGCAAATTGCAAATAGTGGAGTTCGAATTGTTAACTCTACGCAACCCCTCTGGACGGACTGCCATATCACTGTAAAATTTCTTTAACTCTACAGGTGCTCTGCTGCAAAGAAAATTATATAGACATTGCTTGTAAAAAAAATTCTGCAGGGGCAGCGGCTTGCTATGTACAATTTTTTATTTCTGCAATTATTCTGTCTGATTGTTATGAGTTGAAATTTCCATAACTACTGTTATCATTCTCATCGTTTCTCAACAATAAAATCTGATTAGATATTTCAAAATAATATAATTGAAAAGTGGTGCTTTGTGAAGTTGATTGTCTCGTATAATTGGATCGCGGACATATATTAGTTCAGTTTATTGAACTTCTAGCAAAAGAGGTTGCATACTACCCGTAAAACATTGGTCGTATCCCTTATTATTTATATTATGCGTGAACGGCCATAAGACCCTCTTCCTCCTTCTAATTGAGTCAGTTAATTAATAGAGCACAACTTAGTATTTCATACTATTTTGAACTGAGAATAATTCCTGTTTTGCATGTGATTTCATTTCAAATGTCTAATTCATAAAAATCATTGAGAGAACTGTGGGATAATAACCGGAGTAGATGTCCTCTTGAAGAGTATGAGTATGAATTACAACTCATGAGGCAAGATTTTCCAAAATTTCATGAGTCCGATGTCAACAATTTTCAAAATTTTCCAAATGATCAACGTTTTCAAAATCATAGATATAATCAAAATGGCGACTTCAATTCAAATTTCAATAAATTCGATTATGAGCCACAACCGTATCAAAATAGCTTTGAATCGCAATATACCTTTGATCAAAATCAATATGGGATTGTAAACCAATTCAAAATTAATTTTGAAAATGATTTTCAAATCGATCAAAATTTTCCAGATTACAACCCATATCCACATCTTGAAAATGACCAAAATTGCAGTTTTTCATCCAACTTTAACAGTTTTGGTTACCAACCTAATTTTCAAAATCAAAATGATTTCCAATATCACTGTCATTTTTCTGAACATTCAAACAACCACCACATTGGAAATAATATTGATCGTGAAATTGATGTGGACTATAATTTTGAGAATCAAGAAATCCAAAACGAGAGCTCTCAAATCAACGATTCTGAAGAATGTCATTTTGATGAGAGGGCAGAAAGGCGAAATAAAAAGTTTGATGAACTTCTTTGCTTAATGAAATCTTTTAAAGAACAACAAGAGCAACAAAATCAAATGGGTCTTGAATCGGAATATGATTCAACTCTTACTGGCAGCGAAAATTTTGAAATAACAACTTTGGAAATTGAAAATAACGATCTAAATGAAGATTGTTCAAAATTCAGTAAACGATTTGGACTTTGATTCTTTTCAGGAAAAAGATTTAAGCTATGATTTTGATCTTTCTCTTTTGGGCTGCGAGAAACTTGAAATGTTTGAAATTGAACAAGATGATTATGTTGATATTTTCATAAACTCAAAATTCGAGAAGGATTTTAATGAACATGAATTTTTTGGGTTGTATGAGGATGAGTTGCCAAATGAGAAAGAAATAGATTCAAGTCGCGAGTTCGAAAATTTTAACTTTGAGGAAATTTCAAACGAACTTGAAATTGTCAATGTTGAAAATACGTTGTCATTTAATAAAATTGAGTAATGTGATCACATAGTCTTGAACAACATTCAGAATTCAAATTTCATTGAATTTACATACGATCACAAATTTTTGAACAATAACACTGATAAATTTGTTGAGCACGTGAATTATTTTTGGAATGTTAGCTTGATTGAAAAACTTCATGTTTGGATGACCCTGAACATTCAATTACTGGACTATAAATCGAGGTATAAAGATGAGATGGTTTTAAAAAACTTTTGCTTGTTAGAAAACATGCCTGAACATAGTGGGAATGAGACTCAACGGGCTAGAACCAAGTGTGGGGGAAAAAGTTGGTGGAATTCTTTGCATCGCATGCATCGCAAACATATATATCATCGTACATATGATTTTCATTCACATATAGTGCCTAAACTTCATTTCATTCTACAAATCATTTTGCATTTAATTCATCTTTGGGTACGATCTTTCAAATTTAGGAAACGTTTACAGTGTGGACACTGTTTAGTTCTAGTGTGGGGGGAGTCTGCATCA
Organism: Allium sativum; assembly: GCA_030737875.1. NCBI lineage: Eukaryota > Viridiplantae > Streptophyta > Magnoliopsida > Asparagales > Amaryllidaceae > Allium > Allium sativum. The sequence goes on along the minus strand of CM060921.1, from coordinate 804,864,690 downwards.
CATCCTTTTATTTTTATTTATTTTTTATTTCTTTTCATATAGGACCATCATGATTTTAGATTGTAGTAACATACCTATTTTTTTTTTTTTTTTTTGGGAAAATACGACTCATTTTAGATTTGATACAGCAAAATAAGTTAAGGATTATTAATAAGTTGATAGTATTTTTTTCTCTCAGCTTAGATCGAATAAGAAATATAATGAAAAGTTTAATTTCGAGGGATAATAGTGTAACCGGTACATAGGGAGATTCTTAGGTGATGGCCATGAAATCTATTCTATATTGTAGACTTTGTTTAAATAAGTGGAGGACTAAAAATACTCATATTGGCTTTTCGAATCTTTAAAACTAAGTTGTGTTAAATTGAATTCGCGTAACTCTCTTTTGTGCTTATATTTTCAATAATAATAGCAATCCAAGGGTATCCAACATTGCTTGTATATCTCGCGTTGGTGTGCAAGCCCGCCAAGCTCTATCCGACACATTATTGACAAAGCCAGCATTGGAATATCTTGGTCTCATTTTATGAGATTGGACACCTAAGGATTACCGACATGTGTTGACAAAGTCAGCGTCGGTCTGCACAATCCGCCAAGCTCTGTCCCAACTCTCCGTCAGTCCGCAAGGCAGTGTATGGGTGGTATACCTTGGTCTTCTAAGTTAGGTCTATGTAATTAATCATAAATTTTAACTTTTATAGAGATAGAGAATAAGCGATGATGCCCAAACATTTCTTAACCTTATTGATTTGATTAGCCATACACAAGGAAATTAGAATACCACTTTACAAACTGTGCCAAGCAAACTAAGAATTTATTTCATGGCTGCATTATGTTATCGACCAAACCAACTGGCCAAACTGGAATTTAACATTTGAAAACTTGATTTATGTTGAAAATTTATGATAAGTTGAGGTATCTAAAATAAAATCAACTGATTAGAAATTGTTAACTTAATTTGTTGTACCACTTCCTGAAACAAGTCATGTTTTCATTCTTTTTTGTTTTCAATTGCATAAGTCCTCTGCATTCATGTAGTTACATTAGAAACATAGCATACTTCATTTGGATTTTGTGGGTATTATCCGCTGAAAACCCTCACGAGACACCACTCGTCCTACTAGGGACACCTAGAGGTTTAACGGCTTGTTGCATACGCTCAATGCAATAGTGCTTCCTACGAAAGTGTGACCTATCTAGTTTAGTTTTTCATTTCTTGTTTTACTCGAGGACGAGTAAAATATAAGTGTGGGGGTATTTGATTGACATAGAAATGTGTTTATTTTATGCTCTTATATCTTATTTTTTGTATATAAATAAATATTACTTGGGTATTGTTTTGTCACTTTTACAGATATTCCAACGTAGCCCGCATGCAACCAGAAAATATAAAATTAGAGATAAAATTGCTGCATATTTACATTTGAAGACTTGTTGACGAAGATATCACATCGAGCTGCCTTTGGGACAAGAAAATAATTGGTAGAAAGGCTATGCATATCACAAGTCAATGAAGAATTGTCAAGGAAGCAAGAGGAAAAGAGGAAAGACCCAAATTTACTATATTCCACTAAGGCCCAATTGTAATTCTCATTGTATACTCTTTTGTGATTTCCCTAAGATCCATTTGTCATCGTATTAGGGTTAGGGTTAGGGTTGGCTATCTAACATATAAATACCCATGTAATTGTAGCCACCATATCCTGTATCCTATTTTCTCTTCTTCTCCATTAATAAAGTTTCTAGTTCTCTTTTATTTTTCTGCATCTTTCTATTTTCTTAGCGATTAGTGTTGTCTACACGATTAGATTCGGTAGAGCACCAATTGTATTTTACACTTTTTTATTAGTGATTAGTGGTTTGATTAGTTTCAACGACAATCCTAATTTACGTTTTATTGTTCTTCTTTTCCTGCAATTTTAATTTCTGCATTTAATTTCTGTTTTGCATTTTAATTTTCAATTGATAATTGTGATTTGATCGTCGGTTCAATTAGATTTGTTCTGAATCGGATCACAGTTTCAATTTTTATTGTTTTCAAAATCAACCCCCAAATTTTGTCTAACTCGCCCAAGAGATTAGATAAATAATTTGATTTTAATCTACCTCCCAGTGTTCGACCTGCATACTACACAACCTGTGCGCTTGCAGAATTTACTACAAATATCACGCTTTTCTAGCGTCGATCACATACTCATACCAATTCTAACCAATTCCATTTCATTTCCCAAACCCAGTTCAACCAAACGATTCAATCAACCCAAAAACCACAAGACATATAACCAAACAAACACACAATGAAATAAAATTAAACAAGTCGTCCATTGTCTGTGGACGACGGGTGTCGGGTTTTTCTAAGCACCGTTTGCATTCTAGTATATATTTTTCACTAGAAAATAAAATAGAGTGAGAAGTTCTCGCCTTAGGGTTCCACTCCTCCATTCTTTATTTCTGAACGGTTCGGATTTTGTTTTGATTTCAGTCTGTTCCATCACACTCCTTTTCACGCCGTTCATAGTAAAAATCATATTTTTATCGCTTCATTCAAATAAAAATCACATTTTTATTTCTTTACTCATGTAAAAATCATATTTGTTACTCATATAAAAATTATATTTTCACCATGTTAATATATATATATATATATATATATATATATATATATATATAAAGATGTCACTTTAATCATCTCACAATTTATATGTAAATCAAAATTTTATACTATAACTATATAAATAAATGTAATATTTTTATTCTCTAGAAATATAAATAAAAATCCAATCTTTTCATTCATATATAAAAATCGAACATTTTTTTCTAAAACGAAGATCATATTTTTTCTAAAACAAAGATCATATTTTTTTCTATAACAAAGATCATATTTTTTATATCCAATCTTTATACACAAAAATTGCATCTCTATTTCATATCTACATATATAAAAATAGTGTTTTTATTGCAAGAATAAATCAAAATAAAAATACTTACAGTCGGAAGGGGGACGGGGAGGAATGGCGGTTGGAGGTGGCTCGCCGGAGTCGGGGGTGGGCGTAGGGGGCACAGCCAGCAGGGGTAAGGCCGTGGGTGTCTTTGTTTCGTCGATTGGAGGTTTTGGGGGAGGCTTCGGCGCTGCTGCACGTTGGGGGTTCTTGGCGTCGGCGCCTGGGGTGGGGGGTGGGTCTCGCCGGCGCGTCGCCACATGGGAGGTGCGAGGCTGAACGATCGACGGGCTTCCGTGGGTTTTTTTCCTTTTTTTTTCTTTCGATTGAAACGAATGGGAAAAAGGGGGCTGAGGGAGTAGTTGACCACGGGAGTATGGAGAACAGGGTTTGACTAGGTCAATATATTTATTTTATATTATTTTAAATCCCAAAAAGTAACTTTAAATTTCGATCTCCAAACGAGACCCACCGCCTGTCGTTTCTACCTAATTAACCCCATTCCGAACACAATGGGATATGTCCCATAGCCCAATTCGGATGTTACGATCAATTTTCATCAAATTTAAAATATAAATTAATATAACGTTCAAATTTGGTTTTAACGTACATTTCAATTTACCGGGGCTACATACAGACCCAAAAATTTCAGAAAAATTATTTCTAGCTTCGTATTGACGATACGATCCTAACAAAACTAATTTCGTCAAATTCCAAAATTGACTGAAACTGTCAGAACACGTTTTACTTCGTCGCGCTCACATATTGATTCAGAAAATTATTAATTTTGGAATCTAGCAATAACTTGACATCCCGTATCCAACAAAAGTGGTTTTGTCGAAAACGAAGGTCGTTTGCAAAATTTCCATTTTTAAGGTCTTTATATATATTAAAATATATATAAATTCCACAGCGACTTTTCTGAATTTTAAACTGGACATATCTTTCAACTTCTAACCGTAAATTAGTAAGAAACAACCATAACCTCCCCTGCACCGGGAGCATCGGGATATTTCTAATAGCCTCCCAGGGCCCTCTGATCTCAAAATGAAAAAGAAACAACCAAGTGGCTAGCCAATCGGCTCATAAAATCATCAAAAACCCCAAGAAATACAATAAATATGTACCTTTTTGACGGGCAAACAATTTTATTCCTCTTCTCTAGCCTTCTGCTATGACCTGTTCAATGTATACACATGTATATGCATGCAAATCTAACAAAATTTTCAATACAGTTCAAGATTTGATCAATTTGGCCAAACTTGCCTTTCATGTACATATTAGTTAAATTAGTCAACAAACAATCAAACAACACAACCATCAATCAAATATTTAATTAACGTTTCAAATTCATAATTTTTTTTATATATTAAAAAATCCTGTTTTTGATGCCAAGTCACAACAATAAATTTTATCTAGTTTTGGTTCTCACACCAGTCAGTTGCAAATATATAGAAATCCCACTTTCGACACTCGAACATAAATTCTGACGATGGTGCACCATTACCAGAATTATCCCCGGGCGACTAGGGTGTGGTTCTATATCTATCCAGTATATTAAAACTTCGAATACACGCTAGGCAGACGTATATGCAAAATCTTTATATACTTTATTGTCCAAATCAATTTGAAATAAAATATTCAAATACGAATACTTATTATAAAATCTTAAAACTAAATTTGATTATAAATTTTTCACTCTTCACACTCGTTCTAGGATACTACTGATCCCATCTCTAACGAGTCATTCCTATTGGATATTACTAATCCAATCTCTGATAAATTCTTTCGTTTGGTTCTAATGTGTCTTGTTCTCGAGCTTTGTATACCAAAGCTCTGATACCACTGTAAGGACAAGACGAATAAGAACGCAAACAGAAGAACATTTCATTGCTTATTACAACAATTCCATCAGAATACAAGAATATACAGAGTATGAATAAATATTATACATTATTCAATATCAGAGATTTAAATACAATACTGCAGCGGAAAAATAATACAAAACATAACTGAATAAAATATATGGATACAGAGCTTTCTGAATATCAATCCAGCTGTAAATCAGGATCCTGTGAATATAAATCTACAAAAAAAAAACTACTAGCTGCCCGTGCGGAAATAAGGGCACCCAGAGTTTAGGTTAAAACAATAACCTCCAGGTCAATCATTTGATTGGTGTGAGAACTAAAACAGTTATTAATCTTTATTTTTAAAGTTAGGTAAATCAAGGGACTACGCCGCTAACGCGGAACGGGTTTCCTCCCAAGAATACATGTGCATCTAACAAACAGCGCAATGCTAATATAAATAAAATGAAGCTATTATAAGTCCAAGGTCCCATCATACAATGCAACGCAAGCCAATGGATAGGGTTTTACCTTATAATAGCCAAATAATGCTTTATACGTGAAATTTAATCTTTTATTATTACTATAAGTGAAGAATACAACTACAAATATAAATGTATCAATCATAGGCGGCATGGGTACCATCTATCATGTCGCCGTACTAGGCTCTACAATCATACTCGCAAAATGTCGTATTGGAAGTTGGATTTCCATATGTGAATCGAGGAAAAAGATAGTCCTCACCGCTTCGAGACTCTCTAGCCCGAGCCTCAAGTCAGAGCTCGAGTGAGCTTGGATCGTCAGGGCCGGTCCACCGATGTGGATTAAAATTCCTGAACACTGTGTTTCCCCGCCTTATGGGGCGTAAGTGAGCCAACAAATGACTCCATCGGACCGGGATCGTCCGATCTAACCGAGGCACAACAAAATCCATCATCCACATAAGTAATGCAAGCCAGTTCAAGCACTGAAACTACTTCTAACTAGAAAAAAAACGCATGTCCTCCCTGAAGCCCTTCTCCCGTTTCTGGTTCACAACGGGGTGTGAGGCTCGTGAATGAACGCCATACACAAAGCTATGCCACACAGCCCGTGCCTTGATCATCAACCCCAAGACTTTGCTTTTCAACATAAGCCTTGATCAATTGCCACTTAGGCATGCCACACAGGCAATCCACTCCATGCGACTGATGTCCAACGATATACAACCTCTGATCCCGTACGTCTCAGAGAATGGTGAAGTAAGGGGATAAATTCCCCTTCTCCAGGCAGATGTATATTTAATAGAGATCAACCAACACAGAGAAAAATCCAATGTCAGACACACAGTCCATACAAGTTCGTTCTGGGTCTGAACGAAACAGGAGGAACCTTATTCCTCGAATATCCATCGATCTCAAAGTTCGTCTGGACGATCACCAACTGATTCCCTCCTCTTGGGTGTACAGCCCAATCAAAATCATCAGTAACCATCCAAACGATGTGAAGACCTCCGGTCTTCAACCACCGTCTTCATCTTCAACTCATCATTGAATCGGTTATTCAGAATGGGTATAAACCCGACCTTTCCAAATAACCCGCGTATATAATAAACAAGTGTACACGAAAACAACATACACTTCATTCCAATCCAGAATATTCTTTTATTCCCACGTTCACATTTTTAGGGAAAGATTCCCATTAATTTTATCGAAGATAAATTCTTTAAAATTTATTCTTTAATCTTCCTTTGGATGTCATTTCAAACCATATAATGGTTTTCCAAACAAGTCGGGATTAATGAACCTTACCGAAGTAATTCTTTATTTATATTTCCCAATCCCAACCTATTCATCCCATGAAGCAAAACTAGTAATACTCCATATCTAACACCACAGTGTCATCGGTAAATTTAATTAACATTTCACGCTCAAATCTAATCAAAGATTTAACTATCACTTGGAGCAAAACTGGTGATACTCCATTCTCGATCATTTCATGAATTCGATAATTTAATTATCTCATTCACATCTCAAACTAATTAAAGATTCATTAAAATTCCAATTCAGTTTTAATCTCAGAAATCACTACTTAATAATTTTTCAAAGTTAAGAAATTAATCTTATCTTTAACTGGGTTAAAGAACTAATATCATTTAAAACACAGTTCACGATAAACCCAAAATCCCATTCCATTAATCTCTAACTGTAAATTAGTAAGAGAACAATTCCCTAAGTATTAACCCCGAAGGTCGAAACCAACATCGGATCAATACCCAAGAAACCATTCAACTTAACTAATCTCCAATTAGTTTCTAATTTTCTTATCTCCATCGGGTTTAAGAACAGTGTTAGTGAAGACACCGTTCACGACAAACCCAAAATCCAATTCGATATTTAATATAAGGCTCTGAATAGAAAATATATCGGCTTATATTCAATATCGAATTCTGAAACCAACAAATATCGTATTGGAAATAACGATACAAGATATATCTTTCAAATTTCCATAACAATACTTGGATAATCACGAAATCCAACATCGAAATATCCCGAAGATTATTTCGATTCAAATCCGTTCCTATTCATATATTGGAAATTCTGGTTATTCTAAAACCCATTCTCAATCCCATTTATTTCTTTTAAAAAATAATAATTGGATTATAATTCTAGTTAATAACTAGTTCAATTTGATAAAAAATCTATTTTTATCTTTTCAAATATTGAGTTTTTCATCCCAATTCTTCCCAAATCATTTATTATGATTTTACACAAATTATTAATATTTTTAATAATTTTATTAAGGCCCATAGAGTCGATTTCCATCAACGGTCGTCGAACTGCACTTACAGCAACCTTTTCCAAATTTGATTTGGACATAATTCCAAATCCAACCGTTAGATTTCAAATTTCTTATATTCGTTATAAAGCCCTTTTCGATATAAACCCAATGGTTCCGATTTTAGGAGAATCCGACGGTCGAATCTCCTGTAAAATCAATTCGAAGTCAATGGTCGAAATTTGCGAACGGCCGCGGGGCGGCGCGTTCTTTTCACGCCATTAATATATATAATATATATATTATATATATTTCATTCAAACATATTTTACAAATTTATTTTAAAACGATTCTCACTTTCAATTCAATTTTAAATCAAAATTGAATATTCTATATCATTAATATACAAATGATAATATTTTCAAAATATTTGGTTTTGAAATCATTTCCTTTTCGATATTCGCTATAAATATGAACAAAATCGATATAAATATCGTTCGCGTCAAAATGGCGCAACTCTAATCAATACGGCTTCACTTATTTCAATATTTTAATCCTTTACTGAATATTATTTCAAAATATTCCTTATTTAAAATATCTGTTATTTTTGAATTGGAATCAAGTTCAATCAGTTACCATATAAGGTTAGTTATATGGATTTCATACATACCTGTATATAATTATGCCAATAAATAATCAATCATCATCCAAAGTGCTTTCTACACTGTATAAGCATTAAAATAAATAAATGAGGCTTATCACAGTTTGTCGACCAATCAATCGACATATCATTACACAATTGGGATTTGTGTACGTCAAATATCATCCCAACAGCCGTGTGGGGTTTCAATCAACAAACACAGATTTTTATTTGTGCAGTTGGGCGATGTGTAAAATTTGTCGTCCCAATCAATATCAATCAAATCAGTGTACACAAACAAATCGTCTGATTTGTAAATAAATATTTATTTTATTCATATACACATTAAGAATTATATTTTTAATGATAAAGTATTTATTCGGTTCATTTACACAATAAAATGATATTTTTATTGTTCTAACATACTTTAGAAATTTTGGCGGCATAACGGTGCGATACTAGATCCAGGATAAGGTCTAACCTTATCCCCAATCTACTAATGGCCCGCGTCATACTCATACCAATTCTAACCAATTCCATTTCATTTCCCAAACCCAGTTCAACCAAACGATTCAATCAACCCAAAAACCACAACACCATATAACCAAACAAACACACAATGAAATAAAATCAAACAAGTCGTCCATAGTCTGTGGACGACGGGTGTTGGGTGCTCCTAAGCACCGTCAGCATCCTAGTACATATTTTTAACTAGAAAATAAAATAGAGTGAGAAGTTCTCACCTTAGGGTTCTACTCCTCCATTCTTTATTTCTGAACGGTTCAGATTTTTTTTTTGATTTTAGTCTGTTCCATCGCACTTCTTTTCACGCTGTTCATAGTAAAAATCAAATTTTTATCGCTTCATTCAAATAAAAATCACATTTTTATTTCTCTACTCATGTAAAAATCATATTTGTTACTCATATAAAAATTATATTTTCACCATGTTAATATATATATATATATATATAAAGATGTCACTTTAATCATCTCACTATTTATATAAAAATCAAAATTTTATACTATAACTATATAAATAAAAATCATATTTTTATTCGCTAGAAATATAAATAAAAATCCTATCTTTTCATTCATATATAAAAATCGAACATTTTTTCTAAAACAAAGATCATATTTTTTTCTAAAACAAAGATCATATTTTTTATATCCAATCTTTATACACGAAAATCGCATCTCTATTTCATATCTACATATATAAAAATCGTGTTTTTATTGCAAGAATAAATCAAAATAAAAATACTTACAGTCGGAAGGAGGAGCGGGGAGGAGTGGCGGTCGGAGGTGGCTCGCCGGGGTCGGGTGTGGGCGTAGGGGGCACGGCCAGTAGGGGTAAGGCCGTGGGTGGCTTTGTTTCGTCGATTGGGGGTTTAAGGGGGAGGATTCGGCGCTGCTGCAGGTTGGGGGGGTCTTGGCGTCGGCGCCTGGGATGGGGGGTGGGTCTCGCCGGCGCGGCGCCACCAGGGAGGCGCGAGGCTGAACGATCGACTGGCTTCCGTAGGTTTTTTTTCTTCCTTTTTTTCTTTCGATTGAAACGAATGGGTAAAGGGGACTGAGGGAGTAGTTGACCACGGGAGTATGGAGAATAGGGAGACTAGGTCAATATATATATTTTATATTATTTTAAATCCCAAAAAGTAACTTTAAATTTCGATCTCCAAACAAGACCCACAGCCTGTCGTTCGTAGCTAATTACCCCCATTTTGAACACAATGGGATATGTCCCGTAACCCAATTCGGCTGTTACGATCAATTTTCGTCCAATTTAAAATACAAATTAATATAACGTTTAAATTTGGTTTTAACGTATATTTCAATTTACTGGGGCCACATACAGACCCGAAAAATTTTAGAAAAATTATTTTTAGCTTCGTATTGACGATAAGGTCCTAACAAAACTAATTTCATCAAATTCTGAGACCATTTGAAAAATGGCCATTTTCCAGTCGATTAAAATTGACTGAAACTGTCAGAACACGTTTTACTTCGCCACGCTCACATATTGATTCATAAAATTATGAATTTTGGAATCTAGCAATAGCTTGACATCCCGGATCTAACAAAATTGGTTTCATTAAAGACAAAGGTCATTTGCAAAATTTCCATTTTTAAGGGCTTTATATATATTAATATATATATAAATTCCACAACGACTTTTCTGAATTTAAAATGAACATATCTTTCAACTTCTAAAGTGAAATCTCAGTTTCTTAGCTTCGTTAGGAAGATATGATTAAACAGATTCAAATATTTCTTGTTTCGTTCAATTCTGACTTATATTGAATTATGTATATTCATTTGAAATTCGAAATCGAATTTTCGAACTGCCGCGCCATTTCAGACTCGTTATATAATTAAAATAAATTTATTCGTTTTAACTTTGATTTAAATAAATTTTTCGGCGTTATTATTTAAAATATTCATTTTAAATAATCAAAATTCATTAAAATAGCCAAAATAAAAATTTTAAATTGGCTCAGATTTTCCGGGTTGTTACAATATAAATAGAGCTCGACACATACAGTTTGAATGTATCGAGTGGAATAAGAAGTGAATCAAAATAAATCAAATTCAAGTAAGAATAATTGAATATGACTCGAAATATTATTCAATTGAGTTGGACTATGAAATCGAATTTCGAAATAGAAGTGTATGTGTATATATTTAATAGTGCGTACAAACTTGAATTGTATAAAATTGAGTTGAATAGAAAATGAATGATGAATGAATTGAATTAAGAACTCAAGTGTAAATTTAATTGGACTTGTAGATTAAAAACTAAAGCGGGAACTTAGGCTAAAATTAAAACTCGACTTGTTGTAAACATAGATGGATATATATATATATATATATATATATATATAATATATATGTGAACATGATTGTTTAAAATGTCACAAGTGAAGCAAGAGAACGAATTAATGGATAAATTTGCAAAGTGGAAGTAAAATTTAAAATTGATTGTGATCGAATAGGAATGGATACGCATGTGATTGAACATGTTTATTGGATAGAAGCAAGTGTGGAGAACAAATATGGGTTGCCCGACAAAAGGTACATGTTTAATTTAAAATGGGATTTTATGAGCCTATTTGGCAAGCCGCTTGACTTTTTAATTTTCTTTTTGATTGGGAATGGCCCAGAGAGGCATTTTGTAGTTGTACCAATCAGCCCGTACAAAGGAGACTCTGGCGAAATTTTTCGAAAATTTAGGGAGTTATATTTTTTTTCGACATTTTGGAAAAATTTTGTTAACAAAAAGTTTATCGGAGTTAAGGAATAATGAGTGAAATTGGAAAACTAGTAAGTTGGTTGAGTAGTAACGATTTTGAAGTGAGCGTTGAGTTGTATAAGTGGATTGGGAGAAGTGCTATAGTTATTTTTCCTACTTAATAATTTCGGGGACGAAATTCTTTTAAGGGGGAAATAATATAACGTCCTGCATTTTTATCGATTTTTATTTGAATATTTAAATTAGTTTATATATTGAATTTGTAATATAAATGAATTTTTATATTAATTAAAATAAGGTTTGCAATGTATAAATATATATATATACTAAAATGAGCTTGAAATGGCACGGTAGTTCGTAATATTTAATTTGAACTTCGATTGAGCGTAAGAAATCTGTTATAACTCGAAATTCGCTGAAACAAGAAATATTCGAATCTGTTGAATTATAATTTTATAGTGGAAAAGAAAATTCAAGATTTCGTATTTTATACTGAGAGTTATAGCCAAATCAAATTTTCAAATAGTCGATGTGAAATCGTTTATAAACCATAACAATTTTTTAATGAAATAAATCGATTTTAAATCAGTTGAATATTATTCTAACTTAAAAAATATAATATCGAGATTTAAATTCATATTAGTTCATTCTGGAAGTTGTATAAATTCGGTTTGTAAAAATATATGATAATAATAATTTATTTATTATTATTGGGTCAATTTATATTAAATCGAATTTAATGGTAAATCGTTTATTTCATTTAATATCTTCTGTATATGGTTGAATTGGACAGTGGAAACTATTCCAATGTGTTCAGAATAGGGGTAGAACCCTAGGAACGTCTTTTGTTGCATTCAAATATGGGTTAGGAACCATAGTATCCTTTAATTTGAATCATACCAGTTAAATTAATTAATAAATTAAATTAAATTAATTAAATTAAATTAAATTAAAAATATTATAGGGGACGACTTTTGTTTATGCAGGCTAATCTGTTAAATTACAGCGTCTTCTCTTTTCAGTGTCTCATTCGAATTCAACTTTCTTCTTCCCTGAGCTTGACAATTCATTGTAATCCTATTCTACCCTGTACCCTATTGAATTCGACAATGTTCTTATCCCCAAATTCGTCGCCTGTATAAATAACCCCTCGCGTTCTTCTTCATTCCTCAAACAAGAATTTAATTAAGTCCTCAGTCCTTCACTTTACTCTTTCCCTTCCTCAACTACAAAAAAACCGAAGCCCTCCAAATCAATTACACCCCTCGTTATTTCCTTTCCCGTTCTACTTAATCTTTATTCTTCTGAATTAAAAACCGTTTTCCCAAAATTTAAAAAAAGAAAAAGAAGGGAAATCGAAATACAAATTAGAGATCCGCAACACAAATTGCGTTGAAATCTGAAGCTTGGCTTTGACGCTCACAGATTGTAGATTTGGGTGCGACAATAGGAACTACAATTCGATATTGAGCTGATCATAAAGCTCATCAGCAAAGTAAAGGTGATCGCAATGACAACTGAAGCTGGACATTGATCTAGGTTGAGCAGTTTTGCAAACGGGGGATTCGGTCGTAGTTTTGTTTATAGGATGGCGACGTTCATATTGGGGTGCGACTGAGCGAAGTTGCTGGAAGGAGTTCGATTTTCTGGATTGAACTGAGGTGCGCGAATTAGCTACTGCTATTTCTGGAAGGGTATCGTCAGATGCTGGAGAGGGTTCTGTGATGTCATCGATATTGGTTTTTGGTCAATAATTGAGGTGCGAATGGAGGAGGAAGATACTGTTTTTTTATTTGGATATTATTGTTCTGGAGACCGAATTGAAGTGGTTCCCGAACGGACTGTTTTCAACCGGAGTTAAATCTTTGTTGGGGTGTGACATTTGGAAGCTAAAGGGGGAGTTCGGATTCTTGTTTTTTGCAGATGGAAATTCTTATTAGTGATAGAAGTGAACTGTCAAACTATGGAGGACTGTCTGGAAAATAAGAAGCTGTTGAATCTTGTAGCAACATGTGATGGCAGTTGACTATGACCTGTATGATGAAATGCCAGAATGAGATGAGGCAGTTTTGGGGGATTGTATTTAGCAAAATGGATCGATGAGTGCTTATTTGCTCATGATTGGTCGAGATTGGCAATACTGTAAGGTAACCGTTTTTACAAAATTCAGATTACATAAAATAATTCATTATTAGTCGTTAATTTAATAAATAGTTATTCATTAAATTAAATAAAATTTATAATCATAGGAATAAATTTATTCAAGACCATTCAAGTAAGTCTGGTGCTGAGATGATATGGGAAATTTAAACGGATATTCAGCAAAGAAAACCGAGGTGAGTTAATCTCACTTAGCTAAATTATTGGGAACTATTTTTAATAGTTCAAAATTTATTTTATTGCTTGTTGGCTGATAATTGAATGATATAAAGTAATAATAGTATATAATAATAGTATTGGTGATTTGTGGTTGGATTTCCCGCAGTACCATTAGCGGATGCGCGCAGTACCATTAGTGGATGATTTCCCTATACGCACCACAATATATATAGTGGATGACCTTTATACCGCGATATCCTGCCTCGAAGTAGGATGGGTATTATTATTGTCGACTAACGTCTGTGGATGCAGAAAAAACGGGTTAGAGGAATCCAGCTGGATTCCTTACATTTAAATTATTTGTTTTCAAATATATATTGATATATGCTGTGTTTATTACCTGTGATAGTTTATAATATACTTGGATGTGTTAGTAACACTGGTTGTTGATTTTGGATGTTTTAAATATCCTAAATAATGATATATTGATTTCAAAATAGAAACTGAAATATAAAGTGAGCTTAAAAGAAAATATTTGTTTTCAAATAGAAATGTTTATTTAGAATCTAAATTAAATAGAATTTAAAAATAAAATATTTGTTTTAAAAAAAATGAGATGAAGAGGAAAATTTATAACTGATATTATTATTGGGGAATTTGCAGAAAATGTAAAGTATGCGTGAATTTGAAAAGAAATGGAAAATGAATATAAAATTCGATATTTTAAATAGATTGGAACAGTTACAAGGTAAATATAAAAAAGATTTTATAACCTTACAATTATAAGTTATAAATAGATTGAAACTCGAAGTTCAAGTATAATAATCGAATTTGACTAATTAAGTCCAGTAAGTTGTATTAAGTAATATTATTCACAATTCAGGTGAATAACATTTTAAGTAAATTGTTTACAAAAATAAGGATTTATTTGATGTAAGTCAGGAAGGATTTTAAATTATAAATTCTAATTGGATTTAGGTCGAACTAATTTGAATAATATAATATAGATTATATTAAAGAATTTTATATAAGATTTATAAATAAAATTATGAATAGTAAGAATTGGCAAAATGATATTTTGATACGAATATTTTAATGAAATGAAGTTATTGAAATAAACTGACTTAAGTTGTAATAAAACTGTAAAGGCGTCTATCAAGAATTTTTATAGAATATTCGATGATGGTTTTGTAAATCATATTTTCAAGTAAAATATTTGAAATGGTGATAAGTTTGAGATAAATATCTTGTTTGAAGTGATAATGAATAATTGGAAATTATTATTCGTTAGAAATAAGAATGAAATTAAGGGAATTAGAAATTGACTAGAGATTAGTGAGTTGAACAGTTTTCTAAGTAACAATTTGATGTTGGTTTCGGCCTTCGGGGTTGATACTTAGGGAATTATTCTCTTTCTAGTTTACGGTTAGGGACTAATGACCTAAATAAGAAATACGTTCTTAAAAGTATTTTAAGATGATAGAGTTTTTGAATATTCTTATATATTAATATAAGAAGAAAGATGATTATTCCATTTATTGGAAATTAGAGAAGTTTAGAATTAATGAATGGTTAATCAAAAGAGACTAAAAATGATAATGGATATCAAATAGTGAATTCAGTTTTCTTTTATGGATGATTGGTTGTTTCATTTGATAGTTAAATAACCGACTATCAAATCTGGCTTGATACGATTGTTGATACGGAAAGACCGGGATCGAATATATTCGAAAACCGTTCAGAACCAACAAATACGAAAACGTAGAAAATACGGATTTAAGATGGAGCAATGAAGACCGTAGATCTTCATAAGCGAAAGGGCTACTTGTCGAATTCTCTAGGGTCGCGCATAGAGATATTATAATGGAAATCCTGTTGTGGTTGAAATCGACGGATTGCAAGGACTACTCGCTACTGATCTATAGGGTGATTCCTAGGAATGCGGTAGGAGGGTGCCTTCGGTTCATCCTATTCCTGGATGAATTGTACGGACATGTAAATGGTGGCCAGATGTTTCAAAAGCGAATTATAACCTCAAGCCTCGTCGGTTGGGAAATGACAGAAATCGGACAGGCAGCATGGCTAAGTGTGTCTCTCCCATTAGAATGTATACTCACCTATCTAGATAAAAGTAATTTCCTTCTTTATTCTATTCAATGTTGTCCCTTTCAGGAAACGGTGGTTTGAGACCAACCGTTGGTGATATACATTCAATACACTCACGCAAAATGAGTGGTCGGTCATGTGTGGCTGAGTTGCAAGATGTTCTTGATGAACTCCAGTGTATCCCCTCTAGAGTACACTGATCGGAAGGTGATTCCATACCTTGTAATAGTTGGAAATCAAATCTCCAGTAAGCACCTTCGGTTTTCGATTTTATATTATATATGTAGACCGTGAGATGCAAGCGTTCTACTAGATGATTATTTACTTGATTTAGACATTATCATAATATCAAAATAATTATGATTTCAAATAAGTGGCTTGGGTTATCGTAAGGTAAAAATCGTCTGTGTTTATGTGTGGATTGGTCTTACGATTATCCTTTTCTTTTGAAATGATTTTTACTTTAAAATCAAGAAGGATGATTCCAATAATTTAAATGAGTTTTTCTCACGTTGGTTCCACAGACTGACCTATGGCGTTTGTAATGCTCGGGCCAGTCCGAGTTACTGGTTTGGGATTAGATGTTATGAATTCCAGGAGACGAGCTAGAGGAAATCAGACGTGTGATATGTATAGTTATCATCCTGCTGTGTGTTGTAAATATGGACAGGCTGTTATAACAGTCCAGATGAATTAAATGTCCGCTATACTCTGATAATAGTAAGTATTATTTCAAGTTTCAATAAAGATTTATTTTTGTATTATATTTTATTCCGTTGCGATGTGAGACTTTAATATTGTCGTTCGTTGTTCTTCTTCCTTTTTCTTCTACTCTAATCTTTCTTTCATATCTTTTTCCCATCCTTTAATTTCTTTCTATTAGTTTTCTGGGTTTTTGATACTTGAATCTGGACACGGGATGTATTAATGTCTGAATTCGAGGGTCGAATTTCCCGGGATGCTACAGAAGGAGATTTAAATGGGAAATCTGAAATGATCCATAACTATTGTTTTAAAAATGCGCTTATTACTTGGGAAGACTGGGATCGAATATATATTCAAAAAACCATTCCAAGTAATAATACGACGTTATAAAGAAGTCGAAGACTTGGAAGGCGATAAGTAAAGACCGAGAATCTTTTGATTGATTGCTGATGTCTCATTTGGGCCAATGAGGTTATAAGTGGCATGGGATCTGAATATATTTAGAGATTTTCGGATTTGTTGCTCCGTTCAGGCCTAGAACGGACTTGTACGGATTGGGTGTCTAACATTGAAATTAAATGCGTAGCACTAATCTCTGTTAATATATATCAAATTTGTGGCAATAAATTATTCTCGTCTCTAAGACATATGATCTTAGAGGTTATGTATTGATAGAAATCAGTGACACGTCGTGAATTGACAATGTGACATACTCGAGTTATGAAATGAACTAGTGATGATCAAAGCTTGGCTTATTGGAGCATAGCTTAGTATATATCGTGACCTCGACGAATCTCACATTCCGGATTGATGGTAAACTGGCGGTTAGGTTGTATACATACAAATCTCTATTGAAGCTCGAAAGCTTCGACGGTAGATCTACTTGCGAAACCTGGGGAAAATAAAGTATATACGGTGTATGATGTCTGGATGAAAACCGGGATATATATTTCACGCTCTGTATTCGGTGTCCGTGTCTAGATGTTAACCGAGAGATACTTAGCTTCGTGTCCTCGATAGATCTTTCGTGTCAGGAACCATCATATTGGAATACCCAACAACCAATATGAGTCTTTCGTTTTGTTTGTAAATTATGTATGCGGGCATAGCCACTATGCTTTCTAAAATTAATATATTTATTTGCGAAATGTTTTCAACACTATGCACTAATATTAGTATTGAAAGAAGATTTTCATCTATGAAAGCATTTTTGGTCATCATAAGACAAAACTTGCCCATTTGGTGTGCGCTTGCATTATGTGATGTGGGACGATCTTACGATAGATTCATTTTTCCAAAACCATTTACGAATTTTTTGTACGGGAATTCACATGGATAAACCTGTTCTGCGTTAGCGGCGTGGTCCGGTGAATGTTGAAGTTGAAATTTGTCATCAACACCAAAGGTGCATGAAATGCAATTCACCAATCCGGTAAGGAAAAATAAAGTGAGGCCGCAATCAATGATATACTAGAAGCATAAAAGTAGGAACACAGAGTTTTTATAGTGGTTTGATCCAATGAGGATCTAAGTCCACTTTAATATAAGATTCCATTATCAATATGTCCTTTACAAGGTTTGATTCACTCTTACAACAATTATATTCACTCTCTCACTTATAGATCTCACTTGAATCCACCAAGAATGATGGAGAAATAGAGTGACGAGCGGAGATATGGTATGATTAGAGAAGAATTGGAAGGATTTCTCTAAATGCTTGGACTTGGATGATGAATCTTCAACTCTTAGATCACTTAGATGGATTTGATGGAAGTCATGATCAATAGATGATTGAATCTTCAATTGATGCTGATGATGAGCGTTAAAATCCTTTGAAATAGTTGTGGCGAAATTTCAGCAGCACTTCGTGGCCATGGAAATCGATCACCCCTCAATGAAGAAGTGGGGGTATTTATAGATGATTTCCGGACCAGGTGGCAATTCTGTAATTTCCCTGAACCCCTTTTTAGGCCGTTGGGCGTGCTAAAAGCTTCTGAAGCATAGCGACACGATCTAAATAATGCGGAGTGACCTAAGTCTTCTACGGCGCGAGCTAAAAAGGCGGAACGGGCTAAAGGACGTGGGGCGACCTAGAGCTTGCTGATGCAGGGTGGCGATGAGCTAAGAGATGCAGAATGGACTAAGGCCGTGTGTATTATGGTGGCGCGACCTGGTATGAAGCGCAGCGACCCAAGCGTACTTGTAACGGGCTAAACTAGGACAGAGCAGCTTAAACCTTGATGGGGCGATCTAAATCCTTTATCGGGCCATCGACATAAAGAGCTGGCTGCCCAAGAACTTTACGGGTTAGAACTTGGCACACTAAGAAAAACCGATGCTAGAAGTCTTTTAGAGGGCTAAGGAGCTTCTGTGGGTTCATAACGAGCTAACAGTGGGGCGACCCACAGGCTCCCGCGGCCTTAAGAGATGTGCGACTTGAAATGATCTAGACGGTCTAAAAGGCTGAGCGAGCTGAAGAACCTGATGAGTTGGTAGAGTCTTAACGACCCAAGGGGTTTATACGACCTAAAACTTGCTTGTTTCCTTTTAAACCACATTTCATGGGTTAACATTTTCCCCTCGAAGTTTGTGTATATCGAAGATAACATTGGCTTCTAACTTGATAACTTTAGCATATTGTTAGGTCGGAATTTTAGATTGCTAGGGCCTTTAAGTCGTTTGAACTTTTAGGTTGTTTCAGACCTTAGGTCGTTCCAGACTTTAACTTTTCGACTCAAGTCGTAACATGATTTTAGGTCGTAGTTATAGCCTGGATCGTTGATGGGCCTTGAAGCTGGATTTAGCTCACTATCGTTTTAGGCCCGTTTGAACTTAACCTTTCTCACACATTCTTTGTTGTAGGTCGTTATGGATCTTAAGCCACCGAGGGTTTCAGAATTTAACTTAGGTTGTCTTGGGCCTTCAAACCACAGATAAGCTTTCAACCTAAGCTTGGCCCAGCAAGCCTTTACCCTTTATATCCAATTCCTGACACTTCTTTTTATTTTTCACCTTTTTTCTCTGAAACTTGTCAATGGCGGCTCCTTGGACCCGAGAATCTCTCGACCCGAACTCTTGCTGAAATTGATTATTTTGTGAGATCATTTATGGTCGGATCATGAAGCAAATCATCAATCAAACACCCAAATCCGAGATTATCCTTCGTCAGGTTCGATTCTTTTTCGTATTCAATCTTCGAATGGAAAATTTTGACCTTCCATGATATATATATATATATATATATATATATTCTGTTGGACTTAACACCTCAAAGCATGTCAATGAATGATGATGTCGAAATAATACCTCCCTTTTGTAATCTTAACCTTGGTATTGCAATTACGCTTGTGGTTTAAGATGGAGCTCTATTATGGTCACGACCCATGGTAGTGTGCTTTAAGTTTTAAGTCGCACCGAATATTGAAAGCCTCTTGTTCATTTGAAAAAATCAGACATTTTGGGTCGTCATTTTCATTTTAAGTTTTTTTAGGCCACGACCCTACTCTAGGTCGTTATGATAACTAAGGCCTTAGGTCGTTATTTCAGTCCCCAGCTTTGGGTCATTTTCAACTTATAGTCTTAGGTCACTTGCGACTTGAAGATTCTAAAGTGTTGACATATTTTGGTGACCTTAAGCTTGAATGGAACCGCTTAGAGCTTTAAAAAGTTTGGAACGACCTAAAACTTTGATTGGTATTAACGACCCAAAATCCTGATTGGTTTCAACGACCTAAAACCTTGATTGGGTTGAATACTCCTACACATGCTTTCTTTCTTCCTCTTTCCTTTATTTTTTATATATATTTATGAATGAAGTTGCTTACGCACGATGTCTACTAGGCATAACAAGATGAAAGGTCCTTTGAAGGAAGACGATTCTCGAAAGCGTCATAAATCGAGCGAGCCGCCTGTAACAGTTGCTTACACTACTTCTAACCCTCCTGCTTGTAATGATCCATATCTTGAAGACCTAGGAGCAATTATGGGTAGACCTCGCTATGTTTCTGAACCATACCACCCTGAGCTTGCTAGTCGATTCAAAGGGTGGTGTCTGTAGGGGGCGCGTGTTGAGGTGGACATATATCCATTTTAGAAACAGACTATTCTTGACGACATAGATGCCATATAGCGTAGTGCACTTGCTCATCATGACAATACCAGGGACTGGTTTGAAAAGCACACTAATATCCTTGAGAATTATACTGCGAAGAAGATGATTGGCTAGAACATGCTCGCCTATGACCTCCAGAGATTGAACAAAGAACGGCTTGAACGAATTTCTGTTTTGGAGGATGACAAGGTCATGCTTATCCAGGCCTTGAAGTCCAAAGATAGGGTTATCGTCGATCTTTTGGGTCAAGAGGGTAGAAATCATGACTTTTGCTTAAGAAGCGACTTTGTGATGGGTAGAAATCATGACTTTCTTGTTCTACTTTTTGGTCTATCATCTTATGTATGTAAATTATTAGACTGGATTTTTCTATGCGAGTGTAAGTCCTCTCTTGTGACTCTAGCTTATGTACTTGACTCTGTGTTTGATCTGCTTCGTGGATGACGTAGCTTTTGACTGTGTATGCCTTATGCACCTGATCAGACTTCCCGTTCTGCATTTCAAACTTATTTTCTTTTCATGCTTGCATAATGAATTCTTTATGTCGCTAGTCTTTTTGTTTCGCAATGTTCACGACTTCGTGGTGCTTCTTCATAAACTGGGTTTTTACTGTAGCCACGAATCATTATTAGCTGGATTTACTTAACTAGTTTTACTGTTGAATTTCCTTGATTCAGGCTAAAGCAATTTTCGATACTTCTTTTTACGTGAACAATCACCTTTGTGTTTATCACTGTATCGAAGTTTTCAAGTTTGCTATAGCCATTTCCAGGCTCAACTTCATTGGTTAGGGAAACCCTTGCAGATTTTGAACCTTTATGCTAAGATTGTGACGAATTTGTGGTATGTTTAAGAGGCGAGCATTATTATAATTTTTTAATGCGGTGGTAATGCCTCCATACCAAAATTTTGTCACATACTTTAAAGGTTAAACATTTCGTGATCGACTTCATTTGGAATTTTTTGGTCATGTGTTTTTTCCGCTGCTGAATTTTTTGGCATTATCATGGCAAGAAGATTCCAATATAGTCGGCCGGGCTTACATTTTTTTTACGGAGATGTATTTCCGCTTTCATTGTAACGACCCGGATTTTTAGAGGACTTTGGTTATCGACATAAGCTCGATGTCGATAACCAAACATCGAAAAACCCCGGTTGTTAATGAAAGAAGTTAGAGGGTGAGGAAAGATAAGATAGAACTTATAGCATAGAAGAAGAAGAAGAACATCATCATCAGAGTAAACACGAATCTCGCAGCGGAACGAATAAAATATAACATAACTTTTGAAAATAAACAGTTATGTATACAATAGCACTTATCAGAGTACAACACTTACAACAACAGCGGAAATAATAATAGTTATAGAATCCTGAAGCCTCCTGCTCCAAGCTCTCCAAGTGTATCTGAAAAATCCCGACTACTTGACTGCCCGTACAAATTTAGGCACCCAAGAGTTTAGGGAAAACAACAAAGTAAACTCCGGGTCAGTCATGGGACTGGTATGAGTAAAACAGTTTAAACAGGTAAATGATATCTCATAAGACCACGCCGTATAACGGAACGGGTTTTTCCCTTATGAGAATCCAAATAACTTTGTAAACAATATCATTCTGATATTATAATAATGTCTAAGTACAATTAGATATCAATCTAGCAGAAACACTTTCATCTCACGTTCTACATATATAGTATACAATCAAAACCGCAAGCACGTATTGGGTAATGGGTTTCCAACTATGACAAGGTATGGAACCACCTTCCGATCAGTGTACTCTAGGAACGATACACTGGAGTTCAACAAGAACATCTTGCAACTCAGCCACACATGACCGACCACTCATTTCTCTTGAGTGTATCGAATGTACATCACCAACGGTTGGGATCAGCAACCGTTCCCGTATATATATATGGGACAGCATTGATAGATTAAAGAAGCAAATGAATATTCTCTAGATAGGTGATTATACACCCTACTTCGGTGCGACCGACTTAGCCATGCTGCCTGCCCGATTTCTGTCATTTACCGGATGATGAGGCTTGAGGTTACGCTCTATCATCACATCAAATTCACTTCGAGTGCCAAATTGTCAGATCCATCGAAAATCACTAATTGACGTCTACAACAGTACATTTCGTGTTAGCTAAAAGAAGTTTCCTTCTCCACTTCCACTCTTGGTACGGTTGAAGAAATCAAGGTACGTGACCTCTCTGGAAATACTCTGTCAGACATTCATCAACACAAGTCATCCTCATTCACTTAGAATGTCACATCGTCATACCCGCCAAATCACAAATTGACTTATCCAAAAATAACACGGGTATACAGCTTAGAGAAACGAATTCCTCCACCACCAAACGTGAATACGTTTGAACAGATCAACTTACGCGATCCATTGGATATACTCTGTCAGACCTTCGTCCATACAAGTTGTCCTGGGACTGGACAAACCGAAGGCACTATTCAGTATATCCATCTTAGTCACTGTTATC
Organism: Allium sativum; assembly: GCA_030737875.1. Classification (NCBI taxonomy): domain Eukaryota; kingdom Viridiplantae; phylum Streptophyta; class Magnoliopsida; order Asparagales; family Amaryllidaceae; genus Allium; species Allium sativum. Next base: position 804,841,520 of record CM060921.1, on the reverse strand, counting down.
TAAGACTTATACAACAGCCCTTGCATTTTACTCCGTCTTCAATTATCTTTGGCATATATGATTCGCAACGCTTATGCCAATACAGAGTGGTTCTTTGGATAATAATCCAACCGGTCTCTCCATATTAACAACGTTAAAATGGTAAAACTTTGATAGTCGGTGATTTAACTATCAAATGAAAAATGTCCGTGTGCAAACAATGATCTTATTTGCAAAGGGAAATTATATCGAACAAACATCATTTAACATTAATCTCTTTAGTTCATTTTCATCTTCTGTTTCCCTATATTCAATATTTCTTATTTTCTAAATTTAGAAAATATACGTTATTAACATTGGGGACATTTCCATTTCTTGTTTTCTATATTAGAAAACTTTTCTTGTTCTTATTGGAAAACATTTCCAAAACTCGTACATTGGACTTAGGCGGATGTTTAACAAACCATCGCGATGCCAACTCAAAACATTACACTTATTAACTATATTCACTTAACCATCACTTACTATCAAACCTTAGCCATTCCTTAGTTAAAACGAAGTCAATCAAGTTGGGGTATAATTACCTCTCAGACCTTAACTGAACAACGGTTTAAATTTCGGGATAGACACGGTTTATTCTTTAAAACTTTAACAACTTCCTTACTTAATTCTCTTTCGAATAATCTCTATTCGATAACTCCTCCATTCGAATAACTACATCCGATAACCTTTCTTCGAATAAACTATATTCGATTAACTCTATTCAACTAACTCTTATTGATTAACTCTACTGGACTAACTCTATTGGATTAACTCTATTTGATTTAACTCTAATCGATTTACTCTTTTCACTTACTCCTGTCGAATAAACTATATTCGATAACTCCTTTGACTCTATCCGAATAAACTATATTCGATAATTCCTTTAACTCTATTCGAATAAAACATATTCGATAATTCCTTTAACTCTATTCGAATAAAACATATTCGATAATTCCTTTAACTCTATTCGAATAAAACATATTCGATTAACTCTTTTAACTCTATTCGAATAAACTATATTCGATTAACTCCTTTAACTCTATTCGAATAAACTATATTCGATTAACCCCTTTTCTCTATTAGATTTGATAACTCCCCTTTCGAATAACCAATATTCGATTTACTCACTTCGAATAACCAATATTTGATTAACTCACTTCAAATAACCAATATTTGATTAACTCCTTTGGATAACTCTAACTGGTTGACTCTAACTGGTTTATTATAACTGGTCAACCTTAATTGGTTAACTCCAACTGATTAACTCTAACTGGTTAACTCTAACTGGTTAACTCTACCTACTTAACTCAACTGGTTAACTCGACTTACTTAACTCAACTGGTTAACTCGACTTACTTAACTCAACTGGTTAACTCGACTTACTTAACCCAACTGATTAACTCGACTTACTTAACCCAACTGGTTAACTCGAACTGAACTGGTTAACTCTAACTGAACTGGTTAACTCTAACTGAACTGGTTAACTCTACTGAACTGGTTAACTCTACTGAACTGGTTAACTCTACTGAACTGGTTAACTCTACTGAACTGGTTAACTCTACTGAACTGGTTAACTCTACTGAACTGGTTAACTCTACTGATCTGGTTAACTCTACCGATCTGGTTAACTCTAACTGATTAACCTTAACTGTTTAACTCCTATTTGATAACGTTTATTCATTTATAAAGATTTACTTTTAGTAACGGTTCTTCACTTTATAAATGTTCTCTTTAATAACGTTACTTCACTTATACAAATGTTGTGTACATATTCTATTTATTTCCCAAATAATATTCCTTTGATTTAAATCCTATTTATTTCCCAAATAAATATTCCTTCATTCTAACAAATAAATTTCTCCTTTATTTTATTTATTCTAACAAATAAATAATCCTTTATCATATTTAGTTTAACAAATAAATATGTCCTTTATCCTTTCTATTTATTCAGCAAATAAATATCTCCTTTATACTTTTATTTATTTCCTAAATAAATAAATCCTTCTAAATCTTTATTTACTTCCTAAATAAATAATTCCTTTTAACTCTTTCAAATATATTCCTTTATATTTGCTTGTCAAATATATTTCCTTTATATCTGATTTATAAATAAATCCCTTTATATTTGTTTTCCACAAATATTTCCCTTATATTTGGTTTTCACATTTATTCTTTAAAATATTCTAACTCCTTAAATTTCCAGGAAAATTCGCCATAACCTCCTTTGTATCGGGAGCATCGGGAAAATCCCCAAACCCACCACACAGGCATTTCCATTCAAATGTATCTCCTCTTTATAAATATTCGAATTTATAAATATTTCTTATTTATAAATATTCTAGTTTATAAATATTCTGGTTTCAATATCACTTAGAAAATCTCCTTTTCAACATCACGTATGTTGTGGTATTCAACATATCAAATCATGATGACAAATCTCATCCAAACACATATAATCAACCACGGATTTAACACAACATCACATATCACAATATAGAAAAAAACAATAAAATAACTGTTGAGGAATCCAGACGGATTCCTCCAACCTGTTTCCCTGCATCCACAGATGTTACACAACATGATTGTCATCACTTTCAGTTCAATATGAATTATTCTGATAAACAGAATCAATATATAATTATCTAACTGTTCATATATTATATATATATATATTTATATATATATATAATATTTCATTAACTGACTAGCAGTTCAATCAACAGTCAACACACAGTCAAACAAACAATATCTAACAGTTCTAAAAATACAACATGAAATTATAAACTGTTCAGAGTTGGTGAGTTTTACTCACATTGGCGTGTTAGCCGTTAAATAATCGGTTTGCGTTATTTAACTCAATCGGACAATTTATTTCGCCATAAATTGTAACGAGCTCAGATTCACTCCCGGTCAGTCTCATTGTGTTGCTCCCGTCCATACGATCCCAACGCAACTTACGGTTCGTAAATCTGATTTCATATGAATAAGATATTTACTTTACAAGTTATACGATATTTAAAAAAAGGATTTTAATTTAAAACTAAATGGACCTCTCACCCATATAAACTTGTCGGCCCATTTCCTTATGTTAAAACACCAGACCCGAACCTGTGCTTTCCCATACCCGTATATCATCTTCTCAATTCAAAGACAAGCTCCAGTAACCCATTCGACAGCCATTCCCAAACCTCAGCACTCAAATCCTTCACTGAATCAATCAACCGAGACAACCGAACCCCTTCTCTCCTCGAGCTCCTCAGCTTGATCACCACCGTCACGTCACCGCTACCCCCAAATGAAACGCGTCACCTGCTGCTCGAGTTGAAATCAAGGAGAACGCGTGACCTATAGATGCACGGATTTCCCAAAAGAACCACAGATCGATGCCATTTCCATCACTGATCTTTAATCCGAACTCCAATCCATGAATTTGTGCCTCGATTTGAAGTTACCGCGAACCCTAGTTCATGAAACACTCACGCTGTACCAAAAACAGCGAATCCAAATGTAGTGAAACCCAACAAGACTTACATCAGATCGAAGAGAATCACCAATGGGACTTGATTATATCAACTATGGAATTTATTGATTTTATCTGGAATTCCTTTTGATTTTTCTTTGATGAACTTTTTACTGTTGTTTTCCTTTTTGTGGCTGCGCATTTTTCTGTTGATCAAGGTAGTGGAAAATTAGGTCTTAAGGGATGATAGAGGTTAGATATTTATAGGAAAAATATCTAGATATTTTACTTTTGATTATTTTATTCATAAATAACCAACCGTTGTTTATATTTGTCTTCTAAAAATCGGTACGATCACATAAGGTACCTAAAAATCACAAAACTGAACATGTAGCTACAGCTCGACATTACGGTCCCAACGAAACTGGTTTCGTCGAATTCCGACTTCGTATGCTCACACAGCGTATTTTTAACTGTCGAAATACTGATTGTTTTTCACTCTAAAAATCCGTACGGCCACACAGTGACTCTAAAAATCACGAAACTTGAAATCTAGCAAAAATTTGACATTGCGGATCCAACAAAATTAGTTTCGTCGAAATCCGAATTCGTTTGCAAAACTGGCTATTTTTAACGCTCTGAATGACCCATTTAAATATATAAATATATTTAAATATAATTAAATTAAATATAAATAAATTTATATTGTCGTATATATTCACAGTGGAATACCATACAGCTCAGGATAAATCCTATATTTATTTCTAACTCGATATTACATCGTCAGAGTTATATCGATGTTCGATTTCTATTTAAATCCTTATATATAAATATAATTAAATCCTTATGGTCAGGGCGCTGCATTTATGAGAATTTGATTTGGACATAACTAAAAATCTACACGACGAAATCCGATATTTCTCTTTCACTAGAAAGATATACTCCACCAGCTCCACACGTTTCTTGTTTCACAGAAATCCGACTTAAAACGAACTCTGTACATTCAGTTGAGGTTCAAATCGCCAAATAGCGAACTGCCGCGCCATTTCGAGCTCGATTATAATTATATTATAATTCTACGTTCAAACTGACGTCGATTGAATATATTCGTCAATATAATTCAACTCTAAGCTGAACTAAATCCTAGGGATGACCCTGTTCACATTATATTGTGATTTCCAATATTTTTGATTACTTCTGAATTAAATATATTATTCTATTATTTAAATTAATTAAATATTCCATATTATTTAATTAAATCACTATTTAATTCACTATATCACTATTTATATAATTAAATAAATTAATTATAATCTCGTCAAAAATGCGGGTCATTACATTCTTCCCCCTTATAATAATTTCGTCCTCGAAATTGCTAAGGTAGGGGACGACCCTATCTATTGGAACTCCTAAGATTTGTTTACCCCTTATTTCTGATTTCAACTGAACCAAATTATATCGACAAAAATATTAATTCATTTCGCCTAACTAAAATTTTCAAAAAATTCTGAAAATTTTCTAACACTTTAAATTTTCAGAAAATTTCGCCATAACTTCCTTTGTACAGCCCTATTGGTAAAACCACAACTCGCCTCTCTGGGCCATCTCCAACCCAAAAGAAAATCAAACAGCCAAGCGGCTTGCCAATTCGGCTCATAAATCTCATGCTCATATCAAATATAAACTTGTACCTTTTTGTCGGGTATATCAACTCTATCACTTCTATATGCTATCAACTCAGCATATACCAATGTTATTCCCCCGATCAAATTTTGCATTATCTCCAACACAACCATTTGCTTTTTATCCAAGCCAAATATCATTTCAAACTCGAGTTTGATTCTCGATTTCAAACTCTTAACCCATCAGTACACGACCATTTCAGATTATTCTCTTATCACCCCAGTTTTTACTTAACAAGTTAAATTTAAATTTTAGAAATTTAAATTCCTGGGCTTTTATTTCAAGTAAATTTGAAATCATAATACCAATTCAAAACATTTGAATTTCTAAACACCTTGTTTTCTCAAACAATTCAAAATAAAACCTTTGGTAGTAATCCGTCACTTAGAACTCGAAAATGAACACCGATGATGCACCATCGGAGTTTATTTCCCAGCGATCAAAGTAAGTTCAATACTATAACATTTTTCAAAACCATTTTTGAATATTTCCATTTTGAAAACATTTCAAAATCTCCCAGGAACTTAAAATTTCCTTATTTTAATTCCAAATTCTGATTTACTTCATTTGATTCCACTTATATGAATTCTGGTTGGTTGTATATAACCATTTCACTTTATAATATTACTCGATTATAATTACAACCAATATATCTAATATATATATTTCAAAATATATTCGGGTAAAATTATTCCATTTACCCTTCTTTTCAAAACATACCATGTCGGTCCATCGTATTCAAGTGTTTAGTAACCCCTATCGATACAGTGGATCAAACTGATCGACCAGAATTCATAAACGACTTAACCAATAAATCTCCACAATATAAAACCATTTTATATTGAATAACATATACGCACTCATATATATACACTCAAACTCAATCTAGGGTATTACTAACCCCATCTCTACCGAGTCACGCCACAGAGCCAAGTAATTCTTAACTTAAGCTCTAATACCAACTGTAACGACCCGGATTTTTAGAGGACTTTGGTTATCGACATAAGCTCGTTGTCGATAACCAAACATCGAAAAATCCCGGTTGTTAATGAAAGAAGTTAGAGGGTGAGGAAAGATAAGATAGAACTTATATAATAGAAGAAGAAGAAGAACATCATCATCAGAGTAAACACGAATCTCACAGCGGAACGAATAAAATATAACATAACTTTTGAAAATAAACAGTTATGTATACAATAGCACTTATCAGAGTACAACACTTACAACAACAGCGGAAATAATAATAGTTATAGAATCCTGAAGCCTCCTGCTCCAAGCTCTCCAAGTGTATCTGAAAAATCCCGACTACTTGACTGCCCGTACAAATTTAGGCACCCAAGAGTTTAGGGAAAACAACAAAGTAAACTCCGGGTCAGTCATGGGACTGGTATGAGTAAAACAGTTTAAACAGGTAAATGATATCTCATAAGACCACGTCGTATAACGGAACGGGTTTTTCCCTTATGAGAATCCAAATAACTTTGTAAACAATATCATTCTGATATTCACAACACTAGAAAAGGGTTTTTCTAACAGTTATTACCGTTACTAGTGTATTTTGTAACAATTATAACCGTTACTACAACATACGTGACAAACAATTGTCACGAAAATTGTAACGGTTATAACTGTTATAAAGTGCATATACTACAACAGTTATAACCGTTACAAAACTTCTATTTTATAACACTTATAACCGTTAGTATTGGAAATTTTATAACACTTATAACCGTTATAATAATTTTTTTTATAACAGTAATTACTGTGATAAATATTATACACATAACAGTAACTAACTATTTCATACAATAAATTTAATAACAGTTATAGCTATTACAAACTTGAATATTGTACCATGCCTGTAGTAGGTAATTCCGTTAAACAAGTAACAATCATGATATACTCTAATTAATTTCATAAAGCCTGTAACAAGAATATACAACATATATAATATAACAATATCGCAAAACAAATACAACATATCACAATTTGTATCCAAAAGCAAATTCCATTTCGACAAATATCAAACTATCACAATTTAACATACAACCATTCATCATCCGTAACAAGTATCAAATAACATCGAAATATCATAATTTAGCATACATATTACCCTTAGACTTTGAGTTTCATCGTCAGCTTCTGATCATTGTCTTGCTTCCACTGCTTCAACCAAAGCCTTCAATGTTCAACAAATAAAATAATATGAGTCAACACATGAAAATAATGCATATTACCCCTTCTAACAAATTTTTCATAATTCAAATATTTCATAGCTAGAAACAAACATAAAATAACATGATGACAAATTATACCGGACGAGGACATCAATAGTAAATGAACATCGCCAGTCTACAAGCAATTCACCCATCAAATAATTAGCGTTCCTCAAAAACTAAAGACAGATTATTACAAAACCAGCTAAGCATATTGTTAAACGGTAGCCAAAAAAATCAATACATATATAGACAGACCTGCTTAACATGTATTGTTACAACCAACCAAACGGAGAAGAAGAAAAAGAGCAGATGGAAGAAAAGAAAAGAAAAAAACTGAACGAAACAAGGGGTAAATGGCACCAATGCCCCAAAATTTATATACACTCATTCACACGGGATTCAGAGGAACAACCATTTCGGGACAGTCATTTCTCCTTCCTGCAAGGGAATAGTAAGCCAATACTTGAGCAGGATGGTCTTCTACCTCTTCAACTTGTTCGCCATTTACTTCCATGTAAGTGATGTCTCTTTTGGGTGGATTGCGCGTCTTCTAAACCTTGGTCATCGTCCCCTCTTTCTATTCTCAACCTTTTAAGTTTTCTACATGTCTGTGAAACAACCTTTAATCCTCTATCTCCAATCACATTCGCTGTCTCAAGTATTTCAAGGTTAGGGCATCTCTGAATAAGTTCGCAATGGTCTTCAGTACTGAGAAATGTAAACTGCAGGTCAAGCTTCTTGAGCAAAGTAGCAAAAGGAAATATGACAGGCAACTCATTTACTCCCATATAATTCAATCCCAGACGACATAATTTGGGTGGAAAATCTATATTATCATATATGTTGAGTTCTCCGACTCGTTCATCAAATGAGCCTCCACCAAACTCTTCTAAACATCTCGCATCTTTAAAGAATCCAACCAGATTGGAAATATCGCAATCAGATATTTTTAATGATATCAGTGACCTACAATTTCTAGCAATTAACGTAAGGTCTTTCCATAAGATTTTCAACTCAGTCATGTAGAAATTCAGACCTTGAAGAACTGATTTATTAATAGCAAGCTCATGAAGCTAGTTGACTTCATTTTCATTTGATATAATGCTTTCTTCCAGAAATAAATTCATCAGATTCCAGCAAGTACGTGCAATAACAACAAGGCTGTTTGTACTATACCCAGTACATTTATCCAACTTCAAAACGCTCAACATATGCCCTCTTCCTCTAATCAAAACACCAATATCCTCATCCTTCACAATCATCCTTCTGAAATGAACACACTTCAAACATAAGAACACTTCAAACACAAGAACGAATCTGGAATCTCACTAACCCAAGGCCCTGCATAGCCTCCCCAATCATCGAGAATTATATTACTAAACATTGACGCCTGAGGTTTCCCTTTCAGTTTCAGAGACTCTAACGTAGGAAATCGCCGCCCCAAACGATCAGGACTATTTGAATAGTAAAGAGCTATGTTGATGTGCTTTCGAGTAATCTTATCGATTTGGTACCACTTCTTGCAGACGAGCGATATGGCGTCGCGATCCCATGGATCATCTATGTAGTTCATGACGCACTCGAGTTTCCTGAAACCGAAACCTATTTCAGGTTTCATCTTGAAAACCTAAAACATGTTTCGGTTCTTGTTTCAGGTTTCATCCTGAAACCTGAAACAGGTTTTTGTTCCTGTTTCAGGTTTTAGGACACTGAAACCTGAAACCTCGCTTATTCCATTGGTGATTATATGTTGATGGTTGAGTTTATTTTTTAAAAAAAAACTTTTTCCGTCTTGCAGTTGCTACGAAATACCGTTTATTAGACCGTGATCAATCAACAACGGGTTCCACCCTAGGTAAACAATATCAATGACCATCCTTCAGAAATAAAAACTAGTGTAGAACATGAAAAAAGGTGCACATATATTTATGCCTCAGAGGAGTTATTCCTGTTAGCTTCAATACATACTTTCTAGTGTTCATAAGCAAGTCATTTTATATCGGAGGTACATCTTATTTTACTCCATTATATGCTTTCAATGTTGCCAATTTCTCTTCAAGCAATGCGGAATCCTTATTAACTTTTAAATATAGTACATATACTTAGTGCTTTCTTATCATAAATTTTAACTCATTTACACACACACTCCTTTTGTGTGGTCTATTCTATATGGAGAGGTCAAACTGGATTGGACCATTAAATAAGGTTTATATGATTAAGAAGTCAGATATGAGGCACTAGACAAATAATATTTATGATCAGTATACAGTAGTAGCAAACCATTCTAGGAAAAGGCTGATGTGTCCAAAACTTATGTAAAATTCTACATGCTTATCCTCGATGACTTATTCGTGCGCATATTACCATTTTATACAGCCCATTCCTACAACAAGTATTTTATCCCCAGAATTATGTTAGAAAGCTTTTGCTTCATTTTAGCATATAATTTCAGGCAATCAAAAAGAATCTTTATTTATTTTAATACCAAGTGACACTCACTCAGTTTATTAAAAAAAATCTTCAGCATAATTTCATGATGAAACCTTTTTCATGTAAAGTTATTTTAATTCAATATAACGGACAAATAAAATAAGATAAGAATATAAGTGTGGAAATGTACTTAAATCATGAAGCAAGAATAGGCAGCCAACAAAACATGGTGCTTGGTTTAAATGTCAGTATAATGTAGACATGAGTGTGGTAGTCATTAGAAACATGTATGTTGTTGTGGGTTAAAAAAAACTAAGAAAGTGCATAATTTGATATCAAGGTATAATGAAATATTGCCCACCTAGTAAAAGAAGATGACTGCTAAAAAGAGTTTATTGAAGCAATGGTGGATGTGCATAATTTGATATCAAGGCAGGCAATATTGAGAATAGAAAAAAAAATCATGCTCAGAGCTGCCAACCAAAAAGATCATAATTGATAAAATTTGTATACTTTAGCACTTAAAAGATAAAATGTAAAAGCATAAAAGACCAAAAGGTTGGATATGGACATATTTCGTAACTTCATTATAGTCTAAGTTAATAATAACATGCATTGGACTTTAGCAAATCGGAATTTAAGTCGTTCGTGGTGAATAATTTTTTTAATATAATCATCTACGAGTGGAGAAAGGCAAAGACAGTAAGAAGCATCCCATAGAGGATAAACTTAGTAATCACGTAATATATTCAAACTCTTATGCATTAACATTAAGGACCATCACAATTTCAAAGTGAAAAAGAACATGCCTGAAGAAAAAAACACTAAGGACTACCATAATTACTTTCAGTATAAAAAATATTAAAAGCAATCGTAGAAGAACATTACCACAAAGGTCAACACCATTTTCTATAAGTGATATCATCAGAGCCAAGTTTAAAGAAATGCCAGTGTTTAAGTGCTTTCAAAATTAGAAACATGTAGATCATATGTCTTATATATACATGTTTATTTTCTACATAGTAACAATGAATATGTTACCTTCACCATAGACTTCGAAGCCACTTCCTTCTTGCCAGATCTGTATACCACAACGCGAATACATGCGACATCCAAAAACATTTAGGAGTAACTGAAAATAATACATAGGCATATGTATAAATAATCATCCATTCATATGTGTAGATATTGTGTAAATATTGCCATTGAGGTATTGCAAAATTAAGAAGCTTAGGTACCTGGCTATACAGAGAGGAATCTCCATGGAACTTTGTTCAACATCATATGGAGATGGGTGCAATTCAAATACCTAATCAATCATATGTATTATTCAGTATATATTTATATGGACATACCATAAAAGAACATATATAGACAATAACAAAAGTAGTTACCTCTACATCATTTTTTTTTGAATAAGAACTTTTATTCTTTCGAATATAAATTTTCGCCTGGGGAACACTATGCTATGTTATATAGAAGAAAACCTATGTAATCAATAAAAACAAACTCAACTGCATAACATTTTAGTATTTGTTTACAATGAGACTACAATGTGTTATAGGTCGCCAAGTTTGGAACAAAAGTTTTAATAACAATAGTAAAAACGTGGAAGACTTTTTCCCTCTAGCCATCCACTCAGAAATTTTGTCCAGGACATTCAACAATTGTCTTAAGAAGATTCTAGTTGTTGCCATAATGGGATAAATATCATTCTTAGTTAATGGAATATCAGAGGTCAAGCATTGTAAAAAACCAAAAAGGGTCTTAGTTGGCACCAACTAATTACCTCATTTCTTTTGCGTCGAATTCAAATTGATCTTGGACATGTGCAAGCAATAGTTGAAGTACTGATTTTACATATAATATAAATTGATCCTCCAACCAACTAAAGGACGTAATGCAAATGTGACCTTGCTAACAACTCCATTAGCCTGCATTGTCTACATGAATGCGTCAATTAATCTGAAAGCTGCGTGAGTCACTGATTTGATACTTCTTGCCATTTCAAGTCCAATTTCCATTGAAATCTAAGCCTCTTGCCAGTTGCTTATTTTTTGCTTCTTCACTCTTCACTTTCAGACCACAATGGCACTGCTTTCACCAGTACCTCGTAAATCACCTCATTGAGAAAATTATTGACATAAATGGGGATAACTGATACTGCTCCTCAGCTGGAGTATACATAAAACAGATGCATCAACTCACTATGAGGAGAATTCTATCTTGAATTTAGCAACAGTTGATACTAAAGCTAATGAAACTAAAGTGCTTTAACCAGTGACTTAAAAATTGATGTAGATAATCCAAAGAGTAGACAGAAATCTTGTTTAGTTCTTCAACTACAATCCCATAAAAGAATGGGTCTTTTCACATGCTAATCACAAGGAATTCGATTTGGGGGAAAGTGACTAATATGTACCAACTTCTCAAACTTTGTTGGTGAATGAAGTAGGATCCGTGGATATCGACTGGAATAATTTGAAATATTGGTATGGGGAACTCTGTGACATGTCAGTGTTCTAATATTAGGGAAGAAATTGTTTTCTAAATTGTTCTGCAGCAAAGCCAAGCAGTAAAAAAGAGCACGGATTAAATGTTTCTTGCCTTTGTAGAAGGATTTAAGTAGTGCTATGTTTGGTTTTATTTGGGTTTCTAAGCTGCGTTCCAGTACACGAAAATTGGCGAACAAGAACTTTGCAAGCTGAGCACTTGAAAAACAAATGTCGAGTAAGAAATCCAACTTAGGTTAAACATCACTCATAGAATAATATGAGGGGTTGTTTGGGAGTTTCGCCACTAGTATTGCAATCCAGGGATCTGTGAAATTATAAGATTGGAGAAGTTTGGTCACCGAACCAATAGTATCATCATCTATGATTGGTGGTGACTTTTTTATGATTCCATTTTCATGAATTTTCGAGATTGACGAGTATTTTACGAACTGGTCATGAGCTTTTCCAATTATTAGGGTTATAAAACATACACTCCTACATCAAATTAGTGAATACATAACTTTGTTCTTAATATTGAAAGTAGCAGTACGCTTAAAACATATCTCGGGTATAAACCAGGTCCGATTTCAAAAGGATATTTCAAGGGAAAAAAGTATTCAACCATACATAAATTACCTCAAAAATTGAATGGATGAGAAAGAGGATGACGGTACGAGGATGAAACGATCGACAATTAAACTTCGGTGGTGTAGAAGCGAAGCAGAAGCGATGGCTGGAGGTAGAACCCTAGGCGGCGACGTTAAAAGATTTGGGGAATTTAAAGTGTTAAAACTGATACGGGGGTCGAATGAAAACGTAAAACAGTGTTATAAATGAGGCGAACGTAAAATTACTATCTAATCCGCGTTACTTCAACTAATTTACGGTATCACCAACCGTTGTAACAGTAATAACCATGATAACCAGTTGTAATGGTAATAACCGTGATTAACTAGTAACGGATATAACCGTTACTACCGAAGGCCGGAAAAGTGTGACAAAATGGGCTGTTTGGTGTAGTGATTATAATAATGTCTAAGTACAATTAGATATCAATCTAGCAGAAACGCTTACATCTCACGTTCTACATATATAGTATACAATCAAAACCGCAAGCACGTATTGGGTAATGGGTTTCCAACTATGACAAGGTATGGAACCACCTTCCGATCAGTGTACTCTAGGAACGATACACTGGAGTTCAACAAGAACATCTTGCAACTCAGCCACACATGACCGACCACTCATTTCTCTTGAGTGTATCGAATGTACATCACCAACGGTTGGGATCAGCAACCGTTCCCGTATATATATATATGGGACAGCATTGATAGATTAAGGAAGCAAATGAATATTCTCTAGATAGGTGATTATACACCCCACTTCGGTGCGACCGACTTAGCCATGCTGCCTGCCCGATTTCTGTCATTTACCGGATGATGAGGCTTGAGGTTACGCTCTATCATCACATCAAATTCACTTCGAGTGACAAATTGTCAAATCCATCGAAAAACACTAATTGACGTCTACAACAGTACATTTCGTGTTAGCTAAAAGAAGTTTCCTTCTCCACTTCCACTCTTGGTACGGTTGAAGAAATCAAGGTACGTGACCTCTCTGGAAATACTCTGTCAGACATTCATCAATACAAGTCATCCTCATTCACTTAGAATGTCACATCGTCATACCCGCCAAATCACAAATTGACTTATCCAAAAATAACACGGGTATACAGCTTAGAGAAACGAATTCCTCCGCCACCAAACGTGAATACGTTTGAACAGATCAACTTACGCGATCCATTGGATATACTCTGTCAGACCTTCGTCCATACAAGTTGTCCTGGGACTGGACAAACTGAAGGCACTATTCAGTATATCCATCTTAGTCACTGTTATCTAAGACTTATACAACAGCCCTTGCATTTTACTCTGTCTTCAATTATCTTTGGCATATATGATTCGCAACGCTTATGCCAATACAGAGTGGTTCTTTGGATAATAATCCAACCGGTCTCTCCATATTAACAACGTTAAAATGGTAAAATTTTGATAGTCGGTGATTTAACTATCAAATGAAAAATGTCCGTGTGCAAACAATGATCTTATTTCCAAATGGAAATTATATCGAACAAACATCATTTAACATTAATCTCTTTAGTTCATTTTCATCTTCTGTTTCCCTATATTCAATATTTCTTATTTTCTAAATTTAGAAAATATACGTTATTAACATTGGGGACATTTCCATTTCTTGTTTTCTATATTAGAAAACCTTTCTTGTTCTTATTGGAAAACATTTCCAAAACTCGTACATTGGACTTAGGCGGATGTTTAACAAACCATCGCGATGCCAACTCAAAACATTACACTTATTAACTATATTCACTTAACCATCACTTACTATCAAACCTTAGCCATTCCTTAGTTAAAACGAAGTCAATCAAGTTGGGGTATAATTACCTCTCAGACCTTAACTGAACAACGGTTTAAATTTTGGGATAGACACGGTTTATTCTTTCAAACCTTAACAACTTCATTACGTAATTCTCTTTCGAATAATCTCTATTCGATAACTCCTCCATTCGAATAACTACATCCGATAACCTTTCTTCGAATAAACTATATTCGATTAGCTCTATTCAACTAACTCTTATTGATTAACTCTACTGGACTAACTCTATTGGATTAACTCTATTTGATTTAACTCTAATCGATTTACTCTTTTCACTTACTCCTGTCGAATAAACTATATTCGATAACTCCTTTGACTCTATCCGAATAAACTATATTCGATAATTCCTTTAACTCTATTCGAATAAAACATATTCGATAATTCCTTTAACTCTATTCGAATAAAACATATTCGATAATTCCTTTAACTCTATTCGAATAAAACATATTCGATTAACTCTTTTAACTCTATTCGAATAAACTATATTCGATTAACTGCTTTAACTCTATTCGAATAAACTATATTAGATTAACCCCTTTTCTCTATTAGATTTGATAACTCCCCTTTCGAATAACCAATATTCGATTTACTCACTTCGAATAACCAATATTTGATTTACTCACTTCAAATAACCAATATTTGATTAACTCCTTTGGATAACTCTAACTGGTTGACTCTAACTGGTTAATTCTAACTGGTCAACCTTAATTGATTAACTCCAACTGATTAACTCTAACTGGTTAACTCTAACTGGTTAACTCTACCTACTTAACTCAACTGGTTAACTCGACTTACTTAACTCAACTGGTTAACTCGACTTACTTAACTCAACTGGTTAACTCAACTTACTTAACCCAACTGATTAACTCGACTTACTTAACCCAACTGGTTAACTCGAACTGAACTGGTTAACTCTAACTGAACTGGTTAACTCTAACAGAAATGGTTAACTCTACTGAACTGGTTAACTCTACTGAACTGGTTAACTCTACTGAACTGGTTAACTCTACTGAACTGGTTAACTCTACTGAACTGGTTAACTCTACTGAACTGGTTAACTCTACTGAACTGGTTAACTCTACTGATCTGGTTAACTCTACCGATCTGGTTAACTCTAACTGATTAACCTTAAGTGTTTAACTCCTATTTGATAACGTTTATTCATTTATAAAGATTTACTTTTAGTAACGGTTCTTCACTTTATAAATGTTCTCTTTAATAACGTTACTTCACTTATACAAATGTTGTGTACATATTCTATTTATTTCCCAAATAATATTCCTTTGATTTAAATCCTATTTATTTCCCAAATAAATATTCCTTCATTCTAACAAATAAATTTCTCCTTTATTTTATTTATTCTAACAAATAAATAATCCTTTATCATATTTAGTTTAACAAATAAATATGTCCTTTATCCTTTCTATTTATTCAGCAAATTAATATCTCCTTTATACTTTTATTTATTTCCTAAATAAATAAATCCTTCTAAATCTTTATTTACTTCCTAAATAAATAATTCCTATTAACTCTTTCAAATATATTCCTTTATATTTGCTTGTCAAATATATTTCCTTTATATCTGATTTATAAATAAATCCCTTTATATTTGTTTTTCACAAATATTTCCCTTATATTTGGTTTTCACATTTATTCTTTAAAATATTCTAACTCCTTAAATTTCCAGGAAAATTCGCCATAACCTCCTTTGTATCTGGAGCATCGGGAAAATCCCCAAACCCGCCACACAGGCATTTCCATTCAAATGTATCTCCTCTTTATAAATATTCGAATTTATAAATATTTCTTATTTATAAATATTCTAGTTTATAAATATTCTGGTTTCAATATCACTTTGAAAATCTCCTTTTCAACATCACGTATGTTGTGGTATTCAACATATCAAATCATGATGACAAATCTCATCCAAACACATATAATCAACCACAGATTTAACACCACATCACATATCACAATATAGCAAAAAACAATAAAATAACTGTTGAGGAATCCAGACGGATTCCTCCAACCTGTTTCCCTGCATCCACAGATGTTACACAACATGATTGTCATCACTTTCAGTTCAATATGAATTATTCTGATAAACAGAATCAATATATAATTATCTAACTGTTCATATATTATATATATATATATATTTATATATATAATATTTCATTAACTGACTAGCAGTTCAATCAACAGTCAACACACAGTCAAACAGAAAATATCTAACAGTTCTAAAAATACAACATGAAATTATAAACTGTTCAGAGTTGGTGAGTTTTACTCACATTGGCGTGTTAGCCGTTAAATAATCGGTTTGCGTTATTTAACTCAATCGGACAATTTATTTCGCCATAAATTGTAACGAGCTCAGATTCACTCCCGGTCAGTCTCATTGTGTTGCTCCCGTCCATACGATCCCAACGCAACTTACGGTTCGTAAATCTGATTTCATATGAATAAGATATTTACTTTACAAGTTATACGATATTTAAAAAAAGGATTTTAATTTAAAACTAAATGGACCTCTCACCCATATAAACTTGTCGGCCCATTTCCTTATGTTAAAACACCAGACCCGAACCCGTGCTTTCCCATACCCGTATATCATCTTCTCAATTCAAAGACAAGCTCCAGTAACCCATTCGACAGCCATTCCCAAACCTCAGCACTCAAATCCTTCACCGAATCAATCAACCGAGACAACTGAACCCCTTCTCTCCTCGAGCTCCTCAGCTTGATCACCACCGTCACGTCTCCGCTACCCCCAAATGAAACGCGTCACCTGCTGCTCGAGTTGAAATCAAGGAGAACGCGTGACCTATAGATGCACGGATTTCCCAAAAGAACCACAGATCGATGCCATTTCCATCACTGATCTTTAATCCGAACTCCAATCCATGAATTTGTGCCTCGATTTGAAGTTACCGCGAACCCTAGTTCATGAAACACTCACGCTGTACCAAAAACAGCGAATCCAAATGTAGTGAAACCCAACAAGACTTACATCAGATCGAAGAGAATCACCAATGGGACTCGATTATATCAACTATGGAATTTATTGATTTTATCTGGAATTCCTTTTGATTTTTCTTTGATGAACTTTTTACTGTTGTTTTCCTTTTTGTGGCTGCGCATTTTTCTGTTGATCAAGGCAGTGGAAAATTAGGTCTTAAGGGATGATAGAGGTTAGATATTTATAGGAAAAATATCTAGATATTTTACTTTTGATTATTTTATTCATAAATAACCAACCGTTGTTTATATTTGTCTTCTAAAAATCGGTACGATCACATAAGGTACCTAAAAATCACGAAACTGAACATGTAGCTACAGCTCGACATTACGGTCCCAACGAAACTGGTTTCGTCGAATTCCGACTTCGTATGCTCACACAGCGTATTTTTAACTGTCGAAATACTGATTGTTTTTCACTCTAAAAATCTGTACGGCCACACAGTGACTCTAAAAATCACGAAACTTGAAATCTAGCAAAAATTTGACATTGCGGATCCAACAAAATTAGTTTCGTCGAAATCCGAATTCGTTTGCAAAACTGGCTATTTTTAACGCTCTGAATGACCCATTTAAATATATAAATATATTTAAATATAATTAAATTAAATATAAATAAATTTATATTGTCGTATATATTCACAGTGGAATACCATACAGCTCAGGATAAATCCTATATTTATTTCTAACTCGATATTACATCGTCAGAGTTATATCGATGTTCGATTTCTATTTTAATCCTTATATAAAAGTATAATTAAATCCTTATGGTCAGGGCGCTGCATTTATGAGAATTTGATTTGGACATAACTAAAAATCTACACGACGAAATCCCGATATTTCTCTTCCACTAGAAAGATATACTCCACCAGCTCCACACGTTTCTTGTTTCACAGAAATCCGACTTAAAACGAACTCTGTACATTCAGTTGAAGTTCAAATCGCCAAATAGCGAACTGCCGCGCCATTTCGAGCTCGATTATAATTATATTATAATTCTACGTTCAAACTGACGTCGATTGAATATATTCGTCTATATAATTCAACTCTAAGCTGAACTAAATCCTAGGGATGACCCTGTTCACATTATATTGTGATTTCCAATATTTTTGATTACTTCTGAATTAAATTTATTATTCTATTATTTAAATTAATTAAATATTCCATATTATTTAATTAAATCACTATTTAATTCACTATATCACTATTTATATAATTAAATAAATTAATTATAATCTCGTCAAAAATGCGGGTCATTACATTCATGCCCCTGCCCGAGAGGTCTAATTTTTGTTCCTCTAAAGAGGTATTTGTAAACCCGTTATTCGTTGTGACTGAATGACTCGGTCACTTGTAAAATTTGTAGGGTGCCTCCAAGGAGGTCTTTAGGTCCGTCACTAACCGAATTTGGAAGACCCGGCATATGATCGGATGCCCCGGTGGGGGTCTTTTGAAATCCATCAGTAACTGGGTTTTGAAGACCCAGAATCAATAGCTGGAGTTGAAAGATTCAACATCTTATCGGATGGCTCCAAAGAGTTCTTTTAGAACCCAGTGTTTATATCATTATCCGACCATGTATTAATGACATCGACGATGACCCCAGTGCCCCCGGCAAGGTCTTGTGTTTAAAAGCCCAGTGTTTGTCGTAATCGGACCATGTAATCGTGGCACTGACGATCGACTAGGTGCCCCTCAAGGAGGTCTTTGGTTTAAAGGCTCGGTGTGTGTCGCAATTCGGCCATGTATTAATGGCGTCCGGGATTAACAGGATGCCCCTCGGGGAGGTCTTTGGTTTAAAAGGCCCAATGTTTGTTGCGTTCCGGCCATGTATTAATGGAATTCGCGACCGACTGGGCGCCCCTCGGGGAAGTCTTTGGTTTAAAATTGCACTGTTTCTCGGGGCAAACACTAGTTCATTTATCGGTTTTTACCACGATTTGTTAGAACTAGGGCTTGAGACCTTGCAATTAAGAAGGTGCCCCTTTTGGCGAAACTCGCAAATCCGTTTGTAACTTGAACGCCATATCATTTGATAGTCCAATCTTTGGTGTCCCGTCCTTGAACTGTTATGTTTCCACATCTTCGAATTGATTGCGAATGATGTTTCAGGCATTAAGTAGCGGACATTTGAGCTATCCCAACCGGGCTGTGCTGCATCGGTTACCAAGACTTATTAAGTCGTAATTGTGTCAACATCTCTTTTAGAGGACCAGCAATCACAATCCAATCTTAGCAAAGAATTTGCGAATGCACGATTTAGGCAAGTAATATAATTCCTTTCATTTATATGTACAAGGCTCGTAATAATGTTGCACTGTATTTTCAATGCGTCATATTTACAACTTTTTCAGAACATATGAAAGAAACATTAGGTGAAGTAGCGACGGAGGTGTATAACATTCCATGCTCTTGGAAGTTGGACTCCGTCCATCGTTTTCAGCTCAAATATGCCATCTGAGAATTTCTAGCTTACATGTATGGTCCCTCCCAGTTGGGTCCGAGTACCCCAGTCCCTATCATGATTCTTTTCAGAATGAGGTCCACAACTTGGAAGGTTCTCTGTTTTACTTTAGCATTGAAATGGCATGCTATTCTTCTTTGATGTGCCATGACTCTGAGTTCTGACTCTCTTCTTCTTTCCTCGAGCAAATCGGGTGCCTCAAGCTGAAGTCTCTCATTCTATATTTGATTGAAATGGATTCTTCTATGAGTTGGGAATTCCAATTCTACTGGGATCATAGCTTCAGATCCGAATTCAAGCCGCTGTTTAATAGTTGACTTTAATATTTTGTTGACTGCTTCAACTTGCCCGTTGGCCTGTGGATGAACGATGGCTGAAAAGATTTTCTTGATATTGTACTTGGTGCAAAAACCCAAGAACTTATTACTTTCAAATTGGGTTCCATAATCAGTGATTATTTTCTGTGGTACATCGAACCTGCAGATGATGTTCTTTAAGACGAAATTGATCACCTTCTTTGAAGTAATAGTGGCTAATGGTTCGGCTTCGGCCCATTTAGTAAAATAGTCGACCGCCACTATCGCATACTTCATATTTGATTTAGCTGTGGGAAGTGCCCCAATCAAGTGTATGCCCCAGACAGAAAATGGCCACGGGATGACCATTTGAGTCAATTCGGTAGGAGGTTCTGTTGGAATTTTGGCAAATCTTTGGCATCTATCGCACTTTTTGACATGAGTCATCGTATCTAGGTTCACATCGGGCCAAAGGTAACCGTATCCCAGAATTTTCTTGGCCAATGTTTATCAACCTATGTGACCGCCGCAATCTCCTTCATGTAATTCTTCCATAATTGCCTTTGATTCCTCCTTAGTAACACATTGCAGCAACGGCATAGAGAACCCTCGTCTATATAGTCTTCCGTCCTAGATAAGTAATAATGGAGCTTTACGCAGTATTTTCCTTCGCTTTTTTGGCTCCTCTGGAAGTGTTCCGTTGAGGATATATTCCTTGGTTAGCGTCATGCAGGACTCAGGCTCTTCAACTGTCTCCATGATCCAGCCAACATCCACCTCTTCAATAGCAGGTGTTGTAAGGACTTCAACAGGTATTATTCCCAATAACTGTGCATCTGAAGGACTAGCATGCTTAGCAAGTGAATCTGCCTTTGAGTTTTCTTCCCGAGGAATGTGGGATATGATGCAGTGGTCGAGGTCATTAAGAAGTTCCATGGCTTGAATAAGATAAGATGGAATGTTTCCGAGCTTCGCTCGGAATTCTTTGAGAACTTGACACACTACAAGTTGAGAGTCACTGAAGATTTGTAAGGTTTTCAGATTGATCTCCTTTGCTAGTTTTAGCCCATTTATCAATGCTTCATATTCGGCCTTGTTATTTGTCGAAGGGAGCTCCAATCTTAAAGCGTAGCATAAAGAATGACCATCTGGGGTTTCTAGGACAATTCCGGCTCCTGAAAAATAATCATTTCTAGATCCATCAAAATATAGATTCGAACTGGCTACTGTCTCTGTTGGTTCCTCGACTTCCTTTCCCCTGTCCATGAATTCAAAAATGAAATCCGCTAAGGCTTTCCGATTAATAGCTCTTCTAGGGTGTTAGGTGATGTCATACAGGCTAAGCTCGAAGTTCTACTTTAATAACCTTCCCGAAGTTTCTGGGCGAAAGAGAATTTGTCTTAGCAGCTGATTGGTAAGAACATTTATCATATGGGATGGGAAATAAGGTCTCAACTTCTTTGAGGCAATGAGCAGACAATATGCAAGTTTTTCCAGCTTTGGGTAATTTAACTCTGCCCCAGCAAGCCACTTGCTAATGTAGAAGACTAGCCATTGGACTTTAGTATCCTCTCGGACAAGCGCAGCGCTTAAAGCATGCGACGAAACAGCCAAGTACAAGAACAACACTTCTCCATCCCTAGGTTTAGAAAGCATCGGTGGAGACTCCATGTGTTCGATCAATTCTTTGAAAGCTGTTTGACGTTCAGGAATCCACTAGAAGTTTTTCTTTCCTTTCTTTAAAGCATCAAATAGCGGAATAAGCCTATCTGTTGCTTTAGAGATGAAGCGGTTAAGGGCAACACCTTTCCCATTCAAGCTTTGAAGCTCCTTTATTGTTCTTGGTGCTCGCATTTCTCGTAATGCTGTGACTTAGGAAGGATTTGCCTCAATGCCCCTGGCATTGACTGTGAATCCGAGAAATTTTCCCGACGAAACTCCAAATGAGCATTTCAAAGGGTTTAATTTCATGCCGTACTTTTGAAGGATATGAAACATTTTAGATAGATGCTCCAAATCATCTTCGGCTTTCTTTGACTTTACCAGCATATCATCTACATAGACCTCCATAGTGTTCCCGATTTGGGATTTGAACATGGAATTCACAAGGCGCTGGTATGTTGCTCCCTCATTATTCAGTTCGAACGGCATCACCTTGTAGTAGTATAAGCCTCTATCAGTTATGAAATTTGTATTTTCTTCATCTGGCTTATACATCATGATTTGATTATATCCAGAGTATGCATCCATGAAAGATAACAGTTCGTGTCCCGCGGTTGCATCGACGAGTTGATCGATTCTGGGCAGAGGAAAACTATCCTTGGGGCACGCCTTGTGCAGATCTGAGTAGTCTATGCATACCCTCCATTTACCGTTGGGCTTCTTGACGGGGACCTGGTTTGAGACACAAATGGGATACGTTGATTCTTGGATATAGCCATTCTTGAGAAGCAGATCAACTTCTTCTTTTAATTTTATCGATCTCTCAGGTCCTTGAGTTCATCGTTTTTGTTTCACAGGAGTCAAACTGGGATTAATGTTCAGTTTATGGACAATCATATCTATTGATATTCCGCACATGTTGGAATGCGTCCAAGCAAGGACATCTAAGTTCGCTTTTAAGAACAATATCAACTCCCTCTGCAACTTCGTGCCCAAGTGAGAACCTATCAATTTTCATACTTGATCAGGATCTTTTTCGTGTATTGGAGTGGAGATGATGTCCTCAGCTGGTGCAGCTATATCTTCCCCTATAGTGGTTTTCCTTGGATCGATCTCTTTCTGGGTTCCGCTATGCTCCCCAATATGGAGGGCCCGCCTTAATTGCTATACGGGGGAATCATGAATGCGAAGTGGAGGCTCTACATCCTTCTTCACTTCTTTCTTTCTCGCTTCTACAAGCTTTGTCAGATAGCTCTTCCTTTGCTACTTATTGGTTGCCTTTAACTACACCAACCCCGTTTTCAGTGGGAGATTTCATTGTTAGGAACCAGGGAGCCATTATAATCCTGAATGCTGCGAGGGTTGGTCTTCCAAGGAAAGCGTTATAAGCGGACAACTCATCAATTATGACAAAATCTTGCTTTTGTGCCTCCTTTAGCTCCCCTTCCCTGAGTTCAACAAGAAGATTGATGACCCAATTGGCTGAACCACTTGCCCCGTGAATCCATGGATTTTATTCTGGCAAGCCATTACATCTTCCATGGAGAGTTTCAGCCTATGAAAGGCACTGATAAAAAGGACGTTGATAGATGCCCCACTGTCGACTAGCACTCTTCTGACAATGGGAGGACCCAAGCTTATGGTTATCACCATCGGATTCACGTTGGAGTTATCAATCCTTCCGAGTCTCGATCTTTGAACACAATGTCATCCCAGGGAGACCTTGTTATCTTTGCCAATAAAGCTTCATCCATAATCATGAGCTCTTCCCCTTTCGAGAGGTTCTTCGCTTCATTAGTGTACTTTACGATATCCCCCAGCTTCTTCCGGCTGATTGTGGTCCTCCTGATATGGTATTAACAGTCAACCTTGGCATGACAGTGTTCGCAGCATTCTCACTTTACCTTTGTTGTCCTGCAGACGTTCCCTGGCCTTGCGGAACTTCAGTATTTTGTGAATTTTTTGTATACTGCTGAAGCTTGTTCTTCCTTATCAGTTCCCTGATTAGCCTCTTCAAGTGTCTGCACCCATTTGTGCTATGCCATGGCTGGTTATGAAAATGACAAAATTTCCCGGATTTGATGCCGCATCGCTAACATTTATCTGCTTCGGGACTAGGTATTCCTCAGTCTCTTTAGTGGCCATGAAAATGTTTTCCACAGTATCATTCAATGGAGTCAACTCTGAGTTTTCATAGAAACTGGACTTTTTGTTGATTCGGTTGTTTTTTCCATCGTTGCTCCTTTTCTGACTTTCGGGGTTTTTCTGGTCGTTTTCTGCATCATTATTCTTCTTTTCAGGTTGTACGCTGCTTTTCGCAATATCCACGGTATAGGCAGGATACTCATCCACACCTATGTATTCTTCAGCCTTATCAAACAACTCCTCTAGAGTACTCGGCGTTTTCTTTCTGATCCACCGCCCGAGCTTGGTTTTCTTACCTATAGTCCCTTTAAGGCCATTAAAGCGAGTTAAGGATCGTAGTTTCCCACTTCGGCTGCAGCAGCACTAAAGCGAGTAAGGAAGGCTCTAATGGGTTCTCTCGGTCTTTTCTCGAGTTCATTCAATTCCATAACATCTCGCACTTTTGTAGCTTGGAGCCTGAATTGCTCCCTAAACAACTTGGCCAGAGTAGCGAAATCATCCACCGACCTTGGTGGTAATTTGGTGAACCAGAGCGACGCCACCCCCTCAAGGTAGGTCAGAAAATACAAGCACTTCAACTCATCTGTAGCTCGGGCCCCGTCCAGTGTTGATCGTACTTAAACAAAAATGCATTAGGATTAGTCGTCCCAATATAAGCTTGTACAGCTAGAGCCCTGAATTTATTTGGATATGGTTCCATTTTAATCCTCTCTGTAAGTAAGGTTTTTGTGGGAGAAAATCCCCACTCTTTTGCATCATCCTGCTTCTTCGGACTCTTTTCCATGATTTTATGGACCATCTCTGATATACGCTCCTCCTCATTGTGTTGGTCCGTGGGGCGGACGCCGTCCTCCTTACCGGATGTTTGCCTAGGCAGATGGTCACGGTTTGGATTTCGAGGCCCTGAACCTCCCGCTAGGAGAGGTGCCCCTTTAGCGGAACCAAGCACTTGTTGAGAAGTTGCCTTACCATAGTGGTTAGAGCAGGCAGCTTCACCTCCTTACTGTTGGGATTTGTCATCTCTTGAACAGAATTTTCTCGATTTGGGCTTGTAAAGGAGGACCCTAAATTTTCCATTTGCGGAGTTTGAACAGAATTAGCACGGGACGATTTCATGGTGACTTTGGTCGTAGCAACTTGAACAGCGAACATTGCTTCAAGCCTCTTCATCATAGCTTTATTTGCAATGTCCATTTGGCTTGATAAACCGGCCACCACTTCATCGAGCTCCCTTCTCGTCACCGCTTCTCCGGCCATAGAAATTTCTCCAACTTCAAATTGATTGGTGGGAGGAGTGTTCTCTTTGTCGGCGGCATTATCATCATTCTCGACATTTTGACTAAGGACTCTTTTTGATGATCTACCCGGTTTTCCCATGGTTTCAGGCAAGGACCTGAATTAAATCATAGTGAGATGGACATAGACTCTTAATGCAAGGTCTTGAACTTTGTAAGAGATTGTGAGAGAACAGAAGATTGAATCGGCCCCATGGTGGGCGCCAAATGTTGAAGTTGAAATTTTTCTTCAACACCAAAGGTGCATGAAATGCACTTCGCCAATCCGGTAAGGAAAAATAAAGTGAGGCCGCAATCAAAGAAATACTAGAAGCATAAAAGTAAGAACGTAGAGTTTTTATAGTGGTTCGATCCAATGAGGATCTAAGTCCACTTTCATATAAGATTCCATTATCAGTATGTCCATTACAAGGTTTGATCCACTCTTACAACAATTTTATTCACTCTCTCACTTATAGATCTCACTTGAATCCACCAAGAATGATGGAGAAATAGAGTGACCAGCGGAGATATGGTATGATTAGAGAAGAATTGGAAGGATTTTTCTAAATGCTTGGACTTGGATGATGAATCTTCAACTCTTAGATCACTTAGATGGATTTGATGGAAGTCATGATCAATAGATGATTGAATCTTCAATTGATGCTGATGATGAGCGGTTAAATCCTTTGAAATAGTTGTGGAGAAATTTCAGCAGCACTTCGTGGCCATGGAAATCGATCACCCCTCAATGAAGAAGTGAGGGGGTATTTATAGGTGATTTTCGAACCAGGTGAAAATTCTGTAATTTCTCTGAACCCCTTTTTAGGCCGTTGGGCGGGCTAAAAGCTTCCGAAGCATAGCGGCATGATCTACATAACGCAGAGCGACCTATGTCTTCTTCGGCGCGAGCTAAAAAGGCGGAACGTGCTAAAGGACGCGAGGCGACCTAGGGCTAGCTGATGCAGGGCGGCGGCGAGTTAAGATAATCGGAACGGTCCTAGGCCGTGTGTTTTATGGTGGCGCGAGCTGGTATGAAGCAGAGCAACCCAAGCACACTCGGAACGGGCTAAATAAGGATGGAGCAGCTTAAACCTTGATGGGACGATTAAATCCTTTAGCGGGCTAGTGACATGAAGAGCTTGTGGCCTAAGAACTTTGCGGGTTAGAACTTGGCACGCTAAGAAGAACCAATGCTAGAAGTCTTTTAAAGGGCTAAGGAGCTTCTGTGGGTTCATAACGAGCAAACAGAGGGGCGACCTACAGGCTCCTGCAGGCTTAAGAGATGTGCGACTTAAAATGATCTAGACGGTCTAAAAGGCTGAGCGAGCTGAAGTACCTGATGAGTTGGAAGAATCTTAACGACCCAAGGAGTTTATACGACCTAAAACCTACTTGTTTCCTTTTGAACCACATTTCATGGTTAACAGTGAATTTCCCATAATATTTCTTCATATTACTACACCCATAACAATCATGTTATTTCGTATTTTAATTTGACTAATATGAGAATGATTTAGTTCTTATCCGAGTGTTTATTGTGTTTCTTTAATGCAATACTCTCGGGTCAGCAGAAGTTGCAGTTAGCGAAGATTACCTTGCCTTGGAGAACGAAGACGAAGATTTGGTATACATCTATTATATATACGAATTTTCTGCTGCACTTTGTTTCCGCTGCCTTGTTGTATATATCTACGTACGTGTAACTCTGATTATCGCTGTATATTATAGTCAAATGTATATATTTCAACTGCTTTTGAATTGTTAATTGGGATATCATATTTATCCGTCCGCTGTGAGATTCTGTGATTGTCTCTTCTTCTTCCTTTCTTTCATTTTTTTTCCAATAACTACCTGCATTTGCGATCTGTTTCGGTCAGCATGTGTTGATCATTGTCGATTTGAACGGTCAAAAATCTATGTTGTTACATTTGGTATCAGAGCTTGGGTTTAGCGAAAACCTTGGTTCTATTTGGGATTAACTAATTAGAGATAGGGTAGTAATACCCTAGAATGATTTTGAGTGTATATGAGAGAACGTATTTGTAGTTTTGATATAAAAATGTTTTATATTGTGTTAATTTGTTCCACTGAGTATTTATGAAATCTTGTTAATACGTGGGACACCTTGGCATTGATAGGGATTTCTAAAAACTCGAAAGGGACAAAAGACACAATATTGTTTTGGGGTATATTTTCTTATATATAAAAAGTATATTTTGAAATTTTATTTATTTTGATTGTGTTGGTTGTTAGGGGATGATAGTACTAGATTCTCATCATTTATTAATTACCCATTATTTCCAGCTATTGAATATTGGATGATTTTATATAAAAAATGAAATCTTATAAATATGATTGATAAAAAATAGGCCTTGGAAATAAAATGAATTAAATTAAGTTTTAAGAATTTAGATTTTGGTACTTTTGGAAGCTTATGTACAAATGTTGAAAATAAACTGGTTGTGATATAAGTAATATATGGTAGTATTTTGGATAGAAATTATTTCAAATTACTTTAAAGATGTAAGTGTTATATTTCCTCTATTGGACAATGGAAAATAATTTCGATGATGAGTGCACGGATCATCGACACGTATTTTTAAGAGTTTAAGTGGGGGAGATCGCTTAGTTATAGCCTTCTATACATTATTTTTTAATACACATGAATTTTTATTTTGTCCTTTAAAGTATCATTTGGTGTATATGTGTGTGTGTGTGTTTATATATATATATACATATATATATATGTTATTTCAAAAATTGATTTGAAATAAAACCAAGAATATGAAATTCTTGTGTTCTCTATGAATAAATGATTTTCAAGTAATGAAAGTAAAACAAACCTTGAATTCATAGAAACAAATAAATGGGGAAACAAGAAGTGGAAACCTTGGTATAAAAAAAGAACAAATCGAAGTTTCAACGCTTAGAGATGGAAGATAATAAATTGGAACAATAATAGGTATAATAATAAATTAAATAGCTGATTGACATAGAAATGCGTTTATTTTATGCTCTTATATCTTATCTTTTGTATACAAATAAATATTACTTGGTTATTGTTTTGTTACGTTTACAAATATTCCAACCAAGCCCGCACGCAACCAGAAAAGTAGATAAATGAAGATCAAATTTCTATATATTTACATTGTGAAGAATTGTGGATGAAGATCTCACATCTAGTTGATGTTGGACAAGAAAATGATTGATAAAGAGGCCATGTACATCTCAAATCAAGGGAGGCTTATCAAAGAGCCAAGAGGAAAAGAAGAAAGGCCAAAAATTTAATAGATTTAACTAGGGCCCATTTGAGATTCTCATTGTAAACTAATTAGTGATGTAATGGCTAGGCCCATTTGTAATTAGGGTTAGGGTTTAGTTATCTCATATAAATACCCTTGTAATATCATAGTAGCCACCATTCTGTATCCTAATTTCTCTTCTTCTCCATTAATAAAGTCTCTAGTTCTCTTTTATTTTTTTCATTTTTCTTTTTCTTAGCAATTGGTGTTGTCTTCACAATTAGTTTTGGAAGAACACCAATTGTATTTTACATTTTTTTATTAGTGATTAGTCGTTTGATTAGTTTCAACGACAATCCTAATTTACTTTTTGCTGTTCTTCTTTTTTAATTTCTGCATTTTATTTCTTTTTTGCATTTTAACTTCCAATTGATAATTGTGATTTGGTCACCGGTTCAATTAGATTTGTTCTGAATCGGATCGTAGTTTCAATTTTTATTGTTTTCAAAATCAACCTCCAAATTTTGTCTAACTCGCCCAAGAGATTAGATAAATAATTTGATTTTAATCTACCTCCCTGTGTTCGACCTGCATACTACACAACCTGTGTGCTTGCAGAATTTATTACAATATTGCGCTTTTATAGCGTCGATCAAGTTTTTTGCGCCGTTGCCGGGGGGTAACGATTAAATTTTATTACTTATTTATTTTTCGATTCGTGTTGGTTTTTATTTTTATTTTTCCTTTTGGTTTCGTGTATATATAGAAAATAATTTTGATTAGTAACGTGATGTATCAATTTCATTGGTACTATCATAAACTAAGAAAGAGAAAAAAATTGCCAAATTTTCTCAGATCTTTCTAGTCTTTCCATCTTCGATTTTCTTGCAAATTTCTTTCATTGCCTGCCTTTTACAAAATAAATTAAAAAAACAAATCTTTTTCAATCTCTTTTCTTTCTCCTGCCTTGATTCTTTTCTTGCCACTTCTCGCTGACTACCGTCCCCTGACCCACACTTCAACTTCAAAATCACGCAACATCAGACCCATAACGTTCAGACCACACTTGCCCAGATATCCATCACCTACTCGTTTTCAACAAGCTTGCAGCACCCCTCATTCACAAACTTAACAACTATCTGCGCCCCTTGAATACTCTCTGCCATTACCATAGACCAACGTTCATCATAAGCCTTTCACTTCGCCTTCATTACAGCCCAAACAACCACATACAAACCATCTCACAGTCGCGTTTGCCACAACACTCACCAATAAACAATTTTTCCATCAAGAACTCATACCATGTGCTACGATAACGGCTGTACAAAAGTCCCCATAGTTCCAACAGCCTATTTTTCTTCACTACTACTCAACACGTACCATCATACAATCAAGAACCATTGTTCACCTCTACATCAAGCCATCACCGAACCTCATTGCATACCACGTTCAAAGTTTCACCAAACCGTTCACATCACCCTCAACGTTACAGGCCTTCACCTGAAATCAAAACACCGCCCTTTTCACCGATCCACTCAATACAAGTTCCACATCGATTCAACCTCAAACTCCACAATACCCGAAACCGAATCGATCCCATCCCCAATCGAAACACGACATCCCAGAAACCCACGTTGCCATCACGCAAGCCAAGCATTACCTGTCCCCAGCAAATTCTTCACTTTTCTTCCCAAATTCGTACAAGCCGCAATGACCCTAACCGATTCGAACCCCAAAATTCGATTTGAACTCAACTCCACAAACAGATCGGAATCCCCATAAGATCGAAACGCAATTCTGATAATCAACAGAATCCTTCAATGGTCATCAATTCGAAACCCTATTCGAAAAAAAAGAAAGGGCGAACCCGATTCCAGAGAAGAAAAAAGGGGTTTCGAGTTTCGATATTTTGTTGAGTTCAGATATTTTTACCGAACGAGAGAGGGATAATTACTTCCTTTTATAGATTACATATACTAGTGCAATCTGTTTTCATGGGTGTACTTTAGTTTAGGACTTGAGTTTGTTTTTATGTTGGGTATTCACATTTAGTTGGTACGTGGGCCTTTACTGCCGCTGGGTGGAACCAAATGCATTCAAGTGAACTAGTGAACGTTTGATTCTTGAGTTTAGAATTTTTCCCTTTTAGGAAAGTTTAGCTATTTTGATTTTTTTTAAGGCTTGATTTTTATTTTTATTTTTAGTTTAGTTTAGTTTTTTTAGTTAACTCCAACCAATTTTATTTTTCTTTGTTTCGGTTTTTTCTAGGTTAGTTCCTAATCAGTTTTTATTTTCCTTCGTTTATTTTATTTGCCTTTTTCTCAAAAAAAAGGGGTCTAACCATAGGTCAAGGTGAAGGATCAGATTCAAGCAAACGAACAAGAATTCAAAGGTTAGGGTTCTGCAAACAAAAGAATTTGAATTGTTGGAGTGGTTGCACACCAAGTGGGGTGTGAACACGCTAGCGCTACCCAACTGCACTGGACGGACTGCCTATCAAGGTGAATTTTTTTTGATAAATTCTACAGGTGCTCGCTGCAAATAAAGAAAAATATAGACGTTGCTTGTAAAAATCTTCTGCAGGGGCGTGGTTCTTGCTTTGATTTTGTTTCTTGGGGTTTTGAGTAAGACCAGCGCTGGTACATATAGGCATAACAGTAGCTTCACCATTGAGATCTCTTAGTTCTGATTTAAGTTGTTTATGAGCCTAGGTCTTCTTTTTTGTTTAGTATAGCTCTTTATTTATTTTATTTTTAGGCTTGGCGTAGTTTAGATCAATTTTTTTTATAGTTTTGTTTCTTTTTTATTTAATAGTTTAGTCTTCTTTTTCTGAAAAAAAAAGAACAAAAAAGTACAAAAAGAACTAAAAATTAAAGTGAAGTCTCCAGAAACAAATCAAAGGCCAAAGGGGAGAAAAGACGAACAAAGGAATTCCACAGTCAAGCGAATTATAAACAACAAAGTCTCGTAGCTCTAGACGGACTGCCATACCCCACAGTTAAATTTTATGAACTCTATAGGTGCTCTACTGCTTTGAAAAATATAGACATTGCTTGTAAAAATCTTCTGCAGGGGCAGCGACTTGCTTGTACAATATTTTAATTTTCTGTTATTATTTCTGTGACTGTTCTGTGACTGATATTTTTGAATCTGTTTGTGAGGAACGAATTTCCATAACTAAAATCATCACTCTCGTCGTTTTTCAATTATAAAGCTTGATTTGATTTTTGAAATAATATAATTGAAAAGTGTTGTTTTGTGAAGTTGACTGTCTCGTATAATTGGATCGCGGATATATAGTAGTTCAATTTATTGAATTATTAGCAAAAGAGGTTGCATACTACCCGTAAAACATTGGTCGTATCCCTTAGTATTTATATTATACGTGAATGGCCATAAGACCCTCTTCCCCCTTCTAATTGAGTTAGTTAATTAATAGAGCACATCTAATTCTTTTATACTATTTTGAAGTAAGAATAATTTCTGTCTTGCCTTGATTTCATTTCAAATGTCTGATTCAAAAAATCCTTGAGAGAATTGTGGGATAATAATCGGAGTAGACGTCCTCTTGAAGAATATGAGTATGAATTACAGCTCATGAAGAAATATTTTCCAAAATTTTGTGGGCCTAATATCGACAATTTTCAAAATTTTCCAACTAATCAACATTTTCAAAATCATAGTAATGATCGAAATTGGGATTTCAATTCAAACTTCAATAATTTCGATTATAAGCCACATCCTCATCAAAAAAGCTTTGAATCCCAATATAGCTTTGATACACATCAATATGGGGTTGTAAACCAAAATTTTCAAAATTATAGCCTATATCAACATCTTGAAAATAACCAAAATCACTCAAATTATAACTCGAATTTTAACAGTTTTGGTTATGAACATAATTTTTATGATCAAAATGATTTCCAATATCATTGCCATTTTTCTGAAAATTCAAACAACGACCACATTGGAAATAATTTTGATTGTGAAATTGATGTGGACTATAATTTTGAGAATCAAGAAATCCAAAATGAGAACTCTGAAATCAACGATTCTAAAGAATGTCATTTTGATGAGAGGGAAGAAAGGCTAAATAAAAAGATGGATGAACTTCTTTGTTTAATGGCATCTTTGAAAAAACAACGAGAGCAACAAAGTAAAATTCAAATAAGCGATGAATCGGAAAATAATTCAATTCTTACTGACAGTGAAAATTTTCAAATAACAACTTTCGAAATTGGGAATAACGATCTAAATGAAGTTGTGAAAAATTCAACGAATGATCTGGACTTCGACTCTTTTCAAGAAAAAGATTTAAGCTTAGATTTTGATCTTCCTCTTTCGGGCTGTGAGAAACCTGAAATCTTAGAAATTGAACAAAATAATGATGTTGAAATTTTCAAAAACTCAAAATTCGAGAAGGATTTCAATGAACATGAATTTTTTGGGTTGTACGAGGATGAGTTGCCAAATGAAGAAGAAGTAATTCAAGTCACGAGTTCGAAAATTTTAACTTTGAGAAAATTTCAATGAACTTAAAATTGTCAGTGTCGAAAATACATTGTCAATTAATGATGAGAAATGTGATCACATAGTCTTGAACAACACTCAGAATTCAAATTTCACTGAATTTATATACGATCACAAATTTTTGAAAAATTACACTGATAAATTTGTTGAGCACATGAATTATTTTTGGAATGTTAGCTTGATTGAAAAACTTCGTGTTAGGATGGCCCTGGACATTTATCTGCTAGACTATAAATCGAGGTGTAAAGATGAGACGGTTTTCAAAAACTTTTGCTTGTTAGAAAACATGCCTAGACATAGTGGGAATGGGACTCATCGGGCTGAAACCAAGTGTGGGGGGAAAAGTTGGTGGAATTCTTTCCTTCGCAAGCACATATATCGTTGATCCATTCTTACATATAGTAAGACTGCATTTTATTCTCTAAATAATTTTGCAGCTCATTCACCTTTGGGTGCGATCTTTCAAATTTAGGAAACGTGTTCACAGTGTGGACACTGTTTGGTTCTAGTGTGAGGGGATTTACAATATATCAGTAATCAAATTTTATGAACTAGGCCATTCGTTGAACAAGGATTAACTTAAAGTTCATAAATAACACCTTTATTCTTGTTTGATAAGTTGAATTGTTGGGTGATGGGAATGAACATTATTTATTCATTGAGTCGTAATGTGTCTTTTTAAGATGCTAGCTTGAGACTGTACAGACGTTAGTCGTGTTATGGAGTAAGTGTGTCGACCCTTGTTATACATGTTAGAATGTGCAAGTAAAAATAAAAAAAAAATTCAAAAAAAAATTGATTTTTGCACTTACATTTGTTGGATTTTCTAAGTTCGTTTTCATGCATAATATTATTTTTTTCCACACAATTTTTCAAAATTGTAAGTTCTAAATTCCAATTGGCCCACTTAAGGAGAAACGACTTATTGTAGCATTCTTCTTCGATACCCCACATTATTCAAACCCAAGTTTTAGTCGATTTACATCATGTTTCGACAAGTTTTTCTTATATTGGTATACTATAGACCATGTTCACTAATTTAACTTCAAAGGTTAAGAATGTCACTTCTTATACCAATATTACACTACCCACTTCGTACTTGTTTTAAGGTAAGATAACCATATACCACATCTTATTTTATATAGGTTATCTATCTTACGAAACTTTGGTTATCTCTCCTTCCAGCTTTTCATATAACATCAATCCAGACTTGTGTGTTGAATTAGAGTTATAGAAGTAGAGTAACTAAGGCACAAAAACTTTCCTTTCTGGAAGTGTTGGTTATGATTCGCTTAGTAGAGGAGGAATCAAATGAAATAATATACGGTATCATTCCATTCCATCTCCACTCATCATTCATCATGCAAAAAAAATAAAAAAAATAAAAATAAAGAGAGAGTCTCTCAGAATAAAATAGTCATTCATCATTCTTGACTATAGAGCATTCATTTCCATTCCATCCATATCCATCATACCGTACTTAGAAGCGAGAATTGTAGTAGAGGAGATGAAAGGAAACAAAACGTCTATATGTGCCTTAGTATTACTTTATCTTTTGTAGCTTGAAATACAACTAATACACTTGCCCTCTTATCTATAATATTTTTAGAACTTACAAAATTCTCCTTCATCTATGCATAACTCACATCCAATACATTACAGTTACACTGGTGCAAAAAGTTTTTCAAAAAAATTATTATTGGGTGCATATTGTTGATGTGTAGAACTTTGGTTGACACCACGCTCTTAACCTTCAAGACAATTACAGTGTTATCAAGGAATTATAATTCAGCTTGAAAATTTTTGTTCATTTTTGCACCAATAATGGGATAGACAATTTGGGACTAAACAATTATTATTGAATCAAAGTGAAATCCTTGGAATGTGAAAGACCTTAAATATATTGTTTGATTAATCTGCGTACTTAAGACGCTTTGGATTTTGTGGGTAGTATCCACTGAAAACCCTCACGAGACACTACTCGTCCTACTAGGGAGACCTAGAGGTTTAACGGCTCGTTGCATACGCTCAATGCAATCGTGTTTCCTACGAAAGTGTGACATATCTAGTTAGTTTTTCATTTTTTGTTTTACTCGAGGATGAGTAAAAGATAAGTGTGGGGGTATTTGATTGACATAGAAATGCGTTATTTTATGCTCTTATATCTTATCTTTTGTATATAAATAAATATTACTTGGGTACTGTTTTGTTACGTTTACAGATATTCCAACCAAGCCTGCACGCAACTAGAAAAGTAGAGAAATGAAGATCAAATTGCTGTATATTTACATTTTGAAGAATTGTAGATGAAGATCTCACATCTAGTTGCTGTTGGACAAGAAAATGATTGATAAAAAGGCCATGTACATCTCAAATCAAGGGAGGCTTGTCAAAGAACCCAGAGGAAAAGAAGAAAGGCCAAAAATTTAATAGATTTAACTAAGGCCCATTTGAGATTCTCATTGTAAACTAATTAGTGATGTAATGGCTAGGCCCATTTGTAATTAGGGTTAGGGTTTGGTTATCTCATATAAATACCCTTGTAGTATCATAGTAGCCACCATCCTATATCCTAATTTCTCTTCTTCTCCATTAATAAAGTTTCTAGTTCTCTTTTAATTTTTTGCAATTTTCTTTTTCTTAGCAATTGTTGTTGTCTTCACAATTAGTTTTGGAAGAACACCAATTGTATTTTACATTTTTTTTATTAGTGATTAGTCACTTGATTATTTTCAACGACAATCCTAATTTACTTTTTGTTGTTCTTCTTTTTTAATTTCTGTTTTGCATTTTAATTTCCAATTGATAATTGTGATTTGATCGTCGGTTCAATTAGATTTGTTCTGAATCGGATCGCAGTTTCAATTTTTATTGTTTTCAAAATCAACCTCCAAATTTTGTCTAACTCGCCCAAGAAATTAGATAAATAATTTGATTTTAATCTACCTCCCTGTGTTCGACCTGCATACTACACAACCTGTGCGCTTGCAGAATTTATTAAAATATCGCGCTTTTCTAACGTCGATCAGTAGCATACACTTGTATAAAATTTAATTGCATTCTAAAACATGAATATAACTTACTAAAATACTTAAAAAGTTAAAATGCTAATATGATCTTAATTGAATATTATGCGGGTGTGAATGAAAAAATGTATAGAAATTGACACTTTAATAATATAAAATGAAATTTAAGCTATTACAATAAAGTATATCAACTTAGTTAATGTTATATAATTCGATCGCATAGAGTTACATAACTTAAAACAATAAAAAATAGCAAACGAATTGTTGGACTTGATTTTACATAGGAAAATCAATGAAAATGAATAAACAAATTAGGCAATCAAATAAATTAATAATATAACTACAATGAAATATTGGTTTAATATGGGAAATAAGTCAATAGGATTTTTGGAAATATAGATAAAATTGAATATGTAATAATGGCCAAGTATATAAATGTTGTATCGATAATTTATATTCAACTACCAATAAAAGTTAACATTCTCAACGTTAAATTTAAATTTTGTTATTAAAAATGTATGAATGGACAATTTCCTTACTTTATTCCTTTTCGGGGACAAAAAGTTTTGACTGAGGAGAGTGTAACAACCCTAAAATTTTGATAATTAAATTTTTGCCAATCTAAATTTATTTAGGATTAGTGTTGTGAAATTTAAAGGACATAAGGTTCAAAAATAGGAAATTAAGGTAAGGGCATTTATTTTAGTTTAAATATGGGACATAACTTGGAATTGTTAAGAAAATATATTAGCGTGCATTGATTTAGTTTCATATGTATATAACGAAATAAGAATATTTAGAGTTGCATGTTATGACAAGTTTCATTTGAATCCATTAATTAATATATTATAATCAAATTTGGCAAATGGAATTTTAACATTGTGATTTATGGCAATTAAAAAAGGTGAGATTTAAGAATCAATTTAAACAATAATTCATTGGTAAGGGTTTAAATGTAAAAAATTGAGAGAAGACATTTGTTAATATATGTTATCTTTTAATTAAAGACTGAAATTAAATTGGGACAAGTTACAATTTATGTAGTTGATTAGGAGATTTGTAACAACCCGGATTTTCAGAACCAATTTAAATTTTTTATTTTGGCTATTTTAATGGATTTTGAATATTTAAAATGATTTATTTTAAATAATACGACGGAAAATTTATTTTAAATCAAGTTAAGACGAATAAATTTATTTTAATTATAAAACGAGGCTGAAATGGCACGGTAGTTTGAAAATTCGATTTCAAATGAATGTACAGGATTCAAAATAAATCGGATTTCAGTAAAACCAGAAACATTTGAATCTGTTTAGTTATATCTTAGATGTGAAATATATAAATTTCGTTTTATAAATTGAAAGTTATGCCTAGTTTAAAATTAAAAATACTCGTTATGGAATTTATATATATTATATAATATATAGCCCTTAAAAATAGTCATTTTTCTAACGACCTCCGTTTTTTGATGAAACCACTTTTGTTGGATCCGGAATGTCAAATAATTGCTAGATTCCAATTTTCATAATTTTTGGAATTAATATGTGAGTGTGGCAAAAGAAAACGTGTTTTGTCAACTTTAGTTGAATTGGATCGACCCGTAAATGACCATTTTTCAAATGGTCTCCAAATTCGACGAAATTAGTTTTGTTAGGACCGTATCGTCAAAACATAGCTAAATTTATTTTTCGGGAATTTTTGGAGTCAGTATGTGGTCCCGGTAAATTAAAATGTACATTTAAATTCAATATATATATTGATTTATATTTTAATTTTAAGAAAAATTGATCGAAACAGCCGAATTGGCTTACGAAACATATCCCATTGTGTACGGAATAAAGGTGTTTAGCTAGGGGCGACAGTCGTTAGGTTTGATTTTGAGATAGGATGGAAAAATCTCAATTTTCGAACTAAAATATTAATTAAATAATTTATATAACCCCATCCATTTGGTCAAAACCCTAAAGTTTCCTTTTCCTTGGTTAAAGGCCCTCAGCCGACATCTCCCCCAAACAGTAGATCCGCAACTTCCGACATTCGTCCCCCTCGATCTCCCCATCTAAGCAGT
Source organism: Allium sativum (assembly GCA_030737875.1). Lineage (NCBI taxonomy): Eukaryota > Viridiplantae > Streptophyta > Magnoliopsida > Asparagales > Amaryllidaceae > Allium > Allium sativum. Next base: position 804,803,027 of record CM060921.1, on the reverse strand, counting down.
GAATTTCGAAACCCAATAAACATGAAGTGATCAGCTATGAGAGCTCCACAATTTGGACGGTTAAGATCGAATATGGGGGTGCGGCTTGCTCGATTTTTGTACTCCATTCACCATCGTTCGTGGAGGACCTGGAAGCAAATGGAGGCAATGTGGTTGATGGCGTTCAGGGAGATGAAGGGGGAGGGTCTGGCGCTCGCTACACGGGTCTTGGATCGACTTCCGTCGATCAGAAATGGGTGCGCGTTGGGGGTTTTCAAATCGGTGAAGGTGGGTTTGTGTTTATCTGAAGCAAGTATCGGGGAAGTGGGATTGGAAATAAAGTTAAGGATAATTAATTAATTTAATTAAAGTTAATGATTTATTAATTATCCAATGTTTGAATGGTTATAATTTTTCAAAACGGCAACAGAAACAGACGATTCAAATTGCATTGGAATCGTGTCTTAGAGTACAACATTTCAGAACTGAGTAAAAGAAGATTGGAAGTAGTTGAAAATTTTGATTAAATTAAACATTGGGTTTAATTTATTCAAAATAATCGTTTTAATAACGATTTCAAAACTGATCAATGTGAGAACCACTAAAATTGTTGTACAGTTATTTATTTTATAACTGCATATATGAACTGCCAGTATTGATTTTATCAGTTTTAATCATTATAAATTGTATACGGTGTCTGTTACCTCACCTCCCTCGTCTACAGACCATGGACTATTTAATTGATTGTATTGTGATTACGGTGTGAATAAATATATATATATGCGATGTGAATAAAATATATATATGCGATGTGAATAATATATATATATATATATGATGTAACGAACCAATATTTTTCAATGATTAATTTGTTATAATTTCAATTTTTCTGAATATAAATTGAGTTCAATAAGGTTTAAATACAAATATTGTTTTAAATTATTTTATATATGAGTTGAATAAATATTTTTGTTTTGATTTATTTGATATGAATAACTTATTTTAAAGATCATCTTAAGATTTTATTTAGGTAAATAATTTTAAATATTAATAAGTAATGATGTTATTTAGTTTTATAAATATATAAATTTCCATAAAGATTTATTGTGTAAAATCTCATTTTAAATAAGTTATTTTTTTAATTTATTTATAAAATAGTATAAGAATGATTTTTATTTTATTTGGATACATTATAATGATGTTTATAAAATATGTAAGGATTGTTAAGTATAAAAAAATTCATAAGTTATATTTATAAAACCTTAAGTAATAGTTTGGTTACATTCTTATGCATTAGAAACTTACAAAATTTAAAAGTGTCATTAAGATGTAGCTCAAAAAATAAATTCAACAAATAAATAAATTAACTATTTATATCAACATGCATTGGTTGATTTTTAAATAAGGATGATGTGTCCCCTTAGTTGTCTAAATGCATGTTATGAAGCTCATAAAAAGGAACCAAGTGTCCTTTAATTAAACAATTAAATTACTTTTAATATCCTGTTCAAAAGGACATTTTTTCTGTAACGACCCAGGGTTTTCGGCCCTGAAAATCGACATAAATACGTTACCATATCTCATGCCGATCATCAAACACCGAGAACACTCGAGCGTTTATGAAAGAAGTTAGAGGGTGAGGTAAGAGAGAAAGAAATATTAGAATAGAAGAAGAAGAACCAACGCCAACACAAAGTCTCACATCGCAGCGGAACAAAATATAAAATAGAAATAAATCTTTATTGAGAGCTTTAAGTAACTTACAATATCAGAGTACATGAACACATCTGGACAATTATAATAATCTGCCCTTATATACAACACAGCGGAATAATATCATACGACTGAACTCTTCTAGCCCATCTCTTCACAGCCTTCGATAACCTGAACCTGTACGCTCCGGGCTAACCCGAGCATTTACAAAACACCTGGTCAGTCTGGTGAACCAGAGTGAGATAAACTCGCACAGTATTAAGGGTAAATCATCCAATCATGATTTTAAAGTTCGAAATCTTTTAAAAAGAAAAGGATAATCGTAAGTCCAAATCCACACATAAACACGGACGGTTTTTACCTTACGATAACCCAAAATAGTTTTGAAAACAATATCTTTTCTGATATTATAATAATGTCTAAATACAAGTAAATAACAATCTAGTGGAACGCTTGCATCTCACACTCCGATATATAGTGTACAATCAAAACTGCAGGCACTTATTGGAGATTGGATTCCAACACTGACAAGGTATGGGACCACCTGTCGATCGTGTATGTAACGACCCGGATTTTGAGCGACTTTGGTTATCGACGTAAGCTCGACGTCGATAACCAAAACATCGAAAAATCCCGGTAGTTAATGAAAGAAATTAGAAGGTGAGAATAGATAAGATAGAAACTTAGAATAGAAGAAGAAGAAGAACACAACATCAGAGTAACACGAACCTCACAGCGGAACGAATAACATATAATAGATAACATAACTTTGAAATATAACAGTTATGTATACAATAGCACTTATCAGAGTACAGCACTTACAACACAGCGGAAATAACTATAGCTATATGATCTTGAAGCCTCCTGCTCCACGCTCTTCCAGTATATCTGTAAAACCCGACTACTTGACTGCCCATACAAATTTAGGCACCCAAGAGTTTTAGGGAAAACAACAAATAAACTCCGGGTCAGTCATGTGACTGGTGTGAGTAAACTCAAATCATTTTAAATAGGTTTATGATATCTCATTAGACCACGCCGTGAATACGGAACGGGTTTTTACCTTATGAGAATCCAAACATCTTTGCAAAGCAATATCATTCTGATATTATAATAATGTCTAAGTACAAATAAATATCAGTCTAGTAGAAACGCTTGCATCTCACGTTCTACATATATAGTATACAATCAAAATCGCAAGCACGTATTGGATGATTGGGTTTCCAACTATGACAAGGTATGGAATCACCTTCCGATCAGTGTACTCTAGGAACGATACACTGGAGTTCAACAAGAACATCTTGCAACTCAGCCACACATGACCGACCACTCATTTCGCTTGAGTGTATCGAATGTACATCACCAACGGTTGGGATCAGCAACCGTTCCCGTATATATATATGGGACAACATTGATAGATTAAAGAAGCAAATGAATATTCTCTAGATAGGTGATTATACACCCTACTTCGGTGCTACCGACTTAGCCTTGCTGCTTGCCCGATTTCTGTCATTTACCGGTTGATGAGGCTAGAAGCTACGCTTTATCATCACATCAGATTCACTTCGAATGCCACATTGTCAGATCCATCAGAATCACTAATTGACGTCTACAACCATACATTACGTGTCAGCTAAAAGAAGTTTCCTTCTCCGCTTCCACTCTTGGTATAGTTGAAGAAATCAATGTACGTAATCGTCTGGAAATACTCTGTCAAACATCCATCTTCATTCACTTAGAATGTCACATCGTCATACCCGCCAAATCACAAATTGACTTATCCAAAAATAACACGGGTATACAGCTAAGAGAAACGAATTCCTCCGCCACCAAACGTGAATACGTTTGAACAGATCAACTTACGCGATCCATTGGATATACTCTGTCAGACCTTCATCCATACAAGTTGTCCTGGGACTGGACAAATCGAAGGCACTATTCTGTAAACATGATAGCCCTTGCATTTTACTCCGTCTTCAATTATCTTTGGCAGATATGATTCGCGACGCTTATGCCAATATAGAGTAGTTCTATGGATAATAATCCAACCGGTCTCTCCATATTAACAACGTTAAAATGGTCAAAACTTCGATAGTCTGTGATTTAACTATCAAATGAAAACATGTCTATGTACAAACAACGATCTAAATTCCCAATGGAATGTCAATCGATCAATCATCATGTATATCTATACATATTTCCTTATTTTCTATATTTAGAAAATATTCGTTATCAACGTTGGAAAACATTTCCATTGTTTATTTACGTATCACTATCCTTCCACAACTATCAGACTCTAACTATAAACTAACAAGAGAACAACTTCCTAAGTATAAACCCCGAAGGCCGAAACCAACATCAGATCGATACCTCGGAAATCATTCAACTTATTAATCTCTAGTCAGATTCTAATTTTGCTTAACTTTATATTCTTTAACTCCATTCGCTCAACTCTAGATCGCAGCGATCACAATGGTTACGCCTGATTCCCTCAGGAAACATCCGACCGCCGTAGGATATTTACAGCCCTGCGAATTACGCTAGCAGTCGTGCTAAATGGCAATTCATCCTGAATAACTATGTTTGTTTTAACTCTAACTGTTTAACTCTAACTGTTTAACTCTAACTGTTTAACTCTAACTGTTTAACTTGACCAATTCATTTCGAATAACTTAACCTGGTAACACACTTGGATTAACTTAACTTGATTATCTTAACTTGATTACTCAACTCGATTAACTCCTTCTAACAACTATTATTCGATTTACTCTATTTAACTTCGTTTAACTCTATTCGAATAACTAATTCGATTAACTAACTTCGACTACCATATTCGATTAACTAACTTCGACTACCATATTCGATTAACTAACTTCGACTACCATATTCGATTAACTAACTTCGAATACCATATTCGATTAACTAACTTCGAATACCATATTCGATTAACTAACTTCGAATACCATATTCGATTAACTAACTTCGAATACCATATTCGATTAACTAACTTCGAATACCATATTCGATTAACTAACTTCGAATACCATATTCGATTAACAAACTTCGAATACCATATTCGATTAACTAACTTCGAATACCATATTCGATTAACTAACTTCGAATACCATATTCGATTAACTAACTTCGAATACCATATTCGATTAACTAACTTCGAATACCATATTCGATTAACTAACTTCGACTACCATATTCGATTAACTAACTTCGACTACCATATTCGATTAACTAACTTCGAATACCATATTCGATTAACTAACTTCGAATACCATATTCGATTAACTTTACTTCGAATACCATATTCGATTAACTAACTTCGAATACCATATTCGATTAACTAACTTCGAATACCATATTCGATTAACTTTATTCTCTTAATAAAGATTTCCTTTTTAACAACGTTTTATTCATTTGAAAAGATTTACTTTTAAATAACGGTTCTACACTTTAAAAATGATTTCCTTTTTATAACGTTCCCTTTTCAATTCTATTTGTAAATGGTTTACAAATATTTCCTTTTCAAATTTATTCTTGAAATATTCTAACTCCTTAAATTTTCGGGAAAATTCGCCATAACCTCCTTTGTAACGGGAGCATCGGGAAAATCCCCAAACTCGCCACACAGGCCATTCCATTCAAAAGAAATGTTTTGAATTTATTTCCTTTTCAAATATCTCCTATTTATAAATATTCCAATTTATAAACATTTCTTATTTATAAATATCCCACTTTATAAATATCTCTTATTTATAAATATCCCATTTTATAAATATGCTGTTTTCAATATCACTTTGAAAATCTCCTTATCAACATCCCGTATGTTATGGTATTCAATCGTATCAAATCACGATGTTCAATATCGTCCATACACACACAATCGACCACAGATTATAAATCACGTCATATATCACAATATATGAAAAATAATAAAATAACTGTTGAGGAATCCAGTCGGATTCCTCCAACCTGTTTCCCTGCATCCACAGATGTTACACAGTATAATATACATCAATTTCATCCCAACATGAAATATACTGATAATCAGAATCCATATTTGATTGACGGTTTTCTATATATAACTATATCTACGTTTTCAATCAAATCTATTTAACAGTCCAATTTAACAGTCCAATTTAACAATCAATACACAGAAATCAATCATTAAAAATAAAGTACAGTTTATACAAATATAAACTGAACAGAGTTAGTGAGATTTACTCACATTGTTCGTTATCGTTAAATAACGAATAACGATTGTCCATTCTGATCAGTCAATTTATTCCACCATAAATTGTTACGAACTCCGAAACATTCCAGACCAGCCTGTATGTTGTCATTCCCGTCCATACGATCCCGATGGATCCATATTTGCGAAATTCTGATTTCGTATGGTCAAGATATGAGAATTACAAGGAAATACACTATTTAAATTAAAAATAAACTTCTAATAAAATCCTTTTAAACAAATTTGGGCCTCACCCAATATGAAAAGCCCGTCACCAGACCAACCCGCACTACTTTCTTCCTCTTTCAAAAACCACGAACACTTCTGCTCCCGTAAAATCCAAACAAACGAAAATGGCCATCGTTGACCACCACGTTCTCCTCATCCGTGCCACCGTTCGACAAGCCGTCACCACCACTGGCCCTCTCTTCCCAAACCGCATCTCCCTGTACCCTCAAACCTGACCTCGGCGCCACCTTCATTTCCGCGACATCGACTGTCGACAGCAGGTCACCGACCCCAAACACCACCGAAAACCCCACAATCATGTCAACACCTTCGGTTTTGAACCCCAAGCCCAAATATCAAATCAGTTTCGCACCTCGATGCTTCAAATTGCGGTATGGTGGAACCCTAGCACCCACTGTAAAACGCCGAGCTCCCCAATGTGAAGTCGCACCCTTCGATTTACATACCAACTTGAAGAGTTTCGAGCAATGATTTCCATTATCCAAGTTTCAGGATTTATAAGAATTGTTTTGATTTTTGGTTGATTTTTGAAAGTGGCCGATTGGTTTGTTTGAAGAGAAACATACGGCAGCTTTGTTTGTTGACTTCCAGAGAAATTTTCTAGGTTTAGAAATGTGTTAGGGGATATTTATAGAGGAGGTATAATGATTTTATATTCAAATATTATATTAATATAAAATCAACTGCTATTTGTATTGTCTTCTAAAAATTCCTGTACTCACATGTGATACCCAAAAATCACGAAACTGGACATGCAGATACAGTTCAACATTATGGTCCAAACGAAACTGGTTTCGTCGAATTTCGACTTCGTATGCTCACACAGCGTATTTTTAACTGTCAAAATACTGACTGTTTCTCACTCTAAAAATCCGTACGGCCACACAGTGCCTCTAAAAATCACGAAACTGGAAATCTAACAACTATTTGACATTGCGGATCCAACAAAACTGGTTTCGTCGAATTCCGACTTCGTTTGCAAAAGTGGCTATTTTTAACGCTCTAAATAGCCCATTTAAATATATAAATATATTTAAATATAATTAAATTAAATATAAATAAATATATATTATCGTATATATTCACAGTGGAATACCATACAGCTTCAGAAAAATTATATACTTGATATTCCAAGTCCTGGTTGAATCGATATTCAATTTTATACTAAAATTCCTTTTATAACGTAAATAAAGCGTTACGAATTATAAAGGAATTCCACAGCGAATTTTCTGAAATTTGATTTGGACACAACTCAAAATCTACACGACGAAATCCCGATTTTTCTCTTCCACTAGAAAAATATACTCCACCAGCTCCACACGTTTCTTGTTTCACAGAAATCCGGCTTAAAATGAATCCTGTACATTTAGTTGAAGTTCGAATCGCAAATTTACGAACTGCAGCACCATTTCGAGCTCGATTTTAATTATATTATAATTATACATTCAAACTGTCGTCGATTGAATATATTCGTTAATATTATTCAACTCCAAACTGAATTATATACTTTTAAATTGTTCAGTTCACACTATATGGCCATTTCAGCTAATTCTGATTATTTCAGAATTATTTAAATTATTATATTAATTAAATATTCAATATTATTTAATTAAACGATCATTAACTTCTCTAAATCACCAGTTATATAATTAAATAAATTAATTATATATCTCAGAAAATGCGGGTCATTACAGTGTATCTCTAGAGACGAATACACTGGGTTCAACAAGAACGTCTTGCAGCCCGGCCCACACATGATCGACCACTCATTTCGCTTGAGTGTATCGAATTATATCACCGACGGTTGGGATCAGCAACCTCCTCCCGAAAAGGGACAACATCGATAGATTTAAGAAGCAAATGGAATTTCTCTAGATAGGTGATTATACACCCTAATGGGAGCGACCTACATAGCCATGCTGCCTGCCCGATTTTTGTCATCTCCCGGTTGATGAGGCTTGAGGTCAGAATTCACTTTTTAACATCTGGTCATCATTCACTTTGAATGCCACATTGCCAGATCCGCCAAATCACTAATTGACGTCCACAAAAATATTCTGCAGCTGACAGCAGTACGTTTGTAAAAATCAATGTACGTGATTCTTAGGAAATACTCTATCAGACATTCGTCCATACAAGTCATCCAGGAACAGGATGAACCAAAGGCACCCTCCTACTTCATCCTAGGAATCACCCTATAGATCAGTAGCGAGAAGTCCTTGCAATCCGTAGATCCATTTACGACAGAATCACTATTGAAATATCTCCGGCCGCTAAACCAGAGAAATCCAATCAGTAGTTCTTCCGCTCATGAAGATCGACGGTCTTCACTTGCTCCATCTTCAACAATCATCTTTCACGTATTCACTGGTCAGAATGGTTTTCGAATATAAATTCGATCCCGGTCTTTCCGTACCAACGATCGTATGGGTCAGGTTTGATAGTCGGTGATTTAACTATCAAATAAATAATTGTGTGAATAACATGAGTTTACCAGTTCAGTATCAACACCACATGGCCTCTTTAATTAAAATGATTAACGATGGTTAATCTCTAACCCTTAAACATTTCAAATAAAAACTTATTTGACGTAAGGGTCTTATTTCAACCATTTCACTTTCATGTTTAAGAAAATATTCTATAATCATACCATCGTTTCAAACCCATTTACTGTTTATTCCACATTAACCATCTTGGGAAAAACGACTGATCTCATTTCAAGTAAAACAACGTTATGAAATCTTCTTTAATTTTCCACTTGAATATAATAACCATTTATCATACCTTTAGTATAAACCATTCGCAAAACTTAACGTTTCAATTTCCTTTTATCTCGAAAACACCATTTTAACTTCCCACCGTTTCCTTTTCATTTATTTCACTTTGGACATTTATATATATAAATGCCAAATCCTTTCCACTTCCGTTACTTGGGAAAAAACTCATTTATATATTCTCGACCCTTTCATTTATATCCCGTTATTATTCCCCATATGGAAAGATAAATTATTCCTCTCCTTTCACATTACAAACTAATACCATCCTTAGATAATCCCGAGGTCGTTCAAGTTGGGGTATTTCTTTACCTCTCAAACCTTGATCAACCATGTTCTCATCTTCAGATGGACACCAATTGTAATTTAAAAGCCGATCTTTATATTAACACCAAACATAGCTCATCTAACTGTTTTATAAAACTTCTTACTTTGAAAATCTCTTTCTCGAGTATAACTATCGTTTCTTAATTCATGGATTAAGAAATCATTTACTAGATATCACCTTTTCTTTACTTCTTTAATAGATACATTCCGTTGCTCGGATTTTTTTTTTTGTCAATCCAAGACATGATTACCTCAATAACCAATTTCAAAAAATTCTTTATTTAAATTAATTAAGAATGTAATTAACTTAAATACCCCTATCAATTATCTCTCAAAACGATTATACAAATTTATATCATTAAGTTTGCTCGCGTATAAATCTGATAAATATCAGCAATTTCCTTTATAAAACTAATTTATAAGCTCGATTAATAAATAATAAATATTTTTCCTTTTGACAAACTTTAATTCAAAATAATAGATTTAAAAAATCTATTTTCAGTTATAAAATAAATTTTATAACTTTATCTCGTCGATTTATCTGACGGTAGACCGATATGGTTAATTCGTAGGCCATGTATTGCCAATCACTCAACCAATAGTACCCATTGGTTTAAACTAAACAAAATGTTGAATTTCAGGTCAATATTCAACCATCAAATCAAAACAATTCAATAATGGTCTCATAACAGTTTATAATGACAATTCAATATCAACCACAACTATCACTCAAAAAAAATTCATTTATTAAAACACGTTTATTTTATAAACGTGACCAATAAGGTAAGTTACCTTTATTGGGACCGATCGTTAAAAATAAGGATTTGGGTTTCACTGAAATTAAACGAAGTTTAATTTCATCAGTTCAAACGATACGTGGATATATCATCAATCTGTCAATCATTAGCAATCATAACACACAAAAATAAAAACCCAACTTATAAAATATAAGCGGGAATAACTGAGTGAGTTTAACTCACCTTGATTCGTCCATCGCTGAAACAGTTTGTTTCTAATTAAATTAAGCGGCGTTTAATTTAATTAAAAACCCCGATAGCTGCCTACTCCGCCCAAACCAATTTTATGCTCGGTGATACGGTCTCGACCTCTTTTGATCACCCCATTCCGTTGCTGTATCACACAATTATAAATTTAACACGCTATTTACTATTTAAAATTATGAATACCTTAATAAAATTGCCCTATTAAAACATTTAAAATAATTATTTACTAAATTCTTAATTACGTTGCGTCTAATGCTCGCTCTAATATATATATGGACACGTTATTTATACCAACGTTGATCACTACACAGAAATCTATATCTAATTTGACAAGGGCGTGAGGATGGATTTATTTCATTTCTGCGCATCTCCACAGTTGTAACTGGTAAAGTTCATACCATTTGATAACATTATTATTGGGCATAAGAGGAACCTCGATTGGGCCTTTACAAAACACCAGTCATGTTAAGTTTCGACGGCCCTCCCAATACATATGCTTTCCGTCATTGGTATAGATTATATATATATATATATATATTATATTAACTTGATCATTACTTAATTTTGTTAGACTATAATTAGGGCCAAAAATAAAAGGATCTGGACACCCTAAACAAATGATTAGGCTTTTTAATAACGTTCTGAAGCATATTTGATAAATAGGAGGCCATGTGTATTACTTGTTTAGGCAGAGATGAGGCGTATTATTACTTACAGTTTACTCTCTTCTTCTTCAATACGATCGAAGCCCCCCTATTCTCCAGTCACACTCCACTTCCCATGCACCGACTTCTTTACTCAACACCACTTCCGTCCATACGCCCCCTGCTACCAAAGGCTGCAAGTCCTTCATCTTCCAATACGCCACAACACATCACGCCCTGGTCCACGCATTTCCATTTCTTTCATTGATCCTCCACTGCGGATTTCCTTTTTCCTCTCCTTGTTGTTTCTAACGCACCAACCGCACTATCCCATCATCCCCCAGTTCTCACGTTAACTGAACAAAGGAACAACACTGTTCCTTTCTTCTTCGGACAGCGTATGCTTTGTGTTTTTTTGTATATATATATATCTGTTTGATTCTGTTCTAATGAATAGGATGACCTTCTCTTCTTATGTACACACGACACCGTGGTCATCACGGTAAGAGGTTGTTTGGTGAACAAGGTTTTGATGTCTTGGCAGTCACGTTTTCGTTTGTAGGGTGGCTGTAGATTACCAGGTGGGTTTGTAGTGTTGTCATTCGGTGCTGTGTCAATGTAGGTCCGCAGATGGAACTGGAGAAGAAGCGCACTGGTTCTCAGCATGTGCGTGGATACGGTTACCCAGAGATTATATGTGTGAGTTTTTCTTTTCAACAGAAATCAGGGGTAGGATAGCTGATGTAAATACAGTTCGGCATGTGCATGAAATGTAACACGACAATTAATTTAAATATAGGCTGAGTACGCTAGTGTAGCTGGAAAAGGTGAGTACCAAAGGTTTTAAGCATTCAATTGGGGTAGGCATTCTACTGTTTGAACAAGGCTGTACAATATAATAGCGTAAGTTTTCTGTGTCCATTTTTCCTTGGTGTGACTTATATAGCATGTGCAAACGTTCCTCTCCTATATATTTAAATTTTTAGTGTACCGCAGTACATGAGATTTCGTTTATGTCCAAGCCACTGCGGACAGAAATAAGAATACGGTCGTGTCGGGTGAGGTGTCATGATCCCAAAAATATAATAATATAGGTCCGTTAACTTATTCTGTGAAACCTCGAAATGTTGATATAGGGTGTAAAATACTCCGAATAAAAAGTTGCGTATTTAATTTATTAAAAATTACAGTAAAATTCCAAAAATTATATTATAACTACGTCTCAAAAGAACCTTGTCCAGATTCGAATCCAGTATGCAGTTATATCAAATAAACCGTTACAGTCGATGAACGATTCTATAACGACTATTCGAAAATTTAATCTAGGCATATCTTACCATCTACATAATGAAATCACGATTTTTCTCTCTTATCAGGAAAATATAATCAAATCGATCCAACGTTTCTAGTTTCACAAAATTTCGACTTAAAACGAATTTTGTATACTCAGTTGAAGTTCAGAACGAAATTTACGAACTACCGCGCCATTTCTAGTTCGCTTATAATATAATTATAAATTAAACGTTCTGACGTCGTTTTAATAACGAATATATTTATATAATTCCATATAAACTATATTTAAACCACTTTAAATTGCTCGTTCACATTATACAGCAAATTCAGTATTTTCCCAATATCCCGAAAATAAAATATTATTATATTATTAATTTAAATATTCAAATTAAAATGGCCAGATCCCCTTATTTAAATTCAAATCAATATTTTAAATAAATAAAATATTAAAAATAAATGGTCAGAAAATACGGGACATTACATTCTTTCCCCCTTAAAATAATTTCGTCCTCAAAATTGCTAAGGTAAGAAAAGTATTGCAAATCCCATTGACTTTAAAAATATATTTAATTTTCAAAGTAAAACCAATTTATTTTGGTAAAACAAAATTTTCAAAAATTATCGAAAATATTCTAATGCATTAAATTCTCAGAAAATTCTACAGAGTCTACTCTGCACAGAGTGACATCTGCGGTCTCGAAAGAACGATTAATATCAACCCACACGGTCGGAAAACAAAAATTAAAATCCCAAGATTTTTATTTTCGCATAGGCGTACCTTTTCGAGCGCTATTGAGTCTACTACTCAATTTTACGTGCAATCTACGCCATCAAACTCAATCTTCGTAGTCCTCTGGTCTCTGTACTTAACTCAATCCATCATATAAGTAACACATATATGAAATATTTAATTAACATTTCATTTTTCTGGTTTCAGTTTATTTAATTCTTTATTAACCCATGTGTAATGACCCGTGTTTTTGCCCATCAAATATTGAATTTAATTTATTTATTTTCAATATTATATTAGGAATATTAATGGAATTTAATATTTAATTCATTATTAAAACGAAGTTGAACGTTATAATTTATATATAATATAAATCGAGCTCGAAATGGCGCGGCAGTTCGTAATATTGAGTTTTGAACTTCAACTGAGAATACAGGATCCGATATAAGTCGGATTTCTGTGAAACAAGACATGTTGGAACCGTATTGACGATAATTTTCATATGAAAGTAATAAATCCAGATTTTGTGTTATAGATTGTAAGTTATGGCCAAATAAAAATTTGAAATAATCGTTATGAAAATCGTTATTAAATTATAGGCCTTTAAAATGACCATTTTGCAAACGACCTCGGATTTCGACGAAATCAGTTTCATTGGGACCGTAGCGTTAAAATTTTACACGGTGTTAAATGGCGTGGCAAACCGATGTCGTATGTGACCACGGTATCCGTAAATGCATATTGAATTTCTGTAACGACCCAGGCATTTTCGGCCCCGAAAATCGACATAAATACCCCTTACCGTACTCATGACGACCTTCCAACACCGAAAACACTGGAACGTTTATAGAAAGAAATTAGAGGGTGAGATAAGAAAGAAAGAAATATCAGAAAAGAAGAAGAAGAAGAACCAACACAGAGTCTCACATCGCAGCGGAACAAAATATAATACAGAAATAAATCTTTATTGAGAGCTTTAAAATACTTACAATATCAGAGTACAACACATATCTGGACAGTTTTGATAATCTGTCCTCATATATATAATCACACAGCGGAATATCATTCGTCTGAACCTCTTCAGCTTGTCACTTGGGCTTCACGGTACCTGATAACCTGAACCTGTACACTCCGGGCTAACCCGAGCATTTACAAAACACCGGGTCAGTCTGGTGAACCAGAGTGAGATAAACTCGCACAACATTAAGGAATCACACAACTTGATTTTAAAGTTAAAATCCTTTCGAAAGAAAAAGATAATCGTAAGACCAATCCACACATAAACACGGACGGTTTTTACCTTACGATAATCCAAACCAGTTTTCGAAATCTATATCTTCTCTGATATTATCATAATGTCTAAGTACAAATAATTAACACATCTAGAGGAACGCTTGCATCTCACGCTCCCCGTATATAGTATACAATCGAAAACCGCGGTCGCTTATTGGATATTGGATTTCCAACTTGACAAGGTATGGGACCACCTTCCGCACGTGTATCTCTAGAGGCGAATACACAGGGTTCAACAAGAACGTCTTGCAACCCGGCCCTCACATGACCGACCACCATTTCGCTTGAGTGTATCGAATGTATATCACCAACGGTTGGACTCAAACCACCTTTCCCGAATGGGCAGAATCGATAGAATAAGAAACAAATGGAATTTCTCTAGATAGGTGATTATACACCCTAATGGGAGCGACCCACATAGCCATGCTGCCTGCCCGATTTTTGTCATCTCCCGGTTGATGAGGCTTGAGGTCAGAACACATCTGATCATCATACACTTTGAATGCCACATCGTCAGGTCCGCCAAATCACTAACTGACGTCCACAAAAAATATTCTGGTCGTTAAGCTTAGTGAGGTGCCCCTCTTCGCCACTAACAGAGATACGTTTGTAAAAATCAACGTACGTGATTCTTAAGAACTACTCTGTCAGACATCCGTCCATACAAGTCATCCAGGAACAGGATGAACCGAAGGTACTCTCCTACTGCATCCAATATAGGAATCACCCCATGGATCAGTAGCGATCGTCCTTGCAATCCACAGTTTCAACCACGACAGAACCCCAGTGTATCTCCGGGTCGAATCAGAGATTGTAAGTGGTTCTTCCGCTTTATGAAAATCTATGGCCTTCACATGCTCCACCTCGATCGTCGCTTGATCTCTTCTTTATATATCGTATCTGTTGGTTGGAATGGTTTTCGAATAACATTCGATCCCGGTCTTTCCATACCAACAATCGTAAAGGTCAGACCTGATAGTCGGTTATTTAACTATCAAGTAAACATCCATGAAATCACAAAAATAGATACGTACTTAGCATCACTTGGCTTTCTTAATAAAAATTCATCGCCCAATCTCCTTTTATTTCTGTTACTAGGGAAATTAAAATCTTATACCATTTCCTTTACTTTGGAACTCTTATCAACCATTCTTGACATTACCAACTCGAATCACCCTTGGATAATCCCGCAGTCGCTCAAGTTGGGGTATTTAATTTCCTCTCAGACCTTGATCAACAACGTTCTTACATTCAGGTAAATACGAGTTGTAACTCAAGAATCCTATATTAAATCTCACGCCGTACCAGTTAGATTATAGCTTGACCGTTTTTCTTATCTTTTGGAAGATTCTTTCTATCATTAATAATTTCTTACTAAACATCACCTTGCTTCATTCTCGATTTATTTAGAAAAAAAAACTTTATTTTATAACTGGATTGTTACTACAATCCTATTTCCAACCCTTATCCAAGCTCAAACTTTAACCCCTTTTTTTCCAATCCCTTTGATTTTTGAGAAATCTCTTTTCCATTCTCTGGATTTAACTTAGTTCCTTTTCTAAGCATTTCCAATTCAAAACGCCGCCTAACTCCCTTTCAATTTATAAGCCTTGTTTTATCAAGCTAAGTTACACATAAACCCTTTACCTCTTCATTTCCTTCCATTTAAGTCAAATGTTAAGTAACGTTTTGATTTTAACATATAGTACTCGTTCAGAACCCTTATCACTTTATTTAAAACTCGAGTTCCAATATAAACTTGTTCAAAACTTCTTTTCAAAACTTACTTAGTCAATTCAAGCCACAATTATTTCTTTAGCCCATTCTAGTCAATTCCTCTTTTAAATCAATTAAAATATAATTAATTTAAATAACTCCATTCAACTGTTCATCTGACGCGATTTATCAAGTACTTAACCACTAGATTATTACTTCTCATTTACTTTACAATTCTTATCAACATAAGAAATTGTTTTATAAATAAATTCATAATTAGTTATAAACTTTACTAAATAGATGATTAATATTTATCTCCTTTTTAATAACCTCCATTTAAGGTAAGAACTTTCAAAACCTATTTCAGTTATAAAATATATTTATAACTTCAGTACCGTCAATAAAATTCATATTTTAAACATTGATTGGTTTCTAGACCATGTGATGCCAAATACCCAACCCACCATCCATTGGTTGACATCAGCATAAATGCTGCAATATGTTTCAACCATCAACAATGACCAATGATTTCTTTTCATTTTGAGCGATAATTTCTATATCGATCACCAATCAATCAACACCCAATTCAAACCATTCAAACAATTTCAAACAATTTCAAACACGTTTATAAACGTGACCCATCAGGGGAATTTACTTTATTTGGGTCAAATCAAAATGATTGGTGTTTTACTGAAATTAAACGACCGTTTAATTTCAGAAATTAAATCAACAATAAATATATAACTAGCAAACAGTCAACCACTAGCAAATCAGAACACACAAAATAAAAACCCAATTTATATAAAATATAAATGGGAAGGGCTGAGTGAGTTTAACTCACCTCGATTTGGATTTGTCAATAACAGTCTGCTTGATCAAATTAAACTGACGTTTAATTCGAATAAAAATTCCAGTCACTTCCGATCCGGACTGAGCCTGCTCCATCTCGAAGTACTCGACTCCACGGTCCCAACACAACTGACCGTGCATAAATCTGAGATCGTATGTCTGAGATATAGTATAAACAAGTTTTTAAAAGAAATTTAAATTATTTAAAACATGAATTTCTTAGATTAAAACGGGCCTCACCTCTTATATTCCTCGGCCCAACACAAACCCTACCCGCTATCCCCTTTTAAACCTCCATCCGATCCCCTATTTCATTTATACGGTCGCCACAAAAATTGATCTCATACCCGAAATGAAAAACCCTAATCCCTCTTTCGATTTCAACAGAAATTAGTGATTTTGTGGTGTCGCATCATCCTCCGTCCCTCAATCCACTACCAGAGCTTCGCGACCAAACCCCCTAGTCGCCAATCCATGGCATCGACTCCGAGTTTTCCAGAACGAGGCTCCTCCGTTTAAGCTAAGTTTTCTTACTCTATTTATTTCGGTATTATTTGTTTGATTTTTCTGGCTCTTGAATGGAATTTTTCCCTCTTTGTTTTACCGTGTTCGAATGGGGTTATTTCTGGTTTGTGGTGTTGTTCGAAAATGGTTCTGGTATTTGTGAAACATTATACATGTATATATATGGTTGCGGTTTGATCTGTCTACCAATGGCTACGTATTGTTATTTCAATCAAAATCAAGTCTGTAATTTAAGCTTTGGTTCAGATTTTTGATCTAGGTACGAAATGGATTTTGATTGACATTGGATAGGTTAGGTAGCTATGAGTTGTGTATTGTTCATTCAATACAGACATTGAATCTGCGTTCAGAACTAAAAAAAAAAAAAACAGTTTGGTATGACCTTTATACCTGAATTCGAGTGGGAATAAAAGCATATATATTGCCCTATATATTAGATTAGGTTGTGGCTATGACTCGTTTATTCAATACAGACTTATTTTGAAACTGTGAATTCTGCTTTGGGTTTTGTATGTTAGCAGTTTTGGTACAGATTTTTCCTTACTTTAGCATGTGAATTGTACTGTTCCTTAGCTGTTTCTTCTCTCTAGCATGTGCATGTACTGTTTTGGCCGTCCCTATACTTGTTCTTAGGCCACTTATTCCACTGTTCTTGAAAGAACAAGACGTGGGAAAAAATAGTTGAAATGGATATATATACATTTGTTTTATTTCATTAGTTGTTCTATAGGTTCTTAGTTGTTGTACTCTCTAATTTACTGTTTTCTTCTATTATGTATTGTCTTGTTAGCAATTGACCACCTTTTTCTTTTGCTGTTTATTGTACATTTTACTACTGTTCTTGTACCATTTTCTGTTGTTCTCTTTGATGGTTCACTGTCTTGTTCAATCGACCGTATAGGTTTTGATGATATCATTTTTTCTCTTTTCTTTTCAAAATGAATTCTCTTGTACTCTTGCATTTGTATCAACGGTTTGTGGATACATGTTGCATATATTTTGTTGATCACTTTTCAGTTGCATATAGTATTATTATTTTCCCCTTTTTAATGGGTTTCTCTCCTTGTTTTCTTTTCGCAGATCACACTGACCGAGAGAGATTTACTAGTACGGCACGGAGAAGAAGACATGATCTACAAAATGTTGAATCCTTATTTTTTTTTCAGAACTTGTATTGTCTAATATATAAATTTGGACTTGTATACTATGAACAATCTTTGTGTTATACGAATTTTAGTTTCTTTTTTTCTTCTTTTCTGAGACTTGTATTGCAAAAATCTGAACTTGTATGTTTAAACAATCCTTGTATAGTATGTAATTCTAGTATTATATTTTCTTAGTGATGTAATTGTCAAAATGTTAATAATCTATATGTTATAGCTTTATACTTAAGTCATTGGGAATAGCCATCCTATATTGTGAAAATTTAAGCATAGCTATTAGCTGATGCATGTCAACCCCTATTACTAATGTCTCGCTCACCAACGCAGGCCTACATATACCTCACTGCTATCATAAAGCAAGCAAAGACTATTTCTTTTTAGCTTTGCTTAATCAATGTTCGCTTCCCCTGTCACTTCATGCCAATGAAAATAAAACTTAATATATGTAGGAACCAGCTACCACAAACGTATGCTGTACACCAAGGGAAATCACCATTGACAAACGTATTGTATATGACCACTTCTGCAAATTTATGGTTTTCGAAATACTTCAAATGCAAGTGTTGTGCTTCAAATTCTATAAATCTAAATTAAATTTTTAACCAGTTGAGTTAACAAAATAAATATCATCATATTTATTTAAATAACGGTTTCAACTTCTAAATGGTAGAATTCAAACTCGACACTAACATTCGGGTTTTTAAATATATATATATATATATATATATATATATATATATATATATATATTCGAATTCCATTTTAATTAAATAAATTCGATTAAACATCTATTAAAATTTAAATATAATATATAAACTCATTTAAACATTCGAATTTAAATGACCGAAAAATCTGGGACGTTACATTCTTCCCCCCTTAAAATAATTTCGTCCTCGAAATTGTAAAGTAAGAAGAATATTCCGAATCGACTTATTTTAAAATTATTTCTTATAATTCAATTTAAATAAATTCAAACTCTAAAAATTTCTAAAAATTTGCCAGCACTTCCTCTGCATGGCTCTGTCGGTACGACTACAACCGCTATTATAAGCCTCAACTTTGTTGAAAATTCAAAATCCAAATGGCAACCTACTTTATTCGAATCCCAATTTATTTATCCAATAAATTTTCAAACTCCAACTCATTCAAGTTCACTTCATTGGTTTTTCTTATCCTGGTTCAGTTCCATTTCTCATATCTGATTTAATCAACGGATTATTTTCAAATCAATTCTATTTCATTTCAAAATTCAAATTTGATTTCGAATCAAATCCATCGGAACAAACAACCAAGCACCCAATATTACTATAATATAGAAAATAAATTCCTTTTTTCCATATAAAATATACATTGGGTAAAATTACTTCATTTACACCTCTTTGAAACAATATCGTATCCATTCGCTAGTTCGATGCTTCTCAACACTTGAACTAGTCAAATAACACAATACAAAACATCTGTATATAAAATCTTACAAATACGCTCTCATATATATACATACACTCAACCCAATCTAGGGCGTTACTAACCCCATCTCTATTGAGTTACGCCACAGAGCCAAGGTTACTACTCAACCAATAGCTCTGATACCACTGTAACGACCCAGGCATTTTCGGCCCAGAAAATCGACATAAATACCCCTTACCGTACTCATGACGACCTTCCAACACCGAAAACACTGGAACGTTTATAGAAAGAAATTAGAGGGTGAGATAAGAAAGAAAGAAATATCAAAAAAGAAGAAGAAGAAGACCAACACAGAGTCTCACATCGCAGCGGAACAAAATATAATACAGAAATAAATCTTTATTGAGAGCTTTAAAATACTTACAATATCAGAGTACAACACACATCTGGACAGTTTTGATAATCTGTCCTCATATATATAATCACACAGCGGAATATCATTCGTCTGAACCTCTTCAGCTTGTCACTTGGGCTTCATGGTACCTGATAACCTAAACCTGTACACTCCGGGCTAACCCGAGCATTTACAAAACACCGGGTCGGTCTGGTGAACCAGAGTGAGATAAACTCGCACAGCATTAAGGAATCACACAACTTGATTTTAAAGTTAAAATCCTTTCGAAAGAAAAAGATAATCGTAAGACCAATCCACACATAAACACGGACGGTTTTTACCTTACGATAATCCAAACCAGTTTTCGAAATCTATATCTTCTCTGATATTATCATAATGTCTAAGTACAAATAATTAACACATCTAGAGGAACGCTTGCATCTCACGCTCCCCGTATATAGTATATAATCGAAAACCGCGGTCGCTTATTAGATATTGGATTTCCAACTTGACAAGGTATGGGACCACCTTCCGCACGTGTATTTCTAGAGGCGAATACACAGGGTTCAACAAGAACGTCTTGCAACCCGACCCTCACATGACCGACCACCCATTTCGCTTGAGTGTATCGAATGTATATCACCAACGGTTGGACTCAAACCACCGTTCCCGAATGGGCAGAATCGATAAAATAAGAAACAAATGGAATTTCTCTAGATAGGTGATTATACACCTTAATGGGAGTGACCCACATAGCCATGCTGCCTGCCCGATTTTTGTCATCTCCCGGTTGATGACGCTTGAGGTCAGAAAACATCTGATCATCATACACTTTGAATGCCACATCGTCAGGTCCACCAAATCACTAATTGACGTCCACAAAAAATATTCTGGTCGTTAAGCTTAGAGAGGTGCCCTCTCCGCCACTAACAGAGATACGTTTGTAAAAATCAACGTACGTGATTCTTAAGAACTACTCTGTCAGACATCCGTCCATACAAGTCATCCAAGAACAGGATGAACCGAAGGTACTCTCCTACTGCATCCAATATAGGAATCACCCCATGGATCAGTAGCGATCGTCCTTGCAATCCACAGTTTCAACCACGACAGAACCCAGTGTATCTCCGGGTCGAATCAGAGATTGTAAGTGGTTCTTCAGCTTTATGAAAATCTATGGCCTTCACATGCTCCACCTCGATCGTCGCTTGATCTCTTTTTTATATATCGTATCTGTTGGTTGGAATGGTTTTCGAATAACATTCGATCCCGGTCTTTCCATACCAACAATCGTAAAGGTCAGACCTGATAGTCGGTTATTTAACTATCAAGTAAACATCCATGAAATCACAAAAATAGATACGTACTTAGCATCACTTGGCTTTCTTAATAAAAATTCATCGCCCAATCTCCTTTTATTTCTGTTACTAGGGAAATTAAAATCTTATACCATTTCCTTTACTTTGGAACTCTTATAAACCATTCTTGACATTACCAACTCGAATCACCCTTGGATAATCCCGCAGTCGCTCAAGTTGGGGTAATTAATTACCTCTCAAACCTTGATCAGCAACGTTCTTACATTCAGGTAAATACGTGTTGTAACTCAAGAATCCTATATTAAATCTCACGCCGCACCAGTTAGATTATAGCTTGACCGTTTTTCTTATCTTTTGGAAGATTCTTTCTATCATTAATAATTTCTTACTAAACATCACCTTGCTTCATTCTCGATTTATTTAGAAAAAAAACTTTATTTTATAACTGGATTGTTACTACAATCCTATTTCCAACCCTTTTCCAAGCTCAAACTTTAACCCATTTTTTTCCAATCCCTTTGATTTTTGAGAAATCTCTTTTCCATTCTCTGGATTTAACTTAGTTCCTTTTCTAAGCATTTCCAATTCAAAACGCCGCCTAACTCACTTTCCATTTATAAGCCTTGTTTTATCTAGCTAAGTTACACATAAACCCTTTACCTCTTCATTTCCTTCCATTTAAGTCAAATGTTAAGTAACGTTTTTATTTAACATATAGTACTCGTTCAGAACCCTTATCACTTCATTTAAAACTCGAGTTCCAATATAAACTTGTTCAAAACTTCTTTTCAAAACTTACTTAGTCAATACAAGCCACAATTATTTCTTTAGCCCATTCTAGTCAATTCCTCTTTTAAATCAATTAAAATATAATTAATTTAAATAACTCCATTCAACTGTTCATCTGACGCGATTTATCAAGTACTTAACCACTAGATTATTACTTCTCATTTACTTTACAATTCTTATCAACTTAAGAAATTGTTTTATAAATAAATTCATAATTAGTTATAAACTTTACTAAATAGATGATTAATATTTATCTCCTTTTTAATAACCTCCATTTAAGGTAAGAACTTTCAAAACCTATTTCAGTTATAAAATATATTTATAACTTCAGTACCGTCAATAAAATTCATATTTTAAACATTGATTGGTTTCTAGACCATGTGATGCCAAATACCCAACCCACCATCCATTGGTTGACATCAGCATAAATGCTACAATATGTTTCAACCATCAACAATGACCAATGATTTCTTTTCATTTTGACCGATAATTTCTATATCGATCACCAATCAATCAACACCCAATTCAAACCATTCAAACAATTTCAAACACGTTTATAAACGTGACCCATCAGGGGAATTTACTTTATTTGGGTCAAATCAAAATGATTGGTGTTTTACTGAAATTAAACGACCGTTTAATTTCAGAAATTAAATCAACAATAAATATATAACTAGCAAACAGTCAACCACTAGCAAATCAGAACACACAAAATAAAAACCCAATTGATATAAAATATAAATGGGAAGGGCTGAGTGAGTTTAACTCACCTCGATTTGGATTTGTCAATAACAGTCTGCTTGATCAAATTAAACTGACGTTTAATTCGAATAAAAATTCCAGTCACTTCAGATCCGGCCTGAGCCTGCTCCATCTCGAAGTACTCGACTCCACGGTCCCAACGGAACTGACCGTGCATAAATCTGAGATCGTATGTCTGAGATATAGTGTAAACAAGTTTTTAAAGAAATTTAAATTATTTAAAACATGAATTTCTTAGATTAAAACGGGCCTCACCTCTTATATTCCTCGGCCCAACACAAACCCTACCCGCTATCCCCTTTTAAACCTCCATCCGATCCCCTATTTCATTTATACGGCCGCCACAAAAATTGATCTCATACCCGAAATGAAAAACCCTAATCCCTCTTTCGATTTCAACAGCAAATCAGTGATTTTGCGGTGTCGCATCCTCCTCCGTCCCTCAATCCACTACCAGAGCTTCGCGACCAACCCCCCCCCCCCTTGTCGCCAATCCATGGCATCGACTCCGAGTTTTGCAGAACGAGGCTCCTCCGTTTAAGCTAAGTTTTCTTACTCTATTTATTTCGGTATTATTTGTTTGATTTTTCTGGCTCTCGAATGGAATTTTTCCCTCTTTGTTTTACCGTGTTCGAATGGGGTTATTTCTGGTTTGTGGTGTTGTTCGAAAATGGTTCTGGTATTTGTGAAACATTATACATGTTTATATATGGTTGCGGTTTGATCTGTCTATCAATGGCTACGTATTGTTATTTCAATCAAAATCAAGTCTGTAATTTAAGCTTTGGTTCAGATTTTTGATCTAGGTACGAAATGGATTTTGATTGACATTGGATAGGTTAGGTAGCTATGAGTTGTGTATTGTTCATTCAATACAGACGTTGAATCTGCGTTCGGAACTAAAAAAAACAGTTTGGTATGACCTTTATACCTGAATTCGAGTGAGAATAAAAGCATATATATTGCCCTATATATTAGATTAGGTTGTGGCTATGACTCGTTTATTCAATACAGACTTATTTTGAAACTGTGAATTCTGCTTTGGGTTTTGTATGTTAGCAGTTTTGGTACAGATTTTGCCTTACTTTAGCATGAGAATTGTACTGTTCCTTAGCTGTTTCTTCTCTCTAGCATGTGCATGTACTGTTTTGGCCGTCCCTATACTTGTTCTTAGGCCACTTATTCCACTGTTCTTGAAAGAACAAGACGTGGGAAAAAATAGTTGAAATGGATATATATACATTTGTTTTATTTCATTAGTTGTTCTATAGGTTCTTAGCTGTTGTACTCTATAATTTGCTGTTTTCTTCTTTTATGTATTGTCTTGTTAGCAATTGACCACCTTTTTCTTTTGCTGTTTATTGTACATTTTACTACTATTCTTGTACCATTTTCTGTTGTTCTCTTTGATGGTTCACTGTCTTGTTCAATCGACCGTATAGGTTTTGATGATATCATTTTTTCTCTTTTCTTTTCAAAATGAATTCTCTTGTACTGTTGCATTTATATCAACGGTTTGTGGATACATGTTGCATATCTTTTGTTGATCACTTTTCAGTTGCATATAGTATTATTATTTTCCCCTTTTTAATGGGTTTCTCTCCTTGTTTTCTTTTCGCAGATCACACTGATCGAGAGAGATTTACTAGTACGGCACGGAGAAGAAGACAAGATCTACAAAATGTTGAATCCTTATTTTTTTTCAGAACTTGTATTGTCTAATATATAAATTTGGACTTGTATACTATGAACAATCTTTGTGTTATATGAATTTTAGTTTCTTTTTTTCTTCTTTTCTGAGACTTGTATTGCAAAAATCTGAACTTGTATGTTTAAACTATCCTTGTATAGTATGTAATTCTAGTATTATATTGTCTAAGTGATGTAATTGTCAAAATGTTAATAATCTATATGTTATAGCTTTATACTTAAGTCGTAGGGAATAGCCATCCTATATTGTGAAAATTTAAGCATAGCTATTAGCTGATGCATGTCAACCCCTATTACTAATGTCTCGCTCACCAACGCAGGCCTACATATACCTCACTTCTATCATAAAGCAAGCAAAGACTATTTCTTTTTAGCTTTGCTTAATCAATGTTCGCTTCCCCTGTCACTTCATGCCAATGAAAATAAAACTTAATATATGTAGGAACCAGCTACCACAAACGTATGTTGTAACCCAAGGGAAATCACCATCGACAAACGTATTGTATATGACCACTTCTGCAAATTTATGGTTTTCGAAAGACTTCAAATGCAAGTGTTGTGCTTCAAATTCGATAAATCTAAATTAAATTTTTAACCAGTTGAGTTAACAAAATAAATATCATCGTATTTATTTAAACAACGGTTTCAACTTCTAAATGGTAGAATTCAAACTCGACACTAACATTCGGGTTTTTAAATATATATATATATATATATATATATATATATATATATATATATATTCGAATTCCATTTTAATTAAATAAATTCGATTAAACATCTATTAAAATTTAAATATAATATATAAACTCATTTAAACATTCGAATTTAAATGACCGAAAAATCTGGGACGTTACAATTTCTATAGCGCGTAATTAAATTAATAAAGAGATATTTGGGTATAACTCGAGCAGACGATCGAATTAAGCCACGAAACCAGTTCCGTTGAGTTCGTATCGTCGATTAGAGTCAGAATAGGTATATAGTTTGTTATTTTTGAAGACCGGGTAATTTGGCGTTAAAAATGGTATTGCGGTACACGGTAAAAATAGCCTACCGGGGAAACAGTCTCAGAATGCGACGAAACTAGTGCCGTTGGGTTCGTATCAACAAATTATTGTAAGATTTGAAAGTTTCAAGTTGATTTGATTTACCTGGTGACCGTGGAAAAATTAAACGCATGTTGATTTCTGGTTTTATAAAGGAAAATTTTCCATACGATGTCGGAATTCGACGAAACTTGTCCCATTGGGTCTGGAATATCTTTTTACACTAGGATTAGTTTTTTTATTAGTAAACAGGATTCGATTATTATTAGTTTTACACGATAATTTACGGTGAAGTTTCGTAAAGATAAAAATAAAAAGAAAAAAAAACGTATTCTCTTCGCCCTTAAGTAAAACTGACTTCCGCCTAACCCAATTTCTACCTTCCCCAAATATTTGCTTCTGCGCACAAACTGTACGTTGTCTGTCCCATACTTGATACAGTGATCTTTCTAATCGGTGTCTGCATTGATGGCATGGGAAAGATTTGGTGGCGACGTGGTGTTCTGGACTGTGTGAAGCTGTGTGGCGGCTCTGGGACGTTGGAACGGTAGCCAAGAAGAGCGTCCTGATGGGTTCAAATGAAGATGAACAGTGGGGTATGGTGCCTAATCACCACTTTATTTGCCTAACCTATGAATTAAAATAAACTAACGGTATTTCTTTGGTTAATCAGTTTTAGTTAAGTTTTTACTTCCATTAGAACCATATAAATCGTTTAGCGAATAACCAGGATGTTCATTAACAGAATCCAGTAAAAACAAAGAGAAGGTGAACAATACATACTTTTTGCGCCTAAATTAGTTTAACTTTTCCTAACCGATTAATTAAAGTAAGCAAGTTTAGGCTAATAATAAATGGTCGGGATATTAACATAACGATGTATATTTTTTTTTTGTGGCCACCACGTTCAGTTAGATCTCCTTGAACAAGTTACGCCGTGACTAAGTATTCATATATTTTCCCTCTTTCGTGTATACCATGTTACTGACCTGGTAGTAATTGTGCCAAATATTTTTAGCATGTCTAGTTAAGTTGTTTTAACGAAAGTAAAATTTAGTTAATAAATTTTTATCAATTATAATAATAAATTAAATAAATACCGTATTAAATATCTATAGTATTATCCTATAGTGACGTCAGATCGATATCGACGAGCACGACAGATGAAACTGATTTGGACAGAGTAGACAGCTATTGGAGTTTTTAATTAAATTAAACGACAGTTTAATTTAATTAAAATGAACGGTTTCTGCAATGGACGAATCAGGTGAGTTAAACTCACTCAGTTTTCCCATTTATATTTTATATAAATTGGGTTTTTATTTTGTGTGCTCTGCTTACTGATGATTGTCTGTTTGCTAGTTATACCTTTGTTTGTTGATTTAATTGATGAAATTAAACCGTGTTTAATTTCAGTGAAATTTCCAAATCGTTATTTTTAACGATTGGTTCCAATAAAGGTAACTCACATTGGTTGGTCACATTCATTTATAAACGTGTTTAAGTGGTTGAATTGTTTGAATTGCTAGTTGTTGATGTTAAATGGTCGTTATTTAGCTTATCAGTTAAACAAAAACTGAACAGTCTGATTTGAGATAACCATTGTGATTTCAGGGAAGAACAGGTTGGAGGGATCCAACCGGATTTTTCAAATATATTTTTATTTTCATATTATTATATATGAACTGTCCTGTTTGGGGTGATTGATTTAATTATTGATTTGGACTGAGAATTCAACCTGTGTTGTGTTTAAACCAATGAGCGGTGTTGGTTGAGTATTTGGCAGCGTATGGCCTATAAAATCAATCGTGTTATAAATATTGATTCACTGTCAGGTGAATCGATAAAGAGGAAGTTATAAAAATTTATTTTATAACTGGAGTTGGTTTTTGAAAATATTATTTTGAACCAAAGTTATTAAAGAGAAATAAATAAATATTTTATTTATTTAAGACTTTGATTTATTAAGTTATTTTATAAAGTTGATTCTGATATTAATCAGATTTATAAGTACGAGCATAAGAAATAAACCGAATGGTTTAGCTTGGATAGTTATCTGATCAAGAAACAATTAATGGAATTTATTTAAATTAATTATATTTTTAATTAATTTAAAGTGAGGATTAATTCGAATCGGTTAACGAGAAAAATGAGTTTTGAGTTAATCAACAGTTTTGAATTGGAATTGATCAAATTAAGGTGTTTTGATTAAAATAGTCAAATGAATATTGGTTAAATGCAATGAGTTTTTAAAAAAAGGAGATTTACCATTTATTTTAGTAATAAAGAAAACTAACTGCTGAAGCAGTTAGTGATTAAAGTGAATTAATATTTTAAATAGTAATAATTTAAGAAAGTACCTTTTTAAATGGAAATTTATTTAAAAGGGTAATCAAGGTTGAAGCAGAATAGAATGGAATGGTGATAGGAATTTATGAACGGGGTTTATATTCGAAACCCGAATTTTTATAACAAAGTATAATAGGAATTTCAAGTGAATACAATAGCTTGAAACAAACGTTACTTAATTATTTGAATTAAGTTAAAAGAGATTACGGAAAAGGGTTTAAGATAAACCAAAGTATATAAAGGGGTATTTGAAAATGAGATCAAGTAAAAAGGGAAATTTGAAATAAGATTTCAAAAGTGGGAAATGGTTGGATATGGTGAAAGGAGATTGGAAATAAGTGAATCTGGTTAAAGAAGTGGGTTATAGGGTTGTATAACCAAATCCAAGTTATGGTGGAAATAGTTTTGAGAATAGAATGGAATATTGGGTTGTGATTACAACTTATATTTGTCTGAGGATATGAACGTTGTTGATCAAGGTCTGAGAGGTAATTAAAATACCCCAACTTGAACAACATCAGGATTATCTGAGGATGATATTAGTTGGTAATCGTAAAAGTGGTTGGCGATAGTTCATTATTTCCATTAGTGAAATAATGCAATGTTGGTGGAAATGGAAAATTATACATAACGAGAAATTCGAAGTAAAGTGGGAATGTAAATTTAGCTTTATTCTATACTGATCAACATTAGTTATGGTTTCGAGAATGGAATACAAGATAGTACGTAACGTTATTTATGAAGTAGTAAGTTGAATGGATTTTCCCAAGTTTAAAATAATAGAGAATGACGTAACATACGTTTTTGAAAGGAGATTTAAGTGAGAATTGAATATGGTTATAAGTTGTTTTACTATGTAATACAAAGAAATGGGTTTGAGAACATTTGTATATTTATTAAGGATCAAATATCGTATTTTTTTTAAAGAGTTAGAAGTTTAATTAAGCTGAAGTGAATCAGTTTGTTTTAATGAAAAGTCCAAGTGATGCTGAATACTGAACCAGTGAACTCATTAGATTCTCATGATTGAAACACCGTGTATTTTGATAGTTAAATCACCAACTATCAAATCTGTCCAATACGATTGTTGGTATGGAAAGATCGGGATCGAATTTATATTCGAAAACCATTCCGACCAACAAATACGTGAAGATCTCAGAAGATGACCGAGTTGGAGCATTGAAGACCGTGGATTTTCATAAATGGAAGAACCACTAATATTCTCTACCTGGCAAGTAGAGATAAGCTGTGATTCTATCGCGGTTGGAACCTACGGGTTGCAAGGACTTCTCGCTACTGATCCATGGGGTGATTCCTATATGGATGCGGTAGGAGAGTGCCTTCGGTTCATCTTGTTCCTGGATGACTTGTATAGACGAATGTCTGATGGAGTAGTTCCAAAGAGTCACCTACGTTGATTTCTTCAAACGTACGATAGTTGTTGGCAGGGAATTTCCGTTCTCTTAGCTTCCAGCTAGAGTATTTTTGTGGATGTCAATTAGGGATATCTGACGGATCTGACGATGTGGCATTCAAAGTGAATGGTGATCAGATGTTTCAAAAACAAACTCTGACCTCAAGCCTCATCAACTGGGAAATGACAAAAATCGGGCAGGCAGCATGACTATGTGGGTCGCTCCCATTATGGTGTATAATCACCTATCCAGAGAAATTCTTATTTTCTTCTTAAATCTATATTTGATGTTGTCCCGCGTCGGGAGACGGTTGCTGATCCCAACCGTCGGTGATATACATTCGATACACTCAAGCGAAATGAGTGGTAAGTCATGTGAGGGCCGGGTTGCAAGATGTTCTTGTTGAACCCAGTGTATTCGTCGCTAGAGATACACTATCGGCAGGTGGTCCCATACCTTGTCATAGTTGGAATCCAATCTCCAATAAGCACCTGCGGTTTTGTTTGTATACTATATATGTAGAGCGTGAGATGCAAGCGTTCTACTAGATTGTTATTTACTTGTATGTAGACACTATTATAATATCAGAAAAGATATTGGTTTCGAAAACTGTTTTGGGTTATCGTAAGGTGAAAACCGTCCGTGTTTATGTGTGGATTTGGTCTTACGATTATCCTTTTCTTTCGAAAGATTTTAACTTTAAAATCAGGTTGTGTGATACCCTTAATACTGTGCGAGTTCTTCTTACTCTAGTTCACCAGACTGACCCGGTGTTTTGTAAATGCTTGGGTTAGCCCGGGGTGTACAGGATCAGGTTATCGAATGCTGTGAAGTCCAGAGACGAGCGGGAGATGTCCAGACGTATGATATCATATAGCTACTATTCTGCTATGTGTTGTATATGGGAACAGGTTATTATAACTGTCCCATTTTGTGATGTACTCTGATACTGTAAGTATTTTTAAAGCTCTGAATAAAGATTTACTTCTGTATTATATTTTGTTCCGCTGCGATGTGAGACTCAGTGTTGTGTTGTTTCTTCTTCTTCTTCTATTCTAATATTTCTTTCTTTCTTATCTCACCCTCTAATTTCTTTCTAATAAATATCCAGTGTTTTCGGTGCTTGGAGAGTCGGCATGAGTTACGGTAAAGGTATTTATGTCGATTTCCGGGGCCGAAAATCCCTAGGTTGTTAAAGTGGTATCAGAGCTGAAGGTTAAGTGATTACCTTGGCTCTGTGGCGTGACTCGGTAGAGATGGAGTTAGTAATGCCCTAGATTGAGTTTGAGTGTATATATGCGAGTGAATGTATTTGTAGATTTTATAAGAATTGTTTTATATTGTGGAGATTTATTGGTTAAGTTGTTTATGAGTTCTGGTCGATCAGTTTGATCCACTGTATCGATAGGAGTTCCTAAACACTCAAGTACGATAAACTGACACAATATGTTTTGAAAGAGGGTAAATGATATAATTTACCCAAATTATATTTTGATATAAAGAAAATATATATATTGAAGTATTATAATATATTGGATGTGTTCGTTGATTATAATTGAAATGTTTATATAAATAACCAATTAGAATTCGTATAATATAAAAGCAGATTTATTAAATCTGAAATTAAAATCTGAATTTGGAATTAAAATTCCTAAATATGGGAAAGGTGTTTGCAAATGAATTTGGATTGAATATATGAGAATTTTAAAATCCTGGGCGATTTTAAATTGTTTACGAGCATTGTGTTTGGTATTTTGAAATAGATTTCCAAATGGAAATGTTTAAATATGATTTTGAAAAGTGATATAGTATTGAACTCACTTTGATCACTGGGAAATAACTCTGATGTTGCTGGCCATATCATCAGTGTTCATTTCCGAGTTCTAAGTGACGGATTACCACCAAAAATCTTGTTTTGAATTGCTTTGAGAAAAACAAGTTGATTTGAATCCTGAAAAGAAATATTTGATTTTTGAAAGAGCTGAACTGTTTAAAAACTCCCAGAGAGATTATTGGAATGAAAACAAAATTAAATAGAAATTTGTGAAAACATATTTGAATTGAAAACTGGAAATTTAATCGAGATATAATATATCAAGTCGAATAAGATTTGGAATTGGGAGACAGGAATCTGAAATGGTTTTGACTGGTATGTTAAGAGGTGAAATTGATGCTGGATGGAAATAGAGTTAAGAATGGGATTTGGCTTAGGCGCGTAAAGGATTTGGTTGTGAGGTTAAAATTGGAATTTTGTGTGGGGATGCATTTGTATATGCTGACAGGGAAGCAGATGGAAAGGATATAATGATATGCCCGACAAAAAGGTATACGTTTATTTTTATATATAGGATTGGTGATTTATGAGCCTATTGCGCAAGCCGCTTGGCTATTTTATTTTCTTTTGGACTGGAGAAGGCCTAGAAGGGCGAGTTGTGGTTGTATCGGTTGAGCCGTACAGAGGAGGTGCTGGCGAAATTTTTCGGAAATTTAAAGTGTTAGAAAATTTTCAATATTTTTGAAAATATTATTTACAGTATTGAATTGATTTTTGATTTAAAATAAATTAGATTTGAAAATTTAGGGGTTTATAACGTTCTTTCTTACCTTAGCAATTTCGAGGACGAAATTATTTTAGGGGGGAGGGAAGAATGTAACGACACGTGTTTTTGCCCATCAAATATTTAATTTAATTTATTTATTTTAAATATTATATTGGGAATATTAATGGAATTTAATATTTAATTCATTATTAAAACGAAGTTGAATGTTATAATTTATATATAATATAAATCGAGCTTGAAATGGCGCAGCTGTGACGAACGGGAATTTCGCTCGATCCAAATCGATCGCTAAACTGACCAAGACCGTTCGAAACCCCTATCGTTTGAGGACAAGACAAACCAGAACACAAACAGAAGAACATTTCATTGCTTATTACAACAATTCCATCAGAATACAAGAATATTACAGAGTATGAATAAATATTATACAACAGAGAATATCAGAGATTTTAAACACAATACTGCAGCGGAAAAATAATACAAAACGTAACTGGAAGAAATACACGGATACAGAGCTTTCCGAATATCACTTCAGCTATAAACCAAGATCCTGTGAATATAAATTTGCAAAACCCAACTACTAGCTGCCCATGCGGAAAATAAGGGCACCCAGAGTTTAGGTCAAAACAATAAACTCCAGGTCAGTCATGTGACTGGTGTGAGAACTAAAACAGTTATTAATATTGGTTTTAAAGTTCGGTAAATCAAGGGACCACGCCGTATAACACGGAACGGGTTTTTACCCCAAGGATACCAGTGCTTAAATAAACAGCGCAATGCTAAATAAAGAACAATGAAGCTGTTATAAGACCCAGGTCCCATCACACAATGCAACGCAAGCCGGAGGATAGGGTTTTACCTTATAACAGCCAAAAATGCTTGATACGCGAAATTTTATCTTTTAATTCTTAATCAGACTCCAACCGAAAATTAGTTAGAGAACGATTCCCTAAGTATTAACCCCGAAGGCCGAAACCAACATCAGACCAATACCCAGGAAACCATCAGTCTTAGCTCGTTTCCAGTCAGTTTCTAATTTTATATACAATCATAAATATAAATCATAGACGGCATGAGTGTCCCATCCCACTATGTCGCCATACTTGGCTCTACAAATAAAACCGAAATATGACGTATTGGAAATTGGATTTCGTCATGGGTCGAGGCAAGGGGCAAGATCCTCTCCGCTTCGAGACAATCTAGCAAATGTCTCGGGACTACACACTTGGGTAACCCCTGGAATCGGCTAGGCCGGTCCTCTCTTATGTTTGAGGATTGGCAATTCCTGAACACACGTTTCCCGGTCCTAACAGACCTAATATCGAGGCGCCTCATCCAACAACCACAAGGTGAAAAGTATATAAATGTCAGCCAGTTTAAGCACTGACACCACCCACAGCTAGAAAGAAACGTCGTGCTCTCCCAGCGGTCCGTATCCTGTTTTTAACTCATACCGGGATGTGAGGCTCGTGAATCGACGCTATATACAAAGCTAGGCCACGTAGGCCGTACTTTGATCAACCACAAGACTTTGCTTTGCAACAAAAGCCTTTATCACTACATCTTAGCATGCCACACAGGCAATTCACTCCATACGACTGATTCCTATCGATATATAACCTCTGAGCTCGTACGTCTCAGAGAAGGTCGTTAAGCAAGAGAATAAATTCTCCGCCGCCAAACAGATATATATTTAACAGAGATCAATCAGCACAGAACAAAATCCAATGTCAGACACACAGTCCATTTACAAGTCCGTTCTGGGTCTGAACGAAACCGGAGGCACTTTCCTCGCATATCCATCGATCTCCAAGTACGTCTGAACGGTCACCAACTGATTCCCTCATCTTGGGTGTACAGCCCAATCAAGATCGTCAGGAATCATCCAAACGATGTGAAGACCTCTGGTCTTCAACCATCGTCTTCATCTTCGACGTATCATCGAATCGGTTATTCAGACTGGGTATCACCCCGGCCTTTCTGAACAACCCGCGTATATAATAAATAAATGTTACACAAACACAACATACGCCTCATTCCAATTCATCAGTCACTAACCGTAAATCAGTAAGAGAATAATTCCCCAAATATTAACTCCGAAGGCCGAAACCAACATCAGATCAATATCCAAGAAACCATTCAACTTAACTGATCCCCAGTTTGTAGCTAAATTTCACATTCTTAGGAAAAGGTTCCCATTAATTTTATCAAAGATAAATTCTTTGAAATTTATTCTTTAATCTTCCTTTGAATATCATTTCAAACTAGTCGGGATTAGCGAACCACACCGAAGTAATTATTTATTTTATTTCCCAACCCCAACCTATTTATCCCATGAAGCAAAACTGGTAATACTTCATACCTAACACCACAGTGTTATCGGTAAAATTAATTACCATTTCACGTTCAAATCTAATTAAAGATTTAACTATCGCTTTGGAGCAAAACTGGTGATACTCCATTCTCGATCATTTCAATCTAATTAAAGATTTCATTAAAACTCTAATTCAGTTTTAATCTTTAACTGGGTTAAAGAACCAATGTCATTTAAAAACACGATTCACGATAAACCCACATCACATTCCATTCTATTGTTAATCGGGTTAAAGAACAAGTGTTCTTTAAAACACCGTTCACGATAAACCCAAAACCCATTTGATATTAAATACAAGGCTCTGAATAGAAAATATATCGGCTTATATTCAATATTAAATTTTGAAACCAACAAATACCGTATTGGAAATAACGATATAAATATATCTTTCAAATTTCCATAACTATATCTATATAATCACGAAATCCAACGTCAAAATATTTCGAAGATGATTTCGATTCAAATCCACTCCAATTCATATATTGAAGATTCTGGTTATTTCAAATCCAATTTATTTATTTAAAAAGATTGAATTATAATTCTAATTCATTTCTAGTTCATTTTATAAAAATATATTTTTATCCTTACAAATGTGGAGTTTTTCATCCCAGTTCTTTCCAGTTCATATATTATGATTTTACACAAATTATAGATATTTTTAATAATTTTATCAAGGCCCGTACAGTCGATTTCCAATAACGGTCGTCGAACTGCACTTACGGCGACCTTTTCTAAATTTGATTTGGACGTATCTCCAAATCCAACCGTTAGATTTTAAATTTCTAATATTCATTGGAAAGCTCTTTTCGATACGAACCCAACTGTTCCGGTTTCAGAAGAATCCGAAGGTCGGATCTCCTGTAACGTCAATTCGAAGTCAATGGTCGAAATTCGCGAACTGCCGCAGCGCGGCGCGTTCTATTCAGGCCATTTAATATATATAATAAATATATGATATATATTTCATCGATTTCAATTCTAAACGTATTTTAAAATTCGTTTTAAATTCATTTTCAAAACGATTTCAACTTCATATTCAATTTCCAATCAAAATCGAATATTCCATATCATCGATATATATATATATATATATATAAATGATATTATTTTCAAAACGTTATAATTTGAAATCACTTCTTTTTCAATATTCGAATAAAACCGATATAAATATCATTTACGTCAAAATGGCGCAAATCTAACCAACACGGCTTTATATTTCAATAACATCGTTATTATATTCAACAAATGAATATGTAAATTTTATTTCAACACATGACTAATCTCAACAAATGAGTACCGTCAACACATGAGTATTTTTGTTATTATATATATTTCTATTTCAAGTATTTTCTACAAATATTTATTTTCAAATATTCTATTTCAAATATTTCTATTCAAATATTTCGATTTCAAATATTTCTATTCAAACTGGAATGAGGCCCAATCAATTACCATATAACGTTAATTATATGGATTCCATACAACACATGTATATAACTGCAACGACAAATAATCAACCATCATCCAAAGTGCACAACACAACTGTCTGTCAACCTATCGATCGACAAACACTGTACAATTGGGACTAGTGTTCATTAAATATCATCCCAATACCCGT
This sequence comes from Allium sativum, assembly GCA_030737875.1. Taxonomy (NCBI): domain Eukaryota; kingdom Viridiplantae; phylum Streptophyta; class Magnoliopsida; order Asparagales; family Amaryllidaceae; genus Allium; species Allium sativum. Next base: position 804,766,778 of record CM060921.1, on the reverse strand, counting down.
GTGGGGTTTCACATCAATAAACACAGATTTTATTTGTGTAGTTGGACGATGTGTAAAATTTATTGTCCCAATCAATATCAGTCAAATCAGTGTACATAAACAAACCGTCTGGTTTGTAAATGAATATTTTATTTTATTCACTCACACGTTAAAAATTATATTTTTAACGATAAAATATTTTATTTCAACACATGAATTTCTATTCAGTTCCTTTACACAATAAAAATGATATTTTTATGTTTCTAACATATTTTAGAAAATTTCGGCGGCATAACGAGACGATACTAGAAACGGGACAAGGCCTAGCCTTATCCCCGGTCTAGTGATGGCCCACGCCATACACATATCAATCAAAACAATTTCCATTTCACCAAACATTCAAATTCAACTCAAATAATCTAACCAATCTATGCAACCAAACAAACAAGTCCATGGTTTGTGGACAGTGGTGTCGGGTGCTACTAAACACCGTCTGCATCCTAGTATATATTTCTGACTAGGAAAAGAAATTTAAAGTGAGAAGTTCTCACCCAAGCTAAACCAGACGCCACGACTCTTCATATGTAGGAAATCTTCATCGTCTTGCCCTTCATCACTTTCGTCGCCCGTATCCACTACATATATAAAAAACGAATTTTTATATTCTCTAGCATATGAAAATCATATTTTCATTATCCTACTTATACAAAAATTATATTTTTAACTTCATTAAAAATCCCTTCTTTCTGTATTCAAAAATCACTTCTATTTGTTTTCAAAAATCACTTCTTCTTTTGATTAAAAATCACTTCTTCTTTATATGACCATCCTATAAAGATTATATTTTTATAGCTCTACCTAAATAAAAATCATATTTTTAATATGCCACTAGTATAAAAATTATATTTTTATCCTTTCTATATTATAAAAATTATATTTTTATCCTTTCTATATTATAAAAATTATATTTTTAACTTTACATTCAATAAAAATTATATCTTTCTTATTAAACATTTAAGCTTTCAACTATTAAAAATATAAGCTTGAAACAAAAGAACAAATTAAATTAAATTAGAACTCACTTTTCTTCAAAACAAAAAGATCACTTCTTTGCCTATGTAAAAATCACTTTTCTTCTACATTAAAAATCACCTCTTTTATCATGCTATTTATATAATGAGCTGAAATTAAAATCCATGATTTTCATATCTAAAAATCAAACCTCTTTTTGTTTTGCAAAACAAAGTATATTATTCACGAAAATCAGATTGTTAAATGGATTAAACTAACAAAACATTTAAAATAATTTAAAACAAAACAAAATAAGCAAATAAATAAAAGGAAGACAAAAGCTTACAACGAATGGGGAAGAATATGGAACGGAGGGGGCTGCTAGGGCGCAAAGGAGGTCGGAGGCGTGACAGGGGGTCTGAGCAGTCGGAGGTGGGCGTTGGCGTCGGTTTTGGGGACAAAAAGGGGGCGCTGCATTGGGTTTTGGCGGCGGAATGGGGGAGGCTGCCAATTGGAGGGGGGAAGAGGAAGGAAAGGGGGAGGCGCTCGCCTGTCAGGGAGGAGGCGGAAGTGATTGCGGAGGTGGGTGTGTGAAGGGGAGGGCTTGGCTGTCTCGTGCGAGGTAGAGAAGAAGGGGAGGTGGATCGCGCGTCGTAGGGGAAGAGAAGGCGAGAGGGGCTAGGGGACCGGAGCTCGGCGGCGGCGCCAGCCTGGGCGGCGCGATGGCGTTCCGTCGATTCCCCTTTTCCAATTATTTGTTTTTAATTTTCTTCATCGTTGACTGAGTGATAAGGAAAGAGAAGAGAAGGTAAGGGATAAAGGGAATTTAATATAATTTATTTATTTTATAATTCCAAAAAGCAACTTTAAATTTCGAACTCGAAATCAAACACACCGACTGTCGTCCCTAGCGTTTTACCCCCATTCCGAACACAATGGGATATGCCACGTAGGCCAATTCGACTATTTGAATCAGTTTCCGTTGAATTTAAAGTATAATTCTTTATATATTCAATTTAAACGCACATTTCAAATTACCGGGGTCACACACTAACTCGAAAAATTCCAGAAAAATATTTTATAGCTTCGTATTGACGATACGGTCCTAACAAAACTAATTTCGTCGAATTCTGAGACCGTTTGAAAAATGGCCATTTTCTGGTCGACCCGATTCGACTGAACTGTCAAAAACGCGTTTGGCTTCGCCACGCTCACATATTGATTCAGAAAATTATGCAAAAATAAACTTAGCAATAAATTGATATCCCGGATCCAACAAAAGTCGTTTCGTCGAAAACCGAGGTCGTTTGCAAAATTTCCATTTCTAAGGGCCTTTATATATATTAAAATATATATAAATTCCACAGCGACTTTTCTGAATTTTAAACTGGACATATCTCTCAACTTCTAAAGCGAAATCTCAGTTTCTTACATCCATTGGAAAGATATCGTCAAAAAGATTTAGATATTTCTGGTTTCGTTCAATTCCGACTTAAAACGAATTCTGTATATTCATTTGAAATTCGAAATCGAATTTTCGAACTGCAGGGCCATTTCAGGCTCGTTATATAATTAAAATAAAATTATTCATTTTAACTTCGTCGATAATAAATTTTCCGTCGTTATTATTTAAAATAATCCATTTTAAATATTCAAAATTCAATAAAATTTCCCAAATAAAAATTTTAAACTGGCTCAGAATTTCAGGGTCGTTACAATCTCCCCCACTTAAAATCTTTTCGTCCTCGAAAAGGAACGAAGCTGAAAGTTGTTTATAAATCAACTCAACTTTCGTTATTTTCGTTACGGCTTAAGTTCTTCAACTTTTCAGTTTCTAAGAACTTTCAAATTTTTCAAAAATTTGGCTAACACCCTAAATTTTCGAAAAATTTCGCAATAACCTGCTTTGTACCGGGAGCTTCGGGATATTTCAAATAGCCTCCCATGGCCCTCACCAATCAATGGTGGTATAAAAAGTAAAAGAAAAAGCCAAGCGGCTAGCCAATCGGTTCATAAAATCATCATCACCCAAACAAATCAGTAAATGTGTACCTATTTGTCGGGCAAACAATTTTATTCCTCTTCTTTAGCCTCCTTGCTGTGACCTGTTCAATGTATACACATGTATATGCATGCAAATGCAACCAATTTCAATACAGTTCAATATTTGGTTCAATTTGACTTAAGGGTTCAAAAATGTAACTAAATGAAACCAATGATCAAACAACACAATCAGCAATCAATTAGTGGATTAACGTTTCAAATTCATAATTTTGATATATATATATATATATACGGAAAATCATGTTTTTGATGCCAAATCACAATAATAATCCTATATCTAGTTTTGGTTCTCACACCAGTATAATGGAAATATATAGATATCACACTTTCGAAACTCGAACATAAATTCTGGCGATGCTGCAGCGATCATCAGAATCTTCTCCGGGCGACTAGAGTGTGATTCTATATCTATGTAGTATATTAAAACTTCGAATACACGTTTGCAAGGCGTATATGCAAAATCTTTATATACGGGATTGTCCAAATTCAATACAAATGAAATAATCAAATACGTATAAAATGGTTTCAAGTTTCAAAACAAAGTTTGTTTTCATTTTTCTTTTAAGAATAACACTCCTTCGACCCGTTCTAGGATACTGCTGATCCCATCTCTAACGAGTCATTCTTATTGGATATTACTAATCCAATTTCTGATGAATTCTTTCGTTTGGTTCTAATGTGTCTTGTTCTCGAGCTCTGTAAACCAGAGCTCTGATACCAAATGTGACGAACGGGAATTTCGCTCGATCCGAATCGATCGCTAAACCGACCAAGACCGTTCGAAACCCCTATCGTTTGAGGACAAGACAAACCAGAACACAAACAGAAGAACATTTCATTGCTTATTACAACAATTCCATCAGAATACAGGAATATTACAGAGTATGAATAAATATTATAAAACAGAGAATATCAGAGATTTTAAATACAATACTGCAGCGGAAAAATAATACAAAACATAACTGGAAGAAACACACGGATACAGAGCTTTCCGAATATCACTTCAGCTATAAACCAAGATCCTGTGAATATAAATCTGCAAAACCCAACTACTAGCTGCCCATGCGGAAAATAAGGGCACCCGGAGTTTAGGTCAAAACAATAAACTCCAGGTCAGTCATGTGACTGGTGTGAGAACTAAAACAGTTATTAATATTGGTTTTAAAGTTCGGTAAATCAAGGGACCACGCCGTATAACACGGAACGGGTTTTTACCCCAAGGTACCAGTGCTTAAATAAACAGCGCAATGCTAAATAAAGAACAATGAAGCTGTTATAAGACCCAGGTCCCATCACACAATGCAACGCAAGCCGGAGGATATGGTTTTACCTTATAACAGCCAAAAATGCTTGATACGCGAAATTTTATCTTTTAATTCTTAATCAGACTCCAACCGAAAATTAGTTAGAGAACGATTCCCTAAGTATTAACCCCGGAGGCCGAAACCAACATCAGACCAATACCTAGGAAACCATCCGTCTTAGCTCGTTTCCAGTCAGTTTCTAATTTTATATACAATCATAAATATAAATCATAGACGGCATGAGTGCCCCATCCTACTATGTCGCCATACTAGGCTCTACAAATAAAACCGAAATATCACGTTTTGGAAATTGGATTCCGTCATGAGTCGAGGAAAGGGGCAAGATCCTCTCCGCTTCGAGACACTCTAGCAAATGTCTCGGGACTACACACTTGGGTAACCCCTGGAATCGGTTGGGCCGGTCCTCTCTTACGTTTGAGGATTGGCAATTCCTGAACACACGTTTCCCGGTCCTAACAGACCTAATATCGAGGCGCCTCATCCAACAACGACAAGGTGAAAAGTATATAAATGTCAGCCAGTTTAAGCACTGACACCACCCATAGCTAGAAAGAAACGTCGTGCTCTCCCAGCGGTCCGTATCCCGTTTTTAACTCATACCGGGGTGTGAGGCTCGCGAATCCACGCTATACACAAAGCTAGGCCACGTAGGCCGTACTTTGATCAACCACAAGACTTTGCTTTGCAACAGAAGCATTGATCACTACTTCTTAGCATGCCATACAGGCAATTCACTCCATACGACTGATTCCTATCGATATATAACCTCTGAGCTCGTACGTCTCAGAGAAGGGCGTTAAGCAAGAGAATAAATTCTCCGCCGCCAAACAGATATATATTTAACAGAGATCTTTCAGCACAGAACAAAATCCAATGTCAGACAGACAGTCCATTTACAAGTCCGTTCTGGGTCTGAACAAAACCGGAGGCACTTTCCTCGCATATCCATCGATCTCCAAGTACGTCTGAACGATCACCAACTGATTCCCTCATCTTGGGTGTACAGCCCAATCAAGATCGTCAGGAATCATCCAAACGATGTGAAGACCTCTGGTCTTCAACCATCGTCTTCATCTTCGACGTATCATCGAATCGGTTATTCAGACTGGGTATCACCCTGGCCTTTCTGAACAACCCGCGTATATAATAAACAAATGTTACACAAACACAACATACGCTTCATTCCAATTCATCAGTCACTAACCGTAAATCAGTAAGAGAATAATTCCCCAAATATTAACCCCGAAGGCCGAAACCAACATCAGATCAATATCCAAGAAACCATTCAACTTAACTGATCCCCAGTTAGTAGCTAAATTTCACATTCTTAGGGAAAGGTTCCCATTAATTTTATCAAAGATAAATTCTTTGAAATTTATTCTTTAATCTTCCTTTGAATATCATTTCAAACTAGTCGGGATTAGCGAACCACACCGAAGTAATTATTTATTTTATTTCCCAACCCCAACCTATTTATCCCATGAAGCAAAACTGGTAATACTTCATACCTAACACCACAGTGTTATCGGTAAAATCAATTACCATTTCACGTTCAAATCTAATTAAAGATTTAACTATCGCTTTGGAGCAAAACTAGTGATACTCCATTCTCGATCATTTCAATCTAATTAAAGATTTCATTAAAACTCTAATTCAGTTTTAATCTTTAACTGGGTTAAAGAACCAATGTCATTTAAAAACACGATTCACGATAAACCCACATCACATTCCATTCTATTGTTAATCGGGTTAAAGAACAAGTGTTCTTTAAAACACCGTTCACGATAAACCCAAAACCCATTTGATATTAAATACAAGGCTCTGAATAGAAAATATATCGGCTTATATTCAATATCAAATTTTGAAACCAACAAATACCGTATTGGAAATAACGATATAAATATATCTTTCAAATTTCCATAACCATATCTGTATAATCACGAAATCCAACGTCCAAATATTCCGAAGATGATTTTGATTCAAATCCACTCCAATTCATATATTGAAGATTCTGGTTATTTCAAATCCAATTTATTTATTTAAAAAGATAGAATTATGATTCTAATTCATTTCTAGTACATTTTGATAAAAATATATTTTTATCCTTACAAATGTGGAGTTTTTCATCGCAGTTCTTTCCAGTTCATATATTATGATTTTACACAAATTATAGATATTTTTAATAATTTTATCAAGGCCCGTACAGTCGATTTCCAATAACGGTCGTCGAACTGCACTTACAGCGAACTTTTCTAAATTTGATTTGGACGTATCTCCAAATCCAACCATTAGATTTAAAATTTCTAATATTCATTGGAAAGCTCTTTTCGATACGAACCCAACGGTTCTGGTTTCAGAAGAATCCGACGGTCTGATCTCCTGTAACGTCAATTCGAAGTCAATGGTCGAAATTCACGAACTGCCGCAGCGCGGCGCGTTCTATTCAGGCCATTTAATATATATAATATATATATTATATATATTTCATCGATTTCAATTCTAAACGTATTTTAAAATTCGTTTTAAATTCGTTTTCAAAACGATTTCAACTTCATATTCAATTTCCAATCAAAATCGAATATTCCATATCATCGATATATATATAAATGATATTATTTTCAAAACGTTATAATTTGAAATCACTTCTTTTTCAATATTCGAATAAAATCGATATAAATATCGTTCACGTCAAAATGGCGCAAATCTAACCAACACGGCTTTATATTTCAATAACATCGTTATTATATTCAACAAATGAATATGTAAATTTTATTTCAACACATGACTAATCTCAACAAATGAGTACCGTCAACACATTAGTAATTTTGTTATTATATATATTTCTATTTCAAATATTTTCTACAAATATTTATTTTCAAATATTCTATTTCAAATATTTCTATTCAAATATTTCGATTTTAAATATTTCTATTCAAACTGGAATGAGGCCCAATCAATTACCATATAACGTTAATTATATGGATTCCATACAACACATGTATATAACTGCAACGACAAATAATCAACCATCATCCAAAGTGCACAACACAACTGTCTGTCAACCTATCGATCGACAAACACTATACAATTGGGACTAGTGTTCATTAAATATCATCCCAATACCCGTGTGGGGTTTCACATCAACAAACACAGATTTTATTTGTGCAGTTGGGCGATGTGTAAAATTTATCGTCCCAATCAATATCAGTCAAATCAGTGTACATAAACAAACCGTCTGGTTTGTAAATGAATATTTTATTTTATTCACTCACACGTTAAAAATTATATTTTTAACGATAAAATATTTTATTTCAACACATGAATTTCTATTCAGTTCCTTTACACAATAAAAATGATATTTTTATTTTTCTAACATATTTTAGAAAATTTCGGTGGCATAACGACACGGTACTAGAAATGGGACAAGGCCTAGCCTTATCCCCGGTCTAGTGATGGCCCACGCCATACACATATCAATCAAAACAATTTCCATTTCACCAAACAATCAAATTCAACTCAAATAATCTAACCAATCTATGCAACCAAACAAACAAGTCCATGGTCTGTGGACAGTGGTGTCGGGTGCTACTAAACACCGTCTACATCCTAGTACATATTTCTAACTAGGAAAAGAAATTTAAAGTGAGAAGTTCTCACCCAAGCTAAACCACACGCCACGACTCTTCATATGTAGGAAATCTTCATCGTCTTGCCCTTCATCACTTTCATCGCCCGTATCCACTACATATATAAAAATCGAATTTTTATATTCTCTAGCATATGAAAATCATATTTTCATTATCCTACTTATACAAAAATTATATTTTTAACTTCAGTAAAAATCCCTTCTTTCTGTATTCAAAAATCACTTCTATTTGTTTTCAAAAATCACTTCTTCTTTTGATTAAAAATCACTTCTTCTTTATATGACCATCCTATAAAGATTATATTTTTATAGCTCTACCTAAATAAAAATCATATTTTTAATATGCCACTAGTATAAAAATTATATTTTTATCCTTTCTATATTATAAAAATTATATTTTTATCCTTTCTATATTATAAAAATTATATTTTTATCCTTTCTATATTATAAAAATTATATTTTTAACCTTTACATTCAATAAAAATTATATCTTTCTTATTAAACATTTAAGCTTTCAACTATTAAAAATCTAAGCTTGAAATGAAAGAACAAAATTAAATTAAATTAGAACTCACTTTTCTTCAAAACAAAAAGATCACTTCTTTGCGTATGTAAAAATCACTTTTCTTTTACATTAAAAATCATTTCTTTTATCATGCTATTTATATAATGAGCTGAAATTAAAATTCATGCTTTTCATATCTAAAAATCAAATCTCTTTTTGTTTTGCAAAACAAAGTATATTATTCACGAAAATCAGATTGTTAAATGGATTAAACTAACAAAACATTTAAAATAATTTAAAACAAAACAAAATAAGCAAATAAATAAAAGGAAGGCAAAAGCTTAGAGCGAATGGGGAAGAAGAGGGATCGGAGGGGGCTGCTAGGGTGCAAAGGAGGTCAGAGGCGTGACAGGGGGGTCTGAGCAGTCGGAGGTGGGCGTTGGCGTCGGTTTTGGGGACAAAAAGGGGGCCTTGCATTGGGTTTTGGCGGCGGAATGGGGGAGGCTGCCGACTGGAGGGGGGAAGAGGAAGGAAAGGGGGAGGCGCTCGCCTGTCAGGGAGGAGGCGGAAGTGGTTGCGGAGGTGGGTGTGTGAAGGGGAGGGCTTGGCTGTCTCGCGCGAGGTAGAGAAGAAGGGGAGATGGATCGCGCGTCGTAGGGGAAGAGAAGGCGAGCAGGGGCTAGCGGACCGGAGCTCGGCGGCGGCGCCAGCCTGGGCGACGCGATGGCGTTCCGTCGATTCCCCTTTTCCATTTTTTTTATTTTCTTCATCGTTGACTGAGTGATAAGGAAAGAGAAGAGAAGGTAAGGGATAAAGGGAATTTAATATAATTTATTTATTTCATAATTCCAAAAAGCAACTTTAAACTTCGACCTCGAAATCAAACCCACTGACTGTCGTCCCTAGCGTTTTACCCCCATTCCGAACACAATGGGATGTGCCACGTAGGCCAATTCGACTATTTGAATAAGTTTCCGTTGAATTTAATGTATAATTCTTTATATATTTAATTTAAACGCACATTTAAAATTACCGGGTCACACACTAACTCGAAAAATTCCAGAAAAATATTTTATAGCTTCGTATTGACGATACGGTCCTAACAAAACTAATTTCGTCGAATTCTGAGACCGTTTGAAAAATGGCCATTTTCTGGTCGACCCAATTCGACTGAACTGTCGAAAATGCGTTTGGCTTCGCCATGCTCACATATTGATTCAAAAAATTATGCAAAAATAAACTTTGTAATAAATTAATATCCCGGATCCAACAAAAGTGGTTTCGTCGAAAACCGAGGTCGTTTACAAAATTTCCATTTCTAAGGGCCTTTATGTATATATTAAAATATATATAAATTCCACAGCGACTTTTCTGAATTTTAAACTGGACATATCTCTCAACTTTTAAAGCGAAATCTCAGTTTCTTACATCCGTTGGAAAGATATCATCAAACAGATTTAGATATTTCTGGTTTCGTCCAATTCTGACTTAAAACGAATTCTGTATATTCATTTGAAATTCGAAATCGAATTTTCGAACTGCAGGGCCATTTCAGGCTCGTTATATAATTAAAATAAAATTATTCGTTTTAACTTCGTCGATAATAAATTTTCCGCCGTTATTATTTAAAATAATCCATTTTAAATATTCAAAATTCAATAAAATTTCCCAAATAAAATTTTTAAACTGGCTCAGAATTTCGGGGTCGTTACAGCGGCAGTTCGTAATATTGAGTTTTGAACTTCAACTGAGAATACAGAATCCGATATAAGTCGGATTTCTATGAAACAAGACACGTTGGAACCGTATTGACGATAATTTTCATATGAAAGAGAAAAATCTTGATTTTGTATTTAAGATTGTAAGTTATAGCCAAATCAAAATTTGAAATAATTGCTATGAAAATCGTTATTAAATTATAGGCCTTTAAAATGGCCATTTGGCAAACGATCTCGGATTTCGACGAAATCAGTTTCATTGGGACCGTAGCAGTAAATTTTTACACGGTGTTAAATGGCATGGAAAACCGATGTCGTATGTGACCACGGTAGCCGTAAATGACCGTTGAATTTCTATAGCGTGTAATTAAATTAATAAAGAGATATTTGGGTATAACTCGAGCAGAAGGTCGAATTAAGCCATGAAACCAGTTCCGTTGAGTTCGTATCATCGATTAGATTCAGAATAGGTATACAGTTTGTTATTTTTGGAGACTGGGTAATTTGGCGTTAAAAATGGTATTGCGGTACACGGTAAAAATAGCCTACCGGGGAAACAGTCTCAAAATACAACGAAATTAGTGCCGTTGGGTTCGTATCAACAAATTATTGTTAGATTTGAAAGTTTAAAGTTGATTTGAATTATCTGGTGACTATGGAAAAATTAAACGCTTGTTGATTTCTGGTTTTATAAAGGAAATTTTTCCATACGATGTCGGAATTCGACGAAACTTGTCCCATTGGGTCCGGAATATTTTTTACACTAGGATTGGTTTTTTTTATCAGTAAACATGATACGATTATTATTAGTTTTACACGATACTTTACAGTGAAGTTTCGTAAAGATAAAAATAAAAAGAAAAAATAACGTATTCTCTTCACCCTTAAGTAAAACTGACTTCCGCCTAACCCAATTTCTACCTTCCCCAAATCTTTGCTTCTACGCACAAACCGTACATTGTCTATCCCATACTTGATGCAGTGATATTTCTAATCGGTGTAAGATCACATGCCTAGTTTGTACACAAATCACGCAGGCCTAATCCTAATGTTTGAGAATACACATGCTATGGTAGTATCAGCCTATTCTACAATTCACATCACTCAGCTGCTGGAGAAAAGAACACACACTGAAACACTGTTTTCTCTCTCCCCAGCTATCTTCAGAACAACCATGCTTAGGCCTTCACCATCACATAGCCTACGTCCTTCACCATGGCATGTCCCCTCCATCCATCAGCCTACTTAAGGCTAATACACATGCCTACGGAAAAGACTGCCTCCTTATCCTTGGTCCTTCGTGAGGGTATATATACCAGCTCTCATACTTATTTGTCTCCCCAATCTCCAGCCACTAAAGCGAAGCAAAGGTTTTAGAAAAAAAATACGTATGGAAATAACGTGTAGTACAGTAGTGTTTTTCAAAGTAGAAGCTTGGGCCGGCAACATGAAGGCTGGTGAACTAGGGAATGGATGGACATGCTCGGTTTTGTAACACGCAATACGAGGAGGGAACTTGAAGACCGTGGAAGGGGGTGGTGCACTCAAGACGTGAAGGAGGCGAGAAACAGGGGTGAGAGACTGTGAAGCCGCGACTTGGGGTGTCTGCATTGATGGCATGGGAAAGATTTGGTGGCGACATGGTGTTCTGGACTATGTGAAGCTATGTGGCGGCTCTGGGACGTTGGAACGGTGGCCAAGAAGAGCGTCCTGATGTGTTCAAATGAAGATGAACAGTGGGGTATGGTTCCTAATCACCACTTTATTTGCCTAACCTATGAATTAAAATAAACTAACGGTATTTCTTTAGTTAATCAGTTTTAGTTAAGTTGTTATTTCCATTAGAACCGCATAAACTGTTTAGCGAATAACTAGGATGTTCATTAACAGAATCGAGTAAAAACAAAGAGAAGGTGAATAGTACATACTTTTTGCGCCTAAAATTAGTTTAACTGTTCCTAACCGATTATTTAAAGTAAGCACGCTTAGACTAATAATAAATGGTCGGGATATTTACATAACGGTGTATATTTTTTTTGTGGCCACCACGTTCAGTTAGATCTCCTTGAACAAGTTACGCCGCGACTAAGTATTCATATATTTGCCCACTTTCGTGTATACCATGTTACTGGCCTGGTAGTAATTGTGCCAAATACTTTTAGCATGTCTAGTTAAGTTGTTTTAACGAAAGTAAAATTTAGTTAATAAATTTTTATCAATTATAATAATGTATTAAATAAATACCATATTAAACATCTATAGTATTATCCTATGGTGACGTCAGATCGATATCGACTAGCACGACAGATGAAACTGATTTGGACAGAGCAGACAGCTATTGGAGTTTTTAATTAAATTAAACGACAGTTTAATTTAATTAAAAGGAACGGTTTCCGCAATGGACGAATCAGGTGAGTTAAACTCACTCAGTTTTCCCATTTATATTTTATACAAATTGGGTTTTTATTTTGTGTGCTCTTCTTACTGATGATTGTCTGTTTGCTAGTTATACCTTTGTTTGTTGATTTAACTGATGAAATTAATCCGTGTTTAATTTCAGTGAAATTTCCAAATCGTTATTTTTAACGATTGGTTCCAATAAAGGTAACTCACCTGGGTTGGTCACGTTTATTTATAAACGTGTTTAAAATGGTTGAATTGTTTGAATTGCTTGTGGTTGATGTTAAATGGTCGTTATTTAGTTTATCAGTTAAACAAAAACTGAATAGTCTGATTTGAGATAACCGTTGTGATTTCAGGGAAGAACAGGTTGGAGGGATCCAACCGGATTTCTTAAATATATTTTTATTTTCATATTATCATATATAAACTGTCCTGTTTGGGGTGATTGATTTAATTATTGATTTGGACCGAGAATTCAACCTGTGTTGTGTTTAAACCAATAAGCGGTATTAGTTGAGTATTTGGCTGCGTATGGCCTATAAAATCAATCGTGTTATAAATATTGATTCATTGTCAGGTGAATCGATAAAGAGGAAGTTATAAAAATTTATTTTATAACTGGAGTTGGTTTTTGAATATATTATTTTGAACCAAAGTTATTAAAGAGAAATAAATATTTTATTTATTTAAGACTTTGATTTATTAAGCTATTTTATAAAGTTGATTCTGATATTAATCAGATTTATAAGTACGGGCATAAGAAATAAACCGAATGGTTTAGCTTGGATAGTTATTTGATCAAGAAACAATAAATGGAATTTTTTTAAATTAACTATATTTTTAATTAATTTAAAGTGAGGATTAATTCGAATCGGTTAATGAGAAAATTGAGTTTTGAGTTAATCGACCGTTTTTAATTGAAATTGATCAAATTAAGTTGTTTTGATTAAAATAGTCAAATGAATATTGGTTAAATGCAATGAGTTTTAAAAAAAAAGGAGATTTACCATTTATTTTAGTAATAAATAAAACTAACTACTGAAGTAGTTAGTGATTAAAGTGAATTATTATTTTAAATAATAATAATTTAAGAAAGTACCTTTTTAAATGGAAATTTATTTAAAAGGGTAATCAAGGTTGAAGCGGAATAGAATGGAATGATGATAGGAATTTATGAACGGGGTTTATATTCGAAACCCGAATTTTTATAACAAAGTATAAAAGGAATTTCAAGTGAATACAATAGCTTGAAACAAACGTTACTTAATTATTTGAATTAAGTGAAAAGAGATTACGGAAAAGGGTTTAAGATAAACCAAAGTATATAAAGGGGTATTTGAAAATGAGATCAAGTAAAAAGGGAAATTTGAAATAAGATTTCAAAAGTGGGAAATGGTTGGATATGGTGAAAGGAGATTGGAAATAAGTGAATCTGGTTAAAGAAGTGGGTTATAGGGTTGTATAACCAAATCCAAGTTATGGTGGAAATAGTTTTGAGAATAGAATGGAATATTGGGTTGTGATTACAACTTATATTTATCTGAGGATATGAACGTTGTTGATCAAGGTCTGAGAGGTAATTAAAATACCCCAACTTGAACAACATCAGGATTATCTGAGGATGATATTAGTTGGTAATCGTAAAAGAGGTTGGTGATAGTTCATTATTTCCATTAGTGAAATAATGCAAAGTTGGTGGAAATGGGAAAATATGCATAACGCGAAATTCGAAGTAAAGTGGGAACGTAAAGTTAGCTTTATTCTATGCTGATCAATATTAGTTATGGTTTCGAGAATGGAATACAAGATAGTACGTAACGTTGTTTATGAAGTAGTAAGTTGAATGGATTTTCCCAAGTTTAAAATAATAGAGAATGACGTAACATACGTTTTTGAAAGGAGATTTAAGTTAGAATTGAATATGGTTATAAGTTGTTTTACTATGTAATACAAAGATATGGGTTTGAGAACATTTTTATATTTATTAAGGATCAAATATCATAATTTTTTTTAAAGAGTTAGAAGTTTAATTAAGTTGAAGTGAATCAGTTTGTTTTAATGAAAAGGCCAAGTGATGCTGAATACTGAACCAGTGAACTCATTGGAGTCTCATGATTGAAACACTATGTATTTTGATTGTTAAATCACCGACTATCAAATTTGTCCGATACGATTGTTGGTATGGAAAGACCGGGATCGAATTTATATTCGAAAACCATTCCGACCAACAAATACGTGAAGATCTCAGAAGATGAACGAGTTGGAGCATTGAAGACCGTGGATTTTCATAAACGGAAGAACCACTAATATTCTCTGCCTGGCAAGTAGAGATAAGCTGTGATTCTGTCGTGGTTGGAACCTATGGGTTGCAAGGACTTCTCGCTACTGATCCATGGGGTGATTCCTATATGGATGCGGTAGGAGAGTGCCTTCGGTTCATCCTGTTCCTGGATGACTTGTATGGACGAATGTCTGACGGAGTAGTTCCAAAGAGTCACGTACGTTGATTTCTTCAAACGTACGATAGTTGTTGGCATGGAATTGCCGTTCTCTTAGCTTCCAGCTAGAGTATTTTTGTGCACGTCAATTAGTGATATCTGACAGATCTGACGATGTGGCATTCAAAGTTAATGGTGATCAGATGTTTGAAAAACAAACTCTAACCTCAAGCCTCATCAACCAGGAAATGACAAAAATCAGGCAGGCAGCATGGATATGTGGGTCGCTCCCATTAGGGTGTATAATCAACTATCTACAGAAATTCTTATTTGCTTCTTAAATCAATAATTGATGTTGTCCCGCGTCGGGAGATGGTTTATGATCCCAACCGTCGGTGATATACATTCGATACACTCAAGCGAAATGAGTGGCCGGTCATGTGAGGGCCGGGTTGCAAGATGTTCTTGTTGAACCCAGTGTATTCGTCTCTAGAGATACACTATCGGCAGGTGGTCCCATACCTTGTCATAGTTGGAATACAATCTCCAATAAGCGCCCGCGATTTTGTTTGTATACTATATATGTAGAGCGTGAGATGCAAGTGTTCTACTAGATTGTTATTTACTTGTATGTAGACACTATTATGATATCAGAAAAGATATTGGTTTCCAAGACTGCTTTGGGTTATCGTAAGGTAAAAACTGTCCGTGTTTATGTGTGGATTTGGTCTTACGATTATCCTTTTCTTTCGAAAGGATTTTAACTTTAAAATCAGGTTGTGTGATACCCTTAATACTGTGCGAGTTCTTCTCAATCTAGTTCACCAGACTGACCTTGTGTTTTGTAAATGCTCTGGTTAGCCTGGGGTGTACAGGATCAGGTTATCGAATGCTGTGAAGTCCAGAGACGAGCTGGAGATGTCCAGACGTATGATATCATATAGCTACTATTCTGCTGTGTATTGTGTATGGGAACAGGTTATTATAACTGTCCCATTGTGTGATGTACTCTGATACTGTAAGTATTTTTAAAGCTCTCAATAAAGATTTATTTCTGTATTATATTTTGTTCCGCTGCGATGTGAGACTCTGTGTTGTGTTGTTTCTTCTTCTTCTTCTATTCTAATATTTCTTTCTTTCTAATAACTATCCAGTGTTTTCGGTGCTTGGAGAGTCGACATGAGTTACGGTAAAGGTATTTATGTCGATTTCAAAGGCCGAAAATCCCTGGGTTGTTACACCATGGATGAAATATATTCAACCAATCTAATAAGCACACAAAAATCAATCAATAATCAAGGCACAACAAACTCAATCAAATCACTAAATTTACATTCAATATTACTATTTAATTTAATTCACATATTCAAATATCAACCAATTAATATTCGATTGATTTCTATTTAATTAAATTTCCAAATTCAAATCAATTTTATTTAGTTTCAACACCATTTATTTTCAATATCATTATTAATTCGATTTCACTTAACCCAGTTAAGTTTCAATTCAAAAAATTTAACCAAATTTTGAATTTCATTCAAATCAGCCAACACACCATATCTAAATAATTTGAGAAAATTATTTCCTTTCTATACAAAAATAAATTTTGGGTAAAATTATTTCGATTACCCTCTTTTCAAAACAATATTGTGTCCATTACCATTTCAACGCTTTTCAACACTTGAACCGATTAACAACACAATACAAAACATTTGTATGTAAAATTTACAAATACGCTCTCATATATATACACTCAAACTCAATCTAGGGTGTTACTAACCCTATCTCTATTGAGTTACGCCACAGAGCCAAGGTTATCACTAAACCAATAGCTCTGATACCACTGTAACGACCCAGGGTTTTCGGCCCTGAAAATGGACATAAATACATTACCATATCTCATGCCGATCCTCCAAAACACCGAGAACACTGGAACGTTTATGAAAGAAGTTAGAGGGTGAGGTAAGAGAGAAATAAATATTAGAATAGAAGAAGAAGAACCAACGCCAACACAGAGTCTCACATCGCAGCGGAACAAAATATAATATAGAAATAAATCTTTATTGAGAGCTTTAAGTAACTTACAATATCAGAGTACATGAACACATCTGGACAATTATAATAATCTGCCCTTATATACAACACAGCGGAATAATATCATACGACTGAACTCTTCTTGCCCGTCTCTTCACAGCCTTCGATAACCTGAACCTGTACGCTCCGGGCTAACCCGAGCATTTACGAAACACCGGGTCAGTCTGGTGAACCAGAGTGAGATAAACTCGCACAGTATTAAGGGTAAATCATCCAATCATGAATTTAAAGTTCGAAATGTTTTAAAAAGAAAAGGATAATCGTAAGACCAAATCCACACATAAACACGGACGGTTTTTACCTTACGATAACCCAAAACAGTTTTGAAAAGAATATCTTTTCTGATATTATAATAATGTCTAAATACAAGTAAATAACAATCTAGTGGAACGCTTGCATCTCACGTTCCACATATATAGTATACAATCAAAACCGCAGGCGCTTATTGGAGATTGGATTCCAACTCTGACAAGGTATGGGACCACCTATCGATCGTGTATCTCTAGAGACGAATACACTGGGTTTAACAAGAACGTCTTGCAACCCGGCCCACACATGATCGACCACTCATTTCGCTTGAGTGTATCGAATGTATATCACCGACGGTTGGGATCAGCACCCGCCTCCCGAAAAGGGACAACATCGATATATTTAAGAAGAAAATGGAATTTCTCTAGATAGGTGATTATACACCCTAATGGGAGCGACCCACATAGCCATGCTGCCTGCCCGATTTTTGTCATCTCCCGGTTGATGAGGCTTGAGGTCAGAATTCACTTTTTAACATCTGGTCATCATTCACTTTGAATGCCACGTTGCCAGATCCGCCAAATCACTAATTGGCATCCACAAAAATATTCTGCAGCTGACAGAAGTACGTTTGTAAAATCAGTGTACGTGATTCTTAGGAAATACACCGTCAGACATTCATCCATACAAGTCATCCAGGAACAGGATAAACCGAAGGCACCCTCCTACTGCATCCTAGGAATCACCCTATAGATCAGTAGCGAGAAGTCCTTGCAATCCGTAGATCCATTTACGACAGAATCACTGTTGAAATATCTCTGGCCGCTAAACCAGAGAAATCCAATCAGTAGTCCTTCCGCTCATGAAGATCGACGGTCTTCACTTGCTCCATCTTCAACAATCTTCTTTCACGTAATCGCTGGTTGGAATGGTTTTCGAATATAAATTCGATTCCGGTCTTTCCGTACTAACGATCGTATGAGTCAGGTTTGATAGTCGGTGATTTAACTGTCAAATAAATAATTGTGTGAATAACATGAGTTTACCAGTTCAGTATCAACACCACATGGCCTCTATAATAAAACGATTAACGACGGTTAATCTCTAAATCTTAAACATTTCAAATAAAAACTATTTGACGTAAGGGTCTTATTTCAACCATTTCACTTTCATGTTTAAGAAAATATTCTATAATCATATTCAATTCTTTATTCAACCATCGTTTCAAATCCATTTACTATTTATTCCACATTAACCATCTTGGGAAAAACGACTCATCTCATTTCAAGTAAAACAACGTTATGAAATCTCCTTTATTTTTCCACTTGAATATAATAACCATTTATCATACCTTTAGTATAAACCATTCGCAAAACATAACGTTTCAATTTCCTTTTATCTTGAAAACACCATTTTAACTTCCCACCATTTCCTTTTCATTTATTTCACTTTGGACATTTATATATATAAATGCCAAATCCTTTCCACTTCCATTACTTGGGAAAAATCACATTTATATGTTCTCGACCCTTTCATTTATATCCTGTTATTATTCCACATATGGAAAAATAAATTATTCCTCTCCTTTCACATTACAAACTAATACCATCCTTAGATAATCCCGAGGTCGTTCAAGTCGGGGTATTTCTTTACCTCTCAAACCTTGATCAACCACGTTCTCATCTTCAGATGGACACCAGTTGTAATTTAAAAGCCGATCTTTATATTAACACCAAACACAACTCATCTAACTGTTTTATAAAACTTCTTACTTTGAAAATCTCTTTCTCGAGTTTAACTATCATTTCTTAATTCATTTATTAAGAAATCATTTACTAGATATCACCTTTTCTTTACTTCTTTATCGATACATTCCATTGCTCGGATTATTTTTTTGTCAATCAAAGACATGATTACCTCATTAACCAAATTCAAATAATTCTTTATTTCAATTAATTAAGAATATAATTAACTTAAATACCCCTTTTAATTATCTCTCAAAACGATTATACAAATTTATATCATTAAGTTTGCTCGCGTATAAATCTGATAAATATCAGCAATTTCCTTTATAAAACCAATTTATAAGCTCGATTAATAAATAATAAATATTTTTCCTTATGACAAACTTTAATTCAAAATAATAGATTTAAAAATCTATTTTCAGTTATAAAATAAATTTTATAACTTTATCTCATCGATTTATCTGACGGTAGTTCGATATGGTTAATTTATAGGCCATGTATTGCCAATCACTCAACCAATAGTACCCATTGGTTTAAACTAAACAAAATGTTGAATTTCAGGTCAATATTCAACCATCAAAACAAAACAATTCAATAATGGTCACATAACAGTTTATAATGACAATTCAGTATCAACCACAACCATCACTAGAAACAATTTATTTATTTAAACAAGTTTATTTTATAAACGTGACCAATAAGGTAAGTTACCTTAATTGGGACCAATCGTTAAAAATAACGATTTGGGTTTCACTGAAATTAAACGACGTTTAATTTCATCAGTTCAAACGATATGTGGATATATCATCAATCAGTCAATCATTAGCAATCATAGCGCACAAAAATAAAAACCCAACTTATAAAATATAAGCGGGAACAACTGCGTGAGTTTAACTCACCTTGATTCGTCCATCACTGAAACAGCTTGTTTCTAATTAAATTAAGTGGCGTTTAATTTAATTAGAAACCCCGATAGCTGCCTACTCTGCCCAAACCAGTTTTATGCTCGGTGATACGGTCTCGACTACTTTTGATCATCCCATTCCGTTGTTGTATCACACAATTATAAATTTAACACGCTATTTACTATTTAAAATTATAAATACCTTAATAAAATTTTCCTATTAAAACATTTAAAATAATTATTTAATAAATTCTTAATTATGTTGCGTCTAATGCTCGCTCTAATATATATATATATATATGGACAGTTTATTTATACCAACATTGATCACTACACAGAAATCTATATCTAATTTTACAAGGGAGTGTGGATGGATTTATTTCATTTCTGCGCATCTCCACAGTTGTGACTGGTAAAGTAAATACCATTTGATAACATTATTATTGGGCATAAGAGGAACTTCGATTGGGCCTTTACAAAACTCCAGTCATGTTAAGTTTCGATGGGTCCTCCGAATACATATGATTTGCGTCATTGGTATAGATTATATATATATATATATATTATATTAACTTGATCATTACTTAATTTAGTTAGACTATAATTAGGGCCAAAAATAAAAGGATCTGGGCACCCTAAACAAATGATTAGGCTTTTTAATAACGTTCTTAAGCATATTTGATCATCAGGAGGCCACGTGTATTACTTGTTTAGGCAGAGATGAGGCGTATTATTACTTACAGTTTACTCTCTTCTTCTTCAATACGATCGAAGCCCTCCTATTCTCCAGTCACGCTCCACTTCCCATGCACCGACTTCTTTACTCAACACGACTTCCGTCCACACGCCCCTGCTACCAAAGGCTGCAAGTCCTTCATCTTCCAATCCGCCACAACACATCACGCCCTGGTCCACGTATTTCCATTTCTTTCATTGATCCTCCACTGCGGATTTCCTTTTTCCTCTCCTTGTTATTTCTAACGCACCAACCTCACTATCCCATCATCCCCCAGTTCTCACGTTAACTGATCAAAGGAACACCACCATTCCTTTCTTCTTCGGCCAGCGTATGCTTTGTTTTTTTGTATATATATATATATCTGTTTGATTATGTTCTAACGAATAGGATGACCTTCTCTGCTTATATACGCATGGCACCTTGGTCATCACGGTAAGAGGTTGTTTGGTGAACACGGTTTTGATGCCTTAGCAGTCACGTTTTCGTTTGTAGGGTGGCTGTAGATTACCAGGTGGGTTTGCAGTGTTGTCATTCGGTGCTGTGTCAATGTAGGTCCGCAGATGGAACTGGAGAAGAAGCGCACTGGTTCTCAACATGTGCGTGGATATGGTTTCCCAGATATTATGTGTGTGAGTTTTTCTTTTCTACAGAAATCAGGGGTAGGATAGCTGATGTAAATACAGTTCGTCATGTGCATGAATTGTAACACGTCAATCAATTTAAATATAGGCTGAGTACGCTAGCGTAGCCGGAAAAGGTGAGTACCAAAGGTTTTAAGCATTCAATTGGGGTAGTCTTTCTACTATTTGAACAAGGATGTACAATAGAATAGCGTAAGTTTTCAGTGTCCATTTTTCCTTGGTGTGACTTATATAACATGTGCAAACGTTCCTCTCCTATATATTTAAATTTTTAGTGTACCGCATTACATGAGATTTCATTTATGTCCGGGCCACTACGGATAGAAATAAGAATACGGTCGTGTCGAGCGAGGTGTCACGATCCCAAAAATATAATAATATAGGTCCGTTAACTTATTCTGTGACACCTCGAAATGTTGATATAGGGTGTAAAATACTCCAAATAAAAAGTTGCGTATTTAATTTATTAAAAATTACAGTAAAATTCTAAAAATTATATTATAACTACGTCTCAAAAGAACCTTGTCCAGATTCGAATCCAGTATGCAGTTATATCAAATAAACCGTTACGGTCGATGAACGATTCTATAGTGACTATTTGAAATTTTAATCTAGGCATATCTTACCATCTACACGATGAAATCATGATTTTTCTCTTTTATCAGAAAAATATAATCAAATCGATCCAATGTTTCTGGTTTCACAGAATTTCGACTTAAAACGAATTCTGTATACTCAGTTGAAGTTCAGAACGAAATTTATGAACTACCGCGCCATTTCTAGCTCGTTTATAATATAATTATAAATTAAACGTTCTGACGTTGTTTTAATAACGAATATATTTATATAACTCCATATAAACTATATTTAAACCACTTTAAATCGCTCGTTCACATTATACAACAAATTTAACATTTTCCCAATATCCCGAAAATAAAATATTATTATATTATTAATTTAAATATTCAAATTAAAATGGCTAGATCCCCTTACTTAAATTCAAATCAATATTTTAAATAGATAAAATATTTTAAATAAATGGTCAGAAAATACGGGACATTACATTCTTTCCCCCTTAAAATAATTTCGTCCTCGAAATTGCTAAGGTAAGAAAAATATTGCAAATCCCATTGACTTTAAAAATATATTTTATTTTCAAAGTAAAACCAATTTATTTTGGTAAAACAAAATTTTCAAAAATTATCGAAAATATTCTAGCGCATTAAATTCTCATAAAATTCAGCAGAGTCTCCCCTTCACAAAGTGACATCTGCAATCTCGAAAGAACGAATAATATCGACCCACGTGGTCGGAAAACAAAAATTAAAATCCCAAGATTTTTATTTTCGCATAGGCGTACCTTTTCGAGCGCTATTGAGTCTACTACTCAATTTTACGTGCAATCTACGCCATCAAACTCAATCTTCATAGTCCTCTGGTCTCTGTACTTAACTCAATCCATAATATAAGTAACACATATATGAAATATTTAATTAACACTTCATTTTTCTGGTTTCAGTTTATTTAATTCTTTATTAACCCATGGATGAAATATAGTCAACCAATCTAATAAGCACACAAAAATCAATCAATAATCAAGGCACAACAAACTCAATCAAATCACTGAATTTACATTCAATATTACTATTTAATTCACATATTCAAATATCAACCAATTAATATTCGATTGGTTTCTATTTAATTAAATTTCCGAATTCAAATCAATTTTATTTAGTTTCAACACCATTTATTTTCAATATCATTATTAATTCGATTTCACTTAACCCAGTTAAGTTTCAATTCAAAAATTTTAAACAAATTTTGAATTTCATTCAAATCAGTCAACACACCATATCTAAATAATTTGAGAAAAATATTTCCTTTCTATACAAAAATAAATTTTGGGTAAAATTATTTTATTTACCCTCTTTTCAAAACAATATTGTGTCCATTACCAGTTCAACGCTTTTCAACACTTGAACCGACTAACAACACAATACAAAACATTTGTATATAAAATTTACAAATACGCTCTCATATGTATACACTCAAACTCAATCTAGGGTGTTACTAAACCTATCTCTATCGAGTTACGCCACAGAGCCAAGGTTATCACTAAACCAATAGCCCCGATACCACTGTAACGACCCAGGGTTTTCGGCCCTGAAAATCGGCATAAATACATTACCATATCTCATGCCAATCCTCCAAAACACCGAGAACACTGGAACGTTTATGAAAGAAGTTAGAGGGTGAGGTAAGAGAGAAAGAAATATTAGAATAGAAGAAGAAGAACCAACGCCAATACAGAGTCTCACATCACAGCAGAACAAAATATAATATAGAAATAAATCTTTATTGAGAGCTTTAAGTAACTTACAATATCAGAGTACATGAACACATCTAGACAATTATAATAATCTGCCCTTATATACAACACATCGGAATAATATCATACGACTGAACTCTTTTAGCCCGTCTCTTCACAGCCTTCGATAACCTAAACCTGTATGCTCCATGCTACCCCGAGCATTTACAAAACACCGGGTCAGTCTGGTGAACCAGAGTGAGATAAACTCGCACAGTATTAAGGGTAAATCATCCAATCATGATTTTAAAGTTCGAAATCTTTTAAAAAGAAAAGGATAATCGTAAGACCAAATCCACACATAAACACGGACGGTTTTTACCTTACGATAACCCAAAACAGTTTTAAAAACAATATCTTTTCTGATATTATAATAATGTCTAAATACAAGTAAATAGCAATCTAGTGGAACACTTGCATCTCACGCTCCACATATATAGTATACAATAAAAACCGCAGGCGCTTATTGGAGATTGGATTCCAACTCTGACAAGGTATGGGACCACCTATCGATCGTGTATCTCTAGAGACGAATACACTGGGTTCAACAAGAACGTCTTGCAACCCGTCCCACACATGACCGACCACTCATTTTTCTTGAGTGTATCGAATGTATATCACTGACGGTTGGGATCAGCAACCGCCTCCCGAAAAGGGACAGCATCGATAGATTTAAGAAGCAAATGGAATTTCTCTAGATAGGTGATTATACACCCTAAAGGGAGCGACCCACATAGCCATGCTGCCTGCATGATTTTTGTCATCTCCCGATTGATGAGGCTTGAGGTCAGAATTCAATTTTTAACATCTGATCATCATTCACTTTGAATACCACATTGCCAGATCCGCCAAATCACTAATTGAAATCCACAAAAATATTTTGCAGCTAACAGAAGTACGTTTGTAAAAATCAACGTATGTGATTCTTAGGAAATACTCTGTCAGACATTCGTCCGTACAAGTCATCCAGGAATAGGATGAACCGAAGGCACCCACCTACTGCATCCTAGGAATCACCCTATAGATCAGTAGCGAGAAGTCCTTGCAATCCGTAGATCCATTTACGACAGAATCGCTGTTGAAATATCTCCTGCTGCTAAACTAGATAAATCAAGTCAATAGTTCTTCCGCTCGTCAAGATCGACGGTCTTCACTTGCTCCATCTTCAACAATCGTCTTTCACGTATTCACTGGTCAGAATGGTTTTCGAATATAAATTCGATCCCGTTCTTTCCGTACCAACGATCATATGAGTCAGGTTTGATAATCGGTTATTTAACTATCAAATAAATAATTGTGTGAATAACGTGCGTTTACCAGTTCAGTATCAACACCACATGGCCTCTTTAATTAAAACGATTAACGATGGTTAATCTCTAACCCTTAAACATTTCAAATAAACATTTATTTGACGTAAGGGTCTTATTTCAACCATTTCACTTTCATGTTTAAAAAAATATTCTATAATCATATTCAATTCTTTATTCTACCATCGTTTCAAACCCATTTACTATTTATTCCACATTAACCATCTTGAGAAAAATGACTCATCTCATTTCAAGTAAAACAACGTTACGAAATATCCTTTACTTTTCCACTTGAATATAATAACCATTTATCATACCTTTAGTATAAACCATTCGCAAAACTTAACGTTTCAATTTCCTTCTGTAACAACCCGCACATTCGATGATTTTAGATTTAGATATTTTATTTAAATCTATCGTCATATCCGATGTGTCACTCAAAAAGTCGTTTTCCACAAACGATAAAATTAGGACTCGAGACCACTTCCATTGAGTCCGGATCGTCGTTTACGACCTTTTTGACTGTAAGCATCGATATGTTCCGAGATTCAGAGATTTGGCACTTTGGTTGGGTCATGAGTTAGCCAACCTAGCCAACTCTTATAACTCACCTAGCTCCCCCTCCTTCGTTCATTCTTCCTCATGCTTCAAGAAATAGAAAAATGGGGATTGGGAAAGGGAAATAGAAATTCCGAGGCTAGGGTTGTCAATCTAGAGCTCAATTCTTGTGTAAATCCAATTCTATGACATGGTTAAGCTCTCTACTCTCCCTCTCTACCTTTCTCCCCTCTCAATTTCGGATTTTTATGATGTTCTAACATCCATGCCTTTGCATGTGCGTCTATATGGTGATTCGAGAGGAGCAATTGAAGAAAGAAAGCTTCTTTGCTTGAGTTGGAGCTTGTTCTTGTCATTTATGAAACCAAGGTGAGTTCTTTTTGAACTCACATCTATGCCTCAAGCCTTGTTGCTTGTACAAGTATAATTTAGTGTTCATATGAGTTTGCTTGTGCTTGTGAATGGGTTAGGCTAGTGTAACTTAGCCGATTTCGTTTTTTTATGTTTCATTGGGTTGAAAATTATGATAAGGATTGTTCATACGACCTTATGCATATGTGTTGAGTTGATTTGGTGATGTTGTGAAGCTCCATTGTCCCCCAACAAAGTTCTAAGTCTTCACAAGTCGCTTGAATCGCTTTCGTGTGCTTTGATTTGGAATTTAGTTCACATTTGAATTTATAAGCCGAATCATTGAAAATCTCTTGTATGAATGTTTGTGTATGTGCATTTGAGTGTTATGAGTTGTCTCGGCAAGTCCTTGAAGCCTCATTTCCATGTATATAACACCATTGTTCCATAGTTTGAATTGTATTTGATTAGAGAACTTAGTCGTCTTGGAGTTTTATAATCGAAGCCATAGCAATCTCTTGCTCGTGTGGTGTGTGCATGTTTGTTGGTGTTATATGATGTTTCGGTAAGCCTTAGATGCTTCATTTTCACTTAGAAATCATCATATACCATCACCCTTGGTCCGGGGCTCGTCCGAGGCCGATTGCACATTCATTAGGAGGGGAAAAACTTAATTGCTTCAGCTCAGACATCTGACCAAAATGGGTCAAACGTCTGTCCCGGCTCTCGGGAAAAATAAAAAAACAGTTTCCTGCAGTGACAGACGTCTGTCACTACAGGACAGACGTCTGTTTTCCTGAAACTACTGTTGACCGGTGGAGACCACGATCAACAGTTTAGGGTCGTTTGAGCTCGTTCCCGGCCAAGTTTCGGCCCATTTCGACGTCGTTTGTGACTTGTCAGTTTCTCTGGTTCGCAGATTTCTGCATCTCGATTCCTCGACTTCGATTCTCATGTGATTCTTCCAATGATTGATCCTTATTGGTCGGTTCACATTTTTTTATGATGTGACTTGAATAAGTGATCATTCTAAAGCCCGTATACTCTTGTTAAGATGACTCACGCCTCTAAAACGTGAATTATCGACTCGATATCCTTCGAGCCTATTCCGATGTAGTTTAAAACCTTCGGGTGCTAGTTTGGGATTTCGATTCGTTCGTTGATCGAAATTACAACCGTTATCCCTTGATTTCATGTATGTTGTTGTGATGTGAGTTTATGATTTATGATTTGAGATCACGTCATTGTGACGTGAACCCCCTTGATCGGTTTGCCTCGGCAACCGTACTATTGTTTATTGCCACTTTGAAATTATATAAAGAGGTTTTATGTTATTTAGTAGATATCAAATTCTTGTGCTAAAATGATTTCCAATCTTACTTCATTAAACGAAGCTAATTTACGAAATCATTTTATAAACCTTCCTCAAATCTACTAGCATGTATTTTATAAACCTTTTCCTCATTCGTATGAGAAATCTAATAAAACGTCTTAGTAAAATCAAGGACTATGAACCCTTGCTTTTTCTTCGATGGTTAATTCTTGGACTCATCCGATTGAAAAACCGTGGCAATGCTCATTCTATGATTTTCTCTGCTTTTGAATAGAAACCAATTACGGGTTCGTAAATATTCGAGAATAGCGTGTGGTTATGGGACATGTCGCTGTTTTCTTATATTCACTAGCTCGGAGTAATTTCTATTCACCCGGATCCATGGTATCCGCCTCTATGACTTATGTTTTGTGGTCCTCGATCGCCCGAGTGGGATTTACGATTCTTGGATTTCACCTGGGGGACTTCGGTCCAACTTTCTATGATTTATGATGTTTTCTAGGGATTTCACAATTTATGTGTTTTCTCTCTTCGGGGTCACGACCCGGCTTCGTGGGGAGCTTCGGCTCAAACATGTGGGTTCGCTACCTAGAGATCGTATCTCATCATTGGGAAAGGCCTTTTTATGATGTTTTCTGGATTTCGAGTGATTTTTGGATTCTTGAGTACTTTGACGCGATGTGCGTGAATCTGAGAAATGATTTATGATTCATGATTTACTTTGATGCGATGGTCATCAATTTGATGTGTATTTGGCATTCCGCTGTCATTCATGTGTTTAATATATTTGGCATTCCGCTGTCATTTCCTGTTGTGTGCTATTATTTGAATGTTGCATTCTTTATTAGCTACGAGATTATTTAGAGATACTTGTGTGCTGACATTCCGTTGTCATTTCCTGATTGTGTCGACATGCCATGTTCATGTCATCATGTGTTATATCTCTTGTTATCTCAGTTTATTTGATAAGTACAGCTAGACTGACTCGTTTATTATTTATTCCTCTAAATAATACTCGGGTCAGGCCGAGTCATTTTAGGTACTCCTTTGGGACTCATCGCAGGATTGATCTTCCGCATTCAGCTTGCTACTCTGTCTCCATAGTTTTATGTACTTTTGTACCTATGACATTATCTATCGTAGTGTACATATTCTTTTATGTAGATCTTGGTTTATTCATATCTATTCCGCCTTTGTGATATGATTATTCTGTGTCTGGCTTTGAGATATACCATATTTAGATTATTGTTGTTGTCTATTTTATGCTGCTTTCCGGATTGCATATAGCCGTTGTGTAGTTGCCCTATGTGCGGAATGGTCATGTCGAAATTTTAATCGGTATCAGAATTCGATGTGCATTCCTCACATGGAGCAATTATACAATCGGTCGCCCTTCACAAACCTCATTCTCCGTTATGGTCTGCGACATTTCTCTGAAATGAACCGGACAATAGTGGGTATAGAGGCGGGGCGCTACACCTTTTATCTCGAAAACACCATTTATCTTCCCACCATTTCCTTTTCATTTATTTCACTTTGGACATTTATATATATAAATGCCAAATCCTTTCCACTTCCGTTACTTGGGAAAAATCTCATTTATATATTCTCGACCCTTTCATTTATATCCCGTTATTATTCCCCATATGGAAAAATAAATTATTCCTCTCCTTTCACATTACAAACTAATACCATCCTTAGATAATCCCGAGGTCGTTCAAGTTGGGGTATTTCTTTACCTCTTAGACCTTGATCAACCACGTTCTTATCTTCAGATGGACACCAGTTGTAATTTAAAAGCCGATCTTTATATTAACACCAAACACAGCTCATCTAACTGTTTTATAAAACTTCTTACTTTGAAATTCTCTTTCTCGAGTATAACTATCGTTTCTTAATTCATGGATTAAGGAATCATTTACTAGATATCACCTTTTCTTTACTTCTTTAATCGGTACATTCCGTTGCTCGGATTTTTTTTTTTTTGTCAATCCAAGACATGACTACCTCATTAACCAATTTCAAATAATTCTTTATTTAAATTAATTAAGAATGTAATTAACTTAAATACCCCTTCTAATTATCTCTCAAAACGATTATACAAATTTATATCATTAAGTTGGCTCGCATATAAATCTGATAAATATCAGCAATTTCCTTTATAAAACCAATTTATAAGCTCGATTAATAAATAATAAATATTTTTCCTTTTGACAAACGTTAATTCAAAATAATAGATTTAAAAATCTATTTTCAGTTATAAAATAAATTTTATAACTTTGTCTCGTCGATTTATCTAACGGTAGATCGATATGGTTAATTCATAGGCCATGTATTGCCAATCACTCAACCAATAGTACCCATTGGTTTAAACTAAACAAAATGCTGAATTTCAGGTCAATATTCAACAATCAAATCAAAACAATTCAATAATGGTCTCATAACAGTTTATAATGACAATTCAATATCAACCACAACCATCACTCAAAACAATTCATTTATTAAAAAACGTTTATTTTATAAAGGTGACCAATAAGGTAAGTTACTTAATTGGGACCAATCGTTAAAAATAACGATTTGGGTTACACTGAAATTAAACGACGTTTAATTTCCTCAGTTCAAACGATATGTGGATACATCATCAATCAGTCAATCATTAGCAATCATAACACACAAAAATAAAAACCCAACTTATAAAATATAAGCGGGAATACCTGAGTGAGTTTATGTAATGACCCGCACTGGCGGAGGTATTATAATTAATTTATTTAATTATATATATCGTGAGGTGGGGAATTAAATCATCGTTAATTAAATTATAGTGAATATTTAATTAAATTAAATAATTAAATAATATATTTAATTCAGAAATAATCAAAAATACTGGAAATCACAATATAATGTGAACGGGGTCGTCTCTTAGATTTAATTCAGCTTAGAGTTGAATTATATTGACGAATATATTCAATCGACGGCAGTTTGAACGTATAATTATATTATAATTAAAATCGAGCTTGAAATGGCGCTGCAGTTCGCGATTTGGCGATTCGAACTTCAACTGAATGTACTGGATTCGTTTTAAGCCGGATTTCTGTGAAACAAGAAACGTGTGGAGCTGGTGGAGTATATCTTTCTAGTGGAAGAGAAAAATCGGGATTTCAACGTGTAGATTTTGAGTTATGTCCAAATCAAATTTCAGAAAAGTCGCTGTGGAATTCCTTTATAATTTGCGATGCTTTATATACGTTATAAATCGATTTTTCAATACGAACTGAATATCGGGAAAATCTGGAGTCTGGAAATCAAGTCATAAAATCTGAGGTGATATTCTGGAGCCGGACGACATCGTATATGGATATATACAATAATATTAATTTATTAATAATTAATTTAATAATATTTAAATATATTTATATATTTAAATGGGTCATCCAGAGCTTTAAAAATAGCCGGTTTTGCAAAAGAAGTCGGAATTCAACGAAACTAGTTTTGTTGGATCCGCAATATCAAATAGTTGTTAGATTTCCTGTTTCGTGATTTTTAGAGTCACTGTGTGGCCATACGGATTTTTAGAGTGAGAAACAGTCAGTATTTTGACAGTTAAAAATACGCTGTGTGAGCATACGAAGTCGGAATGAAACACCCCACCTCCGTTAGGGTCACTCTCAAAGGGAATGCCCTAATTTTGGTGGAGGTTTATAGGTAAGAGGTCACAGATAAAAGCACAAGACAGATATAAACACATAAATAAATAAGTAGCGGAAAACAATAGACTTTATTTCAAAAAATAAGTGTTTACATCAGCATTTCCATAATTGTCTCAAAATCGCATTTCTAATTATTACAACAAATAAAACTGTCTTTATTCTCATAACTTAAAGAAGCATAAAACATAAGTAAACTGCATAAGTCCCCGCAATTGCTATCCAAAGCCATAGCTCAAAGTGAAAGAGATCCAAGCAATACATTTCTCCTCTTCAAGCTGGATGTTAAGGACGGTCAAGCTGCAGTGTTCCCTCCCTGTGGACCTGGGGGGGGGGGGAACGGAAGAAAAGAAGACGAAAGAAAAGTAGAGTCAGACATAAAGCCTGAGTAAGTCTAGGACTATTCTGTCTATGAACAAAGAACTGGGTATGATAAGTATAAACAAGAAGTGGGAAAGCACTATAAACTTGGTTAAGTTGTCTAGGGTCGAATATACTATCGTACCCCATGTTAATCTCTGAACCCATATAAACTAGTTCCCAACTGGCACCCCATAATCAGGGTGAAGTGATCCATTCTATGATGATCGGCTCCTACTCGCATAGTTACATGTGTCTTACGGCCCCCGATGTTGTAGTTACCTATGCTGGTCCCACCATGGGGTGTATCAAGTCCCATGGCGGCGGCCCGACACAACCTTAGAATGCACAGGTATGCTACTGGTGCCCAGTGCTTTATTTTTCTGCGCCGGAGTGTGTGCACGCCCGCACCCCGTTAGAACCTACATTGCTACACCACCGCCGTCGATTTGACCTCTTACAATCAGCCCAGTAATCGTGCCCCACCCTGCCTAGTTTCAGGGTATCAGATACACCTTATAGGGTTACTGCTGAAAAGGGTCCCCCGTTACTAGGTTTTCTATCTCTAGCCAACATGCTAAGTTGGTTAAGTGTTTTCTAACCTAACCCCACCAGTCCGTTTAGTTTAGCATGTTCAATTTTGATTAAGTCTTTAGTTCACTTAATCCTAACAATCCTGACTCAGCCTTAATTGTCTTATTAAAGCCTTGACCTCTCACATTAGACAGGTATTGTTGTGGCTGCCTGTTGCCAGTTGGTTCCGGGCAGTCTTACGCCACAACTCAGTCTAACCTCGGGTCCTTATTGGGCTCCATGTTTAACCTCCCACATTGGATAGGTATTGTTGTGACTACTGGACAGCCGGGCGGTTCCGGGCAGGTTTACATCACAACTCAATCCAACCTCGGGTTAAACACATCGTATTTTCTACATTTACATATTTTGTCTTTCTTCTTTATTTTCTTATATGTAAATATTTGCGGCCCATTATTAAGTTAATGGTGTAAAGACTTACACCAATCATGGGCCCAACCCAAACTTGAATTTGGGCCCCTATACTTTATCTTTTCATTTATTAATAAATTTAACCCAACGTTATTTTCCCCCGTTAAATACGTTCGTTTATTATATATATGTTGGGCTCAACCTTTTTAAGCCCAACTTAGCCATGCGAAAGAGGGGAGGCTTAAAGCGTGATTACATACACAAAAAGGGGAATGTGAACGCATGAACTTGCAACATAGCGTGGAACTACAAAATAGAAACTGGTGTACTTGCATAGTAGTAATGTATACTTTGGTCATAAAGCATAAGTGACATGAATCAAAGAATGTAAACTTGTAGTTAAGATAAGAATCTAAATTGGATATCATTATTGACACATAGTCTTAACTACAACATAAACCTATGTTTTTATTTAGGCATAATGTCAAACATAAGCAAATCATGTTCATAAGATTCCTACATGTTTACAAAGGGGTTTACTTCTTAATACAAAGGCATAGTTCAACTTGAATTATTCCAACTTAATCATGATTTTAAATCTATTCACCTAACCATGGCGCACATATACTTATGGCATAAATATTTCTAAATAGGAAATCATGATTTTTACTTTAGTCATGCAAACTTGCAAATGGGATTTTGAGTCTAACCTAGCTATGTACCACCTATGTCATCATATAATTCTTGTTAACAACATAGAGCTAACATGGTTTTCAATTATGCAAAATATCAATCATAGCCTAGTCATATTCATAAGTTCGCAAAGAGGTTTTCTAGTACAAAAGTATGGCTTAATACATAGATCATGATGCCAAATTTTCAACATAATTTCATATGGATTATAACAACCCAAATCTGTTCCAATTTCTCACAAAAATACTTTTTTGTACAAAAATACACATTATGATGGCATAGTGGCAAAACCACAAACTTGCATGAATTTCAATTAAACAACTCTGTCCATGTAGTTTCAACATGAATTACATAATTTACAAATATTCCAAAAGCATACTTGCATAAAACTACCGCAAACATGTAGTTTTTATAATGAATAACATAATTCGAGAATATCCAAACGTATACAATATTCCAAATCGATAGCAACGCACAAATATGAATTACTTTATCGCCACAAATCAAGTATACAAACCAACACAATTATTTGTTCATACCAAAATAATACTCTACTTACAATCGTGTGGCGAATTCTCTAATTCAGGAATTTAGA
Organism: Allium sativum; assembly: GCA_030737875.1. Taxonomy (NCBI): domain Eukaryota; kingdom Viridiplantae; phylum Streptophyta; class Magnoliopsida; order Asparagales; family Amaryllidaceae; genus Allium; species Allium sativum. The sequence goes on along the minus strand of CM060921.1, from coordinate 804,733,103 downwards.
GATGCGACTCCTTTTGACGTAGGCGTTGATTTGATTTGTTTAAGTTGCTTTATGCTTTAGAATTTGCCTCCTAATCTTCTCTCCAATTTGGTGGCTACTCCTAGTCGTTCCTCAGCAGCATGGTGGCTTCGTTCTTATTTTTGAATGAATAGATTAGGTTGAGTCTAGGGTCATTTTTATAGAGTTTATGAACTGATTAGGACCATCGATGCTGCTTGGATTGATCGTAGCCATTCATTCAAAAGAGAGACCAATTAGAGCCTGCCACCTAGCCCTAATGACAAAGCAAGCTTCTGGAAATCGGCCAAACACAAACCTGGCCAGCCAGGGTGGGCTGGGTTCGACCTGGCTCTGGACCAGGTCGACAGCCCTGTCGACAGGCCTGTCGACAGCCCTGTCGACATGGCTAGCCCAGGTCGACAGCCCAGTCGACCTGGGTGGCTTAGGCGGGAGTTTTCCCGCCCTGGCCAATTGGGCCCGATTTTTAATTTTTAATTGTTTTTCTGAGTTGTTCGAATTTTAAACTTAATTCAGAAACTTCCGGAGGCTATATCTTCTTCATACGGACTCCGTTTTTCAAAAACTCGGACTCTATTTTGCGTATTTTTCCGAGACGAACGCAATGGCGTATCCCGTTTCCCTTAGTTCTTTGATCTGTAATTAATTATACTTTAATTTGTGGATTTTACAGTTATAGAATTCGCGGGGTGTTACATTCTCCCCCACTTAAAAGGATTTCGACCCCGAAATCTTCAAGTTAGGAGGAATGTATATCCTAACATCCAATCATCCATCTACTCATCCATCAAACACGAGCATCCATTGTCCTTAAAAGACTTCTAATGCTTCATGATCATATGCGAAGTGTGTGTGTACATGTACTTATCTAATGCAAAATCAGGCGGTCTACTGATTCAGTTGACCTCCTTAATGCGAATCATGTAAGTGCCATGAATCCATTATGTATGCAAATTTTCCTATTCATGATTCTACATGAGTGCACAATCATTCATACAAATGCAACATCCATATGACAACACATTAAAGTTCAACCATATACGAATGCAAACATATATGCATATGCAATATGAAGTGACTGAGCCGATCTAAAACCTAGATTGTGTGTGTATATGCAACCACGAGCAACCACTAGCAATCACTTGCAACCACTTGCAACCATCATCCATAACATGTTTCAATTACATGTTTTCATCCAAAGGGTTTCTACCTAAAAGATAAGGTCGAGGAAATATACCTAAAAAGATAGATAAAAGCGCAACTTAAGGAAAAAGAAAGATCAAGGATGTACCCTCGAAAAGAAAAGGGTAGGCAGTGCGTATTCTAGCTTCAGTTTCCCAAGTCGCGTCTCCCTCGGCGTCGCTCCACTGAACTTTGACGAGTTTGACTTCGCGGTTGCGTAGCTTCTTCACTTCCGTTCCTAGTATACGGGTTGGAAATTTTCTTATGGTTGCTTCGCGTTCCACTTCGGCCTCTTCGAGGATATTTGGCTCTACCACTTCAGCAGACTCATGTAGACATTTTCGGAGATGTGAAACGTGAAAGACGTTGTGGACTCCAGCCAACTTCTCGGGTAGCTCTAATCTATAGGCCATTTTCCCAATTTTCTCGATGATAGGGAATGGCCCTACGAACCTTGGTGCCAGTTTTCCTGTGGCTCCAAAACGAACAACGTTTCTTAGCGGAGATACCTTGAGAAAAACTCTGTCCCCAACCTCAAATTCAAGGTCGGTCCTCCTCTTGTCGGCGTAGGACTTTTGTCTGTCTTGGGCCGTCTTCATCCTTCTTCGTATTAAGTCTACTTTCTCTGAAGTCTCTCGGATCATATCTGGTCCAAGTATGAGCTTATCAGTAGACTCCCACCAACAAGTGGGCGATCGACACGGTCTTCCATATAAAGTTTCGAAGGGCGCCATTCCGATGGTTGCTTGATAGCTGTTGTTGTAGGCAAATTCCACCAAAGGAAGGTGGTCTTCCCATGTCCCTCCGAAGTCAAGGACGCATAGTCTTAAAAGGTCTTCCAAAACTCTGTTTACTCTCTCTGTTTGGCCGTCGGTTTGGGGATGATAGGCTGTGCTCAAGCATAACTGCGTTCCTACTGCTTCTTGCAGACTCCGCCAAAACTCACTGGTGAAGATGGGGTCTCGGTCACTAACAATGCTAGATGGTATTCCATGGAGTCGAACGATTTCCTTGAGGTAAAGTGATGCTAGGGATGAGGCAGTTCTTTTACTTTTGACTGGTAAAAAGTGGGCGCTTTTAGTAAGCCTATCCACTATTACCCAAATGCTAGTGTTGCCTCTCCTAGACCTAGGCAGCCCATCGATGAAGTCCATTGAGATGCTATCCCACTTCCACTGTGGGACCTCTTGAGGATGTAGCAGTCCGCCAGGCTTTTTCTATTCCGCCTTAACCTGTTGGCACACCATACACTTAGAAACGAATTCCGCCACGTCCTTTTTCATGCCGTTCCAGAAGAAAGTCCTTTTTATATCTTTGTACATTTTATCTCCGCCTGGGTGTATCGTCATCTTAGAGTGATGTGCTTCCTCGAGAACCTTCTTTACTAAATCTTTTGTTTATGGGACGCATAGTCTTCCGTCTCGCCTTAGCAAACCCTTATCGTCGATGGAGTATCTGTTGAGGTGACTTGAAGTCTCACCCCTAATTAGCCTATCCATCATTTCCACAAGCTGAGGGTCTTCGCGTTGTGCTGTCCCTACTGAATCCATTAAAGTTGGGCGCACTTCGAGAGATGCTAGCAGGCCTGGTACAAAATCGGAGGAGGGCCTAAAGTCGAAGTTGGCTATAAACTCTAGGCTTTGTCTTTCAACAAACAGCGGGCTTAGGGTCAATTTCTTTCGGCTCAACGCGTCTGCCACTACGTTGCCTTTGCCCGGAGTGTAGGAGATTTCGAAATCGTACGAGGCAAGAAACTCCATCCATCTCTGTTGCCTCAAGTTAAGATCCTTCTGCGAGAAAAGATATTTCAATGATTTATGGTCAGTGTAAAGTTCGAACTTCTCACCTAGGAGATAGTGTCGCCAAGACTTGAGTGCAAAGACGATGGCAGCTAACTCAAGATCGTGGGTCGGGTAGTTCTTTTCGTGCACCTTCAACTGCCTCCCGCCATAAGCTACTACCCTTCCTTCTTGCATTAAGACGGCGCCTAGCCCTGTCCCACATGCATCCGTATAAACAGTGAACATCTTGCTCCCATCTGGCAGCGTCAAAACTGGGGCTGTTGTAAGAGCCCTTTTTAGTCGTTGGAAAGCAAACTCGCAATCCAAGTCCCAATTAAACACTAGATTCTTCTTGGTCAATTTTGTGAGCGGAGCTGAGATTTTCGCAAAATCCCTTATGAACTTTCGATAGAAACCTGCTAGTCCTAGAAAGCTTCGGACCTCAGTTGCATTCTTTGGTGTCTTCCAATCCTGTACCGCCACTACCTTAGCAGGGTCCACTGCTAACCCTTGTTTGGATACTATGTGCCCAAGGAACCTCACCTCTTCTCTCCAAAAGTGGCATTTGGAGAATTTGGCTTTTAGTTGATGGACTCGCAAAGTTTCCATGATTGCCCTTAAGTGCTGAGCATGTTCCTCTTCACTCTTTGAAAAGATAAGGATATCATCTACGAAGACCACTACGAATTTGTTGAGGAAATCTCTAAATACCCTACTCATCAGGTCCACGAAGTAAGCAGGTGCATTTGTCAAGCCGAAAGGCATGACAAGCCACTCAAAGAAGCCGTCTGGGGTTCTGAATGCCGTTTTATCGATGCTATCTTCAGCCACCCTTAGCTGATGAAAACCGGTTGCTAAATCGAGTTGGGAGAAAACAGACGCTCCTACAAGCTGGTCAAACAAATCGTCAATTCTAGGGAGAGGGTGCCTATTCTTTTTCGTTAGCTTGTTGAGCTCCCTATAGTCAACACATAGACGGAGTGAACCATCCGCCTTTGTAGCGAACACCACTGGAGCGCCACATTCTGAAATGCTCCTCCTAATGAACCCCTTTTCTTGAAGCTCTTTAATCTGTTTACTGAGCTCTTTCCTTTCCCGTGGAGCCATGTGTCTAACGGGCAACGCAACGGGCTTTGCATTATCTACAAGATATATGCGGAAGTCTATTTCCCGCTTCGGAGGCAAGCCATTCACCTCTTCGAAGACATCCGAATATTCCCGGACCACTCTAACTAATTGCAAATTTTCAACAGAGGCATCTAGCGATTCAAGATAACTAAGCATAACCGCATACGAGGGATTACAAGAAATTTCCAAAGTATTACCGAGCTGGGTTAGGAGCCTAACAACCCTTTTCTCACAATCAAGGATGGCCCCATTACTGGATAGCCAATCCATGCCCAAAATCAAACCATACCCCGAAAAGCCCAAAACAAAGGCATTACATTGAAATTCTACACTTAGAATAGAAATTTTCAATCCCAAACAGATCATAGACAAATGAGCTGGGCCCCCAATTGGGTTTGAAACAATTAAGGGGTCCTCTACCATACTAGTTTTTAGGTGCAGAGATTCTACTAAAGCAGACGAGATAAAGGAGTGTGATGCGCCAGAATCAAATAAAGTGCGAACGGGGTGATCATAAAGATAAACTACACTTTCTACAGAAGTATTTATACCTCGCTGTTGCAAAGGTGGCGCTTCTAGCACATGAACCTGTGCCCCTGAGGTGGATCCAGCCCTCTGCCCCTGTCCTCGTTTCTTTGGGCAGTCCTTAGCCCTGTGGCCTGTCTCACCGCAAGAAAAGCACCCACCACTCTCCTTGGCCTTCTTTTTCCGGCAGTCCTTTACTAAGTGCCCCACTTTGCCACAGAAATTACACTTCCTCTTCTCTTTGTTGCCTTTCCCGCCTTTCTTAAAGTCTGTCTTTTTAGGCTGCAAACCCTCTTTCTTTCCTTGAGAGCTCTCTGCCTTTGTCTCCTTCTTACCCTTATCCTCTTCGTTCAGCAGTGCCATTTGCACCAATCTTTCATACGTGGCTCCCATGGGTATATGGGTCATGGCCAAACTGTGTAATGGTTCATTCAACCCTTTGACGAAACGGAGAGCCTTCTTGTGCGGGGTGTTGACTAGGTCCAGCCCAAACCTAGCCAGCTCATCGAACTGATTCACATACTCTCTGACTGTCTTGTCCCCTTGCTTGAGAAATAAGAATTTTTCCAACTTCAAACTTCTTTCCGCATCTGAGAGAAATTTAGTCTCAAACCTTGCCCTAAAGTCCTCCCATGTCTCCACTGGTCTTTCTGCATTAGTGACTTCCCACCAGTAGGAAGCCTCGCCCTTTATTAGCCATACTGCCAGTTGTACTTTTTGTCTATCTTCTACCTCAAAGATGATGAATAGGTCCTCAGTTTCTTTCAGCCAATTTCTAGCTGCCACGAAGGACTCAGTTCCATGGAAATCCTTTCCTCCCATAGCTTTAAAATCTTTACATATCTTAGCAAACGTGTTTCCCCGTAGAGGAGGTGGAGGAAAAGGTGCTGCTGCAGCTGGATGATTTCCTGCAGCTGGGGGAGGAGGAACAGTAGGACCTGGCTGAGTGGCCCTTGCTTCTAAGAACCGTCTAAACCAACCAGGTATTGGCACCCCTTCTGGCAAGTTAAGTTCTTCGGACATGCTGAAACAAAAAGGATAGTTTCAAAACGAGGGATAAGAGATAATACCTATGGCTTTGGGGAGTGGACTTTGCCTTTTAAAATAAAATAATATTTTATCCTTTAAAAATGCTTCTTTAAATTTTCTTTTGAAAATAAAATTTCAAAACTTTTTATCTGACCTGGTAAACCTTGCTCTGATACCAAGTGAAACACCCCACCTCCGTTAGGGTCACTCTCAAAGGAAATGCCCTAATTTTGGTGGAGGTTTATAGGTAAGAGGTCACAGATAAAAGCACAAGACAGATATAAACACATAAATAAATAAGTAGCGGAAAACAACAGACTTTATTTCATAAAATAAGTGTTTACATCAGCATTTCCATAATTGTCTCAAAATTGCATTTCTAATTATTACAACAAATAAAACTGTCTTTATTCTCATAACTTAAAGAAGCATAAAACATAAGTAAACTGCATAAGTCCCCGCAATTGCTATCCAAAGCCATAGCTCAAAGTGAAAGAGATCCAAGCAATACATTTCTCCTCTTCAAGCTGGATGTTAAGGACGGTCAAGCTGCAGTGTTCCCTCCCTGTGGACCTGGGGGGGGGGGGGACGGAAGAAAAGAAGACGAAAGAAAAGTAGAGTCAGACATAAAGCCTGAGTAAGTCTAGGACTATTCTGTCTATGAACAAAGAACTGGGTATGATAAGTATAAACAAGAAGTGGGAAAGCACTATAAACTTGGTTAAGTTGTCTAGGGTCGAATATACTATCGTACCCCATGTTAATCTCTGAACCCATATAAACTAGTTCCCAACTGGCACCCCATAATCAGGGTGAAGTGATCCATTCTATGATGATCGGCTCCTACTCGCATAGTTACATGTGTCTTACGGCCCCCGATGTTGTAGTTACCTATGCTGGTCCTACCATGGGGTGTATCAAGTCCCATGGCGGCGGCCCGACACAACCTTAGAATGCACAGGTATGCTACTGGTGCCCAGTGCTTTATTTTTCCGCGCCGGAGTGTGTGCACGCCCGCACCCCGTTAGAACCTACACTGCTACACCACCGCCGTCGATTTGACCTCTTACAATCAGCCCAGTAATCGTGCCCCACCCTGCCTAGTTTCAGGGTATCAGATACACCTTATAGGGTTACTGCTGAAAAGGGTCCCCCGTTACTAGGTTTTCTATCTCTAGCCAACATGCTAAGTTGGTTAAGTGTTTTCTAACCTAACCCCACCAGTCCGTTTAGTTTAGCATGTTCCATTTTGATTAAGTCTTTAGTTCACTTAATCCTAACAATCCTGACTCAGCCTTAATTGTCTTATTAAAGCCTTGACCTCTCACATTAGACAGGTATTGTTGTGGCTGCCTGTTGCCGGTTGGTTCCGGGCAGTCTTACGCCACAACTCAGTCTAACCTCGGGTCCTTATTGGGCTCCATGTTTAACCTCCCACATTGGATAGGTATTGTTGTGACTACTGGACAGCCGGGCGGTTCCGGGCAGGTTTACATCACAACTCAATCCAACCTCGGGTTAAACACATCGTATTTTCTACATTTACATATTTTGTCTTTCTTCTTTATTTTCTTATATGTAAATATTTGCGGCCCATTATTAAGTTAATGGTGTAAAGACTTACACCAATCATGGGCCCAACCCAAACTTGAATTTGGGCCCCTATACTTTATCTTTTCATTTATTAATAAATTTAACCCAACGTTATTTTCCCCCGTTAAATACGTTCGTTTATTATATATATGTTGGGCTCAACCTTTTTAAGCCCAACTTAGCCATGCGAAAGAGGGGAGGCTTAAAGCGTGATTACATACACAAAAAGGGGAATGTGAACGCATGAACTTGCAACATAGCGTGGAACTACAAAATAGAAACTGGTGTACTTGCATAGTAGTAATGTATACTTTGGTCATAAAGCATAAGTGACATGAATCAAAGCATGTAAACTTGTAGTTAAGATAAGAATCTAAATTGGATATCATTATTGACACATAGTCTTAACTACAACATAAACCTATGTTTTTATTTAGGCATAATGTCAAACATAAGCAAATCATGTTCATAAGATTCCTACATGTTTACAAAGGGGTTTACTTCTTAATACAAAGGCATAGTTCAACTTGAATTATTCCAACTTAATCATGATTTTAAATCTATTCACCTAACCATGGCGCACATATACTTATGGCATAAATATTTCTAAATAGGAAATCATGATTTTTACTTTAGTCATGCAAACTTGCAAATGGGATTTTGAGTCTAACCTAGCTATGTACCACCTATGTCATCATATAATTCTTGTTAACAACATAGAGCTAACATGGTTTTCAATTATGCAAAATATCAATCATAGCCTAGTCATATTCATAAGTTCGCAAAGAGGTTTTCTAGTACAAAAGTATGGCTTAATACATAGATCATGATGCCAAATTTTCAACATAATTTCATATGGATTATAACAACCCAAATCTGTTCCAATTTCTCACAAAAATGCTTTTTTGTACAAAAATACACATTATGATGGCATAGTGGCAAAACCACAAACTTGCATGAATTTCAATTAAATAACTCTGTCCATGTAGTTTCAACATGAATTACATAATTTACAAATATTCCAAACGCATACTTGCATAAAACTACCGCAAACATGTAGTTTTTATAATGAATAACATAATTCGAGAATATCCAAACGTATACAATATTCCAAATCGATAGCAACACACAAATATGAATTACTTTATCGCCACAAATCAAGTATACAAACCAACACAATTATTTGTTCATACCAAAATAATACTCTACTTACAATCGTGTGGCGAATTCTCTAATTCAGGAATTTAGAGATGCGACTCCTTTTGACGTAGGCGTTGATTTGATTTGTTTAAGTTGCTTTATGCTTTAGAATTTGCCTCCTAATCTTCTCTCCAATTTGGTGGCTACTCCTAGTCGTTCCTCAGCAGCATGGTGGCTTCGTTCTTATTTTTGAATGAATAGATTAGGTTGAGTCTAGGGTCATTTTTATAGAGTGTATGAACTGATTAGGATCATCGATGCTGCTTGGATTGATCGTAGCCATTCATTCGAAAGAGAGACCAATTAGAGTCTGCCACCTAGCCCTAATGACAAAGCAAGCTTCTGGAAATCGGCCAAACACAGACCTGGCCAGCCAGGGTGGGCTGGGTTCGACCTGGCTCTGGACCAGGTCGACAGCCCTGTCGACAGGCCTGTCGACAGCCCTGTCGACATGGCTAGCCCAGGTCGACAACCCTGTCGACCTGGGTGGCTTAGGTGGGAGTTTTCCCGCCCTGGCCAATTGGGCCCGATTTTTAATTTTTAATTGTTTTTCTGAGTTGTTCGAATTTTAAACTTAATTCAGAAACTTCCGGAGGCTATATCTTCTTCATACGGACTCCGTTTTTCAAAAACTCGGACTCTATTTCGCTTATTTTTCCGAGACGAACGCAATGGCGTATCCCGTTTCCCTTAGTTCTTTGATCAGTAATTAATTATACTTTAATTTGTGGATTTTACAGTTATAGAATTCGCGGGGTGTTACACGGAATTCGACGAAACCAGTTTCGTTGGGATCGTAATGACGAACTCTAGCTACATGTCAAATTTCACGATTTTTAGGCGTCGTATGGATTCGCAGTGATTTTTAGAAGATTAGAACGAATATTAGAATAAAAATAAATGGAAAATATCTTACATAAATATCTTGCTAAAATATCTAAAGGGATTTTGCCTATAAATATACCTCCTCTAACATCCTTACGACCTAAATCCCATTCCAGAAAACCAGCCGCCACATTTATACATTTTCTGTAAACCAAATCATGGCTTTGAAAATCAAAAGAAAATCTAATATAAATCTATAAAATCCAAGACATGTATACTTGGATTTGTCTTGCTTTTCTCTTCACGCTGACATGCTTTAGCAGGAGTTCGATTCAGTTTTGGTCCACTGCGTTTTGTACAGCGTGGGTTCAACAGTTCTAGGGTTTTCTATTTTGGGAATTTGAGGGCTCGGATCTGATTTTGAGTATAGTATTTGGGTTCAACGTGATTAATAGCACTTGTGTGCAATTTGGTGGAGAACTCGGTGTTCATACTGATGCTGCGGGCTTGGGACAGTGATCGACTGGTTTGGGAAGGAAGCATTGATTTGTACACTGGTAGGTGAAGGAGAGAGAGAGAGTGTGTTGAAGAGTTGAACGAAATTGTTGGTTTAGGATTTCATTTGGGAAATGGCGATGGAAGGTATTCGAGAATGGTGGAGGAAGTAACTGGGAGTTACGGTTTTATCGGAAGAGGAAGAAGGAGTACTAGCGGGTTCACATTTGGGTTGGGCTGATAAAATAGTGAGGCCCAATTAATTAATTTCTATAAGTTTAGTTTTAAATTAATTTCGTATAACTTGTAAAACCAATATCTTTCACATACGTGATCAGAATCTGACGAAACAAGTTGCGCTAGGATCGTATGGACGGGAGCAACACAGTGGGACTGACCGCGAGTCAATCCGAGCTCGTTACAATTTATGGCGAAATAAATTGTTCGACTGAATCAACGAACGCAAACTGATATTTATCGGTTAACGCGCAAATGTGAGTAAAACTCACCAACTCTGAACAGTTTATAATTTCATGTTGTATTTTTAGAACTGTTAGAAATTGTCTGTTTGATTGTGTGTTGACTGTTGATTGAACTGCTAGTCAGTTAATGAAATATTATATATATATATAATATATAAACAATTAGATAGTTATATATATATTGATTCTGTTTATCAGAATAATTCATATTGAACTGAAAGTGATGACAATCATGTTGTGTAACATCTGTGGATGTAGGGAAACAGGTTGGAGGAATCCGACTGGATTCCTCAACAGTTATTTTATTGTTTTTCATATATTTTGATATATGATGTGAATTATAACCTGTGGTTGATTGTGTGTGTATGGACGATATTGAACATCGTGATTTGATATGATTGAGTACCATAACATACGAGATGTTGATAAGTGAATTTTCAAAGTGATAGTGAAAATAAAATATTTATAAATGGGATATTTATAAATAAAAGATATTTAAAAATTTGAATATTTATTAATAAGGAATATTTATAAATAGGAGATATTTTGAAAAGGAAATAAATTCAAAATATTTTCTTTTTGAATAGAAAGGCCTGTGTGGCGGGTTTGGGGATTTTCCCGATGCTCCCGGTACAAAGGAGGTTATGGCAAATTTTCCCGGGAATATAAGGAGTTAGAATATTTTTTCAGAAATCAAATTAATATATAAATGTTTGTAAAACCTTTACAAATGAAATTGAAAAGGGATATATTTGAAATCAAATACAGAAGGAATTTATTTGTTAATGAAATATAAAGGAGTTATATTCGAAATGAAATATAAAAGAGTTATATTCGAAATGAAATATAAAAGAGTTATATTTGAAATGAAATATAAAGGAGTTATATTTGAAAGCAAATATAAAAAGGAAATTATTTATTTAGGGAATAAATAAAGAGTTAAAAAGGAATTATTTATTTAGGGAATAAATAAAGAGTTAAAAGGGTTTATTTATTTAGGAAATAAATAAAGTATAAAGGAGATATTTATTTGTTAAATAAATAGAAAAGATAAAAGTGATATTTATTTGAGAATAAATAAATAAATAGAATTAGAAGTAAAACATTTTATTTGATTAAATAAATGGAGTTATCAAGGGATATTTATTTGGAAAATAAATATCAATTGGAAATCTGTTTTAACAGATAAGTTAAGAAGATTAATTTATAAATGATATTTTATAAATTAAAGTAAATTATTTATCAATCGATAAATGGAAATATAAGTCTGAACTTATATAGAGAATATAAATTAGTTTTAACACCAATGGTTTTAGAATGTGAACTCAACACTTCTAAATTGAATAAACGTTATAAAAAGGAACCTTTATAAAGTGTAGAACTGTTACTAAAAGTAAATCTTTATAAATGAATAAACGTTATCCAATAGAGTTAATCGAATTAGAATAAATCGATTAGAGTTAATTAAAAGGAGTTATCGAATATTAGTTATTCGAATCGAGTTAAAAGGAGTAATCAAATCGAGTTAATCGATAGGAGTTAAGTAATCGAGTTAATCGATAGGAGTTAAGTAATCGAGTTAATCGATAGGAGTTAAGTAATCGAGTTAATCGATAGGAGTTAAGTAATCGAGTTAATCGATAGGAGTTAAGTAATCGAGTTAATCGATAGGAGTTAAGTAATCGAGTTAATCGATAGGAGTTAAGTAATCGAGTTGAGTTAATTGAGTATGGTTAGTCAAACCAAGTGAGTTAATCGGGTGGGTCGACCAAGTTAGTCGAGCCTAGTTAATCGAATCGAATCAAATCGAGTTAGTCGAGTCGAATTAATCAAATCGAGTTAAGTTAATCAAGTTAAGTTCGTCGAGTTAAATAAGTCGATGTTAGTTCATCGAAAGGAGTTATCGATGCTAGTTCATCGAAATGAGTTATCGATTTTAGTTAATCGAAGTGAGATAAATCGAATAAGAGTTATTCGAAAGAGATTATCGAATATAGCTTATTCAAAAGTGAGATTTTCAAATATGAGATATTTGAAAAGAAGGAGTTAATCGAATTTAGTTATTCGAAGGTGAGATTGTCGAATATTAGTTATTCGAAGAGAGATTATCGAATATCGTCTATTCGAAAGGGAGTAATCGGATATAGTGTATTCGAAAAGAAAGAGTTAATCAAATAGAGATTACTCGAATAGAGTTAATCGGCGAATTCGATTATATCGAATTCGGGAAAGTATATTTACTTTCCAGTTTTTAAATCATGATTTATTTAATTATAAATAAATTAGAGTAGGTTATTTATTCAGTATAAGTAATAAGAGTTAGATTGTTAAGCTAGATAATTCGAAAGTAGGGATTATAACACTACAGTTATAATCAAATGTTTCAATTAAGAAGTGGATTCGTAAATAGAATCCGAGAAAGACGTAAAGAGGTTGTTAAATATTTAAAAGATAAACTTGACCATTTCGAAGTTATAACGTTGTTCAGTTAAGGTCTGAGAGGTAATTATACCCCAACTTGATTGACTTCCTTCTTAACTAAGTAATGGTAAGGTTTGATCGTAAAGGAGTTTTGGAAATGTTTTCCAAGTGAGAATCAGAAATGTTTTCTGTTAACGTAAAATATGAATTTAGAATATATATAAACAGGAGATTAGTAAATCAATGAACTAAAGAGATAAAGGTTAAATGATGGGTGTTCGATATAATTTCCACTTGGAAATAATATCGTTGTTTGCACACTTGTTTTTCTTTGGTAGTTAAATCACGGACTATCAAATGTTTTGACCATTTAACGTTGTTAATATGGAGAGACCGGTTGGATTATTATCCAAAGAACCACTCTGTATTGGCATAAGCGTGTATGCCAAAGATAATTGAAGACGGAGTAAAATACAAGGGCTGTTGTATAAGTCTTAGATAACAGTGACTAAGATGGATATACTGAATAGTGCCTTCGGTTTGTCCAGTCCCAGGACAACTTGTATGGACGAAGGTCTGACAGAGTATATCCAATGGATTGCGTAAGTTGATCTTTTCAAACGTATTCACGTTTGGTGGCGGAGGAATTCGTTTCTCTAAGCTGTATACCCGTGTTATTTTTGGGTAAATCAATTTGTGATTTGGCGGGTATGACGATGTGACATTCTAAGTGAATGGGGATGACTTGTGTTAATGAATGTCTGACAGAGTATTTCCAGAGAGGTCACATACATTGATTTCTTCAACCGTACCAAGAGTGGAAGCGGAGAAGGAAACTTCTTTTAGCTGACACGTAATGTAGGGTTGTAGACGTCAATTAGTGATTTTCGATGGACCTGACAATTTGGCATTCGAAGTGAATCTGGTATGATGGTAAAGCGTAGCTTCTAGCCTCATCAACCGGTAAATGACAGAAATCGGGCAGGCAGCATGGCTAAGTCGGTCGCACCGAAGTAGGGTGTATAATCACCTATCTAGAGAATATTCATTTGTTTCTTAAATCTATCAATGCTGTCCCATATATATACGGGAACGGTTGCTGATCCCAACCGTTGGTGATATACATTCGATACACTCAAGCTAAATGAGTGGTCGGTCATGTGTGGCTGAGTTACAAGATGTTCTTGTTGAACTCTAGTATATCGTTCCTAGAGTACACTGATCGGAAGGTGGTTCCATACCTTGTCATAGTTGGAAATCCATTACCCAATACGTGCTTGCAGTTTTGATTTTATACCATATATGTAGAACGTGAGATGAAAGCGTTTCTGCTAGTTGATATCTATTTGTACATAGACCTTATTATAATATCAAAAGGTTTTTGATAAAGATAATTTGGATTCTCATAAGGGAAAAACCCGTTCCGTTCTGCGGCGTGGTCTTATGAGATATCGTTTACTTGTTCATATACCTGTTAAACTGTTTTACTCATACCAGTCCCATGACTGACCCGGAGTTTACTTTGTTGTTTTCCCTAAACTCTTGGGTGCCTAATTTTGTACGGGCAGTCAAGTAGTCAGGAATTTGCAGATATACTTGGAGAGCTTGGAGCAGGAGGCTTCAAGATCATATAGCTATAGTTATTTTCGCTGTGTTGTAAGTGCGGTACTCTGATAAGTGCTATTGTATACATAACTGTTCTATTTCAAAGTTATGTTTTCTATTATATGTTATTCGTTCCGCTGTGAGGTTCGTGTTACTCTGATGTTGTGTTCTTCTTCTTCTTCTTCTATTCTAAGTTTCTATCTTATCTATTCTCACCCTCTAATTTCTTTCATTAACTACCGGGATTTTTCGATGTTTTTGTTATCGACATCGTGCTTATGTCGATAACCAAAGTTGCCAAAAATTCGGGTCGTTACAGTTGGTATCAGAGCTTAAGTTAAGAATTACTTGGCTCTGTGGCGTGACTCGGTAGAGATAGGGTTAGTAACACCCTAGATTGAGTTTGAGTGTATATATACGAGTGCGTATTTGTACTTGATATAAAATTTTGTTTTATATTGTGGAGATTCATTGGCTGAGTTGTTTATGAGTTCTGGTCGATCAGTTTGATCCACTGTATCGGTAGGAGTAAATAAACACTTGAATACGATGGACCGACACAGTATGGATATGTGATATATTATCATATATAGGTTGCGTTTATAATCGAGTAAGATTATAACATGTGAAATGGTTATACATAACCAATCAGAATTCATATAAGTAAAGTATATGAAATAAGATGAATTAATCTGAATTTAAATCAGATTTGGAATTAAAATAAGGAAATTTTAAGTTCCTGGGAGATTTTGAAATGTTTTCAAAATGGAAGTATTTAGTAATGGTTTTGAAAATAATATAGTATTGAAATCACTTGGGTCGCTGGAAAATAATTCCGATGATGACTGCGCAGTATCATCGGTGTGATTTTCGAGTTCAAAGTGGTGGATTACTACCAAAGATTTTAATTTGAATTGTTTTGAGGAAACAAGTTGTTTAGAAAATTCAAAGGTTTTGAATTGGCAGTATGATTTCAAATTGATTTGAAATTTACCCAGGAATTGAAGTTCTAGGAAATAAAATTTAACTTGTGAAGTTAATTCGAATGGGATGGTAAAAGTAAATAATGAACCAGTATTTAACTAGAGATGATAGGTCAAGAAAAACTGGAAGTGATTAGAGAATAATCTGGTTTTGGATTTGAAATGATAAGTTGAGAGTTTGGAATTTGAAACTCGAATTTGAAATTGAATTCGGGTTGAATAAGCGAATGGTTGTGTTAAGAATAACTTGGTTGGAGTTGATTGGGATGGCATTTGTATAGGCCGAGTTGATAATAGATGGTAGGGATAAAATGATATGCCCAACAAAAAGGTACAAGTTTATATTTTATATGAGTTTGGAATTTATGAGCCGAATTGGCAAGCCGTTTGGCTGTTTGATTTTCTTTTGGGTTAGAGATGGCCTAGAGAGGCGAGTTGTGATTTTACCGATAGGGCTGTACAAAGGAAGTTATGGCGAAATTTTCCGAAAATTTAAAGTGTTAGAAAATTTTCAGAATTTTTGAAAATTTTAGTTAGTCGGAAGAATTAATATTTTAGTCGATATTAATTGGTTCTATTGAAATCAGAAATAAGGGGTAAACAAATCTTAGGAGTTCCAATATATAGGGTCGTCCTCTAACTTAGCAATTTCGAGGACGAAATTATTTTAAGTGGGGAAGAATGTAATGACCCGCACTGGAAGAGGTATTATAATTAATTTATTTAATTATATATATCGTGAGGTGGGGAATTAAATCATTGTTAATTAAATTATAGTGAATATTTAATTAAATTAAATAAATAAATAATATATTTAATTCAGAAATAATCAAAAATACTGGAAATCACAATATAATGTGAACGGGGTCGTCCCTTAGATTTAATTCAGCTTAGAGTTGAATTATATTGACGAATATATTCAATCGACGACAGTTTGAACGTATAATTATATTATAATTAAAATCGAACTTGAAATGGCGCTGCAGTTCGCGATTTGGCGATTCGAACTTCAACTGAATGTACTGGATTCGTTTTAAGCCGGATTTCTGTGAAACAAGAAACGTGTGGAGCTGGTGGAGTATATCTTTCTAGTGGAAGAGAAAAATCGGGATTTCATCGTGTAGATTTTGAGTTATGTCCAAATCAAATTTCAGAAAAGTCGTTGTGGAATTCCTTTATAATTTGCGACGCTTTATATACGTTATAAATCGATTTTTCGATACGAACTGAATATCGGGACAATCTGGAGTCTGGAAATCAAGTCATAAAATCTGAGGTGATATTCTGGAGCCGGACGACATCGTATATGGATATATACAATAATATTAATTTATTAATATTTAATTTAATAATATTTAAATATATTTATATATTTAAATGGGTCATCCAAAGCTTTAAAAATAGCCGGTTTTGCAAACGAAGTCGGAATTCGACGAAACCAGTTTTGTTGGATCCGCAATATCAAATAGTTGTTAGATTTCCAGTTTCGTGATTTTTAGAGTCACTGTGTGGCCGTACGGATTTTTAGAGTGAGAAACAGTCAGTATTTTGACAGTTAAAAATACGCTGTGTGAGCATACGAAGTCGGAATTCGACGAAACCAGTTTCGTTGGGACCGTAATGACGAACTTTAGCTACATGTCAAATTTCATGATTTTTAGGCGTCGTATGGATTCGCAGTGATTTTTAGAAGATTAGAACGAATATTAAAATAAAAGTAAATGGAAAATATCTTACATAAATATCTTGCTAAAATATCTAAAGGGATTTTGCCTATAAATATCCCTGCTCTAACATCCTTACGACCTAATTCCCATTCCAGAAAACCAGCCGCCACATTTATACATATTCTGTAAACCAAATCATGGCTTTGAAAATCAAAAGAAAATCTAATATAAATCTATAAAATCCAAGACATGTATACTTGTATTTGTCTTGCTTTTCTCTTCACGCTGACATGCTTTAGCATGAGTTCGATTCAGTTTTGGTCCACTGCGTTTTGTACAGCGTGGGTTCAACAGTTCTAGGGTTTTCTATTTTGGGAATTTGAGGGCTCGGATCTGATTTTGAGTATAGTATTTGGATTCAACGTGATTAATAGAACTTGCATGCAATTTGGTGGGGAACTCGGTGTTCATACTGATGCTGCGGGCTTGGGACAGTGATCGACTGGTTTGGGAAGGAAGCATCAAGTTGTACACTGGTAGGTGGAGGAGAGAGAGAGTGTGTTGAAGAGTTGAATGAAATTGTTGGTTTAGGATTTCATTTGGGAAATGGTGATGGAAGCTATTCGAGAATGGTGGAGGAAGTAACTGGGAGTTACGGTTTTATTAGAAGAGGAAGAAGGAGTAGTAGCGGGTTCACATTTGGGTTGGGCCGATAAAATAGTGAGGCCCAATTAATTAATTTCTATAAGTTTAGTTTTAAATTAATTTCGTATAACTTGTAAAACCAATATCTTTTTCGTACGTGATCAGAATCTGACAAAACAAGTTGCGCTGGGATCGTATGGACGGGAGCAACACAGTGGGACTGACCGCGAGTCAATCCGAGCTCGTTACAATTTATGGTGAAATAAATTGTTCGACTGAATCAATGAACGCAAACTGATATTTATCGGTTAACGCGCAAATGTGAGTAAAACTCACCAACTCTGAACAGTTTATAATTTCATGTTGTATTTTTAGAACTGTTAGAAATTGTCTGTTTGATTGTGTGTTGACTGTTGATTGAACTGCTAGTTAGTTAATGAAATATTATATATATATATATATATATATATATATAAAATATATAAACAGTTAGATAGTTATATAAATTGATTCTGTTTATCAGAATAATTCATATTGAACTGAAAGTGATGACAATCATGTTGTGTAACATCTGTGGATGCAGGGAAACAGGTTGGAGGAATCCGACTGGATTCCTCAATAGTTATTTTATTGTTTTTCATATATTTTGATATATGATGTGAATTATAACCTGTGGTTGATTGTGTGTGTATGGACGATATTGAACATCGTGATTTGATATGATTGAGTACCATAACATACGAGATGTTGATAAGTGAATTTTCAAAGTGATAGTGAAAATAAAATATTTATAAATGGGATATTTATAAATAAGTGATATTTATAAATTTGAATATTTATAAATAAGGAATATTTATAAATAGGAGATATTTTGAAAAGGAAATAAATTCAAAATATTTTCTTTTTGAATAGAAAGGCCTGTGTGGCGGGTTTGGGGATTTTCCCGATGCTCCCGGTACAAAGGAGGTTATGGAAAATTTTCCCGAGAATATAAGCAGTTAGAATATTTTTTTCAGAAATCAAATTGAAATAGAAATGTTTGTAAAACCTTTACAAATGAAATTGAAAAGGGATATATTTGAAATCAAATACAGAAGGAATTTATTTGTTAATGAAATATAAAGGAGTTATATTTGAAATGAAATATAAAAGAGTTATATTCGAAATGAAATATAAAAGAGTTATATTCGAAATGAAATATAAAGGAGTTATATTTGAAAGCAAATATAAAAAGGAAATTATTTATTTAGGGAATAAATAAAGAGTTAAAAAGGAATTATTTATTTAGGGAATAAATAAAGAGTTAAAAGGGTTTATTTATTTAGGAAATAAATAAAGTATAAAGGAGATATTTATTTGTTAAATAAATAGAAAAGATAAAAGAGATATTTATTTGAGAATAAATAAATAAATAGAATTAGAAGTAAAACATTTTATTTGATTAAATAAATGGATTTATCAAGGGATATTTATTTGGAAAATAAATATCAATTGGAAATCTGTTTTAACAGATAAGTTAAGAAGATTAATTTATAAATGATATTTTATAAATTAAGGTAAATTATTTATCAATCGATAAATGGAAATATAAGTCTGAACTTATATAGAGAATATAAATTAGTTTTAACACCAATGGTTTTAGAATGTGAACTCAACACTTCTAAATTGAATAAACGTTATAAAAAGGAACCTTCATAAAGTGTAGAACTGTTACTAAAAGTAAATCTTTATAAATGAATAAACGTTATCCAATAGAGTTAATCGAATTAGAATAAATCGATTAGAGTTAATTAAAAGGAGTTATCGAATATTAGTTATTCGAATCGAGTTAAAAGGAGTTATCGAATATTAGCTATTCAAATCGAGTTAAAAGGAGTAATCAAATCGAGTTAATCGATAGGAGTTAAGTAATCGAGTTAATCGATAGGAGTTAAGTAATCGAGTTAATCGATAGGAGTTAAGTAATTGAGTTAATCGATAGGAGTTAAGTAATCAAGTTAATTGATAGGAGTTAAGTAATCGAGTTAATCGATAGGAGTTAAGTAATCGAGTTGAGTTAATTGAGTATGGTTAGTCACACCAAGTGAGTTAATCGGGTGGGTCGACCAAGTTAGTCGAGCCTAGTTAATCGAATCGAATCAAGTCGAGTTAGTCGAGTCGAATTAATCAAATCGAGTTAAGTTAATCAAGTTAAGTTCGTCGAGTTAAATAAGTCGATGTTAGTTCATCGAAAGGAGTTATCGATGCTAGTTCATCGAAATGTGTTATCGATTTTAGTTAATCGAAGTGAGATAAATCGAATAAGAGTTATTCGAAAGAGATTATCGAATATAGCTTATTCAAAAGTGAGATTTTCAAATATGAGATATTTGAAAAGAAGGAGTTAATCAAATTTAGTTATTCGAAGGTGAGATTGTCGAATATTAGTTATTCGAAGAGAGATTATCGAATATCGTCTATTCGAAAGGGAGTAATCGGATATAGTGTATTCGAAAAGAAAGAGTTAATCAAATAGAGATTACTCGAATAGAGTTAATCGGCGAATTCGATTATATCGAATTCGGGAAAGGATATTTACTTTCCAGTTTTTAAATCATGATTTATTTAATTATAAATAAATTAGGGTAGGTTATTTATTCAGTATAAGTAATAAGAGTTAGATTGTTAAGCTAGATAATTCGAAAGTAGGGATTATAACACTACAGTTATAATCAAATGTTTCAATCAAGAAGTGGATTCGTAAATAGAATCCGAGAAAGACGTAAAGAGGTTGTTAAAGATTTAAAAGATAAACTTGACCATTTCGAAGTTATAACGTTGTTCAGTTAAGGTCTGAGAGGTAATTATACCCCAACTTGATTGACTTCCTTCTTAACTAAGTAATGGAAAGGTTTGATCGTAAAGGAGTTTTGGAAATGTTTTCCAAGTGAGAATCAGAAATGTTTTCTGATAACGTAAAATAAGAATTTAGAATATATATAAACAGGAGATTAGTTAATCAATGAACTAAAGAGATAAAGGTTAAATGATGGGTGTTCGATATAATTTCCACTTGGAAATAATATCGTTGTTTGCACACTTGTTTTTCTTTGGTAGTTAAATCACGGACTATCAAATGTTTTGACCATTTAACGTTGTTAATATGGAGAGACCGGTTGGATTATTATCCAAAGAACCACTCTGTATTGGCATAAGCGTGTATGCCATAGATAATTGAAGACGGAGTAAAATGCAAGGGCTGTTGTATAAGTCTTAGATAACAGTGACTAAGATGGATATACCGAATAGTGCCTTCGGTTTGTCCAGTCCCAGGACAACTTGTATGGACGAAGGTCTGACAGATTATATCCAATGGATCGCGTAAGTTGATCTTTTCAAACGTATTCACGTTTGGTGGCGGAGGAATTCGTTTCTCTAAGCTGTATACCCGTGTTATTTTTGGGTAAATCAATTTGTGATTTGGCGGGTATGACGATGTGACATTCTAAGTGAATGGGGATGACTTGTGTTGATGAATATCTAACAGAGTATTTCCAGAAAGGTCACATACATTGATTTCTTCAACCGTACCAAGAGTGGAAGCGGAGAAGGAAACTTCTTTTAGCTGACACGTAATGTAGGTTTGTAGACGTCAATTAGTGATTTTCGATGGATCTGACAATGTGGCATTCGAAGTGAATCTGGTATGATGGTAAAGCGTAGCTTCTAGCCTCATCAACCGGTAAATGACAGAAATCGGGCAGGCAGCATGGCTAAGTCGGTCGCACCGAAGTAGGGTGTATAATCACCTATCTAGAGAATATTAATTTGTTTCTTAAATCTATCAATGCTGTCCCATATATATACGGGAACGGTTGCTGATCCCAACCGTTGGTGATATACATTCGATACACTCAAGAAAAATGAGTGGTCGGTCATGTGTGGCTGAGTTACAAGATGTTCTTGTTGAACTCCAGTGTATCGTTCGTAGAGTACACTGATCGGAAGGTGGTTCCATACCTTGTCATAGTGGGAAATCCATTACCCAATACGTGCTTGCGGTTTTGATTTTATACCATATATGTAGAACGTGAGATGAAAGCGTTTCTGCTAGTTGATATCTATTTGTACATAGACCTTATTATAATATCAAAAGGTTTTTGATAAAGATAATTTGGATTCTCATAAGGGAAACACCCGTTCCGTTCTGCGGCGTGGTCTTATGAGATATCGTTTACTTGTTCATATACCTGTTAAACTGTTTTACTCATACCAGTCCCATGACTGACCCGGAGTTTACTTTGTTGTTTTCCCTAAACTCTTGGGTGCCTAATTTTGTACGGGCAGTCAAGTAGTCAGGAATCTGCAGATATACTTGGAGAGCTTGGAGCAGGAGGCATCAAGATCATATAGCTATAGTTATTTCCGCTGTGTTGTAAGTGCTGTACTTTGATAAGTGCTATTGTATACATAACTGTTATATTTCAAAGTTATGTTTTCTATTATATGTTATTCGTTCCGCTGTGAGGTTCGTGTTACTCTGATGTTGTGTTCTTCTTCTTCTTCTATTCTAAGTTTCTATCTTATCTATTCTCACCCTCTAATTTCTTTCATTAATTACCGGGATTTTTCGATGTTTTGATTATCGACATCGTGCTTATGTCGATAACCAAAGTCGCCAAAAATCCGGGTCGTTACAGTTTAACTCACCTTGATTCGTCCATCGCTGAAACAGTTTGTTTCTAATTAAATTAAGCAGTGTTTAATTTAATTTGAAACCCAGATAGCTGCCTACTTCGCCCAAACCAGTTTTATGCTCGGTGATACGGTCTCGACCTCTTTTGATCATCTCATTCCGTTGTTGTATCACACAATTATAAATTTAACACGCTATTTACTATTTAAAATTATAAATACCTTAATAAAATTGTCCTATTAAAACATTTAAAATAATTATTTACTAAATTCTTAATTACGTTTCGTCTAATGCTCGCTCGAATATATATATGGACACGTTATTTATACCAACGTTGATCACTACACAGAAATCTATATCTAGTTTTACAAGGGAGTGAGGATGGATTTATTTCATTTCTGCGCATCTCCACAGTTGTAACTGGTAAAGTTCATACCATTTGATAACATTATTATTGGGCATAAGAGGAACTTCGATTGGGCCTTTACAAAACTCTAGTCATGTTAAGTTTCGATAGGTCCTCCCAATACATATGCTTTCCGTCATTGGTATAGATTATATATATATATATTATATTAACTTGATCATTACTTAATTTAGTTAGACTATAATTAGAGCCAAAAATAAAAGGATCTGGACACCCTAAACAAATGATTGGGCATTTTAATAACGTTCTTAAGCATATTTGATCACCAGGAGGCCACGTGTATTACTTGTTTAGGCAGAGATGAGGCGTATTATGTAATGACCCGCATTGGCAGAGGTATTATGATTAATTTATTTAGTTATTTAAATGATGGGTTAGAGAATTTAATGGTCGTGGAATTAAATAATGGTGAATATTTAATTAAAATATTAAATTTAATAATATATTTAATTCTGAAATAAACAGAATTTACTGAAATGGCGATATGGTGTGAACCGGATCATCTGTGATATTTCATTCAGCTTGGAATTTGAATTGGGATAACAAATATATTCAATCGTCGATAGTTGAACGTATAATTTATAATATAATTATAATCGAGCGCGTAACGACGCGGCAGTTCGCTGTTTGGCGATTTGAACTTCAACTGAATGTACAGAGTTCGTTTTAAATCGGATTTCTGTGAAACAAGAAACGTGTGGTGCTGGTGGAGTATACCTTTCTAGTGGAAGAGAAAAATCAGGATTTCGTCGTGTAGATTTTGAGATATTTCCAAATCAAATTTCAGAATAGTCGCTATAGAATCGTTTATCGACCGTAACAGTTTATTCGATATAATTAGAGATCGGGTTTGAATTTAGACAAGGTTCTTTTTGGACATAGTGATAATTTAATTTTTAGAATTTTACTGTAATTTTTAATTAATTAAATAAGCACTTTTTATTTTGAAGTATTTTGCACCTTGTATCGATATTTTGGGGTTTCACAATATGAGTCAACCTACCGATATTATTATATTTCTGAAATCGTGACACTTTACTGAATACAACGGTATCCTTATTTCAGTCTGTACGTGGAAGGAATTAAATGAAATGAGGGTATATAGGAATAAATAATATATATATCTCCATAACATCTGTAAACCTACTTTTTCCGTGGTAAACAAACCATCCACATTCCATTTACTTATAACCACACAAACCCGTTGGTGTTCACATAGACCACGTAACAATTTCCTAAATAACTAAGAAATTTAAAACATTTTAAATAAGCGGTTGTTCCTATATAACCTTAAGACCTAATTGTATTTCATTCTCTTCAGCAAAACGGTCACCGCTATTCCTTTTACTTCCAATGAAAATGGCGATCTTCTACAAACCTCAAAATCAATTCGAAAAGAACTCATAAAATCTCAACCTCGATTTCGTTTTACACCAGGTCTCGAGAGCTTTAGGATGCTACGACCTTTAGGGGACTCGACGTAGTATTTTCTTCAATGTGTTTCAATACCGTGGCATAGGGTTATGGGTTGCCGTCGTCAAGGGCAACGATGAGAGGTGGAGTCTGAAGAGAAAGGGTAAAGGAAGATGAGCGGTAGGTTCTGGGGTTGGTCTGTTCAGATTCGGTCATCCATGATGACCGAAAAATGGATTTAAAGGGGACGGGTTGCTTTTGTTTTGGGTGAAATGGTGTTACTCTGTTCGCCGTGAGTCAGGGAAGAGGATGCGGTTCTTCCTTTTTCTGCGAAGAGCAGTATGATTTTTGGAAGGGCTTTTCGCGTTAGAACAAATCCATAATGGTGTGGGGCTGATTTTTGTCTGAGGTGGATGTTTGAGAGGGACGGTATGTTAAGCATTGCACTCAAAAGACTTATTTTGGTTGGTGCATGCGGACATGATGGAGGGTATATATACAGTATGGAGTTGGAAGCAGGGAGTTGGTTTAAGGTAAGCTGATGGCTTGGTAAGGGAGGACCGTGGAGGAGATTGGCGGAAATGGCAAGAAAGGGGAGAGCGGATGGATTTGTTACGGTGGGTTGTTGGGCCGAATTAATGGTAAAAGCCCAAGTATTTATTTAAATAGAAATTTGTTTGAAACCAAATATATACGCAACTTGAAATCGAAATATCTTCTAACCTCATTATCAGAATTACGAACGGTCAGATCCTTGGGACGGTATGGACGAGAGCTACACACTGGGACTGACTGGAAGTCCATCGGAGCTCGATACAATTTATGGCGAAATAAATTGTTCGACTGAATCAATGAACGCAAACCGATATTTATCGGTTAACGCGCAAATGTGAGTAAATCTCACTAACTCTGAACAGTTTATAATTTCATGTTATATTTTTAGAACTGTTAGATATTGGCTGATTTACTGTATGTTGACCGTTTGATTGAACTGCTAGTCAGTTAGTTAAATTTTCTATATCGATTCTGTTTAACAGAATATATCATATAGAACTGAAAAGTGATGTTATCTATATTGTTTAACATCTGTGATGCAGGGAAACAGGTTGGAGGAATCCAACTGGATTCCTCAACATTTATTTTACTGTTTTCATATATTGTGATATATGATGTGTTATATAATCTGTTATGGATTATGGGTGTTGGAATGATGTTGATCATTGTTATTCGATATTGTAAATATCATAAAAGACCATGGGATGTAAAAAGAAGTATTTCAATGTATATTGAAATAAAGGAATTTTATAAAATCATAGGATTTTATAAAAGGAAATTTTTATAAAACGAACACGGTTTTATAAAAGGGATATTTATTTAGAAAATAAATAGAAGTTATAAATAGGAAATATTTGTAACGGTAAATAGAAGTTATAAATAGGAAATATTTGTAACGGTAAATAAAGTTATAAATAGGATATTTGTAACGGTAAGTAAACGTTACAAAAAAAAGGAAATAGTTGTAACGGAAAGCGTAGTTTATCAAAAAGAAGTTAATCGATGTTAGTTAATCGATTAAGTGTTAAAGTAAAAAGAAGTTAATCGATGTTAGTTAATCGATTATTGTTAAAGTTAAAAAGAAGTTAATCGATGTTAGTTAATCGTTTATTGTTAAAGTTAAAAAGAAGTTAATCGATGTTAGTTAATCGATTAGTGATAAAGTTAAAAAGAAGTTAATCGATGTTAGTTAATCGATTAGAGAATAAAGTAAAAGAAGTTAATCGATGTTAGTTAATCGATTAGAGAATAAAGTTGAAAGGAGATAATCGAATATAGTTATTCGAATAGAAGCAAATGAGTTAATCGAATATAGTTATTCGAATAGAAAGTAAAAGGAATTATCGAATATAGTTTATTCGAAAAGAGTAAGTGAAATGAGTAAATAAATAGCGTTAGTCAAATAGTGTTAGTCCAATAGAGTTAATTGATAGGGGTTAGTCCAATAGAGTTAATTGATAAGAGTCAATCGAATATAGTTATTCGAAGGAGGGTTAA
Source organism: Allium sativum (assembly GCA_030737875.1). Classification (NCBI taxonomy): domain Eukaryota; kingdom Viridiplantae; phylum Streptophyta; class Magnoliopsida; order Asparagales; family Amaryllidaceae; genus Allium; species Allium sativum. Next base: position 804,706,957 of record CM060921.1, on the reverse strand, counting down.
GTAAGGAAGTTTGTTAAAGAAATATAAAGTGAACTTTGTCTATTTCAAAGTTAGAAATGTTGTTCAGTTAAGGTCTGAGAGGTAGTTCTACCCCAACTTGATTGACTTCGTTTTTAACTAAGGAATAGTTAAGGTTCGACAGTAAAGAAAATGGTTTGAGTTGGCATCGCGATGGTTTGTTTAAACATCTGTCTAAGTCCAATGAAGAAGCTTTGGAAATGTTTTCCAAATAAGAAACCAGAAGTGTTTTCTAATAAAGAAAACAAGGAAATGGAAATGTTTTCCATTGTTAATAACGTATATTTTCCCAATTTAGAAAATAAGGAATATTGAACGTAGGGAAACATGAGATAAGTAAATTAATGAACTAAAGAGATGAATGTTGAATGATGTTTGATCGATATAATTTCCATTTGGAAAAAATATCATTGTTTGCACACCTATTTTTATTCGATAGTTAAATCACAGACTATCGAAGTTTTGACCATTTTAACGTTGTTAATATGGAGAGACCGGTTGGATTATTATCCAAAGAACCACTCTGTATTGGCATAAGCATTGCGAATCATATATGCCAAAGATAATTGAAGACGGAGTTATGCAAGGGCTATCCTGTTTACAGAATAGTGCCTTCGGTTCATCCTGTTCCTGGATGACTTGTATGGACGGATGTCTGACAGAGTATTTCCAGACGATCACATATATTGATTTCTCCAACCGTACCAAGAGTGGAAGCGGAGGAGGAAACTTCTTTTAGCTAACGCGTAATGTATGGTTGAGGACGTCAACCGGTGATTTGATGGATTTGACAATGTGGCATTCAAAGTGAATCTGATGTGATGTTAAAGCGTAGCTTCTAGCCTCATCATCCGGTAAATGACAGAAATCGGGCAGGCAGCATGGCTAAGTCGGTCGCACCGAAGTAGGGTGTATAATCACCTGATCTAGAGTTTCATTTTCTTCTAAAAATCTATTGTTGATGCTGTCCCATTCGGGAAACGGTTGCTGATCCCAACTGTTGGTGATATACATTCGATACACTCAAGCGAAATGAGTGGTCGGTCATGTGTGGCCGGGTTGCAAGATGTTCTTGTTGAACCCAGTGTATTCCTCTCTAGAGGTACATTAGCAAAAGGTGGATCCATACCTTGTCATAGTTGGAAATCCATTTCCCAATACGTGCTTGCGGTTTTGATTGTATACTATATATGTAGAACGTGAGATGAAAGCGTTCTGCAAGATGATTATATATATACTGTGGTTGATAGACATTATTATAATATCAAAAGGTTTTTGATATAAAGATATTTTGGATTCTCATAAGGGAAAAACCCGTTCCGTTATGCGGCGTGGTCTTATGAGATATCGTTTACTTGTTCGAACTGTTTTTAAACTGTTTTACTCACACCAGTCCCATGACTGACCCGGAGTTTATTTTGTTGTTTTCCCTAAACTCTTGGGTGCCTAAATTTGTACGGGCAGTCAAGTAGTCGGGATTTACAGATATACTGGAAGAGCTTGGAGCAGGAGGCTTCAGGATGTTATAGCTATAGTTATTTCCGCTGTGTTGTAAGTGATGTACTTTGATAATGATATGTATATTCAAGTACTGATTTGTATTTCAAAGTTATGTTATGAAATATATTTATTCGTTCCGCTGTGAGATTCGTGTTACTCTGATGTTGCGTTCTTCTTCTTCTTCTATTCTAAGTTTCTATCTTATCTTTCCTCACCCTCTAATTTCTTTCACTAATTACCAGGATTTCTCGATGTTTTGGTTATCGACGTCGTGTTTATGTCGATAACCAAAGTCGCTCAAAATCCGGGTCGTTATAGTTGGTATCAGAGCTTAAGTTAAGAATTACTTGGCTCTGTGGCGTGACTCGGTAGAGATAGGGTTAGTAATACCCTAGACGGAGATTGAGTGTATATATACGAGTGAACGTACTTGTTATTTGATATAAAAATTTGTTTTATATTGTGGAGATTCATTGGTTGAGTTGTTTATGGGTTCTGGTCGATCAGTTTGATCCACTGTATCGGTAGGAGTTACTAAACACTTGAATACGATGAACCATCATGGTATGTTTTGAAAGAGGGTAAACGAAATAGTTTACCCAACGTATATTTTGAATATATTGGATATATTGGTTGTTATTATAATCGAGTAAGATTATAAATTAAATGGTTATGTAAATAACCAATCAGAATGCATATAAGTGAAATGCGTGAATCAGATGAGTTAAATCTGAAATTTAAAACCAGATATTGAAGTTAAAACTCTGGAGAACTGGATAAGTGTTTGTAAATGGATTGGGTTAAAAATAAGGAAAATTTAAGATCCTGGGAGATTTTAAATTGTTTTGCAAGCAGTGTGAATTATATTTCAAAGTGGAAATGTTTAGAAATGGTTTTATAGTATTGAACTCACTTCGATCGCTGGAAAATAGATTCTGATGATGACCGCTGCATCATCAGTATTCATTTTCGAGTTGTAAGTGACGAATTACTACCAAAGATATTGTTTTGAATTTGTTTTGGGAAAGACAAGTGGTGTTGAATTTCAAAATAGAATTTGAATATATAGAATTTGAATTTTGAAATAGATTTGAAATATTAACTTGTTTTAAAAGAAATAAAACGATAAGTTCCTTTATAAACAAAGTATGAATAGTTCTTTTATAAACGAAGTTTATAAATGAAATGAAAAGAATTATCATTGGATAATTCAGAACAAAAGAATACAAGTGTGAAATTGAAAGGAAAAAAACCTATTTTCAAAAGGTAGAAATATCGATTTCAAAAGGAATTGAAATCAAGCCTTATTTAAAGAATGAATAAAGAAAGTTTGAAAAGGAATTTGAATAAAGGAAGTTCAAACATAGGATTTGAATATAGAAAATTCAAAGGGGATTTGAATAAAGAAGATTCAAATAGAATTGAATTTGAAATTTGAATAAGAGATTTGAAATGAAATTCAAATATAGAATTTGAATAAGAGAATCGAAATGGAACTTGAATATAGGAAATTCAAATAAAATTGAAATAGAATTCAATTAGTTGATAAACAAGTTAAACCTAAATTTGAACATGTATATTCAAATAAAAAGGTGAAATGGGCAAACCAGTAATTTGAAAATCACTTAACGAACTATGTTAAAATGATTGGATTAAGTTGAAATGAATTAGAAATGTATAAATATACATGAGATAGGTATGGATAGATATGAAGGTATATAAATAGAATGCTCGACGAAAAGGTATGTATTTAATTCCATATGAGATTTTATGTGCCGTATCGGCTAGCCGCTTGGCTTTTCTTTTTCTTTTGATTGGAGAAGGCCTGTGTGGCAGTCTGGGGATTTTCCCGATGCTCCCGGTACAAAGGAGGTTATGGCGAATTTTTCCGGAAATTTAAGGAGTTAGAATATTTTTAAAATAATTCGATAGTTAGAAATCAACGTATCGATATGTATAGAAGTCGATAAGGAAACGAACTTAGAAATAGAGTAGTATATTCAAAAAGGAAGTATAAGAATAAAATCTCGTAAGAATAGAAAGAGAAAGTGTATACGTGTTTAAAAGTGAATAAGTAGTTATGTGGTATTGATTATTCGAGTAAGTAGTCATATCTGTTTTGACGTTATAAATGTTATTCAGTCAAGGTCTGAGAGGTAGTTATACCCCAACTTGATTGATTTCATTATTAACAAATAAATGGTAAGATTCCAGGCTCTAAGATCAATGTTGGATAAGAGTTAGTTGAATATAGTATTTGGATTGTCGTAACGATGTTTTACACAACATCCGTTTTAACCCAAATAAGTGTAAGCTTGGAAATAGAATAAAGAATATTTCCTAAGTATAGAAATAAACGAGATCGGAAAAGAGATACGTAATTGGAATATTTTCCAATTATAAATAGCATATATTTTCTAAAGTTTAGAAAATAAAGGAAGGCGATATTCGGAAATGTTTTCCAAATAACGTAAAAGCCAATATGGTTATTGAAAATATTTGGTTAACAAATATTGATAAAGAAATAGAGAAGTGATTTAACTAGTGGAATATTAATTAAGGGCTCAGTGACATGTTAAAAAGGAAATTTTGATTTTTGAAAAGAGTAAACTGTTTGAAAACTCCCAGGGAAAGATTGTTTGAATTTGAAAACAAATTTAACAGAAATTTGTGGAAGCAAAATTGAATTAAAGTAAAACCAGTAAAGTGGTAACCGAGGTTGAATTAGAATGATATCAAGACAAATTGAATTGTAAGATTCAAATTTGAAATATGAAGTGATAATCAAGTTAAGAGTTGGGAATCGAGAAGAAACTCGAGTTGAAATGATATTGGCTCTGATATAAGCGAATGGTTGTGTCGTGGATAAAAGCAGATTTGAATTTGATTGGGATGACCCTTGTATCCGCTCAGGTGGAAAGGATGTAATGATATGCAAAAAAAAGGTACAAGTTTATATTTTTATTGCATATAAGGTTTATGAGCCGAATTGGCAAGCCGCTGGGCTGTTTGATTTTCTTTTGGGTTGAAGATGGCCCAGAGAGGCAAGTGGGAGTTTGACCGATTGACCAGTACAAAGGAGGTGCTGGCGAAATTTTTTCGAAGAGTTAAGGCATTAGAAAATTTTCAGGATTTTTGAAAATTTTCGATAATAGGAATTAATTAATAATTTAATTGAAATTAAATTGGTTCAGTTGAAACTGAAGTTAAGAAGTGAACAAATATGTTCTTACCAGTCGATAGGGTCGTCCTCTACCTTTTAGCAATTTCGAGGACGAAATTTTTTTAAGTAGGGAAGATTGTAATGACCTGCATTGGCAGAGGTATTATGATTAATTTATTTAGTTATTTAAATGATGGGTTAGAGAATTTAATGGTCATGGAATTAAATAATGGTGAATATTTAATTAAAATATTAAATTTAATAATATATTTAATTCTGAAATAAACAGAATTTACTGAAATGGCGATATGGTGTGAACCGGATCATCTGTGATATTTCATTCAGCTTGGAATTTGAATTGGGATAACAAATATATTCAATCGTCTACAGTTGAACGTATAATTTATAATATAATTATAATCGAGCGCGTAACGACGCGGCAGTTCGCTGTTTGGCGATTTGAACTTCAACTGAATGTACAGAGTTTGTTTTAAATCGGATTTCTGTGAAACAAGAAACGTGTGGTGCTGGTGGAGTATACCTTTCTAGTGGAAGAGAAAAATCAGGATTTTTGTCGTGTAGATTTTGAGATATTTCCAAATCAAATTTCAGAATAGTCGCTATAGAATCGTTTATCGACCGTAACAGTTTATTCGATATAATTAGAGATCGGGTTTGAATTTGGACAAGGTTCTTTTTGGACATAGTGATAATTTAATTTTTAGAATTTTACTGTAATTTTTAATTAATTAAATAAGCACTTTTTATTTTGAAGTATTTTGCACCCTGTATCGATATTTTGGGGTTTCACAATATGAGTCAACCTACCGATATTATTATATTTCTGAAATCGTGACACTTTACTGAATACAACGGTATCCTTATTTCAGTCTGTACGTGGAAGGAATTAAATGAAATGAGGGTATATAGGAATAAATAATATATATATATATCCATAACATCTGTAAACCTACTTTTTCCACGGTAAACAAACCATCCACATTCCATTTACTTATAACCACACAAACCCGTTGGTGTTCACATAGACCACGTAACAATTTCCTAAATAACTAAGAAATTTAAAACATTTTAAATAAGCGGTTGTTCCTATATAACCTTAAGACCTAATTGTATTTCATTCTCTTCAGCAAAACGGTCGCCGCTATTCCTTTTACTTCCAATGAAAATGGCGATCTTCTACAAACCTCAAAATCAATTCGAAAAGAACTCATAAAATCTCAACCTCGATTTCGTTTTACACCAGGTCTCGAGAGCTTTAGGATGCTACGACCTTTAGGGGACTCGACGTAGTATTTTCCTCAATGTGTTTCAATACCGTGGCATAGGGTTATGGGTTGCCGTCGTCAAGGGCAACGATGAGAGGTGGAGTCTGAAGAGAAAGGGTAAAGGAAGATGAGGGGTAGGTTCTGGGGTCGGTCTGTTCAGATTCGGTCATCCATGATGACCGAAAAATGGATTTAAAGGGGACGAGTTGCTTTTGTTTTGGGTGAAATTGTATTACTCTGTTCGCCATGAGTCAGGGAAGAGGATGCGGTTCTTCCTTTTTCTGCGAAGAGCAGTATGATTTTTGGAAGGGCTTTTCGCGTTAGAACAAATCCATAATGGTGTTGGGCAGATTTTTGTCTGAGGTGGATGTTTGAGAGGGACGGTATGTTAGGCATTCCACTCAGAAGACTTATTTTGGTTGGTGCATGCGGACATGATGGAGGGTATATATACAGTATGGAGTTGGAAGCAGGGAGTTGGTTTAAGGTAAGCTGATGGCTTGGTAAGGGAGGACCGTGGAGGAGATTGGCGGAAATGGCAAGAAAGGGGAGAGCGGATGGATTTGTTACGGTGGGTTGTTGGGCCGAATTAATGGTAAAAGCCCAAGTATTTATTTAAATAGAAATTTGTTTGAAACCAAATATATACGCAACTTGAAATCGAGATATCTTCTAACCTCATTATCAGAATTACGAACGGTCAGATCCTTGGGACGGTATGGACGAAAGCTACACACTGGGACTGACTGGAAGTCCATCGGAGCTCGATACAATTTATGGCGAAATAAATTGTTCGACTGAATCAATGAACGCAAACCGATATTTATCGGTTAACGCGCAAATGTGAGTAAATCTCACTAACTCTGAACAGTTTATAATTTCATATTATATTTTTATAGAACTGTTAGATATTGGCTGATTTACTGTATGTTGACCGTTTGATTGAACTGCTAGTCAGTTAGTTAAATTTTCTATATTGATTCTGTTTAACAGAATATATCATATAGAACTGAAAAGTGATGTTATCTATATTGTTTAACATCTGTGATGCAGGGAAACAGGTTGGAGGAATCCAACTGGATTCCTCAACATTTATTTTACTGTTTTCATATATTGTGATATATGATGTGTTATATAATCTGTTATGGATTATGGGTGTTGGAATGATGTTGATCATTGTTATTCGATATTGTAAATATCATAAAAGACCCTGGGATGTAAAAAGAAGTATTTCAATGTATATTGAAATAAAGGAATTTTATAAAATCATAGGATTTTATAAAAGGAAATTTTTATAAAACGAACACGGTTTTATAAAAGGGATATTTATTTAGAAAATAAATAGAAGTTATAAATAGGAAATATTTGTAACGGTAAATAGAAGTTATAAATAGGAAATATTTGTAACGGTAAATAGAAGTTATAAATAGGATATTTGTAACGGTAAGTAAACGTTACAAAAAAAAAGGAAATAGTTGTAACGGAAAGCGTAGTTTATCAAAAAGAAGTTAATCGATGTTAGTTAATCGATTAAGTGTTAAAGTAAAAAGAAGTTAATCGATGTTAGTTAATCGGTTATTGTTAAAGTTAAAAAGAAGTTAATCGATGTTAGTTAATCGATTATTGTTAAAGTTAAAAAGAAGTTAATCGATGTTAGTTAATCGATTAGTGTTAAAGTTAAAAAGAAGTTAATCGATGTTAGTTAATCGATTAGAGAATAAAGTAAAAGAAGTTAATCGATTTTAGTTAATCGATTAGAGAATAAAGTTGAAAGGAGATAATCGAATATAGTTATTCGAATAGAAGCAAATGAGTTAATCGAATATAGTTATTCGAATAGAAAGTAAAAGGAATTATCGAATATAGTTTATTCGAAAAGAGTAAGTGAAATGAGTAAATAAATAGCGTTAGTCAAATAGTGTTAGTCCAATAGAGTTAATTGATAGGGGTTAGTCCAATAGAGTTAATTGATAAGAGTCAATCGAATATAGTTATTCGAAGGAGGGTTAAGTAAGGAAGTTTGTTAAAGAAATATAAAGTGAACTTTGTCTATTTCAAAGTTAGAAATGTTGTTCAGTTAAGGTCTGAGAGGTAGTTCTACCCCAACTTGATTGACTTCGTTTTTAACTAAGGAATAGTTAAGGTTCGACAGTTAAGGAAATGGTTTGAGTTGGCATTGCGATGGTTTGTTTAAACATCTGTCTAAGTCCAATGAAGAAGCTTTGGAAATGTTTTCCAAATAAGAAACCAGAAGTGTTTTCTAATAAAGAAAACAAGGAAATGGAAATGTTTTCCATTGTTAATAACGTATATTTTCCCAATTTAGAAAATAAGGAATATTGAACGTAGGGAAACATGAGATAAGTAAATTAATGAACTAAAGAGATGAATGTTGAATGATGTTTGATCGATATAATTTCCATTTGGAAAAAATATCATTGTTTGCACACCTATTTTTATTCGATAGTTAAATCACAGACTATCGAAGTTTTGACCATTTTAACGTTGTTAATATGGAGAGACCGGTTGGATTATTATCCAAAGAACCACTCTGTATTGGCATAAGCATTGCGAATCATATATGCCAAAGATAATTGAAGACGGAGTTATGCAAGGGCTATCCTGTTTACAGAATAGTGCCTTCGGTTCATCCTGTTCCTGGATGACTTGTATGGACGGATGTCTGACAGAGTATTTCCAGACGATCACATATATTGATTTCTCCAACCGTATCAAGAGTGGAAGCGGAGGAGGAAACTTCTTTTAGCTAACGCGTAATGTATGGTTGAGGACGTCAACTGGTGATTTGATGGATTTGACAATGTGGCATTCAAAGTGAATCTGATGTGATGTTAAAGCGTAGCTTCTAGCCTCATCATCCGGTAAATGACAGAAATCGGGCAGGCAGCATGGCTAAGTCGGTCGCACCGAAGTAGGGTGTATAATCACCTGATCTAGAGTTTCATTTTCTTCTAAAAATCTATTGTTGATGCTGTCCCATTCGGGAAACGGTTGCTGATCCCAACTGTTGGTGATATACATTCGATACACTCAAGCGAAATGAGTGGTCGGTCATGTGTGGCCGGGTTGCAAGATGTTCTTGTTGAACCCAGTGTATTCCTCTCTAGAGGTACATTAGCAAAAGGTGGATCCATACCTTGTCATAGTTGGAAATCCATTTCCCAATACGTGCTTGCGGTTTTGATTGTATACTATATATGTAGAACGTGAGATGAAAGCGTTCTGCTAGATGATTATATATATACTGTGGTTGATAGACATTATTATAATATCAAAAGGTTTTTGATATAAAGATATTTTGGATTCTCATAAGGGAAAAACCCGTTCCGTTATGCGACGTGGTCTTATGAGATATCGTTTACTTGTTCGAACTGTTTTTAAACTGTTTTACTCACACCAGTCCCATGACTGACCCGGAGTTTATTTTGTTGTTTTCCCTAAACTCTTGGGTGCCTAAATTTGTACGGGCAGTCAAGTAGTCGGGATTTACAGATATACTGGAAGAGCTTGGAGCAGGAGGCTTCAGGATGTTATAGCTATAGTTATTTCCGCTGTGTTGTAAGTGATGTACTTTGATAATGATATGTATATTCAAGTACTGATTTGTATTTCAAAGTTATGTTATGAAATATATTTATTCGTTCCGCTGTGAGATTCGTGTTACTCTGATGTTGCGTTCTTCTTCTTCTTCTTCTTCTTCTATTCTAAGTTTCTATCTTATCTTTCCTCACCCTCTAATTTCTTTCACTAATTACCAGGATTTCTCGACGTTTTGGTTATCGACGTCGTGTTTATGTCGATAACCAAAGTCGCTCAAAATCCGGGTCGTTACATATTATTACTTACAGTTTACTCTCTTATTCTTCAATACGATCGAAGCCCCCCTATTCTCCAGTCACGCTCCACTTCCCATGCATCGACTTCTTTACTCAACACCACTTCCGTCCACACGCCCCTGCTACCAAAGGCTGCAAGTCCTTCATCTTCCAATCCGCCACAACACATCGCGCACTGGTCCACGCATTTCCATTTCTTTCATTGATCCTCCACTGCGGATTTCCTTTTTCCTCTCCTTGCTGTTTCCAACGCACCAACCTCACTATCCCATCATCCCCCAGTTCTCACGTTAACTGATCAAAGGAACACCACCGTTCCTTTCTTCTTCAGCCAGCGTATGCTTTGTTTCTTTTTTTTAATATATATATATACATATATCTGTTTTATTCTGTTCTAACGAATAGGATGACCTGCTCTGCTTATATACGCACGGCACCTTGTTCATCACGGTAAGAGGTTGTTTGGTTAACACGGTTTTGATGCCTTGGCAGTAACGTTTTCGTTTGTAGGGTGGCTGTAGATTACTAGGTGGGTTTGCAGTATTGTCATTCGGTGTTGTGTCAATGTAGGTCCGCAGATGGAACTGGAGAAGAAGCGCACTGGTTCTCAGCATGTGCGTGGATACGGTTTCCCAAAGATTATATGTGTGAGTTTTTCTTTTCTACAGAAATCAGGGGTAGGATAGCTGATGTAAATACAGTTCGTCCTGTGCATGAATTGTAACACGTCAATTAATTTAAATATAGGCTGAGTACGCTAGCGTAGCTGGAAAAGGTGAGTACCAAAGGTTTTAAGCATTCAATTGGGGTAGGTATTCTACTGTATGAACAAGGCTGTACAATAGAACAGCGTAAGTTTTCAGTGTCCATTTTTCCTTGGTGTGACTTATATAGCATGTGCAAACGTTCCTCTCCTATATATTTAAATTTTTAGTGTACCGCATTACATGAGATTTCGTTTATGTCCGAGCCATTGCGGACAGAAATAAGAATACGGTCGTGTCGAGTGAGATGGCACGATCCCAAAAATATAATAATATAGGTCCGTTAACTTATTTTGTGAAACCTCGAAATGTTGATATAGGGTGTAAAATACTCCGAATAAAAAGTTGCGTATTTAATTTATTAAAAATTACAGTAAGATTCTAAAAATTATATTATAACTACGTCTCAAAAGAACCTTGTCCAGATTCGAATCCAGTATGCAGTTATATCAAATAAACCGTTACGGTCGATGAACGATTCTATAACGACTATTCGAAATTTTAATCTAGGCATATCTTACCATCTACATGATGAAATCACAATTTTTCTCTTTTATCAGAAAAATATAATCAAATCGATCCAACGTTTCTGGTTTCACAGAATTTCGACTTAAAACGAATTATGTATACTTAGTTGAAGTTCAGAACGAAATTTACGAACTACCGCGCCATTTCTAGTTCGTTTATAATTTAATTATATATTAAACGTTCTGACGTCGTTTTAATAATGAATATATTTATATAATTCCAAATAAACTATATTTAAACCACTTTAAATCGCTCGTTCACATTATACAGCAAATTCAGTATTTTCCCAATATCCCAAAAATAAAATATTATTATATTATTAATTTAAATATTCAAATTAAAATGGCCAGATCCCCTTATTTAAATTCAGATCAATATTTTAAATAAATAAAATATTTTAAATAATTGGTCAGAAAATACGGGACATTACATTTTCCTTCTCTGGTCAAGCTTCAACTAAAATTCTCATGACTGTTTCCTTTCTTCTTTACTTTTCAAGCTTACAGTGAAAGAAACCCATGGCCACTTCAATAAAAAATCCATAACTTCCAATCTATTCACTTTCAGCCAAAATAATTCACACGAAGGTTGTTCAGATTTTCATTTCTGATTTTTAGAAGTTAACGGATCTAGATTTCATCAACTATCAAAAGAGAAATCTCTCTTTTTTAAGAAAAATGTCAATTTGCAAAGGAAACTTCTAAAATTTTTTTCTCCTAATCTAGAGAGAATTAAATCGCGCTGTCATCACAATTGAGATCAGCGAAGCAAGGAGTATTTTTGGTGTAAGTTTCATGCGATTCCGTGTCGATGATCGAAAAAGTTGAAATTTAAGTTTGAAGATAATCGAAGAATCAAGCAAAGATAGGAAAATCCGAGTATGGCATGGCGATGAGGGAGGAGAGAGCTTCAATGCGGTGTATTTTGGTGGTATTCGATGAGAAAAACTGACTAGACTTTTTAATGGTGGCGTGTGGTTTTGTCTCCTGGAGCAAGCTCGGATTTTGGAGGAGGCAGCCGGTGTTTATGGGAATGTGTGCAGTAAGAAGAGGAGGATAAGAGAAATCAGTTGGTTCTTTCCGATAGGAGAATGGTGTGGAGATTTGGTGGTGCGTGTGCACACGTGCACGGTGAAATTTGGGTCTAGGTGTGAGGAAAAAAAAGAACAGCGCAAGGAGAAAGGAGAAGAAGAAGAAAGGGCCACGTTCAAGTGGATCGATGCTTTCGGGCCTTGGGACTTCTTTAGCTGGGGTATAATTCTTTTGCTTGTTTAAGTTAGTTTTTAGTGTAAACTTTGTCGGTTAATATCTCATTCGTTTTAAATCGGATTTACACACCATTGGATCCGTTAGAATCGTATCGGAAAATAGAATCCATCAATATATAATTCTGTTAGTTGTAGTTAAATAAAATTTATGGAAATAAAATGAAATACCTATATATATATATATATATAACGACATATATAACGAATGATGTTGTTAATTCAAATTCCGATATTTATAGTTAGCAGAATAAGTACCGGTGCTAATGGATATGGATCGAAGCGATACGAGTAGCGGTGTCGGTGTTCACGAACTTGTCAGTCCTGGTTATGAAGCCGTGGAGTTTTTCAGTGAGTACATTTAATTTAATTTAATTATTTTATTAAATTATAAATTATGGAATAATTATAATTAGAGGAGATTGGTTATAATCAGTAGTTGTTTGGATATGGATGTTATTGAGTGAATGGATGCGCATGCATGTAGATCACACTGAACATTGAAAAGCGTTATTGACAGTAACGCTTGTGCACAGATGATTTTTTTTATTGATGATGATTATTATGTATGATCATCTGATTTATATGTTTGATTTATTTTGTTTGCATGATGCACATACAAAACCATGGTTGTGGAATCATACAGATAACCGATTAAATTCTCCTTCCATATAAATGAAGATTTTTTTTTCAAATATTAAAATTGTATTCTTTTAAGTCAAAATTTTAAATTTGAAAGAGATTTGGAATTTAAATATAATATTTTATAATATTATATACCGACCACTCTATGATGACAGAGAGGATGGTGTCTAGGCTTGGGTTTGGAAATCCAGTTTTCTGCTCTCCTTGGCTATCCCTAACTGGTCCGATGGAAGAAACAGTTAATTCAAAATATAAATTGAATTTGAATTTGAAGTTGTTTTAAACTTAGAAAAAACTGAGTTGAATTAAATTAATGAAGCTTAAAATTTTTGACGTTTAAAATTTAAACTTAAATTTAAATCAAAAGGGTTTTGAATTCCTATGGTTTACAAGTTATTTAAATTAAAATTTAGATTGGGAAATGATTTTTATTTAATTTAAAAATCCATTTTGAAATTTAGTTGTTTGAAATTTTAATTTTAAATTAAAAAGGATCTGAAGGAATTATATTTAAATCGTTTTATAACGCGCTACGGCGCGATAGTTCGTAAATATCAATTTAAATTTTCAAACGATTATCACTTGACCATTTGAAATCGGTTTGACTTAAGACAAGAAACGTTGATTTTCGAATATTAATAGTTTTTTAATGGAAAAGGAATTTCCAAATTTCAGCGTACGATTTCAAGTTATATTTAAAACAAATTTGGAAAAGGTTGTCGTACGTGCAGTCGACGGCCATAAGGGAAAATCAAGGGAAAACAAATTCTAAAAAATTAAGGAACTTTTCTTACTTTATTTGTTTAAAGTGATTAGAATAGAAATTTGAATTTTTAAATCTACTTGATTTAAATGGCAATTACAGCATTTCAGTGAACTTTCAAACGTTATTATCATTTTGCTAAAAAGAAATTGGCAGCGCTTTCAATAACATTCCAAACGTAATTATCATTATCCAAAGAGTAATAGGTTTAGAAATTTAAATAGCGAACCGTTATTTCAAATGGTGAAATGGATTGTAAATGGTTTGGAAAAGTTTTAAGTGAATAAATATGGAATTATTTATTGATTCTAAAAGTTTGAGTTTAAAAGGGAAATAAGTTGAATATAAGTCAAATTAACTCTATCAAACTTATATTTGAATATAATTTGTTTGGATTATCGTGAATTGAATTGCAATCCAAAGGAAGCTTTGGTAAGTTGGAAGATGTAAGGAAAGGAATAAAAATGTATGTTCTAGGCGTAAGAATTTGAAAGGTATGTTTGAATAGAAGGATTGATAAATTTAATATTGGGTTTTCAAATTTAAGGGTTAAGATAACAACGGAATTTATGATCAATCCAACCTTGATTTAGAAATGAATGTATAATGATTTGGAAGGAAAATTGAATTGAGAACCTGTGTGGTCCATAACCATTGTTTTATGAATACGCTTATTACTTGGAAATACCGGGATCGGATTTAAGTCCGAAAACCATCCCAAGTAATAATACGACGCATGAAGCAAATTCAGGACTTGGAATCGATGAATGAAGATCGTGGTTCTTCACAAATCGAATGGACTATATGCTGATTGGTTTCTTTACTGAATAGCTACAGTAGAGAGATGCCCCTATTACCGGAGTGGCAGGAAGTCCGAACGTGTTGGGAGAACTTTTGGATTTTGTTCCGTTCAGACCCAGGATGAACTTGTATGAATTGTGTGCATGGCATTGTAATTGACGGCATAACACTGATTTCCGTTGATATGTATCTGGTTGTGACGTATGAGCTAAAAGTGGTTATGTATGGATGGAAATCATTGGTCATGTTGTGAACGGATAATGTGACATACTTAAGAGATGAAATGAGCTTGCACGATCAGGGCATTGCTTTCTAGGCATGCTTTGTGTATGACGTGACATCGACAAACCTCACACCCCAGATGATGAGAAACTGGCGGTTAGGTTGTGTGTGTATATATATATATAAATTGATGATGACCGCTGCAGCAGTGGAAAACCACTTATGACTTATGGAATAAGGTATGTTCGGGGGGCCGTGTCTGGTCGAAAACCGTTGATCTACCTCGGGATTTGTATTGGTGTCCGCATCTGGATGAAAAACCCGTGATTACATTTCGTCTGTGTTCCAATTGATCTTTCGTGTTAGGAATCATCAAGTTGGAAAACCAAATCTCCAATACGAGCCATACGATTTTGATTGTGTGTGTATATATATATATATATATATATATATATATATATATATATATATATATATGGCGACATAATATTATGGGGTATTATGCCGTCTAGGATTAATACATTTATTTGCGAAATGGTTTTCCATACTATATGATTGTACTGAAAGAGGTCTTTTACGTATGAAAGCATGTTTGGTTATCATAAGATGAACCTCGCCCATCTGGTGTGCGCTTGCATTGTGTGATGTGGGACGAGCTTATGATAGCTTCATTTTCAAAAAGTCATTGCGTATTTATATGCAAGGGCATTCACATGGAGTAAACCCGTTCCGCATTAGCGGCGTGGTCCGGTGAACTTCCCAACTTTAAAATAAATCCTAAAAGCAACTGTTTTATGTTCTCACACCAGTCCCATGACTAACCTGGAGTTTATTGTTCCTTCCTACACTCTGGGTGCCCACTAATTTCCACATGGGCAGCTAGTGTTTAGTTTTACAGTTATAGATTATTGGAGCAAGATTCGTCACACTTTCTAGGTTGGAGTTCACGCTAGAGTCTGGAGCTTCCTCTATAATATACTGCTTCTTCCACTGAGAGTGTATTTATTTTTCTTCCGCTGTATATTGTTGTAACTCTGATGTAATATTGTATTATGTAAAGAAAGTTCTGTTATTTTGTTCAATATATGTATGTACCCATAACAATTCGTCTTTATGAACGGTTTGAGTTGGTTTAATTACCGGCAAAAACTGGGAAAAAAGGCGGGTCGTTACAGTTGGTATCAGAGCTTTGGTTTATACCAATCTATGGGGTGCGACGTATTTTGAACAAAAGATAGGACTCATCAGAGTTATAACGTCTCATTAGAGATAGGGTCAGAAATGCCCAAGAATGATATTTTGGAATATTATGTCAAGAGAGTGAAACACCCCACCTCCGTTAGGGTCACTCTCAAAGGGAATGCCCTAATTTTGGTGGAGGTTTATAAGTACAAGTCACAGATATACAAGACAGATATAAGAACACATATTTGTAAACAGCGGAAGAACAACAAACTTTATTTCATCAAGTCAAATACGTGTTACAACAACATCCTTTCCAAAAACATAACATAACACTTCATAATCTGTCTTGAGTACATTATTTTTAAAGAAGCATAAATAAAACATAGACAAACTGCCAAAGCCCCATAGTGGATTATCCAAAGCCATAGTTCAAAACAGGAAAGTCCAAGCAATACATTTCTCTTCTTCAAGCTGGATGTTGAGGTAGGTCAAGCTGCTGTGTTCCCTCCCTGAGGACCTGGGGGGGGGAACGAAAGAAAGAAGACGAAAGAAAAATAGAGTCAGACATAAAGCCTGAGTAAGTCTAGTACTACTTTGTCTATGAATAAAGAACTGGGTATGATAAGTAATAACAAGAAGTGGGCAAACACTATAACTTGGTTAAGTTGTCTAGGGTCGAATATACTATCGTACCCCATGTTAATCTCTGAACCCATATAAACTAGTTTCCAATTTGCACCCCATAATCAGGGTGATGTGATCCATTCAATGATGATCGGCTCCTACTCGCATAGTTACATGTGTCTTACGGCCCCCGATGTCTGTAGTTACCTATGCTGGTCCCACCATGGGGTGTATCAAGTCCCATAGTGGCAACCCGACACAACCTTAGAGTGCAAAGGTATGCTACTGGTGTCCAGTGCTTTATTTTTCTGCGCCGGAGTGCGTGCACGCCCGCACACCGTTAGAACCTACACTGCTACACCACCGCCGTCGATTTGACCTCTTACAATCAGCCCAGTAATCGTGCCCCACCCTGCCTAGTTTCAGGGTATCCTGATACACCTTTTAGGGTTACTGCTTAAAAGGGTCCCCCGTTACTAGGTTTTCTATCTCTAGCCAACATGCTAAGTTGGTTAAGTGTTTCCTAACCTAACCCCACCAGTCCGTTTAGTTTAGCATGTTCCATTTTGATTAAGTCTTTAGTCCACTTAATCCTAACAATCCTGACTCAGCCTTAATTGTCTTATTAAGGCCCGGACCTCTCACATTAGACAGGTATTGTTGTGGCTGCCTGTTGCCGGTTGGTTCCGGGCAGTCTTACGCCACAACTCAGTCTAACCTCGGGTCCTTGCTGGGCTCCATGTTTAACCTCTCACATTGGATAGGTATTGTTGTGACTACTGGACAGCCGGGCGGTTCCGGGCAGGTTTACATCACAACTCAATCCAACCTCGGGTTAAACACATCGTATTTTCTACATTTACATATCTTGTCATTCTTCTTTATTTATATGTAAATATTTGCGGCCCATTATTAAGTAAATGGTGTAAAGGTTACACCAATCATAGGCCCAACCCATACTTGAATTTGGGCCCTTCTATTTTATATTTTCATTCATTAATTAATCTTTAACCCAACGTTATTTTCCCCCGTTTTACACGTCCGTTCATATATATTGGGCTTAGCCTTTTAAAGCCCAATTTAGCCATGCGAAAGGGGAGGCTTTTGGCGTATACACAAAGAGGGGAAGGTGAGCGCATGAACTTGCATAAGACGTTGGGAATACATAATAGAAACTGGTGTACTTTCATAGTGGTAACATAGGTGACATGAATCAAAGCATGTGAACTTGCATAGGTTTAACTACAACATGAACCTATATTTTTATTTAGGCATAATGTCAAACATGAGCATGTCGTAAATATTTCTAGCATAAGCATAGCATAATGTCAAACATAAACATGGCATAAATACTTTTGGCATAAACATGGCATATGTAAAGTTAAATTTTGCTCATGGCATAAACATGTCATGTTCATAAGGTTTCTTCATGTTTACAAAGGGAATACTTTGTTACCAACACAAAAGCATTGTTCAACTTAATCATGGTTTAAGTCTAATCACATAACGATGGTATAAACATACTTATACATAAATATTCCTAAACATGGTGTTTGCTTTAAAACTTGCAAAAAGGGATTTTTGAGTCTAACCTAGCCATGTCTCACATATGTCATCATATAATTCTTTTAAACAAGATAGACTTAACCATAGGTTTCAATTATGCCAAATATCATTTATAGCCTAGCCATATTCATAAGTTTTGCAAATACATGGATTATGGTATCAAAATTCCAACATAGTTTCATATGAACTATAACAAACAAACTTGTTCAATTACTTGCAAAATGGTTTATGCACAAATATACATCATGATAGCATAATAACAAAGCCCAAATTCGCATAAATTTCAATCAACTACATACATGTAGCTTCAACATAGATAACATAATTTGCGCAATATTCCAAACGTAAACTTGTATAGAACTACCGCATGTAGTTCTTTATAGCATAATCCATAAATATCCAAACGTATATAAATTGATAAGAACGCATAAATATGAATTACTTCCATTGCCACAATTCAAGCATACACATCAACACAGTTGTTTATTATACCAAAGTAATACTCTACTTACAATGGTTTGATGAATTCTCTAGTTTAGGGATTGAAGACGCAAATTTCTTTGTTGAATTGATTAGCTTTAGGTTGCTTGAATTGCTTTAGGCCTTAGAACTTTCTCCCTAATCCTCTCTTTAGTTGACGGCTACTCTTTGTCGTTCCTCAGCAACATGGCGGCTATAATCTTATTTTGAATGAATAGATTAGGGTTTAGTCTAGGGTTGTTTATATAGAGGTTAGGAATTGATTAGGACCCTTGATGTTGCTAGGTTAGATCGTAGCCATTCATTAGATAGAGAGACCAATAAAAACCCGCCACCTAGCCCTAATGACATAGCAGACCACAGAAATTCGACCACACACCGACCGGGCCAGCCAGGGCTAGACCAGACCTGGCCAGCAGGTTATTTTTGACCTGGGCGCACTTGGCAGGTGCGCCAGGTCAAAAATGCACTGGCGCACTTCACAGGTGCGCCAGTTCATTTTTGTTCTGGCGCACTTCCCAAGTGCGCCAGTGCATTCTGGCCCTTTTTCGGTTTTTCGCCCAACTTCGTTCGTCCATAACTTCTTCATACGATATCCGTTTTTCGAAAACTCGGACTCTATTTCGCGTATTTTTCCGAGACGAACGCAATGGCGTATCCCGTTTCCCTTAGTTCTTTGATTTGAAATTAATTATACTTTAATTTGTGAGTTTCACAGTCATAGAATTCGCGGGGTGTTACATTCTCCCCCACTTAAAAGGATTTCGTCCCCGAAATCTTCAAGCTAGGAGGAATGTATATCCTAACATCCAATCATCCATCTACTCATCCATCAAACACGAGCATCCATTGTCCTTAAAAGACTTCTAATGCTTCATGATCATATGCGAGGTGTGTGTGTATGAACTTATCTAATGCAAAAATCAGGCGGTCTACTGATTCAGTTGACCTCCTTAATGCGAATTATGTAAGTGCCATGAATCCATTATGTATGCAAATTTTCCTATTCTTGATTCTACATGAGTGCACAATCATTCAATACAAATGCAACATCCACATGACAACACATTAAAGTTCAACCACATACGAATGCAAACATATATATGCATATGCAATATGAAGTGACTGAGCCGATCTAACCCTAGATTGTGTGTGTATATGCAACCACGAGCAACCACTAGCAATCACTTGCAACCACTTGCAACCATCATACATAACATGTTTCAATTACATGTTTCCATCCAAAAAGATTCTACCTAAAAGATAATGTCGAGGAAATATACCTAAAAAGATAAAAGCGCAACTTAAGGAAAAGGGAAGATCAAGGATGTACCCTCGAACAGAAAAGGGTAGGCTGTGCGTTTTAGCTTCAGTTTCCCAAGTCGCGTCTCCCTCGGCGTCGCTCCACTGAACTTTGACGAGCTTGACTTCACGGTTGCGTAGCCTCTTCACTTCCGTTCCTAAGATGCGGGTTGGAACTCTCCTTATGGTTGCTTCGCGCTCCACTTCGGCCTCTTCGAGGATGTTTGGCTCTACCACTTCAGCAGACTCGTGAAGACATTTCCGGAGATGAGAAACGTGAAAAACGTTGTGGACTCCAGCCAACTTCTCAGGTAGCTCTAATCTATAAGCCATTTTCCCAATTGTTCCTATCTAAAGGTATAGTCGAAGTAAAAACTTTGTGCCTATTAGGCAATGTCAAAACTGAAAACCTATGCCATATATATATTGATTAGGAGAAGAACTCTCTAAGCATCAGCCCCGAAGACCGAAATCAACATCAGACTGACACCCAAAGAATTACTCAACCCAACCACCATATATGATTCTAGGCAACTAAGCATGATGGACTCCTTTTAGGTCATAAGGGAGTCCCTTCCTAAGACCAATCTGTATCCTATAAAACCCAAAAACTTTAGTCAAACCGATGAACACCCTCGAGCCCCAACATGTGTTACTAACAGATGAGTCATACTCCCTATGAGGTTCGCAACAGAAATTGGATTGAGAATGGGACCGAGAGGATATACAGAAAAGATACTATGCAAGTAAGCTCTACAGGAAGAGAGGAATCAAGGATATACTCTTAAGAAGAGATATTATGCACGAATCTAGTCTTCAATCTTCTAAGTCGCATTTCTTGAGCTTAACTCCATTATGCTTTGTCCGTCTATAACTTCACAACTTCGTAGCTTCTTAATCCTTGTTTCCAAAATATGAGTTGGAACCCTTGCCTCTCGTTCCTCTTTCACTTATTCTCCTTCTAGTATACTTGGCTCAAGCCTTAACTGCGTACTCATGGTTCCATGCAAGCTCTCCAAAATTCACTAGTGAATCTTGGATCTTGTTCACTTACTAGAAGGTATTCCACATAGATGAATTATCTCTTGAAAATAAACAAATGTCAACTTCGTGAGCGGAGCTGAGATTTTCGCAAAATCCCTTATGAATTTTCAATAGAAACCTGCTAGTCCTAGAAAGCTTCGGACCTCAGTTGCATTCCTTGGTGTCTTCCAATCCTGTACCGCCACTACCTTCGCAGGGTCCACCGCTAACCCTTGTTTGGATACTATGTGCCCAAGGAACCTCACCTCTTCTCTCCAAAAGTGGCATTTGGAGAATTTGGCTTTTAGTTGATGGACTCGCAAAGTTTCCATGATTGCTCTTAAGTGTTGAGCATGTTCCTCTTCACTCTTTGAGAAGATAAGGATATCATCTACGAAGACCACTACGAATTTGTTGAGGAAATCTCTAAATACCCTACTCATCAGGTCCACGAAGTAAGCAGGTGCATTTGTCAAGCCGAAAGGCATGACAAGCCATTCAAAGAAATCGTCTGGGGTTCTGAAAGCCGTTTTATCGATGCTATCTTCAGCCACCCTAAGCTGATGAAAACCGGTTGCTAAATCGAGTTGGGAGAAAACAGACGCTCCTACAAGCTGGTCAAATAAATCGTCAATTCTAGGGAGAGGGTGCCTATTCTTTTTCGTTAGCTTGTTGAGCTCCCTATAGTCAACACATAGTCGGAGTGAACCATCCGCCTTTGTAGCGAACACCACTGGAGCGCCCCATTCTGAAATGCTTCTCCTAATGAACCCCTTTTCTAGAAGCTCTTTAATCTGTTTACTGAGCTCTTTCCTTTCTCGTGGAGCCATATGTCTAACGGGCAACGCAACGGGCTTTGCATTATCTACAAGATATATGCGGAAGTCTATTTCCTGCTTCGGAGGCAAGCCCTTCGCCTCTTCAAAGACATCCGGATATTCCCGGACCATTCTAACTGATTGCAAATTTTCAACAGAGGCATCCAGCGATTCAAGATAACTAAGCATAACCGCATATGAGGGATTACAAGAAATTTCCAAAGTATTACCGAGCTGGGTTAGGAGCCTAACAACCCTTTTCTCACAATCAAGGATGGCCCCATTACTGGATAGCCAATCCCTACCCAAAATCAAACCATACCCCGAAAAGCCCAAAACAAAGGCACTACATTGAAATTCTACACTTAGAATAGAAATTTTCAATCCCACACAGATCATAGACAAATGAGCTGGGCCCCCAATTGGGTTTGAAACAATTAAGGGGTCCTCTACCATACTAGTTTTTTAGGTGCAGAGATTCTACTAAAGCAGACGAGATAAAGGAGTGTGATGCGCCAGAATCAAACAAAGTGCGAACGGGGTGATCATACAGATAAACTACGCTTTCTACAGAAGTATTTATACCTCGCTGTTGCAATGGTGGCGCTTCTAGCACATGAACCTGTGCCCCTGGGGTGGATCCAGTGCCCTGCCCCTGCCCTCGTTTCCTTGGGCAGTCCTTAGCCCTGTGGCCTGTCTGACCGCACAAAAAGCACCCACCATTCTCCTTAGCCTTCTTCTTCCGGCAGTCCTTTACTAAGTGCCCCACTTTGCCACAGAAATTACACTTCCTCTTTTCTTTGTTGCCTTTTCCGCCCTTCTTAAAGTCTGTCTTCTTAGGCTGCAAACCCTCTTTCTTCCCTTGAGAGCTTTCTGCCTTGGTCTCCTTCTTGCCCTTGTCCTCTCCGTTCAGCAATGCCATTTGCACCAATCTTTCATACGTGGCTCCCATGGGTATATGGGTCATGGCCAAACTGTGTAATGGCTCATTTAACCCTTTGACGAAACAGAGAGCCTTCTTGTGCGGGGTGTTGACTAGGTCAAGCCCAAACCTAGCCAGCTCATCAAACTGATTCACATACTCTCTGACAGTCTTGTCCCCTTGCTTAAGAAATAAGAATTTTTCTAACTGCAAACTTCTTTCTGCATCTGAGAGAAATTTGGTCTCAAACCTTGCCCTAAAGTCCTCCCATGTCTCCACTGGTCTCTCAGCATTAGTGACTTCCCACCAGTAGGAAGCCTCGCCCTTCAATAGCCACACTGCCAACTGTACTTTTTGTCTATCCTCTACCTCAAAGATGATGAATAGGTCTTCAGTTTCTTTTAGCCAATTCCTAGCTGCTACGAAGGACTCAGTCCCATGGAAATCCCTTCCTCCCATAGCTTTAAAATCTTTACATATCTTAGCAAAATTGTTTCCCCGAGGAGGAGGTGGAGGAAAAGGTGCTGCTGCAGCTGGACGGTTCCCTTCCGCTGGGGGAGGAGGAACGGTAGGACTTGGCTGAGTGGCCCTTGCTTCTAAGAACCGTCTAAACCAACCAGGTATTGGCACCCCTTCTGGCAAGTTAAGATCTTGGGACATGCTGAAACAAAAAAAAGGATAGATTCAAAACGAAGGATAAGAGATAGTTCCTATGGATTTGGGGAGTGGACTTTGCCTTTTAAAAATAAAATAATATTTTTCTTTTAAAAATGCTTCTTTAAATTTCCTTTTTGAAAATATTTTTTCAAAACTTTTTATCTTATCTGGTAAACCTATGCTCTGATACCAAGTGAAACACCCCACCTCCGTTAGGGTCACTCTCAAAGGGAATGCCCTAATTTTGGTGGAGGTTTATAAGTACAAGTCACAGATATACAAGACAGATATAAGAACACATATTTGTAAACAGCGGAAGAACAACAAACTTTATTTCATCAAGTCAAATACGTGTTACAACAACTTCCTTTCCAAAAACATAACATAACTCTTCATAATCTGTCTTGAGTACATTATTTTTAAAGAAGCATAAATAAAACATAGACAAACTGCCAAAGCCCCATAGTGGATTATCCAAAGCCATAGTTCAAAACAGGAAAGTCCAAGCAATACATTTCTCTTCTTCAAGCTGGATGTTGAGGTAGGTCAAGCTGCTGTGTTCCCTCCCTGAGGACCTGGGGGGGGGGGGGGGGGAAACGAAAGAAAGAAGACGAAAGAAAAATAGAGTCAGACATAAAGCCTGAGTAAGTCTAGTACTACTTTGTCTATGAATAAAGAACTGGGTATGATAAGTAATAACAAGAAGTGGGCAAACACTATAACTTGGTTAAGTTGTCTAGGGTCGAATATACTATCGTACCCCATGTTAATCTCTGAACCCATATAAACTAGTTTCCAATTTGCACCCCATAATCAGGGTGATGTGATCCATTCAATGATGATCGGCTCCTACTCGCATAGTTACATGTGTCTTACGGCCCCCGATGTCTGTAGTTACCTATGCTGGTCCCACCATGGGGTGTATCAAGTCCCATAGTGGTAACCCGACACAACCTTAGAGTGCAAAGGTATGCTACTGGTGTCCAGTGCTTTATTTTTCTGCGCCGGAGTGCGTGCACGCCCGCACACCGTTAGAACCTACACTGCTACACCACCGCCGTCGATTTGACCTCTTACAATCAGCCCAGTAATCGTGCCCCACCCTGCCTAGTTTCAGGGTATCCTGATACACCTTTTAGGGTTACTGCTTAAAAGGGTCCCCCGTTACTAGGTTTTCTATCTCTAGCCAACATGCTAAGTTGGTTAAGTGTTTCCTAACCTAACCCCACCAATCCGTTTAGTTTAGCATGTTCCATTTTGATTAAGTCTTTAGTCCACTTAATCCTAACAATCCTGACTCAGCCTTAATTGTCTTATTAAGGCCCGGACCTCTCACATTAGACAGGTATTGTTGTGGCTGCCTGTTGCCGGTTGGTTCCGGGCAGTCTTACGCCACAACTCAGTCTAACCTCGGGTCCTTGCTGGGCTCCATGTTTAACCTCTCACATTGGATAGGTATTGTTGTGACTACTGGACAGCCGGGCGGTTCCGGGCAGGTTTACATCACAACTCAATCCAACCTCGGGTTAAACACATCGTATTTTCTACATTTACATATCTTGTCATTCTTCTTTATTTATATGTAAATATTTGCGGCCCATTATTAAGTAAATGGTGTAAAGGTTACACCAATCATGGGCCCAACCCATACTTGAATTTGGGCCCTTCTATTTTATATTTTCATTCATTAATTAATCTTTAACCCAACGTTATTTTCCCCCGTTTTACACGTCCGTTCATATATATTGGGCTTAGCCTTTTAAAGCCCAATTTAGCCATGCGAAAGGGGAGGCTTTTGGCGTGTACACAAAGAGGGGAAGGTGAGCGCATGAACTTGCATAAGACGTTGGGAATACATAATAGAAACTGGTGTACTTTCATAGTGGTAACATAGGTGACATGAATCAAAGCATGTGAACTTGCATAGGTTTAACTACAACATGAACCTATATTTTTATTTAGGCATAATGTCAAACATGAGCATGTCGTAAATATTTCTAGCATAAGCATAGCATAATGTCAAACATAAACATGGCATAAATACTTTTGGCATAAACATGGCATATGTAAAGTTAAATTTTGCTCATGGCATAAACATGTCATGTTCATAAGGTTTCTTCATGTTTACAAAGGGAATACTTTATTACCAACACAAAAGCATTGTTCAACTTAATCATGGTTTAAGTCTAATCACATAACGATGGTATAAACATACTTATACATAAATATTCCTAAACATGGTGTTTGCTTTAAAACTTGCAAAAAGGGATTTTTGAGTCTAACCTAGCCATGTCTCACATATGTCATCATATAATTCTTTTAAACAAGATAGACTTAACCATAGGTTTCAATTATGCCAAATATCATTTATAGCCTAGCCATATTCATAAGTTTTGCAAATACATGGATTATGGTGTCAAAATTCCAACATAGTTTCATATGAACTATAACAACCAAACTTGTTCAATTACTTGCAAAATGGTTTATGCACAAATATACATCATGATAGCATAATAACAAAGCCCAAATTCGCATAAATTTCAATCAACTACATACATGTAGCTTCAACATAGATAACATAATTTGCGCAATATTCCAAACGTAAACTTGTATAGAACTACCGCATGTAGTTCTTTATAGCATAATCCATAAATATCCAAACGTATATAAATTGATAAGAACGCATAAATATGAATTACTTCCATTGCCACAATTCAAGCATACACATCAACACAGTTGTTTATTATACCAAAGTAATACTCTACTTACAATGGTTTGATGAATTCTCTAGTTTAGGGATTGAAGACGCAAATTTCTTTGTTGAATTGATTAGCTTTAGGTTGCTTGAATTGCTTTAGGCCTTAGAACTTTCTCCCTAATCCTCTCTTTAGTTGACGGCTACTCTTTGTCGTTCCTCAGCAACATGGCGGCTATAATCTTATTTTGAATGAATAGATTAGGGTTTAGTCTAGGGTTGTTTATATAGAGGTTAGGAATTGATTAGGACCCTTGATGTTGCTAGGTTAGATCGTAGCCA
This sequence comes from Allium sativum, assembly GCA_030737875.1. Classification (NCBI taxonomy): domain Eukaryota; kingdom Viridiplantae; phylum Streptophyta; class Magnoliopsida; order Asparagales; family Amaryllidaceae; genus Allium; species Allium sativum. The sequence continues at coordinate 804,680,532 of CM060921.1, read as the reverse complement.
TTCATTAGATAGAGAGACCAATAAAAACCCGCCACCTAGCCCTAATGACATAGCAGACCACAGAAATTCGACCACACACCGACCGGGCCAGCCAGGGCTAGACCAGACCTGGCCAGCAGGTTATTTTTGACCTGGGCGCACTTGGCAGGTGCGCCAGGTCAAAAATGCACTGGCGCACTTCACAGGTGCGCCAGTTCATTTTTGTTCTGGCGCACTTCCCAAGTGCGCCAGTGCATTCTGGCCCTTTTTCGGTTTTTCGCCCAACTTCGTTCGTCCATAACTTCTTCATACGATATCCGTTTTTCGAAAACTCGGACTCTATTTCGCGTATTTTTCCGAGACGAACGCAATGGCGTATCCCGTTTCCCTTAGTTCTTTGATTTGAAATTAATTATACTTTAATTTGTGAGTTTCACAGTCATAGAATTCGCGGGGTGTTACAGAGAGCGTATTTTGAAATCCATATAAAGTACTTTTGAACTAAGTAAATCGTTTTGAAAGAATGATTATTTTAGAAATATAATTAAGGATAAGGGTTCTTGAGTATTGTATTCGACGTCGCGATTGGACTATCGAGTATATAAGGATTTTGAATATACGCCTAGCTAACGTATATACGAATTCCAGTGTATACTAGATAAATATAGAATCACATTCTAGTCGCTCGAGGATGAATTTACTGATGACCATGGCACCATTAGTAGTGATTTTCGAGTTTCGAAAGTGGGATGATTATATGATTCCAGCTACGGCGTCAAGAAATACTTAAATTATTTTGATATATTGGAAATACTAAAGGAATTTAATATATAGTAGATAAGCTAAAAACATAATTAACCTGGGAAATAAGTCATGAGTAGCCTGTAGATAGCTGGAAAAAATGTTTAAGAGTAAAGTTCGTCTGAAGAATTGGAAAATGAATCCTGAATATGCACATATGTAAGCTTATTTGTTAATAACATGCACTGATCACTCCGTTCTCACAAAAGTAATTGATCAAGTCATAATGAATGTTTGAATATAAATATTAAGATCTAATAAGTATAACCAGGGGAGATATCATATTCCTCGATAAGTGTCAAGCAATAGAGTCGAACCTATACCTGGCATGAATTGTAAACAGTAAAATGCAAGCTAAGCAATTTTTCTCGGAAGTATATTTCAGCAATCAAACTCCCTCCCCTCAAAGAATTTGAGGTAATTTTACTTACGTTGAGAATTTGTTTGAAAAAAAAGGTTTAAATTGTAACAAATATCTAAGTGGGAGAGAAAACTTTCTTTCCCTATTGAAACTGTATGAGCAATCCAAATAGAAAGTATTAAAGAGTAATCAATTACGATACAATGGAAAACGAAATTTAAAGTAAGATTTACTCAAGAAAAAGATAATAGAAAAACCTGAATACCCAACAAAACTAGGAACTGATTCTAATTAGGTAATTTCAATTTTTCCAAAACATTATGTTAACCGAACTTCAAATAGTAAGCCTTGCGTAGTAAGTAGACTAGGAAAAATTTTATTTTTCGAAATATAAAGATTTTAGTTTCGGGGAATCTTCGTAATCAATTTCTAGTGTTGGGACAAATTGTTTGAAATAGGTATACGTTAAATCGGAGTAGCGCAGCGAAAGCATAGTGGTAATTTGAAAGGAATGTTTCAAAGATTTTCGCTAGACTTGTTGGATAAAGTAACTTTCCAAACAAGATTTGGATTTGAAACAAGAATGAATAAATGTTGTAGATCTCGAAATAGAAACAAAAAGAAAAGTTGTTCGATTTTATGTATATGACTTCTAAATTTTGGAATTAGACTCTTGGAAAATATAATATAAAAGTCTTGAAATGTTGAAGCAATATTGAATTTTAAAAGAAGCTAATGCCATATATGAAGTTTAAAACGGTTGGAATGTAAAGTTTGAATTTGCATAAGACCAATTTATGATAATATGAGTCGATAAGCAAAATTTCAACTTATGTAAAGAATGAAAATTGAAATTCACAAAGTTTGGTATGAATTCGAAACTTGATGTAAAGACCCGTAAATCCGTACCAATTTGAGCTGACTAATTACAACCCAAATGACACGAAATTACGAATCTTTAATAGAAAGAAGTTAGAGGATGAGAAAGATAAGATAGAACTAATAGAATAGAAGAGTAAGAAGAACATCAGAATCTCACAACGAACGAATAAAATATAACATATCAAATCTCTTTATACAAAAAGAACCTGTATATATACATACCAATCATCAGAGTACAACATATATCTGTCACAGTGGAAAATAACAAAATGGTGAAGCCTCCTGCTTCCATCTCCTGAAACTCCAGCGAAACCAAACCTGTAAATATACTCGGTCTGACCCGAGCACATTTGATTTAAAACAAAATTCACCCGGATCAGTCTGGAATACTTTCAGTGGTAAATTCACAGTAAACACTTGCTTAATTTTAGAAATCCTTTTTGATATATCATATTTCAGTGATATTATAATAGTGTCTATCATATCACAAATAAATAATCAAGTAGTAGAACGCTTGCATCTCACGCTCTACATATTTATTTCATAATCGAAAACCGCAGGGTGCTTATTGGAGATTGGATTCCAACAGACAAGGTATGGGAGCACCTACCAATCAGTGCACTCTAGAGGGTATACACTGCAGGTTCAACAAGAACGTCTTGCAACCCGGCCACACATGACCGACCACCCATTTAGCTTGAGTGTATCGAATATATTGCCACCCACGGTTGTTGGCCATCCAACCGTCATCCGAAGATACAGAATCGAAAAGAAGAACAAATATGATTTTTCTCTAGATCGGTGACAATACACCCTGCTTGGGTATGACCCAACTAGCCATGCTGCCCAGCCCAACTTTTATCTCTCCCCGGCTGATGAGGCTAGAGGCTACGTCTATCTTTTCAGAATATCTGGCCACCATTCATTTTGAATGCCACATCGTCAGATCCGTCAAATCACTAATTGACGTCCACAAATACACTCTGGGTGTTAAGTAAGAGAATTCCTCCACCACCAAACTTGGTATATTTGTACAAATCAATGTACGTGATTCTTAAGGAAATACTCTGTCTGACACTCATCCATACAAGTCATCCAGGAACAGGATGAACCGAAGGCACCCTCCTACTGCATCTTAGGAATCGGCCAACAGATCAGTAGCCAGTAGTCCTTGCAATCCGTACATTCCAATCACGACAGAACCACAGTTTATCTCTGGGAGCGACCCAGAGATTATCAGTACTTCTCCCGTTTCATGAAGATTTACGGCCTTCAGTTGCTCCATCTTCATCTTCTGCAGATCGTCTTGTACGCAACGTTGAATCAAAGTTGTTTTGGGTCTAGTGCCCATCCCGGTCTCTTCGAAACAACACATCAAAAGGTACAATAGAATATTTTATTGATAGTCGGTGTTTTACCTATCAATGTCGATAATATCGTTAAGTACATTGGCAGCTCTGACCCTTTGATAAAACTTATTCGTCTAAACCATTTACCATATTTTCTTTTCGTTATAATTATCTTACTTAATCTAATTATTAAGTAACGTTCGTTTACAAAGCATTCCTTTGATTTCAACTATTTTTATCGGCCTAGTTTATAAACTTGGAATCTTCATAATTCCCTTACCCGGTTGAATCATTTACTCTCGCTTACTTCTTAAATAAAACATTTAAAAAGTAAATCCCTTTAAAAATCTTTATTATCAAATTCGAAGTAAATATAGTTTACTTCATTATAATTCATTATCAGAAAGGTCATTAACTAATGATACCCTATTAGAACAAATAATTAAATAAAAACTTTAAATCGTAGTTAATTAAAGATAAATTAACTACTTAGAACTTTCGTTAAACCTTAACGACTAATCATAGAACTTACTGGATTAAATTAATCTAATATTCGATCTTCGTTAACTAGTTGGTTTTGTTGACTTATAAATATAATCCTTCTTTTTAACATTAATTAACAACTTCGTTAACTCACGATACTTAATTGTTTTAAATAAACAATTATTTCAGTCTCCTAATCTGTTGATTAATTTATACTTTCTTAGTCATAAAATCCTATAACGGCATAAGAATGCGTTATATATATATAACGATTAATAATTTATGTAATCCATGATTATAAATAAAAAAATATTTATAATCCTTTTAATTTCAATAACATTTATAAAATAAATTCCAAATTCGATTCAGTTATAAAAATATATTTTATAACGTAAACTCTGTCAATTCTCCTAACGGCGAAACGATGTTTTAAAACGATGAGTATTAGGCCATCTGCTGCCAATAACTTAATCAACACGGTTTATTGATTAAAACACAACAATTGTAACAACCCGTATTTTCAATAACCTGTAATAACATAAATCGAGGCAGAATTTAATTCTAAAATGGGAATCAAGGGAAACGGGCTATGCCATTGTGTTCGTCTCGGAAAAATACGCGAAATAGAGTCCGAGTTTTCGAAAATCGGAGTCCGTATGACCAAGATATGGCCTCGCGAAGTTTCACGAAAATTCCCAAATTAAAGTATACTTAATTAAGTGAAATGGGTTGTGTAGATATATATATATATATATATTGATATATATATATATATATATATAATTGAAAATTTAATAAATAAATATGCAAAAATGCTCAAAACAGCGAATTGGGAGAGGGGAATAACCGAACCGGCCGATTTTTGAAGTCGACCCAAGCCCGCTGGGTCGACTAGGGGTTAATCCAGGGTGTTTGGCTGTCAACCCGTGGGCCGATTCGCTCAAGTGCAGATTTTGCATTTGAATGGTTCTCATGGTCCATCTTTAATCTAAAGGCCCTAGATGGTTCCTACACTTGACTTCTTCCCCAAGACATGCTTTGATGGCTTGGATTGAATCTAGGGTTAATCCTATGGCCTACAACACTTGCCTAATCTATAAATAAGACCCTAACCTACCCTAATTCATTCATAATTAAACCTAGTGACTAAACTATGGCAAAATGCTAGCTCTCATGGCCTCCACTAATTTTATGAAGAGGGTTGCATACTAATCACTCTCTAATCAACTTCTAATCCCTTCTTAGCATCTTAATCTTCTTCATTTGGTGTTCAAAGTTGCTAGTTGTGAGTTTCTATCACTTTGATGATCTTTTGGTAAACTAATTAGATGAGATGTGATGAGATTTATGGTTTTGTATGTGGGTTAATGAGCTTTGAATCATATGATATGATGTTAGCATTAATCTTATGTTTATGCATGTTGAGTATGTAAGCTTATGCAAGTTTAATATGATGTATGTTATGTTTGCATGATGCTAAATATGCAAGTTGTGGGCTATGTAATCATATGCATGTTATGCAAGTTCATGGTAATATGCTATGCAAGTTACATGTTTGTTAATATGCAAGTTACATGTTTGTTAATATGCAAGTTACATGTATGTAAATATGCAAGTTACATGTTTGTTAATATGCAAGTTACATGTTTGTTAATATGCAAGTTACATGTATGTAAATATGCAAGTTACATGTTTCTTTATATGCAAGTTACATGTTTGTTAATATGCGAGTTACATGTATGTAAATATGCAAGTTACATGTTTATTAATATGCAAGTTCATGATGACACATTATGCAAGTCTATAAGCTAATATGCAAGTTTGTTATGCAAAATGAATATGTAAGTTATGTGACATATTATATGCAAGTTATGTGACATGTTATGCAAGTTCATATGCAAGTTATGTGTTTGTTAATATGCAAGATGGCACCTTTGAAACATGTTCATTCATATGCAAGTTGACACCTTTTATATGTGTTATATCATGAACGAAATTACGTGGGAACGATGGGGTAATTAAATGCATAAGTTAATAAGATTGTGTGAAATTAATATAATTATGCATAACACAAAATAAATAAACATAGTATGGGAATTTGCCTATTTGGTTAGGTGTACCCATACTATGTGTTGGGAATTTACCTATTGAGTTAGGTCTACCCCATGGGAATTTACCTATTAAGTTAGGTCTACCCATGTTAAGAAAACTTGATTAATTAGGGATAATTAATATAAAATTATGAGGGTGATTAATTAGGTGTAATTAATTGACTAAGACACGAGGTTGGACTCAGTTGTAGCGTAAAACTGCCCGGACCCAACCGGCTTAACCAGTTGCTACAAATGTTAGCCCAATGTGAGAGGTCTTAGGCACAAACTAAATACGTAATTAATGTAAAGACACGAGGTTAGACTCTGTTATGACATAAGGCTGCCCGGACCCAACCGGCTTAACCAGCGGTCATAAAAGACAGTCTAATGTGAGAGGTCTTTACAAAGGTTACGTTCTTAATTAATTAATTAAGAAACACTTAACCACATTAGCATGTAGAGGGACATGAGGGGTTAAGTGGGTGCCTCGAGTGGCATGAGAAAATCTAGTGGTTGCCTTGGGTGGCAATAGAAAATACGATTAGAATACTTAACCAAAATAGAACATGTAATTAAAACATGATTAAAGGGTTAAGTGGGATATACTAGAAAAAGGGACAAGCTTAGGTGGGTAGCTTGTGGAGGCCCATTTCAACCAGTAACCCATACGTATCTTTGTGGGCTCGACCCATGTCGAGGACGGGACACGCATACTGGGCTTGACTGTAAGAGGCAAACGGGTTAGCGGTGGCAACGCAAGTCCAACGGGCTTCATATGCGTGAGTGGGCCCGGGCTGGTAGGTAAGCCGTTGTTGCATCGAGTAGATATAAGCCGTGCACCTTTAGTTTCATCAGGTTGCCACATTGGGGAATGATACATCCCACGGTGGGGCCAGCACGGGTATCTACGTTAGGGAGCCGATCGAATGGGAAGTAGTGTGTACACCTAGTGGATTGTAGGGCCCCGTGGCGCCTACTTGGTCACCTAGGGGTACGCAGGTACTAATTAGTAAATTTTATAAGTCCTTGGGTGGGATCAACCTTTAAGTTAGGAACGACTGGTGTGGTGCAGTTTAGTAATTTACCTTAGGGAGGGTAGATGCGTCTTTATCCTTTATCTTCGTTTAGTTGACTGCTTAGGGTAGCCATTCATCCCTATATGTTACCGTATATCAGTTTATGTCTTCTCTGGTTACTTTAACGATTGTATTGTTAAAGTTATAGGACTCGCTCAGACTTATGTCTGACCCTGTTGTTTTTATCTTTTTCCCAACCCTCAGGTCCTACGGTGGATCCTAGCAGTAGTGGAGCTTGATCGGATTGCTGTTCCAGTCTTTAGGAGCTTGGATAGATGTAAAGCTCCAGTTATCCAGTTATCTTTTCTTTTGTTTGGCTATTGTATGAGAGTGGGATTATGTACTTCTTTATTTTGATGGATATTGTACTTGACCTTTATTGTGGTTTTATGATGTAACCAGACATGTTTTACTTCCGCTGTTATGAGATGATGTTTTAAAATTTCAAGTACTATTTATATCTGTCTTGTTGTAATTTTTCTGTTCTATATTCACTAAAATACTCCACCGATGCTATGGTATTCCCTTAGTGAGTGATCATAGCGGGAGTGGGGTGTTACACGTGGTATCAGAGCTTAAGGTTACCAGAACAGATAAATTTTTTGAGAAAAACTACTTTCTAAGAGTATTTTCGAAGAAAGTATTTTTAAAAGCATGTCTTCTAAGAGAAAAAGTTTTTGAAAAAGAAAAGCATAATCCCCAATAGCCATATCTTTATCTTTCGGAATCTCCTTTTTGAATCTTTCCTCTTTCGTTTCAGCATGGCTGAAGATCTTAACATCCCGGAGGGTTTAGTTATACCACTATGGTATAGGAGGTTGCAAGAGGCTAGGGCCGCGGCTGCGGGTCCGGCCAATGCTACTACACCAGAGACAACCGCTCCTCCTCCTCAGCCTAGAGTGGATAATTTTGCTAAGGTTTGCAAGGAGTTCAAGGCTATAGGAGGAAAACCTTTTCTTGGTTCAGAGACTTTCGTAGAGGCTAGAGATTGGCTTAAGGAAGTGGAAGAGTTGCTAGATATCTTTGAAGAGGAAGAGGGAAAGAAAGTCAAGTTGGCGGCTTGGTTAATGAAGGGAGAGGCCTCATTCTGGTGGGAGGTCACTAATGGAGAACGCCCTGTTGACTCTTGGGCAGATTTTAAGCAAAGGTTTGGGGCTAAGTTTCTCTCAAGGGCGGAAGAGAATCTGTTTATGGAGAAGTTCTTGAATTTGAAGCAAGGGAATCTCACGGTGAAAGAATATGTCAACAAATTCAATCAATTAGCAAGGTTTGGCATAGAGTTGGTGAATACACCGGAGAAGAAGGCTTTGAGGTTCGTTAGAGGCTTGAACGAACCATTGCAAGGAATAGCTATGACTCACATTCCTATGGGGGCCACTTTTGAGAAGCTTGTCTACATGGCACTTATGCATGAGGATGATAAGAATTCTAAGGCACCAGAGAAAAAGGGGGATCAGAAGAAACCGCAACAGCAACAACAAGGCAAGGGCGGAAAAGGCAATGGTGACAAAAAGAAGACGAAGAAGAAGTGCTTCAATTGTGGAACACCAGGACACCTTAGTAAGGATTGTCGCAAAAAGAAGAAGACCGGTTGCTTTCATTGTGGTGAAGCAGGGCATCTTGTGAAAAACTGCCCAAAGAAGGGGCAGAAGACGGGGTCTACCTCAGGAGGCCAGGTGCAAGCTCTTATAGCACCACCTCAGTCAGGGGGGCAAGTTCAGGTTCTCTCAGTTCCACCGATTCAGCAGAGAGGTAGAACTATTTCCGTTGAAAGTCTGGTTTTTCTGTTTGATCATCCAGTTCGTACTTTGTTTGACTCTGGCGCATCGCATTCTTTTATCTCATCATCGTTAGTTGAGTCACTGCACTTAGACACCAGTCTAGTTGATGATCCCTTGGTTGTCTCAAACCCAATTGGGGGCTCCATATATCTGTCTATGATATGTTTGGGTTTGAAGATTTCTATACTTAGCGTTGAGTTTAGATGTGATGCTTTTGTATTGGGCTTCACGGGCTATGGGTTGATCTTGGGCATGGACTGGTTATCCAGTAATGGTGCCGTTCTTGATTGCGAAAGGAGAGTTGTCAGGCTCATGACCCGCTTGGGTAACACTCTCGAGATCTCTTGCAATCCCATGGAATCTGTTTTGCTAAGTTATCTTGAATCGCTCGATGCTTCGGTCGAAAGTTTGTGTTCTGTCAGAGTAGTCCGGGAATATCCGGATGTGTTTGAAGAAGTAAAGGGTTTGCCTCCGAAGCGGGAGATAGATTTCCGAATTTATTTGGTGGATAATGCCAAACCAGTGTCTTTGCCAGTACGCCACATGGCTCCTCGTGAGAGAAGAGAACTTCATAAGCAAGTAGGGGAGTTGCTTGAGAAGGGGTTCATAAGGCGAAGTATATCGGAGTGGGGAGCTCCAGTAGTGTTTGCCACGAAGGCGGATGGGTCCCTCAGACTTTGTGTGGATTATAGGGAACTTAATAAGCTCACGAAGAAGAATAGACACCCATTACCGAGGATAGATGATCTCTTTGATCAGTTGGTTGGCGCGTCAGTATTTTCGCAGATGGACTTAGCTACAGGGTTTCATCAGTTAAGAGTGGCGGAGGACAGTATAGAGAAGACTGCTTTCCGGACTCCGGATGGTTTTTATGAGTGGCTAGTGATGCCATTTGGGTTGACAAACGCCCCCGCATACTTTGTTGATCTCATGAGTAGAGTGTTCAGAGAGTATCTGAATAAGTTTGTAGTAGTTTTTGTGGATGACATCTTGGTCTTTTCCAAGAATGAAGAAGAGCATGCCTTACATCTCAAGGAAGTGTTGGAGACTCTTCGAGCGCATAGTCTTAAAGCTAAATTCTCTAAATGCCATTTTTGGAGAAGAGAAGTGCGATTCTTAGGGCATGTGGTCTCTAAGGAAGGGATAGCTGTGGATCCCGCAAAGATAGTATCTATCCAGGATTGGAAAGTTCCTAGAAATGCTACCGAGGTAAGAAGTTTCTTGGGGTTGGCAGGATATTATAGGAAGTTCATCAAAGACTTCGCGAAGATATCAGCCCCATTAACCCGCTTGACGAAGAAGAATCTGGTTTTCTCATGGGATGTAGATTGTGATGATGCTTTCCGACGGTTAAAGAGAGCTTTGACCACCGCTCCAGTTTTAGTGCTTCCAGATGGGAGTAAGCCGTTTGTTGTTTATATCGATGCTTGTGGAACAGGATTAGGCGCAGTCTTGATGCAGGAGGGAAGGGTAATAGCCTATGGAGGGAGACAATTGAGAGTGCATGAGAAGAATTACCCTACCCATGATCTAGAGTTGGCCGCGATTGTTTTCGCACTTAAGTCTTGGCGCCATTATCTTCTTGGTGAGAGATTCGAGTTGTTCACCGACCATAAATCATTGAAGTACTTATTCTCTCAGAAGGATTTAAACTTAAGACAGCAAAGGTGGATGGAGTTCTTAGCATCCTATGATTTCGAGATAGCGTATACCCCTGGTAAGGGTAACGTGGTGGCAGACGCCTTAAGTAGAAAAAGGCTATCTTTGAGTCCATTGTTCGTGGAACGACGAAGCTTGGAGTTTCTTTCTTTGTTTGACTTCAGACCTTCTGTTGATTTTGTACCTGGTTTGTTGGCATCCTTGGAGGTTAGACCTACTCTTTTGAGACGGATTGGCGAGGCTCAGCGAGACGACCCACAGTTGGTTGTGTTGGTAGAGAAGCTTATAAGAGGGGAGTCGTCCAGCCATTTGGGTAGATACACCATAGATGATAAGGGATGGTTGCATAGAGACGGTAGACTTTGTGTACCGCAAGATGAGGGTTTGAAGAAGGCTATTTTGGATGATGCACATCGTTCAAGAATGACTATTCATCCCGGTGGAGACAAAATGTACCAAGACATGAAGAGAGTTTTCTTTTGGGCCGGTATGAAGAAAGATGTGGCCGAGTATGTGGCTAGATGCTTAGTGTGCCAACAAGTTAAAGTGGAGCAAAGGAAACCCGGTGGGTTGCTACACCCATTGGAAGTTCCACAGTGGAAGTGGGATAGTGTCTCGATGGATTTCATCGACGGGTTACCGAGATCGAGGAAGGGCAATACGGGAATTTGGGTTGTGGTAGACAGACTTACAAAGAGTGCCCATTTTATACCCGTAAAGAGTAAGAGGACCGCTCCATGGCTTGCTTCAGTCTATGTTAGAGAGATTGTTAGATTGCATGGCGTACCATCCAGCATTGTGAGTGATCGAGATCCTATTTTCACTAGTGAGTTTTGGAGAAGTTTGCAAGAGGCGGTAGGGACTCAGTTGTGTTTGAGCACCGCATATCATCCTCAGACGGACGGTCAGACCGAGAGGGTGAACCGTATCTTAGAAGATCTTTTGAGGCTTTGTATCTTGGATTTTGGAGGTACATGGGAAGAACATCTTCCTTTGGTGGAGTTCGCATATAATAACAGCTTTCAGTCCAGTATTGGTATGGCTCCTTTCGAAGCTCTTTATGGAAGGCCTTGTCGATCTCCTACATGTTGGTGGGAATCTACGGATAAGATCTTGCTTGGGCCGGATATGGTTAGAGAGACTTCAGAGAAGATTGATTTAATTCGAAAAAGGATGAAAGCAGCGCAAGATAGACAGAAATCTTATGCGGATCGGAGAAGGACGGATCTTGAGTTTGAGGTTGGGGACATGGTTTTTGTCAAAGTATCTCCATTGAGAAATGTTGTTCGCTTTGGGTCCGTAGGGAAGTTAGCACCGAGATTTGTTGGGCCGTTTCCTATTAAGGAAAGGATTGGACGGATGGCATATAGGGTGGAGTTGCCCGACAGACTTAGTGGTGTTCATGATGTATTCCATGTATCACATTTGAGGAAGTGCTTACATGAGACCGCGGAGGTGGTAGAGCCGAGCTTGCTTAGAGATGTAGAGGTAGAGCGTGATGCGACGATTCGACGAGCTCCTACTCGCATCCTTGGGTCAGAAACTAGGAAGTTGAGGAACAGAGAAGTTCAGCTAGTTAAAGTGCAATGGGGAGATGACGAAAGCAATGCTACTTGGGAGACGGAAGCAAAGATGCGTTCTTTGTATCCATTTCTTTTTGAGAGTATGTCTTTTAACTTCTCCTTTATTGCTTGTCTAGTACTTATCTTATCTTTAGTATATCCTCTCGCTAATACCTATGACCTTTAGATAGGGTAAAACCTATGGTTGAGACATGTGTTTGAAACATGTTATGGTTGATGGATGCATATGGATGCAATTGTTTGCTAGTGGTTGCTCGTGGATGCATATACACACACATTAGGCACTAGATCGGCTCAGTCACTTCATGTTGCATATTGCATAAATGGATGTGGTAGTTAGATTGATGGATGTATCATGGCTGTGTTATCATATGGATGATGCATTTTTGTGTATGGTTGTGCACGCATGTAGAAATTTGTATGTGTCAATAGGGTTTCGCATACATATTGGATGCATGGCACTATCATGGTTTGCATTAAGGAGGTTTACTGTATCAGTAACCGCCTGATTTTCGCATTAGGTAAGTACATATACACACACTTTTGCATATATCCATCCAGCATTTAGAATCTTGTAAGGACAATGATTGCTCGTGGATGATGCTTTGAGTAGATGGATGATTGGATGGTAGGATACGTTCTTCCTAACTTGAAGATTTCGGGGACGAAATCCTTTAAGGAGGGGAGAATGTAACAACCCGTATTTTCAATAACCTGTAATAACATAAATCGAGGCAGAATTTAATTCTAAAATGGGAATCAAGGGAAACGGGCTATGCCATTGTGTTCGTCTCGGAAAAATACGCGAAATAGAGTCCGAGTTTTCGAAAATCGGAGTCCGTATGACCAAGATATGGCCTCGCGAAGTTTCACGAAAATTCCCAAATTAAAGTATACTTAATTAAGTGAAATGGGTTGTGTAGATATATATATATATATATATATATTGATATATATATATATATATATAATTGAAAATTTAATAAATAAATATGCAAAAATGCTCAAAACAGCGAATTGGGAGAGGGGAATAACCGAACCGGCCGATTTTTGAAGTCGACCCGAGCCCGCTGGGTCGACTAGGGGTTAATCCAGGGTGTTTGGCTGTCAACCCGTGGGCCGATTCGCTCAAGTGCAGATTTTGCATTTGAATGGTTCTCATGGTCCATCTTTAATCTAAAGGCCCTAGATGGTTCCTACACTTGACTTCTTCCCCAAGACATGCTTTGATGGCTTGGATTGAATCTAGGGTTAATCCTATGGCCTACAACACTTGCCTAATCTATAAATAAGACCCTAACCTACCCTAATTCATTCATAATTAAACCTAGTGACTAAACTATGGCAAAATGCTAGCTCTCATGGCCTCCACTAATTTTATGAAGAGGGTTGCATACTAATCACTCTCTAATCAACTTCTAATCCCTTCTTAGCATCTTAATCTTCTTCATTTGGTGTTCAAAGTTGCTAGTTGTGAGTTTCTATCACTTTGATGATCTTTTGGTAAACTAATTAGATGAGATGTGATGAGATTTATGGTTTTGTATGTGGGTTAATGAGCTTTGAATCATATGATATGATGTTAGCATTAATCTTATGTTTATGCATGTTGAGTATGTAAGCTTATGCAAGTTTAATATGATGTATGTTATGTTTGCATGATGCTAAATATGCAAGTTGTGGGCTATGTAATCATATGCATGTTATGCAAGTTCATGGTAATATGCTATGCAAGTTACATGTTTGTTAATATGCAAGTTACATGTTTGTTAATATGCAAGTTACATGTATGTAAATATGCAAGTTACATGTTTGTTAATATGCAAGTTACATGTTTGTTAATATGCAAGTTACATGTATGTAAATATGCAAGTTACATGTTTCTTTATATGCAAGTTACATGTTTGTTAATATGCGAGTTACATGTATGTAAATATGCAAGTTACATGTTTATTAATATGCAAGTTCATGATGACACATTATGCAAGTCTATAAGCTAATATGCAAGTTTGTTATGCAAAATGAATATGTAAGTTATGTGACATATTATATGCAAGTTATGTGACATGTTATGCAAGTTCATATGCAAGTTATGTGTTTGTTAATATGCAAGATGGCACCTTTGAAACATGTTCATTCATATGCAAGTTGACACCTTTTATATGTGTTATATCATGAACGAAATTACGTGGGAACGATGGGGTAATTAAATGCATAAGTTAATAAGATTGTGTGAAATTAATATAATTATGCATAACACAAAATAAATAAACATAGTATGGGAATTTGCCTATTTGGTTAGGTGTACCCATACTATGTGTTGGGAATTTACCTATTGAGTTAGGTCTACCCCATGGGAATTTACCTATTAAGTTAGGTCTACCCATGTTAAGAAAACTTGATTAATTAGGGATAATTAATATAAAATTATGAGGGTGATTAATTAGGTGTAATTAATTGACTAAGACACGAGGTTGGACTCAGTTGTAGCGTAAAACTGCCCGGACCCAACCGGCTTAACCAGTTGCTACAAATGTTAGCCCAATGTGAGAGGTCTTAGGCACAAACTAAATACGTAATTAATGTAAAGACACGAGGTTAGACTCTGTTATGACATAAGGCTGCCCGGACCCAACCGGCTTAACCAGCGGTCATAAAAGACAGTCTAATGTGAGAGGTCTTTACAAAGGTTACGTTCTTAATTAATTAATTAAGAAACACTTAACCACATTAGCATGTAGAGGGACATGAGGGGTTAAGTGGGTGCCTCGAGTGGCATGAGAAAATCTAGTGGTTGCCTTGGGTGGCAATAGAAAATACGATTAGAATACTTAACCAAAATAGAACATGTAATTAAAACATGATTAAAGGGTTAAGTGGGATATAATAGAAAAAGGGACAAGCTTAGGTGGGTAGCTTGTGGAGGCCCATTTCAACCAGTAACCCATACGTATCTTTGTGGGCTCGACCCATGTCGAGGACGGGACACGCATACTGGGCTTGACTGTAAGAGGCAAACGGGTTAGCGGTGGCAACGCAAGTCCAACGGGCTTCATATGCGTGAGTGGGCCCGGGCTGGTAGGTAAGCCGTTGTTGCATCGAGTAGATATAAGCCGTGCACCTTTAGTTTCATCAGGTTGCCACATTGGGGAATGATACATCCCACGGTGGGGCCAGCACGGGTATCTACGTTAGGGAGCCGATCGAATGGGAAGTAGTGTGTACACCTAGTGGATTGTAGGGCCCCGTGGCGCCTACTTGGTCACCTAGGGGTACGCAGGTACTAATTAGTAAATTTTATAAGTCCTTGGGTGGGATCAACCTTTAAGTTAGGAACGACTGGTGTGGTGCAGTTTAGTAATTTACCTTAGGGAGGGTAGATGCGTCTTTATCCTTTATCTTCGTTTAGTTGACTGCTTAGGGTAGCCATTCATCCCTATATGTTACCGTATATCAGTTTATGTCTTCTCTGGTTACTTTAACGATTGTATTGTTAAAGTTATAGGACTCGCTCAGACTTATGTCTGACCCTGTTGTTTTTATCTTTTTCCCAACCCTCAGGTCCTACGGTGGATCCTAGCAGTAGTGGAGCTTGATCGGATTGCTGTTCCAGTCTTTAGGAGCTTGGATAGATGTAAAGCTCCAGTTATCCAGTTATCTTTTCTTTTGTTTGGCTATTGTATGAGAGTGGGATTATGTACTTCTTTATTTTGATGGATATTGTACTTGACCTTTATTGTGGTTTTATGATGTAACCAGACATGTTTTACTTCAGCTGTTATGAGATGATGTTTTAAAATTTCAAGTACTATTTATATCTGTCTTGTTGTAATTTTTCTGTTCTATATTCACTAAAATACTCCACCGATGCTATGGCATTCCCTTAGTGAGTGATCATAGCGGGAGTGGGGTGTTACAACAATCGTTGAATATACGTTCAACGATCAACATCCATTCAACCGTAAATGTCCAAACAGATTATAATATCATTTGGGGGTAAATAATTCATGTGTGGGTAGTAATGAACAATCAATGATATATAATTTATTTGAGGAATCCGGTCGGATCCCACCAACCTGTTCTTCCCTGTAAATCAGATTATAATATAATTTATAACAGCATATGAATAATATTCTAAACTAACACATTCAACCATTAGCAAACAATTAGCAATCACGACATCCAATCAACCAAATAAACGATGGATTATAGTTATGTGAATTTAGCACATCATAGCAGACCAGAAAAGTGTGAGAGTTAACTCACCTTGATTCGACGGTTCCGCGTTGTTCCGTTTAATTTTAATCAGAAATCCAATTTTCTTCGATCCCTTCTGAAATCAGAGCAGCAGTGTATTACTCTCCACTATGATTCCATCGCTACTTATTTTTCGTGAAATTCTTCTGAACTAGGTTTAACTTTTAATGATCCACGTCATTAGTTCCCCATAATTAACGCGGTCTCCTGAATGCTATCCCCTTCTTGTATCTTGCTAGAATCCTTATGCACTCCACGTTATTTCCTTTCTAACAAATGGCCTCAAGCCCAAGATCCCACCACGTAAATGCTTGTACTCGGTATTTCGCATTTCTCTTTTCACATATTATATAACTTCTCTTTTAGACCCGACTCATATTCTTCACATCCCACAGCTGATCGGCCCCTTTTCAAGTTAATGTACTCTTAAATAATCTGTTAAACTTTTAATAGATCGGACAAATTACTTCGCTCCCCTCTCTGATTTACAACGACCAACTTATTCCTTTTAATTGGGCTGAAACCCAAATCCCATCGCCACAAAACACACGGCCTGCATTCACGATGATCTACACGTCAGTACCCCCCTCAGTCATCAACGTACCAAGTATATTCCTCAACCTGTCTCGGCCAATGCCTCTCATTTCCGTAAACAACTCCGTCCACCTGCACAAAACCCATGCTGTCACATCCCTTTTTAAATCTAACGCATGGACACCCATACACCACTATTTCATTTCTTCTCAATGTTTGAAAACTTGCTGCCGTGGAAACATTACCCGAACCATTTGCGTCGGAACCACCTCCTCCAAAATACATGAACACACCACACCTTCTCTGCATATTGAATATGCTTGCTCCAGTGCAATATCTCCAGATTTCACGCCAGCCTTCACTCTTCAATCCCCTTGTATATTTTCCTTTTTATTTTATTCGTTTTCAAAAACTGCTCCTCAACGTGTACCGTAATTTTCCCAAAACCTGCTTCAGAACGTTCCCATTTTCTCTTATGCTCTGATAGCTTTTCACCTTAGTCCTCACACCATGCAGTCATAGCAAAAATCCACTCTCTCCCTACCGCATGTCAGTACCACCATTTCAGTATCACCGTCCACCCTCTACTATAATCCCATTCACGTTTTACTGTTACACTACACCCCTTTATGAAAGAACCAGTGCATGAACCAATTTCGCTTATGCTCCTAAGTCCTACCTCATCATATTATGAAAGATTCGTTACATCACTCCTCACTTCCACCCTTATTTACGTTTCTACATGCAGCGCTCTTGACAAAATGCCTAGCTCCGCCTCCTACATGATACTGACCTTCCATCCGCACTGTATCCTCTTCTTTGTATTAACGCGCCCTTCTCCAACTGGTCCATACTCGCACGCATCATCATATTTCAAAACAAGCCATCAAGTCTGCATGCCAACCTCCCTTAAACTTCCTTGGCAAAACAAACTACAGCATTCCCATTCTCTGTTTTGTTTGCCAATACCGCTTCCTTCCCATATATTCCCCATACTTTAATCTCCACGTCCGTACTGCCTTTAGTACATACTCCAATATTTCCACGTGAATGGCTCCACCGAAGCAAACATACCAGTGCCCTATATATTCTTCTTTCTGTGCTTCACGTAAGGTACCTTCTTCCATAAGAACTGGTTCGTCCCTCTCCATCGCCCCCGAGATCTTCAGCATCAAGTCATATCAAACACGTTAACACGGCCGATCCTCACAATGCTGCCTTCAGCACTTCACTCGTACTCCAACTTCGCATGCTTTTGTTCTGCCATTAGCCGAGCTGCAGCTCCGCCAGTCTCCCCTACGCTCATGAACTCTCCAGCACCTACTCCCTCCGTTCATTCCTTACGCGTCAAACTCGGTTATATAGTGATTCCAATAATCCGAGATTTGGTTGTGAATTGGGTTTATTTTATTTTTGAACGGAAGAAAAGGAAGTGAAGGCTTCGTTTGCTTTAGTTTGGAATGAGAGACAGACGAGAGATACGGACGAAGGCATATATACAAAGGAGAAAGGGACAGTGCTTTAACATGGTTTTCTGTAATTTATCTCAGAAATATTTTCTTTCGTACGGGTAGGCTTTGAAAAAGAAATGTGTAGGTGTATGTGCAATATGGTTTCGTTGGGTCATTTTCATTATTAATGAACAATGAGGAGATGGCACGACTCACATATTTGAAGAGATTTGTTCAAATGTTTAGGGTGATGATTTTCTTCCTATAGGTCCTCATAGAGGAATGCACGAGGTGATTTTCTAGTATACTGAAAAGAAATTTCAACGTAGGTGATGGGTAATTCGTAGGTTATAATTCCAATGGCTATACGATAGGGTAATGCGTGGGTTATAATTTCAATGGGTAGGGGTTATTTTTTTCAAGTAGGTGATGGAGATAGGGTAGTGAACGCACGCCCATTTTAATTAGTTCTGTTTTATAGTGGTAGTTTTTTAGGGTATCGCTTTATACCATTTAGGTACTGCTGCGGACAAAAATAAAAATACCGCTTTATCAACCAACGCCCCACGATCCCAAAAATATTATAATATCGGTTCATCAACTTATATTGTGAAACCCCAAAATACTGGTATAGGGTGCGAAATACTCCAAATAAAAAGTAGCTTATTTTACGAATTAAAAATTACAGTAAAATTCTAAAAATTAAATTATCCCTACGCCTTAAAGGTTTTGTTCAATTTCGAAGCCGATATTTAATTATATTAAATTATCATTACTACATTTTAAAGAAATACATTCGAGATAAAATCTATTTATATCACCAAATCAATATTAAAACAGATTTTAATATTCATTATTAACGTTCGAAAATCTGGGAAGTTACAGACCTTCCCCCTTAAAAGAATTTCGTCCCCGAAATTACAAGGCAAGAAGAATGATTCGAAACTAATTATTTAAGAATAATTATATTTGAATTATTTTCAAAATAAATTCAAACACCTTAAAATTTTCGAAAATTTCGCCAACACCTCCTCTGCGTGGTTCGATCGGTACAACTACAACTGCCACACCAGGCCTCAACTTCTCCAAAACAAAACACAAATGGTACTCAACTCAGGGGTATAAAATCAATTACTCCAATCAATATATTAAGGTTTACCTTTTTGTCGGGCAACTCCATTCCCATTCCGACGTAATCATCTAACTGCCCTTCGTTATCCAATCTGCACTTCAATCTCTATATCCAAATCATCTCCACAGCTTCTAGAATCTGCACTTATCTCAATTCTCAACGCAAATAACAAACACAGGTTTGAATAATTCAATTCCATTCATCACCTGTTTTTTATTCCCAGTTTATTATACTGGAATTTATCTCCTTGCTTCCCATTTCATCCAATTTCTTATTAACTAATAATAAGTTCTATTCGACCAAACTAACATCCAATTAATCAAACTCCGCAATTAACTTAATCGTTCAAGTTTGATTTAATTTGTCTGGTTAAATTTAATTTATAATTCTATTTAACTCGGTTAAATTTTCTTTCCAGATCCAATTAACTAATTGGTTCAATCTTATTTCATAATTCAGTTCTAACCATGTCAGTTAGATTCAAAACATTCAAGTCATCCATTCCGGACAATTTCATGCCATTCGATTAACATGGATTCTGTATATAATCTTATCTTAGCAATCCATTTGGATTTATTATAAGTTCAATTTATTCAAGATATCAAGTTTATTCTTCAACCATGAAATCAAACATTCCAGCAAACAAGGCCCAATCAATATAACCAAATCACTTTGATTTATATTTACTTTAATTTTCACTTTGATCCAAATTAACTTCACATTGAAGTTTTTATTTTTGAATTTCATATCTGAAATTCTTCCTTGGATATCTTTCAATTTCATAATCAAGCAGATTCAAATCACCCATTTGAGCCAATAATCAAATCAATAATTTGAGGGAACTTATTTCTTTTTCTATGTAAATATGGGTTGGGTAAATAATTTTATTTACCCACTTTCAAAACATATTGTGACGATTAATCATATTCGAGTGTATAGAAGCCCCTATCGACATTGTGGCGCCCCAACGTCAACCAGAATTTATATACCACTCAACCAATAAATCTCCACAATAAAAATAATTTTTATACAATTTACAAATACGCTCTCTCGTATATATATATATATATATATATATATATATATATATATATATACACTCAAACTCAATCTATGGTATTACTGACCCAATCTCTATTGAGTTACGCAACAGAGCCAAGGTTATTCCTAAACTAATAGCTCTGATACCAACTGTAAAGGCCCGTAAATCCGTACCAATTTGAGCTGACTAATTACAACCCAAATGACACGAAATTACGAATCTTTAATAGAAAGAAGTTAGAGGATGAGAAAGATAAGACAGAACTAATAGAATAGAAGAGTAAGAAGAACATCAGAATCTCACAGCAGAACGAATAAAATATAACATATCAAATCTCTTTATACAAAAAGAACCTGTATATATACATACCAATCATCAGAGTACAACATATATATATATGTCACAGTGGAAAATAACAAAACGGTGAAGCCTCCTGCTTCTAGCTCCTGAAACTCCAGTGAAACCAAACCTGTAAATATACTCGGTCTGACCCGAGCACATTTGATTTAAAACAAAATTCACCCGGATTAGTCTGGAATACTTTCAGTGGTAAATTCACAGTAAACACTTGCTTAATTTTGGAAATCCTTTTTGATATATCAGAATTCAGTGATATTATAATAGTGTCTATCATATCACAAATAAATAATCAAGTTGTAGAACGCTTGCATCTCACGCTCTACATATTTAGTTTATAATCGAAAACCGCAGGGTGCTTATTGGAGATTGGATTCCAACAGACAAGGTATGGGAGCACCTACCAATCAGTGTACTATAGAGGGTATACACTGCAGGTTCAACAAGAACGTCTTGCAACCCGGCCACACATGACCGACCACTCATTTAGCTTGAGTGTATCGAATATATTTCCACCCACGGTTGTTGGCCATCTAACCGTCATCCGAAGATACAGAATCGAAAAGAAGAACAAATATGAATTTTCTCTAGATCGGTGACAATACACCCTGCTTGGGTATGACCCAACTAGCCATGCTTCCCAGCCCAACTTTTGTCTCTTCCCGGCTGATGAGGCTAGAGGCTACGTCTATCTTTTCAGAATATCTGGCCACCATTCAATTTGAATGCCACATCGTCAAATCCGTCAAATCACTAATTGACGTCCACAAATACACTCTGGGTGTTAAGTAAGAGAATTTCTCCACCACCAAACTTGGTATATTTGTACAAATCAATGTACGTGATTCTTAAGGAAATACTCTGTCAGACACTCATCCATACAAGTCATCCAGGAACAGGATGAACCGAAGGCACCCTCCTAATGCATCTTAGGAATCACCCAACAGATCAGTAGCCAGTAATCCTTGCAATCCGTACATTCCAATCATGACAGAACCACAGTTTATCTCTGGGAGCGACCCAGAGACTATCAGTACTTCTCCCGTTTCATGAAGATTTACGGCCTTCAGTTGCTCCATCTTCATCTTCTGCAGATCGTCTTGTACGCAACGTTGGATCGAAGTGGTTTTGGGTCTAGTGCCCATCCAGGTCTCTTCGAAACAACACGTCAAAAGGTCCAATAGAATATTTCATTGATAGTCGGTGTTTTACCTATCAATGTCGATAATATCATTAAGTACATTGGCAGCTCTGACCCTTTGATAAAACATATTCGTCTAAACCATTTACAATATTTTCTTTTCGTTATAATTATCTTACTTAATCTAATTATTAAGTAACGTTTGTTTACAAAGCATTCCATTTGATTTCAACTATTTTTATCGAACTAGTTTATTAACTCGGAATCTTCATAATTCCCTTACCCGGTTGAATCATTTACTCTCGCTTACTTCTTAAATAAAACATTTAAAAATTAAATCCCTTTAAAAATCTTTATTATCAAATTCGAAGTAAATATAGTTTACTTCATTATAATTCATTATCAGAAAGGTCATTAACTAATGATACCCTATTAAAACAAATAATTAAATAAAAACTTTAAATCGTAGTTAATTAAAGATAAATTAACTACTTAGAACATTCGTTAAACCTTAACGACTGATCATAGAACTTACTGGATTAAATTAATCTAATATTCGATCTTCGTTAACTAGTTAGTTTTGTTGACTTATAAATCTAATCCTTCTTTTTAACATTAATTAACAACTTCGTTAACTCACGATACTTAATTGTTTTAAATAAACAATTATTTCAGTCTCCTAATCTGTTGATTAATTTATACTTTCATAGTCATAAAATCCTATAACGACATAAGAATGCGTTATATATATAACGATTAATAATTTATGCAATCCATGATTATAAATAAAAATATATTTATAATCCTTTTAATTTCAATAACATTTATAAAATAAATTCCAACTTCGATTCAGTTATAAAAATATATTTTATAACATAAACTCTGTCAATTCGCCTAACGGCGAAACGATGTTTTAAAACGATGGGTATTAGGCCATCTGCTGCCAATAACTTAATCAATACGGTTTATTGATTAAAACACAACAATCGTTGAATATACGTTCAACGATCAACATCCATTCAACCGTAAATGTCCAAACAGATTATAATATCATTTGGGGGTAAATAATTCATGTGTGGGTAGTAATGAACAATCAATGATATACAATTTATTTGAGGAATCCGGTCGGATCCCTCTATCCTGTTCTTTCCTGTAAATCAAATCATAATATAATTTATAACAGCATATGAATAATAATCTAAACTAACACATTCAACCATTAGCAAACAATTAGCAATCACGGCATCCAATCAACCAAATAAACGATGGATTATAGTTATGTGAATTTAGCACATCATAGCAGACCAGAAAAGTGTGAGAGTTAACTCACCTTGATTCGACGGTTCCGCGTTGTTCCGTTTAATTTTAAACAGAAATCCAATTGTCTTCGATCCCTTCTGAAATCAGCGCAGCAGTGTAGTACTCTCCACTGTGATTCCATCGCTACTTATTTTCCGTGAAATTCTTCTGAACTGGGTTTAACTTTTAATGATCCACGTCATTAGTTCCCCATAATTAACGCGGTCTCCTGAATGCTATCCCCTTCTTGTTTCTTGCTAGAATCCTTATGCACTCCACGTTCTTTCCTTTCTAACAAATGGCCTCAAGCCCAAGATCCCACTACGTAAATGCCTGTACTCGGTATTTCGCATTTCTCTTTTCACATTTTATATAACTTCTCTTTTAGACCCGGCTCATATTCTTCACATCCCACAGCTGATCGACCCTTTTTCAAGTTAATGTACTCTTATATACTCTGTTAAACTTTTAACAAATCGGACAAATTACTTCGCTCCCCTCTCTGATTTACAACGGCCAACTTATTCCTTTTAATTGGGCTGAAACCCAAATCCCATCGCCACAAAACACACGGCCTGCATTCACGATGATCTACACGTCAGTACCCCCCTCAGTCATCAACGTACCAAGTATATTCCTCAATCTGTCTCGGCCAATGCCTCTCATTTCCGTAAACAACTCCGCCCACCTACACACAACCCATGCTGTCACGTCCCTTTTTAAATCTAACGCATGGACACCCATACACCACTATTTCACTTCTTCTCAATATTTGAAAACTTGCTGCCGTGGTATCATTACCCGAATCATTTGCAACGGAACCACCTCCTCCAAAATACATGAACACACCACACCTTCTCCGCATATTGAATATGCTTGCTCCAGTGCAATATCTCCAGATTTCACACCAGCCTTTACTCTTCATTCCCCTTCTATATTTTCCTTTTTATTTTATTCGTTTTCAAAAACTGCTCCTCAACGTGTACCGTAATTTTCCCAAAACCTGCTTCAGAACGTTCCCATTTTCTCTTATGCTCTGATAGCTTTTCACCTTAGTCCTCACGCCATGCATTCATAGCAAAAATCCACTCTCACCCAACCACATGTCAGTACCACCATTTCAGTATCACCGTCCACCCTCTACTATAATCCCATTCACGTTTTACTGTTACACTACACCCCTTCATGAAAGAACCGGTGCATGAACCAATTTCGCTTATGCTCCTAAGTCCTACCCCATCATATTATGCAAGATTCGTTACATCACTCCTCACTTCCACCCTTATCTACGTTTCTACATGCAGCGCTCTCGACAAAATGCCTAGCTCTGCCTCCTACATGATACTGACCTCC
This sequence comes from Allium sativum, assembly GCA_030737875.1. NCBI lineage: Eukaryota > Viridiplantae > Streptophyta > Magnoliopsida > Asparagales > Amaryllidaceae > Allium > Allium sativum. The sequence goes on along the minus strand of CM060921.1, from coordinate 804,655,919 downwards.
CATCCGCACTGTATCCTCTTCTTTGTATTCACGCGCCCTTCTCCAACTGGTCCATACTCGCACGCATCATCATATTTCAAAACAAGCCATCAAGTCTGCATGCCAACCTCCCTTAAACTTCCTTGCCAAAACAAACTACAGCATTCCCATTCTCTGTTTTGTTTGCCAATACCGCTTCCTTCCCATATATTCCCCATACTTTAATCTCCACGTCCGTACTGCCTTCAGTACATACTCCAATATTCCACGTGAATGGCTCCACCGAAGCAAAGATATCAGTGCCCTATTTATTCTTCTTTCTGTGCTTCGCTTAAGGTACCTTCTTCCATAAGAACTGGTTCGTTCCCCTCCATCATCCCCGAGATCTTCAGCATCAAGTCATATCAAACACGTTAACACGGCCGATCCACACAATGCTGCCTTCAGCACTTCACTCGTACTCCAACTTCGCATGCTTTTGTTCTGCCATCAGCCGAGCTGCAGCTCCGCCAGTCTCCCCTACGCTCATGAACTCTCCAGCACCTACTCCCTCCGTTCATTCCTTACTCGTCAAACTCGTTTATATAGTGATTCTAGTAATCCGAGATTTGGTTGCGAATTGGGTTTATTTTATTTTTGAACGGAAGAAAAGCAAGTGAAGGCTTCGTTTGCTTTTGTTTGGAATGAGAGACGGGCGAGAGAGACGGACGAAGGCATATATACAAAGGAGAAAGGGACAGTGCTTTAACATGGTTTTCTATAATTTATCTCAGAAATATTTTCTTTCGTACGGGTAGGCTTTGAAAAAGAAATGTGTAGGTGTATGTGCAATATGGTTTCGTTGGGTCATTTTCATTATTAATGAACAATGAGGAGATGGCACGATTCACATATTTGAAGGGATTTGTTCAAATGTTTAGGGTGATGATTTTCTTCCTATAGGTCCTCATAGAGGAATGCACGAGGTGATTTTCTAGTATACTGAAAAGAAATTTCAACGTAGGTGATGGGTAATTCGTAGGTTATAATTCCAATGGCTATACGATAGGGTAATGCGTGGGTTATAATTTCAATGGGTAGGGGTTATTTTTTTTAAGTAGGTGATGGAGATAGTGTAGTGAACGCACGCCCATTTTAATTAGTTTTGTTTTATAGTGGTAGATTTTTAGGGTATCGCTTTATACCATTTAGGTACTGCTGCGGACAAAAATAAAAATACCGCTTTATCGACCAACACCCCACAATCCCAAAAATATTATAATATCGGTACATCAACTTATATTGTGAAACCCCAAAATACTGGTACAAGGTGCGAAATACTCCAAATAAAAAGTAGCTTATTTTACGAATTAAAAATTATAGTAAAATTCTAAAAATTAAATTATACCTACGCCTCAAAGGTTTTGCCCAATTTCGAAGCCGATATTTAATTATATTAAATTATCATTACTACATTTTAAAGAAATACATTCGATATAAAATCTATTTATATCACCAAATCAATATTAAAACAGATTTTAATATTCACTATTAACGTTCTAAAATCTGGGACGTTACACTTGAAATGTTGATGTCGACATAAGTTGCTTGGAAATTATATTTTCAACCGTTTTGAATATGATAAATAGGTTATAAACTGTTTATAATAAACAAGTTTTGAATATGATAAATAGGTTATAAACTGTTTATAATAAACAGTGGTTTCGACGACTAGAATCCCGATATTTTGACATGTTTGAAAACAATAAGTAATTGTAAACAATGATTATGAAATAATTTACGACTTCGGGATACGAAATGTTTTGGTTTGTGTAACAACCGGGAAAATTTGAGCCAATTTTAAATTTTTATTTTGGCTAATTAAAAAATTTTGATTATTTAAAATGAATATTTTAAATAATAATGACGGAAAATTTATTTAAATCGAAGTTAAAATGAATAAATTTATTTTAATTATATAACGAGCCTGAAATGGCGCGGCAGTTCAAAAATTCGATTTCGAATTTCAAATGAATATACACAATTCAATATAAGTCAGAATTGAACGAAACAAGAAATATTTGAATCTGTTTAATCATATCTTTCTAATGAGGCTAAGAAACTGAGATTTCACTTTATAGAGTGTAAGATATGTCCAGTTTAAAATGTAGAAAAGTCGCTGTGGAATTTATATATATTTTAATATATATAAAGGCCCTTAAAAATGGAAATTTTGCAAACGACCTCGGATTTCGACGAAACCACTTTTGTTGGATCCGGGATGTCAAATTATTGCTAGGTTTCAAAATTCATAATTTTTTGAATTAATATGTGAGTGTGGCGCAATTAAACGCGTTTGACCAATTTTAGTTGAATTTAACCGACTGGAAAATGGGCATTTTTCAAACGGCCTCAGAATTCGATGAAACTGGTTTTGTTAGGACCGTAGCGTCAATACGAAGCTTGAAACTATTTTTTTGAAATTTTTCGAGTCAGTATGTGGCGCCGGTAAATTGAAATGTGCGTTTAAATTGAATATATAAAGATTTATATTTTAAATTCAACGGAAACTGATCGAAACGGCTGAACTGGCTTACGATACATATCCCATTGTGTTCGGAATTGGGGTAATTAGCTAGGGGTGACAGTCGTTGGGTCTCGTTTCGAGTTCGAATAAAAAAGTAACTTTTTGGAGATTAAATTAATTAAAATATTTAATTACATTATAAGGTCAACTCTCACCTAACTCTCCCTCTCTCTCCTTTCTTCATCGTTTCAGAACAGAAAGAAAAAAAAGAACCGCCACATTCACCATCGGGCCCTCCACCCCGACGCGCTACCCTCCACCGTTCGCCACCACCAGAGAAGCCACCGCCGGCCTCCTCAATCACCCCCACCTCGCGTCGCTCTCTCTCCTTTCGCCCACTGAAGCCGCCGTTCCCCCAATCCGAACCCCCCTACCTGAAAACGACCAACACCACCGTACCTAGCTCCGCCCCCTCCATGTCCGACCGCAAACAGCACCACTCCCCTGCCTCCATACGACCAGCGAAACTCCCCCCTCCATTTCGAAGCGCAGATCCCTAACCGCCGGATCCGGTCAATGCGAGCATTTCCCCTTCCTCCGATTAACCCAGTAAGTTCCTTTTCCCTCTTCCTTTCTGATTTTTGTTTGTATGGCTTAGGAAAAATGATTTTTGAACTTTGAAAAATATGGTTTTTAATTTAGGAAAGCTAAAATTTTATATAGAAAATAACTAATAAAAATATGTTTTTTATTCGTTTGAATAGCGAAGGAAGTTAAGATTTTTAAATAGATAAAAATCTGATTTTTAAATTAGTAAAGGATAGATTTTTAATTTAATCAAGACGAGATTTTTATATTTAAAAGATATGATTTTGAAAATATAAAAGGTGATATTTTTAAATATGAGAACTTTATATTTTTAAATATAAAAAGGTAAAAATTTCATATAAAGAAAGTTAGAATTTTTTTTATATATAATGGAAGTAGGATTTTTTCATTGAAAGTGAGTAATTAAAAATGTGATTTTTAACGTGAAACCGCGTAGACAGATCTCTTAGAAGCGAAGTGAAGATTTTCCTACATAAGAAGAGTCGCGGTGAATGGATTTAGTTTGGGTGAGAACTACTCACTCAAAGTTTATTTCTAGTAAATATATATACTAGGATGCTGACGGTGCTTAGTAGCAGCCGACACCATCATCCACAGACCATGGACTTGTTTGTTTGGTTGTGTACTAGGTTAGATCATTTGATTTGAATTTGATTGTTTGGTGAGATGAAATTGATTTGATTGATATGTGTATGGCATGGGTCATTATTAGACCGGCGATAAGGTTAGGCCTTGTCCCGTTTCTAGTATCGTGTTGTAATGCCGCCGAAATTTTCTAAAATAAGTTAGAAAAATAAATGAACTGAATAGAAATTCATGTGTTGAAATAAAAAAATATAATTTTTAACGTGTATATGTATAAAATAAACTATTCATTTAGAAATCAGACGATTTGTTTGTGTACACTGATTTGACTGATACTGATTGGGACGATAAATTTTACACATCGCCCAACTGCACAAATAATATTCAGTGTTTGTGGATTGAAACCCCACTCGGGTGTTGGGATGATATTTGACGTACACTAATCCCAATCGTTTAGCGGTATGTCGATCGTTAGATTGACAGTCTGTTGTAAGCGTTAATTATTTATAATTAATGCTTATGCAGTTGTGTGGTGCACACTGGATGATGATTGATGGTTTGTTATTGTTAGTATATACATGTGTTGTATGAAATCCATATAATTAACCTTATACGGTAATTGATTGGGTCTCATTCCAATTTAGAAAATGAAGAATAAAATAAATATTCATGTGTTGAATAAGAAAATATTCATGTGTTAAATGAAAATAAATATTCTTGTGTGGAATAAAATAAATATTCATGTGTTAAATAAGAAAATATTCATGTGTTGAATAAAAATAAATATTCATGTGTTGAATAAAAATAAATATTCATGTGTTGAATAGAATAAACATTCATGTGTTGAGTAAAAACCGTGTTGAATAGATCTGCGCCATTTTGACGTGAATGATAGTTATATCGATTTTATTCGTTTTTATAGCGAATATCGAAAAGGAAGTGATTTCAAAATATAACATTTTGAAAATATTATCATTTATATGTTAATGATAAGGAATATTCAATTTTGGTTTGAAATTGAATATGAAGTTCAAACCGTTTTGAAATCGTTTTAAAATGAATTTATAAAATACGTTTGAACGAAATATATAATATATATATATATATATATATATATTTAATGGCCTGAATAGAACGCGCCGCGCCGCGGCCATTCGCGAATTTCGACAATTGACTTCGAATTGATGTTACGGGAGATCCGACCGTCGGATTCTCCTAAAACCGGAACCGTTGGGTTCATATCGAAAAGAGTTTTCCAACAAATATAAGTAATTTGAAATCTAACGGTTGGATTTGGAATTATGTCCAAATCAAATTTGGAAAAGGTCGTTGTAAGTGCAGTTCGACAACCATTGATGGAAATCGACTGTACGGGCCTTGATAAAATTATTAAAAATACTAATAATTTGTGTAAAATCATAATAAATGATTTGGGAAGAATTGGGATGAAAAACTTAATATTTCAAAAGATAAAAATAGATTTTTATCGAATCGAACTAGTTATGAACTAGAATCAAAATCCAGTTATTTTTAAAGAAATAAATGGGATTGAGATGGAGTTTTAAAAATAACCATAATTTGCAATATGTGAATTGGAATGGATTTGAATCGAAATTATCTTCGGAATATTTCGGTGTTGGATTTCGTGATGACACAAGTATTGCTATGGAAATTTGAAAGATATATTTTATATCGTTATTTCCAATATGATATTTGTGGGTTTCAGAATTCGATATTGAACATAAGCCGATATATTTTCTATTCAAAGCCTTATATTTAATATCGAATTGGATTTTGGGTTCGTCGTGATCAGTGTCTTAAATAACACTGTTCTTGAACTCGGATTAGAAAAGAATAAATCTTTTAATTAAGATTTAGTGAAATTGTCCAGTTAATTAGTATTTAATTGGAATTGAATTGAAATTGATTTTTGGGTTTATAGTGAATGGTGTTTTAAATAACACTTGTTCTTTAACCCGATTAACAATGGGATGTGATTTTGGGTTTATCATGAACCGTGTTTTACATGACATCGGTTCTTTAACCCAGTTAAAGATTAAAACTAAGTGGATCCTTAATGAATCTTTAATTAGATTGAAATGGTCGAGAATGGAGTATCACCAGTTTTGCTCCAAGCGGTAGTTAAATCTTTAACTAGATTTGAACGTGAAATGGTAATTAATTTTACCGATAACACCGTGGTGTTAGATATGGAGTATTACCAGTTTTGCTCCAGGGGATAAATAGGTTGGGATTGGGAAATTAAATAAATAATTACTTCGGTGTGGTTCGCTAATCCCGACTAGTTTGGAAAACTATAAATGGTTTGAAATGATATCCAAAAGAAGATTAAAGAATAAATTTAAAAGAATTTATCTTTGATAAAATTAATGGAAACATTTCCCCAAGAATAAAAATATTTGAATAAAAGAATATTCTGAATTGGAATGAGGCGTATGTTGTGTTTGTGTAACATTTGTTTATAATATACGCGGGTTATTCGGAAAGTCCGGGTTTATACCCATTCTGAATAACCGATTCGATGATACGTCGAAGATGAAGACGGTGGTTGAAGACCGAGGGTCTTCACATCGTTTGGGTGGTTACTGATGATCTTGATTGGGCTGTACACCCAAGAGGAGGGAATCGGTTAGTGATCGTCCAGACGTACTTGGAGATCGACGGATATGCGAGGAAAGTGCCTCCGGTTTCGTTTAGACCCAGAACGAACTTATATGGACTGTGTGTCTGACATTGGATTTTATTCTGTGTGATTGATTTCTATTAAATATATATCTGTTTGGCGGCGGAGAATTTATTCTCTTGCTTAACGCCCTTCTCTGAGACGTACGAGCTCAGAGGTTATATATTGATGGATATCAATCGCATGGAGTGAATTGCCTATGTGGCATGCCTAAGTGGCAATTGATCAAGGCTTTTGTTGAAAAGCAAAGTCTTGTGGTTGATGATCAAAGCACGGCCTGTGTGGCGTAGCATTGTGTAGCATTTAATTCGCGAGTTTCACACCCGGTATGAACCAAAAACGGGAGAAAGGACTCAGGGAGAACATGCGTTCTCTTCTAGTTAGAGGTGGTGTCGGTGCTTAAACTGGCTGACATTTATATACTTTTCACCTGTGTGGTTGTTGCTGTTGCGAGGCGCCTCGGTTATATCGGTTTTCATTCTGGTCGGCAAACGGACCAGACTTACGCCCCATAGGGCGGGGAGACGTATTGTTCAGGATCTATGTTTAATCCACATCGGTGGACCGACCCTGATGATCCAAGGGACGATGCGTTCTGTTCCTGAGACATGGACTAGATTGTCTCGAATTCGGCGAGGATCTTGCCCCTAGCCTCGGTTCATAGATGGAAATGCAATTTCCAATACGTGATTTTGCGATTATGATTGTATAACCTAGTATTGGCGACATAGTAGCATGGGATGCTATGCCGCCTATGATTGATACATTTATATTTGAAGTTGATTTCTTCACTTATAGTAATAATAAAAGATTAAATTTCACGTATCAAGCATTATTTGGCTATTATAAGGTAAAACCCTATCATCCAACTGCGTTCATTGTGTGATGGGACCTGGGTCTTATAATAGCTTCATTGTTCTTTATTTAGCATTGCGCTGTTGATTATATGCACTGGTATTCTTGGGAGGAAACCCGTTCCGTGTTATACGGCGTGGTCCCTTGATTTACCAAACTTTAAAATAAAGATTTATAACTGTTTTAGTTCTCATACCAGTCACATGACTGACCTCGAGTTTATTGTTTTAACCTAAACTCTAGGTTGCCATATTTATCGCATGGGCAGCTTGTAGTACGGTTTTGCAGATTTATATTCACAGGACTCTGGCTTATAGCTGAAGTGATATTCGGAAAGCTCTATATTTGTGTATTCCTTTCAGTTATGTTTTGTATTATTTTTCCGCTGTAGTATTGTATTTAAATCTCTGATAATTATGAAATGTGTAATATTTATTAATGCTCTGTATATTCTTGTATTCTGATGGAATTGTTGTAATAAGCAATAAAATATTCTTCTGTTTGAGTTCTTATTTGTCTTGTTCTCAGGTAATTCGTTCTTTCCTTACCGGGGAAGTTAGGGGTTATTTCAGTGGTATCAGTGCTTTGGTTTACAAAGCTCGAGACCAACACACATTAGAACCGAACGAAAGAACTCATCAGAGATTGGATTAGCAATATCCAATAAGAATGGCTCATTAGAGATGGGATCAGTAGTATCCCAGAACGAGTCGAATGAGTGTTGTTTTGAAAAATGAAAATGAAAACAAATTTTTTTTTTGAAAATTTAAACCTTAATTTACGTATTTGATTATTTATGTTATATTGATTTGGACAGTCCAATATATAAAGAGTTCGCATATACGTCTGATCCACGTGTATTCGAAGTTTTAATATACTGGATAGATATAGAATCACACTATAGTCGCCCGGGGATAATCCTGATGGTGATGCATCATCATCAGTATTTATGTTCGAGTTTCGAAAGTGGGATATTTATATATTTCCAATTGACTGGTGTGAGAACCAAAACTAGATAGGGCTTATTATGTGACTTGGCATCAAAAATTGGATTTTTGACTATGATTTTTTTTTAATGAATTTGAAATGTTAATCAACTAATTGATTGATGATTGTGTTGTTTGATTATTGGTTTGATTTATTTAAAATTTTGGACCATTAAGCCTACTTGTTCCGATTATTGAACTGTATCGAAAATTTGTCACATTTGCATACATGTACAAATATATATATGTGACAGGTCATAGCAGGAGGCTAGAGCAGAGGAATAAAATTGTTTGCCCGTCAAATAGGTACATGTTTATTGTATTTCTTGGGGATTGATGATTTTATGAGCCGTACCGGCTAGCCGCTTGGCTTCTTCTTTTTCTTTTTGAGATCTGAGGGCCATGGGAGGCTATTTGAAATATCCCGACGCTCCCGGTGCAGGGGAGGTTACGGCGAAATTTTTCGAGAATTTAGGGTGTTAGCCAAATTTTTGAAAAATTTGAAAAGTTTTCAGAAACTGAAAAGTTGGAAACCTTAAGCCGTAATGAAAATAACGGAAGTTGAGTTGATTAGAAAACAACTTCCACCTTCTTTCCTTTTCGAGGACGAAAAGATTTTAAGTGGGGGAGATTGTAACAACCCGGAAAATCTGAGGCAATTTAAAATTTTTATTTTGGCTAATTTAAAGAATTTTGATTATTTAAAACGAATATGTTAAATAATAACGACGGAAAATTTATTTAAATCGAAATTAAAACGAATAAATTTATTTTAATTATATAACGAGCCTGAAATGGCGCGGCAGTGCGAAAATTCGATTTCGAATTTCAAATGAATATACATAATTCAATATAAGTCAGAATTGAACGAAACAAGAAATATTTGAATCTGTTTAATCATATCTTTCTAATGAAGCTAAGAAACTAAGATTTCACTTTATAGAGTGTAAGATATGTCCAGTTTAAAATGTAGAAAAGTCGCTGTGGAATTTATATATATTTTAATATATATATATAAAGGCCCTTAAAAATGAAAATTTTGCAAACGACCTCGGATTTCGACGAAACCCCTTTTGTTAGATCCGGGATGTCAAATTATTGCTAGGTTTGAAAATTCATAATTTTCTGAATTAATTTGTGAGCGTGGCGCATTTAAACGCGTTTGACCAATTTCAGTTGAATTTAACCGACTGGAAAATGGCCGTTGACGGTATCATAATTCGACGAAACTAGTTTTGTTAGGACCGTAGCGTCAATACGAAGCTAGAAACTATTTTAATGGAATTTTTCGAGTTAGTATGTGGCCCCGGTAAATTGAAATGTGCGTTTAAATTGAATATATAAAGATTTATATTTTAAATTCAACAGAAACTGATCGAAACGGCCGAACTGGCTTACGATACATATCCTATTGTGTTCGGAATGGGGGTAATTAGCTAAGGGTGACAGTCGTTGGGTCTCGTTTCGAGTTCGAATAAAAAAGTAACTTTTTGGAGATTAAATTAATTAAAATATTTAATTACATTATATGGTCAATTCTCACCTGACTCTCCCTCTCTCTCTCCCCTTTCTTCATCGTTTTAGAACAGAAAAACAAAACAAAAAAAAGGACCGCCACATTCACCATCGGGCCCTCCACCCCGACGCGCTACCCTCCACCGTTCGCCACCACCAGAGAAGCCGCCGTCGGCCTCCTCAATCACCACTACCTCGCGTCGCTCTCTCTCCTTTCCCCCACTGAAGCCGCCGTTACCCCAATCCGACCCCCCACCTGAAAACGACCAGTGCCACCGTACCTAGCTCTTCCCCCTCCATGTCCGACAACCAACAGCACCTCTCCCCCTGCCTCCGTACGACCAGTGAAACTCCCCCCTCCATTTCGAAGCGCAGATCCCCAACCGCCGGATCCGGTCAATGCGAGCATTTAACCTTCCTCCGATTAACCCAGTAAGTTACTTTTCCCTCTTCCTTTCTGATTTTTATTTGTATGGCTTAGGAAAAATGATTTTTGAACTTTGAAAAATATGGTTTTTAATTTAGGAAAGCTAAAATTTTATATAGAAAATAACTAATAAAAATATGGTTTTTATTCGTTTGAATAGCGAAGGAAGTTAAGATTTTTAGATAGATAAAAATCTGATTTTTAAGTTAGTAAAGGATAGATTTTTAATTTAATCAAGACGAGATTTTTATATTAAAAAGATATGATTTTGAAAATATAGAAGGTGATATTTTTAAATATGAAAACTTTATATTTTTAGATATAAAAAGGTAAAAAATTTATATAAAGAAAGTTAGTTTTTTTATATATATATAATGGAAGTAGGATTTTTACATTGAAAGTGAGTAATTAAAAATGTGATTTTTAACATGAAACCGCATGGACAGATCGCGTTAGAAGCAAAGTGAAGATTTTCCTACATAAGAAGAGTCGCGGTGAATGGATTTAGCTTGGGTGAGAACTACTCACTCAAAGTTTATTTCTAGCAAATATATATACTAGGATGTTGACGGTGCTTAGTAGCACCCGACACCATCGTCCACATACCATGGACTTCTTTGTTTGGTTGTGTATTAGGTTAGATCATTTGATTTGAATTTGATTGTATGGTGCGATGAAATTGATTTGATTGATATGTGTATGGCGTGGGCCATTATTAGACCGGGGATAAGGCTAGGCCTTGTCCCGTTTCTAGTATCGTGTCGTTATGCCGCCGAAATTTTCTAAAATAAGTTAGAAAAATAAATGAACTGAATAAAAATTCATGTGTTGAAATAAAAAAAAATAATTTTTAACGTGTATATGAATAAAATAAAGTATTCATTTACAAATTAGACGATTTGTTTATGTACACTGATTTGACCGATACAGATTGGGACGATAAATTTTACACATCACCCAACTGCACAAATAATATTCAGTATTTGTGGACTGAAACCCCACACGGGTGTTGGGATGATATTTGACGTACACTAATCCCAATCGTTTAGCGGTATGTCGATCGTTAGATTGACAGGCTGTTGTAAGCGTTAATTATTTATAATTAACGCTTATGCAGTTGTGTGGTGCACACTGGATGATGATTGATGGTTTGTTATTGTCAATATATACATGTGTTGTATGAAATCCATATAAATAACCTTATATGGTAATTGATTGGGTCACATTCCAATTTAGAAAATGAAGAATAAAATAAATATTCATGTGTTGAATAAGAAAATATTCATGTGTTGAATAAAAATAAACATTCTTGTGTTGAATAAAATAAATATTCATGTGTTGAATAAGAAAATATTCATGTGTTGAATAAAAATAAATATTCATGTGTTGAATAAAAATAAATATTCATGTGTTGAATAGAATAAACATTCATGTGTTGAGTAAAAGCCGTGTTGAATAGATCTGCGCCATTTTGACGTGAACGATAGTTATATCGATTTTATTCGTTTTTATAACGAATATCGAAAAGGAAGTGATTTCAAAATATAACGTTTTGAAAATATTATAATTTATATGTTAATGATATGGAATATTCAATTTTGATTTGAAATTGAATATGAAGTAGAAACCGTTTTGAAATCATTTTAAAACGAATTTATAAAATACGTTTGAACGAAATATATATAATATATATATATATATATATATATAATGGCCTGAATAGAACGCGCCGTGCCGCGGCCGTTCGCGAATTTCGACCATTAACTTCGAATTGATGTTACGGGAGATCCGACCGTCGGATTCTCCTAAAACCGGAACCGTTGGGTTCGTATCGAAAAGAGTTTTCCAACGAATATAAGAAATTTGAAATCTAACGGTTGGATTTGGTATTATATCCAAATCAAATTTGGAAAAGGTCGCTGTAAGTGTAGTTCGATGACCACTGATGGAAATCGACTGTACGGGCCTTGATAAAATTATTAAAAATACTAATAATTTGTGTAAAATCATAATAAATGATTTGGGAAGAATTGGGATTAAAAACTCAATATTTCAAAAGATAAAAATAGATTTTTATCGAATTGAACTAGTTATTAACTAGAATCAAAATCCAGTTATTTTTAAAGAAATAAATGGGATTGAGAAGGGGTTTTAAAAATAACCATAATTTCCAATATGTGAATTGGAATGGATTTGAATCGAAATTATCTTCGGAATATTTCGGTGTTGGATTTCGTGATGGTACAAGTATTGCTATGGAAATTTGAAAGATATGTTTTATATCGTTATTTCCAATACGATATTTGTGGGTTTCAGAATTCGATATTGAACATAAGCCGATATATTTTCTATTCAGAGCCTTATATTTAATATCGAATTGGATTTTGGGTTCGTCATGATCAGTGTCTTAAATAACACTGTTCTTGAACTCGGATTAGAAAAGAATAAATTTTTTAATTAAGATTTAGTGAAATTGTCCAGTTAATTAGTATTTAATTGAAATTGAATTGAAATTGATTTTCGGGTTTATTGTGAACGGTGTTTTAAATAACACTTGTTCTTTAACCCGATTAACAATAGGATGTGATTTTGGGTTTATCGTGAACCGTGTTTTACATGACATCGGTTCTTTAACCCAGTTAAAGATTAAAACTAAGTGGAGTCTTAATGAATCTTTAATTAGAATTTAAATGGTCGAGAATGGAGTATCACCAGTTTTTCTCCAAGTGATAGTTAAATCTTTAATTAGATTTGAACGTGAAATGGTAATTAATTTTACCGATAACACCGTGGTGTTAGATATGGAGTATTACCAGTTTTGCTCTAGGGGATAAATAGGTTGGGATTGGGAAATTAAATAAATAATTACTTCGGTGTGGTTCGCTAATCCCGACTAGTTTGGAAAACTATAAATGGTTTGAAATGACATCCAAAAGAAGATTAAAGAATAAATCTAAAAGAATTTATCTTTGATAAAATTAATGGGAACATTTCCCAAAGAATAAGAATATTTGAATAAAAGAATATTCTGAATTGTAATGTGGCGCATGTTGTGTTTGTGTAACATTTGTTTATAATATACGCGGGTTATTCGGAAAGTCCGGGTGTTAACATATAAAAATGGAGGCTAGAATCATGTCGGATTAGCCAGGTCGTCGAGGAAAAGGAAGTTAAGATATGCTGCCATGTCGCATTAAATTAAGTCGTCCCAAGTTCAATGAGCTGAAGGAGAGTCATGTCGGCCTCCTGATGATGAACAACTGTAGCGACATGACTGCAAGACATAAGGACCATGACACCATGCCGAGAACGACATAAGATAGTCGTCGCACCATGTTGTAAGTAACACGGAATATCAGACCATCTGAACGAGACAAACCATGTCGTATCAAGCCATGGCGTAACCGACTTATATCAGGTTGCTCACCACCGTCGTCAGGGCGGCATACGCCATGCTAAGAAGAGTTGGGTCGTGTCATGGGTTTAAGATTCCTAAAAATAACCCGCCGTGCGATATAATCCATACCGTTAGCGCCATGAATTGTTACCGAGGAACAAGTCATATCGGTGGCGACATGAGTCATGGCGCAATTCCCAGATAATTACGAAACTGTCACCTGGTCCAGAAATCTCCTATAAATACCCCCCACACTTCTTCATTTAAGGGATCGAATCTCAAGGCCACGAAGTGCTGTCAAAATATTCTTCAACCATTACTTCAACATTCATCCAACTTCCAAAGAAGATTAATCCATGGATTTCAATCTCCATCAAGAGCATCATGAGATCATGCGAGTTGAAGATTGATGGAAAGAGCTTGCACTTAGAGAAGAATCCTACCAATTCTCCATCATTTGCTATCAAATACTTCGGATCTACGCATTCCATCACCATTTTCAAGAGATTTGAGTATGATTTTCATATGTGAGAGAGTGTCAATGTTGTATGAGAGAATATGATATTGTAATCTTCAAGTGGATAATGAATTTCTTCATGAAAGTGGACGTAAATCCTCAATGGATTGAACCACTATAAACATTGTGTGTTTTACTTACTTTGCATTGATTTTCGGCCCCATTTCTTATTTTTTTTGTGAGATCTAGTTCTTACTCTCTTGGTGTTTTCCCATTTTTGGAGTAAACATTTGGCGCCCACCGTGGGGCCCGATTGCTAATCCGTTTCTCGCTCTCTCTCAAAGTAATAGGCCTTCCGTCGGAATTCTAGTTACCATTTGATCAACTAATTTGTCCAAGTCGAAATACTCACCATGGGCAAGCCAGGTAGACCGTCAAAGAAGACTACAAGTAAAAGCATCGAAAATGCTGATAATACCACTAACATGGAAAATACTCCGCTCACGCCCCAGTTTGAAGTTGGCGAAAGTTCTAAAGCCAGGACCGCCATAACGAGGAAGGAACTGGATGAGGTGGCGGCGGATCTAACAAGCCGAATGGATATTGCCAATGAAGCCGTGCTGAAAAAGCTTGAATCCATGTTCGCTTTGCAAGCCGCAACGACTAAAGTTACTATGAACGCATCACGACCTAAAACTGCTAAAGCAACTCGGACAGAAGACACTGGATCTTCCTCTACAAGCCCGAATCAAAGGGACTCTATCCAGGAAGTCGCAAATCCCGGTCATAAGGATACAGAGCCACCTAACCATAACCACTCTGAAAAAGCAGCAATTCCTCAACAAGCGCTTGGCTCCACCAAAGGGGCACTTCCTCATGCAGGAGGTCCTGTACCCTGGAATCTAAACCGCGACCGTTCGCTTAGGCGGACATCCGGTAAAGATGAAGGCGCCCGCCCTATGGGCCGGCTCAATGAGGAAGAACGTATAACCGGTATGATCCGAAAAATCATGAGTGAGGTTCAGAAAAGGGTGAGTGATGAGAAAGAATGGGGGTTTGCTCCTACAAAGAGCCCATTGACAGAAAGAATAAAGATGGCGCCATATCCGCATAAATTCAAGCCTCCGATTGTGCAAGCCTATAATGGGACTGGTGACCCTAATGTGTTCCTATTCAAGTACGACCAGCACATGGATGGGGCACGAGCTACTTATGAACTCAAATGTCTGTACTTCCCCACTTACTTGGAGGGATTAGCTTCACTTTGGTTCACAAAGCTCAGACCAAAATCCGTGGATGAATTTGCCACCTTAGCCAAGATGTTCAGGCAACAATTCAGACTACAAACAACTAAGGTGCGCAATGTAATGGAATTAAATGAGTTAGAACAAGGACCAGGAGAGTCCATCAAAACCTTCCTTTCCCGTTTTAACACGGCTGCCGCCGAAGTCGGAAACTACGAACCTCGTTTGGCCTTAATGGCTTTGAAGGGAGGTGTAAGTAAGAAAACCAAACTTGGAAGATGGATCAAGAAAAAGAAACCCACCACTCTTGAAGAGCTATTCGACAAGGCAGAAGAGTACATAGGTGTTGATGAGGATCCAGCTTACACCTTGGAAGCTCCCAAGAATGACGTGCCATTAGGGGAAAGGAACGTGAACTTCCCAGAAGGACACGAAAATGTTGAAGGGAATCAAAAGAGGGGAAGTGAAGCGAAGGACGGTCGAAACAACAAAAGGTTTCATTTCTTCAAGAATTCTGAGATGACGCCCCTCAATGAAACCAAAGAGAACATTTATATTGCGACCACAGACACCGAGGAGTATCCAGAACCAGCGAAGCTAAGAACCACCGATAATGCAATAAAGTCCGGTAGGTTCTGTCGATTCCACAACCAGCCGGGGCATAGCACAAACGAATGCAGGCATTTGAAAAACTTGATTGAGGAATTGATAAGGAAGAACCGACTTCAGCAATACACAAAGAATTCTCAGAACGCTTAGAAGATCCAGGATCAAGGAATCTCCACAGGACAGCCTAATCAGAATGAAAGCGTGTCAGTTGCTTCCATACCAAGAATGACGATAAACACCATCTCAGGAGGTCCGTATCCATTTGGGAAAAGCTGGGGAGATATGGTGAAGTATGCTCACGAGGTTAAAGACTTTTCAAAGAAAGGAGAACTCCTGATCATGAATGAGGTTTTATCAGCTAAAATGCCCAGAATTTGGCGAGATGATATCACATTCAAAGATGAAGATCCAGCCGGAATAGTGACACCCACGGAGGATCCAATGGTGTTAACCATTGGTTTGGGTCCGGCCATGGTAAAATGGGTGTTAATCGACAGTGGGGCATCCGTTAACGTCCTCTTCTTCAGTGCATTCCATAGGATGAAGCTTTCCATGGATGATGTAAGGGCTTGTCAAAACAGGGTCCACGGATTCACAGGTCAAGCCGTCCAGCCAATTGGCATTATTTGCCTATTAGTGGAGCTCTGGGAAGGGGAACAAAAAGCCGCGCTAGTACAAGACTTTGTGATAATTGACGAACCCTCCGCTTACAATGCCTTCCTAGGGAGACCTACTCTTGCGGCATTCAGAATCACTATGGCCCCTTGGTGCCTTACTATGGAATTCCCGACGGAAGGCGGAGTGGGCACATTAATGGGAGACCAACAAGCAGCTAGGGAATGCTATTAGTTTGAGATAGTAGAGGCAAGGAAGAAGGAACTGAATAAGGGTGTGGAGCCTCCGCTCCATATCCGAGAACCCCTCTTGTAGCAATTAAAGCAAAACCCCCATACTGGAGAGCGCAGCGGCGCTCGAAAAGCAATTGATCCAAGGAAAAACAGTATGCGGGAGAATAGAGCAGTGCCAGCCGAGGATACTATCCCTATTCCGATATCCGACAAGGACCCTAACCAAGTCCTAAAGATAGGATCTCAGCTAGGTATAAAGCTACAAAGGGAATTGATTTTGTTTCTGAAAGGAAATTTAGATGTATTTGCCTGGACACACTCAGACATAAGTGGTATCCCATCAAATGTAATTGTTCACAAGTTAAATATAAATTCGAAATTAGCCCCTGTGAAACAAAAAAGACGTATGCAAGGTTTTGAGATATCTGAAGCTTTAAAAGAAGAAGTAAACAGACTACTCGAAAATAATTTCATACGTGGATCTACATATCCAGATTGGGTCTCTAACCCAGTTCTCGTCAAAAAGTCCAACGTAAAATGGAGAGTGTGTATAGATTACTCAGATCTTTATAAAGCATGCCCAAAGGACAGTTTTCCTCTGCCCCGAATCGACCAACTCGTAGATGCAACGGCAGGACACGGGCTACTATCCTTTATGGACACATATTCCGGATACAATCAAATTATGATGCATAAGCCGGACGAAGAGAACACGAGTTTCATAACGGATAGAGGTCTATATTGTTATAGAGTCATGCCATTCGGATTAAAGAATGTAGGGGCAACCTACCAGCGTCTCGTAAACTCCATGTTCAAGTCTCAGATAGGAAGGAAAATGGAAGTATATGTAGACGATATGTTAGTCAAGTCAAAAGAAGCCAAAAATCACATTGAGGATCTAGCAGAAATGTTTCACATACTCAGGAAATACGGAATGAAGCTAAATCCATTAAAATGTTTGTTCGGAGTCTCTTCGGGTAAATTTCTCGGGTTTATCGTTAACGCTTGGGGCATAGAGGCGAACCCCTCTCAGATTTCCGCATTAAAGGAGATGCGGGCCCCGAGGACGAAAAAGGAGCTCCAAAGCCTAAACGGAAAAGTTGCAGCATTGATTAGGTTTGTTTCCAAAGCAACCGATCGTTGTATCCCGCTCTTCGATGCCTTAAAGAAAGAGAGGAAAAGTTTCCAGTGGACCTCAGAATGCCAGGAGGCCTTCGAGGAATTAATCAGACACATGGAATCAACCCCGATGTTGTCAAAACCAAAAGATGGGGAAGATCTATTCCTATACTTAGCGGTTTCATCACACGCCCTAAGCGTTGCACTAATCCGAGAAGAATCAGGAGTGCAGTTGCCAGTGTATTATGTCAGTAAGAGACTTGCTGGAGTAGAGCTGAATTATCCTAAACTAGAGAAACTCGCATATTGCCTCCTTATAGCATCAAAGAAATTGAGACCTTATTTTCAATCTCATCCTATCAAAATTCTGACCATTCAACCATTAAGACAGGTCCTTTTCCGCCCTGAGACTTCAGCAAGGTTGCTCAAATGGAATATTGAGCTTAGTCAATATGACATCACTTACCATCCTCGAAGAGCCATTAATGGACAAGCTCTAGCAGATTTTATCGCTGAATTCACAGACATAGGAGAAGAGGTTGAGCAACCAAAAGAAACAAAGGCTAATTGGAAACTATACTTCGATGGATCTAGAAATGATCATTGTTCGGGAGCTGGAATTGTCCTAGAAACCCCAGAAGGTCACTCCCTATGTTACGCCTTGAGACTAGAATTTCCCTCGACCAATAACGAGGCTGAATATGAAGCATTGATAATAGGTTTGAAGCTGGCCAGAGAGCTAAACCTAAAAACTTTGCAAATTTTCAGTGACTCTCAGTTGGTGGTGGGTCAAGTACGTGAAGAATTCCAAACTAAAACTGGGAACCTCCCTTCTTATCTAGTCAAAGCCATGGAATTGCTGAACAACCTTGACCATTATGTTATATCTCACATCCCTAGAGAACAAAATTCAAAGGCGGACTCCCTCGCTAAGTATGCCAGTTCATCTGATGCTCAATTGTTGGGTTTAATCCCCATCGAAGTCCTTTCTACCCCAACTATTCAGGAAGCAAGTGTTGACTGGATAATGGAGATCACTGAAGAACCCATTTCATGGATGACGCCGATCAAAGAATATATCCTCAATGGGACACTTCCAGAAGAGTGGAAAAAGAAAAGGAAAATATTGCGCAAAGCCCCTCTGTATCTAGTTCAAGATGGAAAACTATACAGAAGAAGATTTTCCATGCCATTGTTGTGATGTGTCTCTAAGGAAGAGTCTAAAGCGATCATGACAGAATTACACGAGGGAGAATGTGGAGGACATACTGGCGGTCAGACGTTAGCCAAGATGGTCCTGCAATATGTCTATTTCTGGCCCGATATAAATCTAGATGCCATACCCATGTAAAAAAGTGCGATAGGTGCCAGAGATTCGCTAAGATCCCGAGAGCGCCTCCCACAGAGCTGACTCAAATGGTCAGTCCATGGCCATTCGCCATCTGGGGCATAGATCTAATTGGGATATTACTCACCGCAAAAGCAAATATGAGATACGCCATAGTAGCCGTTGATTACTTTACCAAATGGGCTGAAGCAGAACCTTTGGCTACCATCACATCAAAGAAAGTAATCAATTTTGTTTTGAAAAACATTATTTGTAGGTTTGGGGTGCCACAAAAAATCATCACTGATAATGGAACCCAGTTTGAAAGCAATGAATTCCACAACTTCTGCACTAAATATAAAATCAAGAAGAGTTTTGCAGCCGTGGCTCATCCGCAAGCAAACGAGCAAGTGGAAGCCATCAACAAAATAATAAAGTCAACCATCAAGAAACGTCTTGAAAAAGCCAAAGGCAATTGGGTCGAGGAACTTCCCATTGCACTGTGGCATACCGGACGACACATATGACCGCTACAGGGCACACCCCATTCTCACTTGCATTCAGCTAAGAAGCTATGATCCCAGTAGAATTAGAAGTGCCAACTCATCGCAGAATCCACTTTAACCAGACGGACAACGAAAAACTGCAGTTGGAAGCACTTGATTTGCTCGAGGAAAGGCGAAAAGAGGCAGAGCTCAACATAGCAGCTCATCAACGAAAAATAGCCAGATATTTCAATACAAAAGTCAAGCAAAGAACTTTTCAAATCGTGGACCTCGTTCTGAAGAAAATAATGACAGGAACCGGGGTATTTGGACCCAATTGGGAAGGGCCATACTTGATAAGCCAGAAATTCGCAGATGGCACTTTGGGCTCAAAACGACAGATGGAACCATACTCCCTCGAACATGGAATAGCATCCACCTTCGCCGTTACTTTGCTTAAAATCTCTTTTGCATTATTCATATTATACATATAACATGATTTGTAAATACATCATGCATTGTGAATTTCATGCAAAATTTGTACAAATTAATGAAAGAAGCTGCTTAACCAGTCTAAAATTACACATTTGCGCATTTTTTATGGCAAACCGTTAACATTGATTTTAGCTATAAGCCTCTTGAGTAAATAAAAGCATGTTTTAAGACAATTAAAGCTTGATAAATGCTAAAGCACTTCTTAAACCAAAGACCTCCCCGAGGGGCACCCGGTTTATCGCCAAGGCCATTATGAAGTGGCTGGATTGTGACACGAACACCGGGTTTATAAACAAAAAGACCTCCCCGAGGGGCACCCGGTTTATCGCCGAGGCCATTATGAAGTGGTTGGATTGCGACACGTACACCGGGCTTATAAACAAAAAGGCCTCCCCGAGGGGCACCCGGTTTATCGCCGAGGCCATTATGAAGTGGCTGGATTGCGACACAAACACCAGGCTTATAAACAAAAAGACCTCCTCGAGGAGCACCTGGTTCATCGCCGATGCCATTGAGATATGGCTGGATTGCGACACAAACACTGGGTTTCGATTCATCGCCGATGCCATTAAGATATGGCTGGATTGCGACACAAACATCGGCCTTCTTAAACCAAAGACCTCCCTGAGGAGCGCCCGGTTCATCGCTGATGCCATTACGAAATGGCTGGATTGCGACACAAACACTAGGTTTTTTTTAAGACCTTATCGGAGGCATCCGTCCAGATGTTGGATCTTCCAAATCCAGCTATCGATTTTGGGTCTTCCAAACCCAATTACTAACGGACCCAAAGACCTCTTCGGAGGCGTCCGACAAGTTCAATAAGCATTTGAATTATTCAAACTCAACGAATAACGGACCTAAAATTCACTCAAAAGCATTCGATCATAGACTGAGTTTTTCAAACTCAACTAACGACGAATTAAGAAGGGCTTTTGTTAAAAATCGTCTTACAAATTCAACAAGTAATTGGCTCACTCAATTACTAGGAATAATCGGTTTCTTAATCTAAGTTGCAAACATCATGTTAAATTCTCAAAAAATTGAAACCAATTGTGGTATGGGGGCACCATCATCATATTGACAAAGTCCAATGACATCCCTTTAAGCATACTACAATCCGGACAAATTTTTTAATTTTTACGACACAAAATATGTATTGCAAAAGGTATGAAACGCAAAGAAAAAGAAGTTCAAGAACAAAACGTAACTTCGTTCGAGCATAATCAAGGAACATAGCAAACACAGCTAAAATTACACCATCCGTCACGCAAAGAATTAAACAAAGTTTTACGGCATAGTAGTTTATCCATGTCGCCACCACGGCTTAGAGATTAATGTTTGGACACGACATGGGATTCTGGGCGACACACGATATGGTATTCATAGCAATTCGCAACACAATACTCATATCGGTTCACAACATGATATTTATGATGATACACGGTCTGAAACTCATATTGACAAAAGGGATAAAGGCTTAGGGTGCATCAAACATAACTTCGTTCTAACATGTTCATCACCTACACGCATCCACAACATACACAACCAAGGTTAAGTCATCCGCCAAGCCAGTCGGACGTGGGGTCAAACATGTTCGTCATCACATCACAAGTCCAAGACGTAAACATCGGATGCAAAATATCATAAGTATACTAAGCGAGGACTGGCACTCGCATATACAACCGGTCTAAAGTATAAATACGTCAAAGGAAGATAGCAAAAGAGAAAGAGGATGTCCACTGCTTTTCAGTCCCCACCTTGAGTAGGAGAGGGAGTACCAACCGTCGTTGCCTTGCCATCATAACTCGATAATACAGCAATGAGCTTGTCCTGGGACTTGAGAGCCTTGATAAGTGTGGCCTTGTCTTTCTCCAAAGCAGTGATGAGCTCGATATTCTCTCTATTCAGCCTTTGAAACTCGCAGGCAAAGGTGTTCCAGGCTCCAAGCTTCCGGGCATAATGTTGACCTATCTCACCAAGGCGTTTGTCAGACCAGGCCCTGATCGCATCAAGTTGCTCTAGTACGTAGTTCCGCATGATGTCCAAGTCCTCGGTCACCGAGCGGTTATCAGATGGATGTGTGTCTAAGTCAGATGGATTGAAAGCAACTCCCTGAAGGCACCAACCTTCAAAACGTGCAGCGAGCTCGGATGTATGTGGTTTAGAAGCATAGGCAGGCTTATCTATAATGGCCTTCAGCTTGGCCAAGCTACGAACAGCCTCAGCTTCAAACGTTGGGAGCTTTTCCAGCCTACGATGCTTACGAGCCACATCCTCACTCGAGCTTCCTTCGGCTCTCTTGGACATCCTACATAAATAGCAATGTCAAGAAGTCAAAACAAAAAAGACGAACGCTAAAGCAGGGCATGCATGGACATGGGGTTTAAATCGTTATAGTATGGGACTCGTGTCGATGTAGGGCAGTAGATTCATGTCGGATGGCGGAATGAAGTACACGATATGAAACTCATATCGGTAAACGACTTGATTTCCACACTCATCAATGACTTAAGAATCATACATATCCACGACTTGAAATCCATGACATACTGCGACTTGAAACTCATGTATCGTATCGCAATTACAACAGGAAATCAAGTTGTCTGAACAATACCCAAATTCACGTCGTCTATACGACATATCATTTTGACCAACTTAAGATTACGACTGCGGAATTAAAATTCATATGAGCATGATGATATGAAGCAATTCAATAGGGGAAAAAACAACGCAATTATAACAAAGTGTTGGAAAGGGTCATGTTTCCAGCATATTAGCAGATAGTTGAGATACAATATAACAAAATCCCTAAAAAAGCGATTTGTACAATCATCGTAGGCCAAAACAAAATGCTTTATGACATCAAAATTTATATCGTTCAAACTACGGTTTAAAACTCACAACCGCTGGAACGACACGAGACTTAAGCCGTGCATATTACATAAAAATTAGGGTTTCCAAAAAATCAAGGGATTTCAGAGCCCTTGCACAAAGCATACCTATCCTAATCCAATTCATCATCATCTCAATGACACAAAGCAACTAAGATTGGTTTACAAGATTATTACTTTATCAAAAGTGAGTAAAAACCCTTGCTTTTAGAAGAACGATAGAAGGGAGAGACATTATCTCGAATGTCAACCAACACATGATTAAGAGTCGTATCACGAAACCCCACGAAAACCCTAAAAGCATCCAATTTGATTTCAAACGTACTTACAACAAAAGAAACTCTTTAGGTCGTACCTGATTCTGGGCAACAAGGAGTTTCAAATCTAATTGTCGGGCTAAAGAATCGCTTGAACTCAAGTCGCTGCGGTGCAAATGATGGTCGGAGAAAGCTATTGAGTGGCAACCGCCATTAATGGGGTTTTTGGTTTTAATTGGAATTAGGGAAGAATGGTTGTTTAAAAAGGGGGAATTAGAATAAACAAGTCAAGTAAGTTGGGCCCCTCAGCGACCCAATACCGAGGAAAAACCAGTCCATAGCCAAATAGTTGCAACTATTTAAGACCTTGTTGCGACTTAAGAGAATACACGACGTGAAAATAGTATACCCCAAAAGATTCGCAACACGACCCAAAGGCTCCAACGAACTAAAAGCTCTAATACGACATGGAGGGGTTAAAACGATTCACGACATAATGATTAAGTCATAACAGAAAATTCAAAGGCATACCAATGACTTAACCAAAGAAATAACAGTAACAGTACGTTGGGAAGTGTAAAAGTTCGAAGCTCGTGCTATTTCCAATAACACAAACTTCGAGGGGCAAATGTTAACATATAAAAATGGAGGCTAGAATCATGTCGGATTAGCCAGGTCGTCGAGGTTATGTCGAGGAAAAGGAAGTTAAGATATGCTGCCATGTCGCATTAAATTAAGTCGTCCCAAGTTCAATGAGCTGAAGGAGAGTCATGTCGGCCTCCTGATGATGAACAGCTGTAGCGACATGACTGCAAGACATAAGGACCATGACACCATGCCGAGAATGACATAAGATAGTCATCGCGCCATGTTGTAAGCAACACGGAATATCAGACAATCTGAACGAGACAAACCATGTCGTATTAAGCCATGTCGTAACCGACTTATATCAGGTTGCTCACCACCGTCGTTAGGGCGGCATACGCCATGCTAAGAAGAGTTGAGTCGTGTCATGGGTTTAAGATTCCTAAAAACAACCCGCCGTGCGATATAATCCATGCCGTTAGCGGCGTGAATTGTGACCGAGGAACAAGTCATATCGGTGGCGACATGAGTCATGGCGCAATTCCCAGATAATTACGAAACTTCCACCTGGTCCAGAAATCTCCTATAAATACCCCCCACACTTCTTCATTTAAGGGATCGAATCTCAAGGCCACGAAGTGCTGTCAAAATATTCTTCAACCATTACTTCAACATTCATCCAACTTCCAAAGAAGATTAATCCATGGATTTCAATCTCCATCAAGAGCATCATGAGATCATGCGATTTGAAGATTGATGGAAAGAGCTTGCACTTAGAGGAGAATCCTACCAATTCTCCATCATTTGCTATCAAATACTTCGGATCTACGCATTCCATCACCATTTTCAAGAGATTTGAGTATGATTTGCATATGTGAGAGAGTGTCAATGTTGTATGAGAGAATATGATATTGTAATCTTCAAGTGGATAATGAATTTCTTCATGAAAGTGGACGTAAATCCTCAATGGATTGAACCACCATAAACATTGTGTCTTTTACTTACTTTGCGATTGATTTTCGGCCCCATTTCTTCTTTTTTGTGAGATCTAATTCTTACTCTCTTGGTGTTTGCCCATTTTTGGAGTAAACACCGGGTTTATACCCATTCTGAATAACCGATTCGATGATACGTCGAAGATGAAGACGGTGGTTGAAGACCGAGGGTCTTCACATCGTTTGGGTGGTTACTGATGATCTTGATTGGGCTGTACACCCAAGAGGAGGGAATCAGTTGGTGATCGTCCAGACGTACTTGGAGATCAACGGATATGCAAGGAAAGTGACTCCGGTTTCGTTTAGACCCAGAACGAACTTGTATGGACTGTGTGTGACATTGGATTTTATTCTGTGTGATTGATTTCTATTAAATATATATATCTGTTTGGCGATGGAGAATTTATTTTCTTGCTTAACGCCCTTCTCTAAGACATACGAGCTCAGAGGTTATATATTGATGGATATCAATCGCATGGAGTGAATTGCCTGTGTGGCATGCCTAAGTGGCAATTGATCAAGGCTTTTGTCGAAAAGCAAAGTCTTGTAGTTGATGATCAAAGCACGGCCTGTGTGGCATAGCTTTGTGTAGCGTTTAATTCGCGAGTTTCACACCCGGTATGAACCAAAAACGGGAGAAAGGACTCATGGTGAACATGCGTTTTCTTCTAGTTAGAGATGGTGTCGGTGCTTAAACTGGCTGACATTTATATACTTTTCACCTGTGTGGTTGTTGCTGTAGCGAGGCGCCTCGGTTATATCGGTTTCAGACGATGCATTCTGGTCGGCAGACGGACCAGACTTACGCCCTATAGGGCGGGGAGACGTATTGTTCAGGATCTATGTTTAATCCACTTCGGTGGACCGACCCTGATGACCCGAGGGACGATGCGTTCTGTTCCTGAGACATGTACTAGATTGTCTCGAATTCGGTGAGGATCTTGCCCCTAGCCACGGTTTATAGATGGAAATCCAATTTCCAATACGTGATTTTGCGATTATGATTGTATAACCTAGTATTGGCGACATAGTAGCATGGGATGCTATGCCGCCTATGATTGATACATTTATATTTGAAGTTGATTTCTTCACTTATAGTAATAATAAAAGATTAAATTTCGCGTATCAAGCATTATTTGGCTATTATAAGGTAAAACCCAATACTCCAACTGCGTTCATTGTGTGATGGGACCTGGGTCTTATAATAGCTTCATTGTTCTTTATTTAGCATTGCGCTGTTGATTATATGCACTGGTATTCTTGGGAGGAAACTCGTTCCGTGTTATACGGCGTGGTCCCTTGATTTACCTAACTTTAAAATAAAGATTTGTAACTGTTTTAGTTCTCACACCAGTCACATGAGTGACCTCGAGTTTATTGTTTTAACCTAAACTCTAGGTTCCCTTATTTATCGCACGGGCAGCTTGTAGTTGGGTTTTGCAGATTTGTATTCACAGGACTCTGGTTTATAGCTGAACTGATATTCAGAAAGCTCTGTATCCGTGTATTCCTTCCAGTTATGTTTTGTATTATTTTCCCGCTGCAGTATTGTATTTAAATCTCTGATAATTATGAAATGTGTAATATTTATTCATGCTCTGTATATTCTTGTATTCTGATGGAATTGTTGTAATAAGCAATGAAATATTCTTCTGTTTGAGTTCTTATTTGTCTTGTTCTCAGGTAATTCGTTCTTTCCTTACCGGGGAAGTTACGGGTTATTTCAGTTTGTTCGAGTAACCATGACTAAAACTGGGTTGTGATGAAAGGTTGGATTTCTTGCGATGGGTGATACTCGGCCGCCCTGTCATGAGGATGAACTTCTCGAACTAATAACATATAGATTTCATTATAGTATATTTGAAATTTTGAAAGCAAATTTTGTTTTGGAGATCCTGAAGTGAAGTATGATTTTCTATATGAAAGAAATATGTAGTATTTCAACAGTTTGAAATAGAAAACGGGATTCGAAGTCAGAGAAATCATCCTGAGGTTTCAAATGCTTACAAAAGTTATTAAAAGTTCAAACTTACTTAAATTAACCTTTCCAACAAATTTTATTTTATAATACCGTGATCTTTATTTTGCATAAATGAACATTTGATATAAGAGTTTTACCAAATTAATCATATGGAAATTTTGTTCCTATAAGCTATTTTTTTGTAAATTTCAATGTTAAAAAATTTTGTAAATAATTTTGAAACAAATTTCTAGGTAAGATTTATTTTGTTTATGTATAATTTTACGAACTTCCCTTTTCGAGGACGAAAAGTCTTAAGCGGGTTAGATTGTAACGAACCAATATTTTTCAATGATTAATATGTTATAATTTCAATTTTTCTGAATATAAATTGAGTTCAATAAGGTTTAAATACAAATATTGTTTTAAAATATTTTATATATGAGTTAAATAAATATTTTTATTTTTATTTATTTGATATGAATAACTTATTTTAAAGATCATCTTAAGATTTTATTTAGGTAATTAATTTTAAATATTAATAAGTAATGATGTTATTTAGTTTTATAAATATATAAATTTCCAAAAAGATTTGTTGTGTAGTAAAATCTCATTTTAAATAAGTTATTTTTTTAATTTATTTATAAAATAGTATAAGAATGATTTTTATTTTATTTGGATACGTTATAATGATGTTTATGTAAAGACCCGGAAATTCCCGCTCTTTGAATCGACCATAAACCACACATGTCAGACCCAAAGGTTGGAAATTTCGAATACTTTAACTTTGGGAATACAATACGTCAGAACAATAACAACAGACTTTTATATACATTCTAATAATGTTACATCAGAGTACAGAATATCAGAGTACATCGATAAATAAAATACAACGGAAGATAAATTACACTAAATTAAATACAATGCTCAGCGGAAGACTTTCTATGCTTTGGACACAGCTTTAAGTTTCGATCCAGGATCCCGCTAAAAGAATAGATATCTGCAAACAAGCTACTCGACTACCCGTGTGGAAAAATATGGGCACCCGAGTTTGCCAGTGAAACAAACTACAGGTCGGTCAGTCATGGGACTCGTATGAGAAATCTAACATAACTAATCTAATAAAAATGCCTAATCACAGGACCATGCCGCTAACGCGGAACGGGTTTACTCCATTGGATTGCCAGTGCATAAAATAAAGTAAATTCAACGTAATGCTTTTTGGAAAAATGAAACCATTATAAGACCCAAGTCCCATCACACAATGCAACGCAAACTGAAGGATAGGGTTTTACCTTATAATGGTCAAGGGATGCTTGATACGATAGAATGGGTTTAATATTTGTGTGTATATGTTTTAATGAAAACAATTCAATCATAATGTATTAATCATAGACGGCATAGTACCTCATCCTACTATGTCGCCATACTAGTTCTACAATCAAAATCGCATGGTGTCGTATTGGAGATTTGGTTTCCATCATGAGTCAAGGCTAGTTAGGAGCTCCTTACCAATTCGAGACACTCTAGAAAATGCTCCAGGATTCGGACTCTGGAGAACCCTTAGAGCGGTAGGGTCAGTCCACATATATGTTAGTGGATTGGCAATTCCTGAACAAACGATTTCCCGGTTCCTTTGAACCTATAATATGACCACTAACGGCCTGTAAAACACGAGGCGCCTCAAAATCCATCATCCACATAAGTAAAATGCCAGCCAGTTTAAGAACTGACACTACTCCTAGCTAGAAAGAAACGTGTGCACTCCCTACGGTCCCTTCTCCCGTTTTAGACTCATACCGGGGTGTGAGGCTCGCGAAGTCACGCTACACAAAGCTATGCCGGAATAGACTATGCTTTGATCATCAACCACAAGGCCCTGCTTTTCAACAAAAGCCTTGATCATTTGCATCTTGGCGTGCCACATTGACAATCCACGCCATGCGATCGATAACCATCAATATACACCAGGGTGTTAAGCAGAGAATAAATTCTCCACCACCAAACAAATGTGTGCCAAATAGAAATCAATGTACATGGAACGAAATTCAACATCAGACATGCATCCATTTACAAGTCCGTTCAGGGTTTGAACGAAACCGGAGACGCCTTATTCCGCCCCACATATGTCCAATACAGAGGTGAGGTGCTCGCATATCCGATAATCAACAAGTACGGCCGGATGGTGTAACGACCCGGAATTTCAGGGCCAATTTAAAATTTTTATTTTAATAATTTTTAATATAAAATGTGCCAGAATTTAAAATTTTCATTTTTAAATGGGGCTTTTTACTATAAGGGCTTATTTACCTTATAAAATTAATCTGTAGGACACATCATTTATATAATTTTTTCCCAGGACAATTTTTACTGAACTACACACGGCACGTAATTTTTCCGCCATTTTCAAATTTCGCATCTCGATTAAATACCAATTTCTACCACTTTTCATTCAAACATTTGAAATAATCGAAAATTAGGTTTTACTCGAGATCGATCCATTTTACTTTTATTTTTGTTTCGACGATTTTTAGAACTGTACTCTGATCGATTTTCGAATTTTTACTAAATCTTATTCTAATCGGTGTGTACTTAATTCAGGGTTTACTTTGGATGTGGTTATCTTCTTCAAAATTGCTTGGTACACGACAATATCTTTTTTGATCGATTAGCAAACGAGTAAGTTTTCTAATACTAAGTGCAGATCATTTTGTTATAATCTATCAATTCACTGATTAACTTTATGTTTACATTTTGTTATATTCAAATTGATTAACTATATGTTACTTTTTTGTTACATTCTAATCGATTAACTGTATGTTTACAATTTGTTACATTCTAATCGATTAACTGTATGTTTTCATTTTGTTCTATGTTGCCAGTTTAGTGAATAATAAGATATTCAATTATATATTTTTAATATAAATTAAGCAAATAAATGTCATATTAAATGATTAATTAGTTATATGGTCGTCTGAAACTTAAACTGTTTTTTTGTTGAATAATTATTTGATTCTATCTTTTTTTCGAAAGCAAATGTTTAAAAAGATATTTGTGTTTATATATTCTTCAAAACAAAATATTATAATTATCTTCTATGTTCCAAATTTAATAAGCTGATGTCTGTTGAGTATGTATGTTATATAAAAAAAAATTGTTTTAATAAATTATTAGTTGTTTAAAAATGCTTCACTGTTAAATTATTACATTATGTGGTTTACATAATGAAAAAGATAAAGATCGTTATCTTTGTTGTTTATATCAAGAAACTCATTGTCATGTTAATTGATTATTTATTTATATGACCATCTGAAACTTAAACTGTGTTAGTTGAGTAATTATATGATTCTATATTTTTATGAAATCATATGTTTAAAAAGATATTTGTGTTTATATTTTCCTGTAAACACAATATTATAATTATATTCTATGTTCAAAATTTAATAGGCTGATGTCGTTTGATAATGTATGTTATATAAAGAATTTTTTGTTTTAATAAAATAGTAATTTGTTTAACAATGCTCGACTGATAAATTATTATATTATGTGGTTTACATAATGAAAAAGATAAAGATCGTTATCTTTTTTGTTTATATTTCACTAATAACAGTAATTAAATTATAATTGCTCTAATTTTGGATTATCTTTTTAGACATAGTTAAATATACCAGGGAAAATTTATCTGTCAAAAAACAATGTTTTGTAAAACCTAATATTTACTGTTTGTTAATTATATTGCCTTAAAAAAAATTAAAATATTAAATGTATTTACATAATTACGAACATATAAGTATACTTATCTTTTTTATGCAGGATAAAAAATGAAACCAAAAAAAACTTCTAGGTTGTTTAAGAAACATCCAATATGCATTTTCTTAAACGAAGGAGGACATCAATGCATTAATTTCAGACCTATATCAAGTCCTTACTGTGAAGAGCACAGCCAATCAAGAGTGTTATCATTAACTCCACTGGTAAAGTTCTATATAATTTTTAATATGCACCTCTCTTTTATTAAATAGATATATACTCTTATCTTTTTTAAAAATAATGAGTTAAGTATAAATATATATTTTAAAAACATCATTATCTGTATATCATACCTTATTTAATAAAAATTTAGCAAAAAATTTTGAATTAAAAATTCAATTTTAACACACTTTTTAAAAAAGCTAAATGTACTTATCTTTATAAGTTTTTGCATAAAAATTATACAAACTATGTTATTATTTATACTAATTTTTTATAAATACTGTTTGACAATTAGGAAACTTCTGAACGAACAAACAGTTTATCAAATAATGGAACTGAAGTTAACAACAGAGGATATTCTGATGAAAAAACCACAGAGAAAAAGGAATATGAGGGAGAAACTACTGATACAGATGAAGCCAATAACTTTGAAATTCAACAAATTCCGAAGAAGAATAAAAAATTTCAATACTCAGGCACTAATAGATGCAATTTAGATGTTGTTTTCAAAATGATGAAAACAATTAAGAAAGAAAAAATCCTTTCTCCTGAAGCAAAAAAATACTTGGAAAAATCACCCTTCAATCTATTTTTCAATGTTTTTCTAGAAGGTTCTATATCACGGCAAGATTTGAGAAAAAGTGCTGTAAATTTGGATGACATAATTACCTCCTATGATACTATAGAACAAGCTTTTCAATTTGGTAACAAGTTGATTAAATTGAAACCAGAAGAAATTAGTCTTATTTTTGGAATGACATTGCATGGAGAGGATTTATTTCCAATACCAGTATCAAATAAAGCTACAGCAATGGAAACTTTCCCGAAATTTTGGACAAACAACTTTGAAGAAGGAGACATCATAAGTCAAAAAACTGTGACAAAAAGACTGAACAAAATGATTGAAAACAAAGAGGGTAGCGTTGATTTAGTAAAACTATTATTTCTTCTACCGATCATAACATTCTTGTTTCCGAACAATCAAAGCTACCTGCAGTGGGGATTTCTTCCTAAAATCCTCAATTTGAAAAAAATCAATTCTATTTCTTGGCCAAGAGAAATATGTGAGAATGTTTACAAAAACGTTCAAAAACATCATACCGATCCAAGGAACACACCTGGGTGCGCTATGATTTTACTTCTAAGATTTCTTACACTTTTTTAATATTTCATTATTACAAAAGTATAAATGTATATATCTTTATATTACAGTATTGGTTTTGTGAGAAGACAAAAGTAATCAGAGAAAAGGAAAATCTGAAGAAAAATTTCCCAAGGATGATAAAGTGGGACTTGTCTAATTTGAAGGACATGGATCTTACAGTAATTGACAGCAATAAGGTATAAAAGTATAACTTTAGTTCTTATATAATTTAAAAGATATATATATTTTTATCTTTTCATGTTTACAAGGCCAATTTATTATTGCTTACAAAATACATATTTTTATGTTTATAATATTAAGTACCTTGATAATTTACTGCATTTATTAACAATATGATATAAACGTATAACTTTACTATTCAATTTATTGAAAAGATATATGAATGTATCTTTTGGATTTTATATATAACATTGAAATGATTGTAGGATTATTTAATGTTATGTAACAATAATATTACAAATATCATTGTAACGACAAGGATTTTGCCCGGACCTAATCGATCGCAAAATCGACCAAGACCGTTCAAAACTCGCATACGTTAACTTTGGGAATACAATACATAAGAACAGATAACAACAGACTTTTATTACATTACAGTAATGTTACATCAGTGTAACGACCCAGCGATTTTCGGCCCCGAAAATCGATATAAATACCTTTACCGTATCCCATATCGATCCTCCAAGCACCGAAAACACTGGATAGTTTAGAAAGAATTTAGAGGGTGAGATAAGAAAGAAAGAAATATTAGAATAGAAGAAAGAAGAAGAACACCACATCAGAATCTCACAGCAGAACGAATAAAATATAATATAACAAATCCTTTATACAAAAGAACTGTATAAAACATACCAATCATCAGAGTCAACATACATCAATCACGGCAGAAAAATATCTGTAAATAACTAGCGGTGAAGCCACCTGCTTCTAGCTCCTGAAGCTCCCAGCGGAACCTAACCTGGAACACACTCGGTCTGACCCGAGCACATTTGATTTAAAACAAAATACACCGGGTCAGTCTGGAATACTATCAGTGATAAATTCACATAACACACACTTGTTTAACTTTGGAAATCCTTTTCGAAACAAAAGGATAATAGTAAGACCAGTCCACACATAAACATGGACGGTTTTTATCTTACTATAACCCAAACCATTTTTGAAATCAATATCCTTCTCTGATATTATCATAATGTCTAAATACAAGTAATTAACAAATCTAGAGGAACGCTTGCATCTCACGCTCCCCATATATAGTATACAATTGAAAACCGCGGACGCTTATTGGATATTGGATTTCCAACTTGACAAGGCATGGGACCACCTTCCGCATGTGTATCTCTAGAGGCGAATACACTGGGTTCAACAAGAACGTCTTGCAACCCGGCCCTCACATGACCGACCACTCATTTTGCTTGAGTGTATCGAATGTGTATCACCGACGGTTGGGATCAGCAACCGCCAGCCCGAAAAGGGACAGTATCGAACAAAGATTAAGAAGCAATAGGAATTTCTCTAGATAGGTGATCATACATCCTAATGGGAGCGACCCACATAGCCATGCTGCCTGCCCGATTTTTGTCATTTCCCGGTTGATGAGGCTTGAGGCTAGAACTTTATCTCTAGAACATCTGGTCATCATTCACTTTGAATGCCACATCGTCAGATCCGCCAGATCACACTTGATTGACGTCTACAAACATACTCTAGCTATCTGGCTAGAGAATAACCATTTCTCCGCCAGCAACTATCATACGTTTGGAGAAATCAACGCATGTAAATCCTTTTGGAAATACTCTGTCAGACATCCGTCCATACAAGTCATCCAGGAACAGGATGAACCGAAGGCACCCTCCTACTGCATCTTATATAGGAATCACCCCATGGATCAGTAGCGAGAAGTCCTTGCAACCCGTAGATTCCAACCACGACAGAACCACAGTTGATCTCTGGTTGCGCTAACCAGAGATTATTAGCGGTCCTTCCATTTATGAAAATCCACAGTCTTCAATGCTCCATCACGATCATCTTCTGATCTCTACCCGTATTTGTTGGTCGGAATGGTTTTCGAATATAATTCGATCCTGGTCTTTCCATACCAACAATCGTATTGGTCAACTTCGATAGTCGGTGATTTAACTATTGAATAACAAATGTGTGAATACAATCAGTTTGCTGATTCAGCACTAAACACAACTCGACTTCTTTTAAAAGATTGTTAACCAAATTTCCCTTTAACTAACTCTGACTAATTTACTTTGATTGATTAACTCTAACTGGACTAACTCGACTTATTTAACTCGACTGGACTAACTTAACTTGATTACTTCTATCGAATAACAAGTAATCGACTTAACTCCATCCGCTCGACTCTAGATCGCAGCGATCACAATGGTTACATCTTAATCCCTTAGGAAACATCCGACCGCCGTAGGCTATCTGCAGCCCCTGCGAATTTCGCTAGCAGTCGTACGAAATGGAAACTCTTTCCTGAATAACCATGTTTGACTAACTCTAACGATGTTCGATCAACTCCAATTGAATGACAAATGTTCAATACAATTTGAAATCGCTTATTCTTATTCCCTTTTAAATCAATATTGCAACATTACTTAATTTCCCAAATCCTTGCATTAGAGTTCGATATTTCTGGTATAAGATAAAACCAATTCATTTCATTCACTCACACCAAACTAATACCGTTCCTTGATAATAGTGAGGCCAAACAAGTTGGGGTATTTTAGTTACCTCTCAGTCCTTGATCGACCCGTTCTTACCTCAGAATAATATCAGTTCGTAACTTAACCACGACATAAACTCTTTTTACTATCTTGGTTCAAATCTGGTTTAATAACCCATTCTTCACATTTGAAATCTTCGATCAAAAATACCTTTACTTAATCCTTTTAATTAAGTAAATTATTCACTAAACATAACTCAGTTTAAAACCATTACTACGCTTGTAATTTCTGGGTTCTATATAGAAATTCTTTGTTGATTATCCTGCCCAAACTATCTGGGCATCCCAATAATAAACTTACATTTTTGATTTAAATCCAAAATCCTCTTATCACTTTCTTTTGAACATTTGGGATTATAATTTATTTATAACACCCTCCTTTGACCTTACTCAAACCTATTGCCAAATCATTACCTTAGGTTCTTATTAAATAAATCATCAACTTTAAAACATTAACTATCAAAATAGTTGATGTGTCACTTTCAAAACTTAATAATAATAATTAACAATGTTAACACTAAATAATTCAATGATTATGTAACACCTCGTAATTCTGTGACATTAAGATTCTCAAATTAAAGTATAATTAATTTTTAAAAGAAAAATTAAAAGAAAAAGATCCATGTAGTTGTTTAATTTAAGTATTGTAACTAACATGAAAAAAGAGAAGTAAGGAGAGAACAATAATTATTATTGTTCTAAGACTTATTAACAAAATCCTCTGTAGCTCAGTTGGTTAAGGCATTGGATTTGTAGCATGGAGGTCGGGGGTTCGAATCCTGGCGGCGGCATAATTTTTTTTATCTTTGTTTTAGAGAGGGCCAACTGAACATGCAAATATATGTACGTATACAAATTCAAAATTTGAAAGGATAAGAACGTACATATAAGGAAATAAAGAAAATATATATACATATGAGAATATATATATATATATATATATATGCAAAAGATAAAATTTAAGATAAGGCTACAGTCAATGAAATATGGCAACATCATTTGAATTTTGAAAATAAAATGAAAGTTGTGCGTATATATATACGCGTAAAATGGTCGTTAGAGGAATTGTATACATATAAGAATATTTCATGTGAATAAAACAGTTAAATAAATTCCAGAAATTCAAAAGTTCGAAAATCAAACTTCTACGCCAAAACAATTCATTCGAAATTCAAATTTCTATGCCAAAATAGCTTGTGGGACCCAATGCTGACTCAGCGCTGCGTGTATGATAAGGTTTGGCTAGATTCATCAACGTACCTAGACTATTTTCTTAACTGGGTTCAATGCTGACTCAGCGCTGCGTGTACGATAAGGTCTTGAGCAGCTATATAAACAGCCCTAGTCTCCATTCCTCTTTGCACCTCTCTCTTCTATCCTTATGCTGCTTAGATTCATGGCCTCTTCCTCTTCTCTTTAATTAAATTAATAAATAAAATAAAATATGATTCAAGACGAGGAGATGCTGCTAAAAGACTTTTAAGGAGGGATTCAAATCAAAGTTTCAAGTGAAGAATTCAAAGGCTAGCTCAAACAAGTTTCAAGCAACGACGCACGAATCATAGCCACGCTTTCCTTCTTTTCTAGATCTATTTTCTGTAAGTTGGTTATTTCTAGATCTGAATATTTTGTTTTATTTGTGACATGAAATTAAAGGAATAAAGGAATATGCCAAATCTCTCTCTCTCTCTTCGAATATGTGTTTATACTCTTGGACTGAATTAAGAACTGTTATGATTCGAGGACAAATAAGACTGTAACCGTGACTATGACTATAGAACTGTGGCCTTTGAAAGCATATGCCTTTGGACTATGACATAAGCCTTTGATTTTGGGACATATAAACATTGCCTATGACAATGACTTATGACTATGGGAATTATTTTCCCTTTTGGACTATGAACATCGCATATGACTATGGACATTTCCTATGACTGTGACTGTGACTACATGGATTATTTCCTTGACTAGGCCTATACCTTTGATTTGGACATAAATTATTACTTATGACATAATGAGGACAACTGTGATTTTGACACTCATGATTTATGATTAGGAAAATATTGCTTTAGTTTTGTGATTGAGAAGTTGGGTCTAAACCCAATTTTTTATTCTACCTGTTCCTTGGTTTTTCTTTGGTTTTAAGACAGTGGGAATTTACCTATTAAGTTAGGTCTACCCACGTTCTTGAACCTATTTTGCCCATTCTTTGGTTTTAAGACAGTGGGAATTTACCTATTTAGTTAGGTCTACCCATCTTCTTGAACCTGCATTGTTATCCAAACCTTTTTATGCCAATTATTCCTTCTTGTCATTTTGATTCATTCCCTTTTTATCTACGAATCTAGATTTATTTATAATCTAGGTTGAATCACGATTATTCGAACGGTGGGAATGCGATTTGGGGAAAAACATGGAAATAAATATGAACGTAATTGTAAACTTGGAAATTGGCATAATTTGGAATATATATTATGACATGCATATTAAAATGAAAACGGGGAAATTTGACATGGATTAGGGAATATGTGATTTTGACATATTAAATTTAGCGTTAGTAAGTAAGCTAAATTTTAGGCATAAAATGTAAACTAGAAAAATAATTCTAGTTTTGCCATAAATTGTGAATTAGGATGTTAAACCAAGATTGGGTTAATTAAGGTTGATTTGGAATAAGTATATTAGCACAATTTTGAATTTATTCATAATTGTGAGCAATTGTCATGTTTAGAATAAATTATGGTTAGCGACACTAAATTTGGTATAATTTACATACCAAAAAGTATAAATATGATAAATAAGAGAGAATGGGCTATAATAATAAATGTGACAATGTACATTAAAAGAGTAGTAATGAAATAAGTAAATTAGGAGTAATTTACTTATAGAATTCGTCATAAATGTTAAATTGTTCATTTACCACAAAATATGTAACTTGGTTAAGTTTTGGCCATAAATTATAAACTAGGATATTTAATCTAGTTTCGGCAATGAAATAGGAAATGGCCTAAACTGCATGTTGGGTTAGGACTTGGGCCTAGAATATAAGTATACTAGTAGGCTTGACAAATAAATATAGGCCAAATTTGTCTAAAAAGGGGAAATGGGCTTTTGGAATAAATTGTTAACAATTTATAAACAAAAGAAAAGTATTTTGATAACATCCCTTTTTATAACACAAAGACCAGAAGGTTCTAGGGTGACAGAGAGGATAGTGTCTAGGTTTGGGTTTGGAAAATACAAGTTTCCTGCCCTCCCTGGCTATCCCTAACTGATCCGAAGGACGGGATGGTTGTTTTCAAAACCAGATTTGGAAATTAATCAAAAACCCTTTGAACTTAGAAAACATGAATATGCCTAACCCGAGGTTAGACTGAGTTGCGGTGTAAACCTGGCCGGAACCGACCGGCACATCCAGTAACCGCAGCAATATCTGTCTAATGTGAGAGGTTGCGGCTTTAATTTATTAATTAAAGCTAGAACAAGAATGGGAGAGTTAAGTCCATAGAAACACTTAACCAATTTAACACAGTTAAGCAAGAATGGGTGGGTTAAGTCCATAGGAACACTTAACCGACTTAACAAAGTTAAGCTAGAATGGGAAGGTTAAGTCCATAGGAACACTTAACCAACCTAACACAGTTAAGCTAGAATGGGAAGGTTAAGGAACACTTAACCAACTTAGCACAGTTAAAGCTAGAATGGGAGGGTTAAGTCCATGGGAATACTTAGCCAAATTAACATGTTGACTAGACTAGAAGGTGGGGTTAAGTAAAGTTAATACACTTAGACAATTTAACATGTTAATTAGACTAGAGGTTGGGGTTAAGTAATACACTTAGCCAAATTAATATGTTAGCTGGACTAGACCGTAGGGTTAAGTAAACTTGAACGCTTAACCATCAGAATATGATAAATGAATAGGGTTAAGTAAAAAAGCATAAAGGGATAACACTTAACCAGTGTAATAGGATAAGGGAAGAGGGTTAAGATAGCTTGAATCGACTAAAGACACTTAACCAACCCAACCTGGCGAGAAAGAAAACTAAGTAGTAAACCTCAGTTGAAAAAGGGACTAAGTAGTAAAACTTAGTTAAGAAAACAAGGAATTTGGAAACTAAGTGGTAAACCTTAGTTAGTAGAACTAAGTAGTAATTCTTAGTATAACACGAAGGAGCGGACATCCATCTGGTTTTAAGAAGGCTCCAACGAATTGGGTTACGAAGCCCGAGGCTTCGAGGGGACGTGAGGGTACTCTTGGTATCCCTCTGTGAGGCTGCAGATGATCATCCTGGGCTCACAGAGGTTAAGGTCTGCGTTAGAAGAACTGAGGGTATGCCTTGGTTGCAATATATATGTGGCAACCTAAAGACTAGGATGGACCAGCGTGATTCGGCGAGAAGACGGTAGCCCTGTGATAGCAACTCGTCGTCTACCATCCATCTTGAGTCAATCGAGATACGTGAAGCGGAAAGGCGGAGAACTCCAAAAGACCATATACTTGCTATCTAGTTATGGTTGCGGATGGCCATAGGATAGTGGGGCACCGGGGGCCGGCGTATAGTTCTCATTTTACAAGGTGTGCCTTTCATTAGCTGAGGGAGGGGTCAAGTGGGACCATAGCCACTGGAATAAAAACAGACCTTAGCATCTGCATCGGCAGATATCTGAAAGCTCCCGACCGAGTTCTGTATTCCTTGATTTGCCCTGTCACAGGACTCGGATCGCACATTACAGGACATGTGCATCTAGACAAGCGATAACGATTCGCGATACATGCGTGGGGAAGCCTAGGAACATATACCACTCTAGGTAGTGTGTCCTAGACTTGGGGGCATTGTTCGACAGGTAGCGTAATCCCTAGTTGGACTAGGTGGCATAAACCCTGAACTCGAAAAATGTTCAGCAGATAGCGTAAAACTATAGTTAAATCTAGAAAGCACTTGATAGAAAACCCTAGACTAGATCTAGGTAATAAATAATAAATGTATGCCTGAAGGAAATGGAAACTACAGGGGTTGGGATCACGTTATCGTTACTAGTTGAACACTAGTTAGGTGGTGCAGAGATATAGAAACCAGTATAAAAAGGAAATAGCGAAGCTGCGAAAGTATTAGAGCGTATCCAGTCATCTTAGCATATCTTGTGACTACCTTGTCTAATCTTGTTACCTTATCGTCATGGTGTAATCTTGTATTCAGTTAATTCATGTCGTTTTGTTTTTCCATGTTCACATGCTAGAAGTTACTGAACTTACTCAGGCTTTATGTCTGACTCTGTTTTTCTTTCGTCTTCTTTTCTTCCGTTCCCCCCCTCCCCCCAGGTAGTTGAGGAGGGAATAGTATAACTCAGGATTAGACTGGACCGTTGCTCTTTCCCAGCTTGAAGATTTGACGAAGTTGTCTTTGGATTCTCTTCCAGATGCTATGGCTGGCTCTTGCTACATTGGGGAATATATAAATGTATTTTCATGCTTCTTTATATTATAAAGACAGATGATACTCTGATATTGTAAAAGAATCTTGTACAGACTATTTTATCAATAAAGCAAAGTTCTATTTTCCACTGTTTAATAATTTGTCTGTCTTGTAATTTATCTGCATCTTTTACCCAAAATGCTCCACAGAACTTAGTGCATTCCCTTTGTGAGTGACACTAATGGACGTGGGGTGTTACACGTGGTATCAGAGCTGAAGGTTACCGGATCAGATAAAGGATTTGAAAAATTATTTTTCAAAATAGTTTTTAAAGAAGCATTTTCAAAAGAAAAGTTTTGTTTTAAAGGAATATTCCCCAAAGCCATATGCACTGTCTTCTCTTCCTCTATTTGAATTCTTGTCTCCTTCTTTCTTTAGTCTCTGGGGCTCCTGGCTTTCTGGGAGGTAACCTCATCGAAGGGCATAGTAGTGCCCGCCCTCCATCTATAGCCGTATTCGTTCCACTTACGGCCAGTCTTCTTTCAAGTTTATAAGGTTTTTCTGTATGATGGAAGCAGTTTTCGAGAGATTTGCCAACATAGCAATACATGGAAAGGGATGAGGAGTTTGGCAAATGGGACAAAACCCTAGGATGAGGAATGCATGGAGATAGGTTAGCTCACGAAGGAGGAAGAAATTACAAAAGAGGAAGTATCCTTACTAGAGTATGATAGGGCATATAATTAAAGACAAGGGCAAGGACGAGGGACAAGATTTTTAGAAGGACAAGTACATGCTAAGCATACGTAGGAGATAGGTGGTAAAAGTTTCTGTTGGAAAGAATCTAGTTTTCTTTTCATACTCTTTCCTTCGGTTTTAGCGCTTCTCATCTGTTCATATTTGCTTCCATAGTTAAGTCTCTGCACCTTAGTACTTGTATAGTAAGAAGATCCCAATCAGTCTCAAACCCAGTGGGTGGTTCGACCCGTTTATTTTTGGATAGTAGGGTTTTGAGAATAGTTATCGAGTTTGTTTATATCATATCACGTAGATCGTCTAAATTCGGAGGAGATATTCCTTGGATGCTTGTCTGATATTGGTTTAGGCCTTTGGGGCTTGTACTTGAGGAATGTCGAGTTCGACTAGGATGGTTTGCGTGAGAGATGAATAGTTGTGACAGGCGCTCTAAAAAACGCGTAGTGATCTTTCAACCCTTATAGTTATGGCATGGTGGATAAGGGAGAGACCTCTAATCACACACTTGGTACCGTGATTGACATCTGTTTATTTTGGAAATGGAGGTTAGGAACTTCACAATCGTGACGATAAATTGGTTAAGATACAGTGGAGTAAAGCTCAAGAAGGCTAGATACTAGCAACATGCCCTTTTTCCTTAAGGGTGCATCCTTGATTTCTCTGTTTAGGAGCTTTACGCGTAGTTGTTTCTCTCTTTCCAAAGTATATCCTCTAGGTCGTATCTGCGATCCTTAGGTAGAAGCCAATGGATGTAAACATGTATTTGAAACATGTTATGGTTGAATGGTTGCAAGTGGTTGCAAATGGTTGCTCGTGGATGCATATGCATACGTATTAGGCACTATATCAAGTTCGGACGCTCTCATATTGCATTTACATATATGCATTTGTTTATAAGTTGAACTTGATATGATATCATATGGGTGTTGCATATGGTTGAATGGCTGTGCACGCATGTAGTATTTACATGACTAGGGATGTTTGCATGCATGATTGGACGCATGGCACTAACATGATTTGCATTAAGGAGGTCAATTGAATCAGTAGACCGCCTGATTTTGCATTAGATAGAGACATATACACACACTATGCATATGAACGTGAAAGAATTAGAAATCTTTTAAGGACAATGAATGCCTGTGATTGAATGGTTGAGTAGATGGGTGATTGGATGGTAGGACACATTCTTCCTAACTTGAAGATTTCGGGGACGAAATCCTTTTTAGTGGGGGAGAATGTAACACCCCGTAATTCTGTGACATTAAGATTCTCAAATTAAAGTATAATTAATTTTTAAAAGAAAAATTAAAAGAAAAAGATCCATGTAGTTGTTTAATTTAAGTATTGTAACTAACATGAAAAAAGAGAAGTAAGGAGAGAACAATAATTATTATTGTTCTAAGACTTATTAACAAAAGCCTCTGTAGCTCAGTTGGTTAAGGCATTGGATTTGTAGCATGGAGGTCGGGGGTTCGAATCCTGGCGGCGGCATAATTTTTTTATCTTTGTTTTAGAGAGGGCCAACTGAACATGCAAATATATGTACGTATACAAATTCAAAATTTGAAAGGATAAGAACGTACATATAAGGAAATAAAGAAAATATATATATACATATGAGAATATATATATATATATGCAAAAGATAAAATTTAAGATAAGGCTACAGTCAATGAAATATGGCAACATCATTTGAATTTTGAAAATAAAATGAAAGTTGTGTGTATATATATACGCGTAAAATGGTCGTTAGAGGAATTGTATACATATAAGAATATTTCATGTGAATAAAACAGTTAAATAAATTCCAGAAATTCAAAAGTTCGAAAATCAAACTTCTACGCCAAAACAATTCATTCGAAATTCAAATTTCTACGCCAAAATAGCTTGTGGGACCCAATGCTGACTCAGCGCTGCGTGTATGATAAGGTTTGGCTAGATTCATCTACGTACCTGGACTATTTTCTTAACTGGGTTCAATGCTGACTCAGCGCTGCGTGTACGATAAGGTCTTGAGCAGCTATATAAACAGCCCTAGTCTCCATTCCTCTTTGCACCTCTCTCTTCTATCCTTATGCTGCTTAGATTCATGGCCTCTTCCTCTCCTCTTTAATTAAATTAATAAATAAAATAAAATATGATTCAAGACGAGGAGATGCTGCTAAAAGACTTTTAAGGAGGGATTCAAATCAAAGTTTCAAGTGAAGAATTCAAAGGCTAGCTCAAACAAGTTTCAAGCAACGACGCACGAATCATAGCCACGCTTTCCTTCTTTTCTAGATCTATTTTCTGTAAGTTGGTTATTTCTAGATCTGAATATTTTGTTTTATTTGTGACATGAAATTAAAGGAATAAAGGAATATGCCAAATCTCTCTCTCTCTCTCTTCGAATATGTGTTTATACTCTTGGACTGAATTAAGAACTGTTATGATTCGAGGACAAATAAGACTGTAACCGTGACTATGACTATAGAACTGTGGCCTTTGAAAGCATATGCCTTTGGACTATGACATAAGCCTTTGATTTTGGGACATATAAACATTGCCTATGACAATGACTTATGACTATGGGAATTATTTTCCCTTTTGGACTATGAACATCGCATATGACTATGGACATTTCCTATGACTGTGACTGTGACTACAAGGATTATTTCCTTGACTAGGCCTATACCTTTGATTTGGACATAAATTATTACTTATGACATAATGAGGACAACTGTGATTTTGACACCCATGATTTATGATTAGGAAAATATTGCTTTAGTTTTGTGATTGAGAAGTTGGGTCTAAACCCAATTTTTTATTCTACC
Organism: Allium sativum; assembly: GCA_030737875.1. NCBI lineage: Eukaryota > Viridiplantae > Streptophyta > Magnoliopsida > Asparagales > Amaryllidaceae > Allium > Allium sativum. The sequence goes on along the minus strand of CM060921.1, from coordinate 804,612,218 downwards.
TGTTCCTTGGTTTTTCTTTGGTTTTAAGACAGTGGGAATTTACCTATTAAGTTAGGTCTACCCACGTTCTTGAACCTATTTTGCCCATTCTTTGGTTTTAAGACAGTGGGAATTTACCTATTTAGTTAGGTCTACCCATCTTCTTGAACCTGCATTGTTATCCAAACCTTTTTATGCCAATTATTCCTTCTTGTCATTTTGATTCATTCCCTTTTTATCTACGAATCTAGATTTATTTATAATCTAGGTTGAATCACGATTATTCGAACGGTGGGAATGCGATTTGGGGAAAAACATGGAAATAAATATGAACGTAATTGTAAACTTGGAAATTGGCATAATTTGGAATATGTATTATGACATGCATATTAAAATGAAAACGGGGAAATTTGACATGGATTAGGGAATATGTGATTTTGACATATTAAATTTAGCGTTAGTAAGTAAGCTAAATTTTAGGCATAAAATGTAAACTAGAAAAATAATTCTAGTTTTGCCATAAATTGTGAATTAGGATGTTAAACCAAGATTGGGTTAATTAAGGTTGATTTGGAATAAGTATATTAGCACAATTTTGAATTTATTCATAATTGTGAGCAATTGTCATGTTTAGAATAAATTATGGTTAGCGACACTAAATTTGGTATAATTTACATACCAAAAAGTATAAATATGATAAATAAGAGAGAATGGGCTATAATAATAAATGTGACAATGTACATTAAAAGAGTAGTAATGAAATAAGTAAATTAGGAGTAATTTACTTATAGAATTCGTCATAAATGTTAAATTGTTCATTTACCACAAAATATGTAACTTGGTTAAGTTTTGGCCATAAATTATAAACTAGGATATTTAATCTATTTTCGGCAATGAAATAGGAAATGGCCTAAACTGCATGTTGGGTTAGGACTTGGGCCTAGAATATAAGTATACTAGTAGGCTTGACAAATAAATATAGGCCAAATTTGTCTAAAAAGGGGAAATGGGCTTTTGGAATAAATTGTTAACAATTTATAAACAAAAGAAAAGTATTTTGATAACATCCCTTTTTATAACACAAAGACCAGAAGGTTCTAGGGTGACAGAGAGGATAGTGTCTAGGTTTGGGTTTGGAAAATACAAGTTTCCTGCCCTCCCTGGCTATCCCTAACTGATCCGAAGGACGGGATGGTTGTTTTCAAAACCAGATTTGGAAATTAATCAAAAACGCTTTGAACTTAGAAAACATGAATATGCCTAACCCGAGGTTAGACTGAGTTGCGGTGTAAACCTGCCCGGAACCGACCGGCACATCCAGTAACCGCAGCAATATCTGTCTAATGTGAGAGGTTGCGGCTTTAATTTATTAATTAAAGCTAGAACAAGAATGGGAGAGTTAAGTCCATAGAAACACTTAACCAATTTAACACAGTTAAGCAAGAATGGGTGGGTTAAGTCCATAGGAACACTTAACCGACTTAACAAAGTTAAGCTAGAATGGGAAGGTTAAGTCCATAGGAACACTTAACCAACCTAACACGGTTAAGCTAGAATGGGAAGGTTAAGGAACACTTAACCAACTTAGCACAGTTAAAGCTAGAATGGGAGGGTTAAGTCCATGGGAATACTTAGCCAAATTAACATGTTGACTAGACTAGAAGGTGGGGTTAAGTAAAGTTAGTACACTTAGCCAATTTAACATGTTAATTAGACTAGAGGTTGGGGTTAAGTAATACACTTAGCCAAATTAATATGTTAGCTGGACTAGACCATAGGGTTAAGTAAACTTGAACGCTTAACCATCAGAATATGATAAATGAATAGGGTTAAGTAAAAAAGCATAAAGGGACAACACTTAACCAGTGTAATAGGATAAGGGAAGAGGGTTAAGATAGCTTGAATCGACTAAAGACACTTAACCAACCCAACCTGGCGAGAAAGAAAACTAAGTAGTAAACCTCAGTTGAAAAAGGGACTAAGTAGTAAAACTTAGTTAAGAAAACAAGGAATTTGGAAACTAAGTGGTAAACCTTAGTTAGTAGAACCAAGTAGTAATTCTTAGTATAACACGAAGGAGCGGACATCCATCTGATTTTAAGAAGGCTCCAACGAATTGGGTTACGAAGCCCGAGGCTTCGAGGGGACGTGAGGGTACTCTTGGTATCCCTCTGTGAGGCTGCAGATGATCATCCTGGGCTCACAGAGGTTAAGGTCTGCGTTAGAAGAACCGAGGGTATGCCTTGGTTGCAATATATATGTGGCAACCTAAAGACTAGGATGGACCAGCGTGATTCGGCGAGAAGACGGTAGCCCTGTGATAGCAACTCGTCGTCTACCATCCATCTTGAGTCAATCGAGATACGTGAAGCGGAAAGGCGGAGAACTCCAAAAGACCATATACTTGCTATCTAGTTATGGTTGCGGATGGCCATAGGATAGTGGGGCACCGGGGGCCGGCGTATAGTTCTCATTTTACAAGGTGTGCCTTTCATTAGCTGAGGGAGGGGTCAAGTGGGACCATAGCCACTGGAATAAAAACAGACCTTAGCATCTGCATCGGCAGATATCTGAAAGCTCCCGACCGAGTTCTGTATTCCTTGATTTGCCCTGTCACAGGACTCGGATCGCACATTACCGGACATGTGCATCTAGACAAGCGATAACGATTCGCGATACATGCGTGGGGAAGCCTAGGAACATATACCACTCTAGGTAGTGTGTCCTAGACTTGGGGGCATTGTTCGACAGGTAGCGTAATCCCTAGTTGGACTAGGTGGCATAAACCCTGAACTCGAAAAGCGTTCAGCAGATAGCGTAAAACTATAGTTAAATCTAGAAAGCACTTGATAGAAAACCCTAGACTAGATCTAGGTAATAAATAATAAATATATGCCTGAAGGCAATGGAAACTACAGGGGTTGGGATCACGTTATTGTTACTAGTTGAACACTAGTTAGGTGGTGCAGAGATATAGAAACCAGTATAACAAGGAAATAGCGAAGCTGCGAAAGTATTAGAGCGTATCCAGTCATCTTAGCATATCTTGTGACTACCTTGTCTAATCTTGTTGACCTTATCGTCATGGTGTAATCTTGTATTCAGTTAATTCATGTCGTTTTGTTTTTCCATGTTCACATGCTAGAAGTTACTGAACTTACTCAGGCTTTATGTCTGACTCTGTTTTTCTTTCGTCTTCTTTTCTTCCGTTCCCCCCCCCCCCCCAGGTAGTTGAGGAGGGAATAGTATAACTCAGGATTAGACTGGACCGTTGCTCTTTCCCAGCTTGAAGATTTGACGAAGTTGTCTTTGGATTCTCTTCCAGATGCTATGGCTGGCTCTTGCTACATTGGGGAATATATAAATGTATTTTCATGCTTCTTTATTTTAAAAAGACAGATGATACTCTGATATTGTAAAAGAATCTTGTACAGACTATTTTATCAATAAAGCAAAGTTCTATTTTCCACTGTTTAATAATTTGTCTGTCTTGTAATTTATCTGCATCTTTTACCCAAAATGCTCCACAGAACTTAGTGCATTCCCTTTGTGAGTGACACTAATGGACGTGGGGTGTTACAGATTACTTCAATTTATAGTAAATCGAAGATTTACTAATATTCCACACTATTCGAATATCCAGAAAATTTAAGTCAAATTGATTCGATTGCCACTTCTTATTTAAAGACAGTTGACTTTTGATGACTGTACCACTAGGCTAACCATTAACCGAATTCCTCTTGTCATTTCCCCTTTGATATAACTAAATTAATTTGAAAATACCATTTAATTGTTTAAAAACGATTTACTTCAATTTCCCAACCCGTAGGATAAATCCTTGGGTTTCTCTGTTTTTTTTTTAAAGCTGATATAAATCATTTAAATAATCCCTTTCAAAAGTTCGATAAATATGAATATTTACAAATTTCCATTTGACCCCTGATATACTTTAATTTAAACTTAAATCCGGTTATCAGATAAATTTCAAATTTTAAAACAGCGTCAATTTCCCGAACAGTCCACTGACGTTAAAAACAACACCCTTTTTGATATTCCCTGACAATTACCAAATCAACACGGTCAGTTGATTTTAACACATCCCGGGTGAATATTTACTCAACCATACAACCAAGTTTTTGTGTCAGTCAGGTTGAACAACTCATATATAAGCACAACAAACAGATATACAGTTTATTTGAGGAATCCGGTCGGATCCTCCAACCTGTCCTTCTATGCATCACAGATGTCAGTTGAACAACAATATACGAACTAAATAAATGACGGTATATAATTAACTGCAACCATCAAACAACAACAATCAATTTGCATCCATCGCATCCAATCAGCCAATTTAAACCATAAACTGTAAAGTATATTTTACTGTGAATGTACCACATCACAGGATTCCAGAAGGTGTGAGAATTAACACACCAGAGTTTGTTCTGGTTGATGGTTGTCGCGTTTGTTGCATTTAATTTGAATCGACCATTCTGAATTAGCTGAAAATTCAACAGCATCGGATTGACTCCTAGTCAGTGCCATCGGATAGGTCTTGTCCCTGCGATCCCAACGGATCCAGTTTCGTCAGATTTCATTAACGTACGAGGAAGTTATGCTCGTTTAAAGGTTGTATATATATACGGTTTTAAAACAAACTAAATTATAAATATAAATTTAATTAAGGTTTTAACTTTATAAAATGAATGGGCCTTACCCCTTATTCGTCCAGCCCATTTTGAATTGGTCAACCCGCATCCCTCTTACCCGATAAAAACTCGGATCCCATCCCTTTCTCATTCAACCGCCGCCTCAAAGAAAACCCTCCACGTCTAAAGCAGATCCTCCTCAATTCCTGGTTCCTTCGGTGAAGATCGAACGCATCTTTCCCCTGCGCAATCATGTTCTGGTTATCCCCTCTCCTTCCCGCTTCTGTCGCTCCGCCATCTTAACCCTCGATTCCCCCTTCTGCAAACCCTAGCAGCATCGCCAATAGCTGCGACGCCACCCCCTTCTACGCCACCACTCAACTTCGATTAGCCCACCCCCTTGGATCCTCCATCAAAAAGCGTTTCAGCAAAACAAAGCCCGCGTCCAGGCCAACCAAAGTTCGCTGCCTCTCATACCTAGTCAATCGTCAACCCATCAAACAGCGTTCAGAAAGGAGCGCATGGACCGCTAAATTCAGATAAGTATTTCGATTGATTTTGAATTGCAAGTATTATTTCTGTTTTCATTTTTTTTTTAGTGGTTCGGATTTTTCTTCCTCCCTGATCTGTTTCATTTGGGACTTTACAACACAAATGCGTGTGTATATATACCCGTAGATGGATAGAATTGATGTCAAAAATCGAATGGTAAAATGATAGGTTTAGATCTCAGCTAGGCCTAGTTTCTTAAGTGATGTTTCTTTTCATTACAGCTATTATGATCAACTGTTGGCACCTTGATGTGTATGCTTAGCAGAGTAGTGTCAAGATTTGCGATGGATTTCATGTACTGACCCTAGGTAGATTAGATAAAGTTATAAAGAAACTTGTATAGTCGTTTTCACATTGTCTATCAGCATCTTATCCTAGGTAGGTTAAGCTACAACTCTTAGGCCATTTGGTTTTTCAGAGATTTTGCTGAATTGTTTCATTTGAAGATTTGAAAATCTGAATTTCGATTTTTAAATGTATGGCACAGTCCTTGTCTGAAATCTTGCGTTGATTTCTCTGTACTAAAACATATATAAATTGATCGAACTATTTTCCTATAGATTAGGGATTTATTAAGCTATTGAATTGTCCCTTTCATTTGAAGATTTGGGACTGTGTGTATCATGTTCGACTGTCTGAAATTTTATGGTACAGATGCAATATATCTTTAGCTGTCCTGTTTTTGTCCAAAAATCTAATTCTCTGTTTTATTTTATTCTTGCATTGTACATTTCAGTTTCAATATATTTTAAGATATTGACATTATGTTGACGTTTAGACTCATGTAAATATTGTTGTAGAAGGAAACTAAAAGCTTTGTTATTCATTCATTTTTTTTCCTTGTACTTCCTATTATATTTTGCTGGTCATCAAAATGTTATTGCAATCCTTATTGCTTGCTTCCATTGTATGGTGAAGTTGTTCTTTCTTTTGCTGATGGGCACATTTTTATGTGAAATACGTGCATGACATAAAAAAAATGAATTCTTATGTTCTTCTTTGTTTTACTGTTCACTTAGTTGTTAAAATATTTAGATGTACATTTAGCTTTTGGGATTTGATGTGTGAGTATATTTATTTCTACAGCTATGTATTGTCTTGTTAGCTGCTCCTACTATCTCTATAGCTGTTCATTTTAATTTCTTTTATACTGATAGTTTACTGTTTTCTTGCAGCTGATGATCAGGGAGGGCGTAAGATTTCGTTTTTGCTGTTTCAGTGAGTTGTTTATGTAAGTAGATTTGAAAACTATGATAGGTATAGGTTATGGCAGCAAAGGTTTGTACATAAGATCTATTGTTTATATATATTGTCTCCTTTGTACATCCTTGCAGATTTGATGTAAAAATATATACATTAGTTTTCTTTAGCTGTTCGAATGGTGTGTGGATTTGATGTTCAAATATATACATATCTTCTAGGTGTGCATGTCTATGTTTTAGCTGTTCATCTATATTTATAGTTAGCTGTATTTTCCTAGCTGCGTACACTAGCTATTTGTATTCAGACAATATATATATATATATATATATATATATATATATATATATATATGTTTTGTCTTCTGTGTATTAACACTTCTTGTTTTATGTTGAATATATTTTAGTTTTATTGTTTTATTTTTATTAAGTTCATGTAATATCTATTTGTTTGCGTTGTACAAGTATATGGTTTATTCATGTTCCATTCGTATTGTCGAATCAAAAGAAAACGCTGATGGATATGTAAGAATATATATTAAATTCAAACAGCCAAATTTAATGATAATTAATAAATAACATTGTATTAAATAAGACAATAACTTAAATTTTCATCCAGTATAGAGATTAAAAATCAACATTAAAAATTCTAGGTTTAAATAATACTTCATTAATATTAAAATCTATTAATATTTCAAATATAATATTTAAAAATAAATTTAAATATTCAGTTCCAATGATCGAAAAATCCGGGACGTTACATTCTTTCCCCCTTAAAATAATTTCGTCCCCGAAATTGCTAAGGCCGGAAAGGACGTTATGAACCCATTAATTTCCAAACCCAATTTATTTTAAATTTTTGATTATTCCTATTCAAACAAACTATCATCAGGCAATACACAATCAAATCAACCAAATAAATTGAATTTACATTCCATATTAATAATTTATTTTGGATTCACATATTTGAACATCGATCGGTTAATACCCGATATATTCCTATTTGATTAATTCAAATTCCAAATTTAATTAATTAAATTTGACCAAGTTAAGTATCAATTCAAATTTCAATCAAATTTGAATTTTATTCACATCAATCAAACACACCAACCAATATCTCGATAATTTAACAAATTATTTCTATACAAAATATAATTTGGGTAAAATTATTTCATTTACCCTCTTTTCAAAACAATATTGTATCCATTGCCAGTTCTATGCTTTTCAACACTTGAACCGATCAACAAACACAAAACAAAACATTTGTAAATAAAATTTACAAGTACGCTCTCATATATATATACACTCAACCTCGATCTAGGGTATTACTAAGCCCATCTCTATCGAGTTATAGCATAGAGCCAAGGTTATTACTAAACCAATAGCTCTGATACCACTGTAACGACCCAGCGATTTTCGGCCCCGAAAATCGATATAAATACCTTTACCGTATCCCATATCGATCCTCCAAGCACCGAAAACACTGGATAGTTTAGAAAGAATTTAGAGGGTGAGATAAGAAAGAAAGAAATATTAGAATAGAAGAAAGAAGAAGAACACCACATCAGAATCTCACAGCGGAACGAATAAAATATAATATAACAAATCCTTTATACAAAAGAACTGTATAAAACATACCAATCATCAGAGTCAACATACATCAATCACAGCGGAAAAATATCTGTAAATAACTAGCAGTGAAGCCACCTGCTTCTAGCTCCTGAAGCTCCCAGCAGAACCTAACCTGGAACACACTCGGTCTGACCCGAGCACATTTGATTTAAAACAAAATACACCGGGTCAGTCTGGAATACTATCAGTGATAAATTCACATAACACACACTTGTTTAACTTTGGAAATCCTTTTCGAAACAAAAGGATAATAGTAAGACCAGTCCACACATAAACATGGACGGTTTTTATCTTACTATAACCCAAACCATTTTTGAAATCAATATCCTTCTCTGATATTATCATAATGTCTAAATACAAGCAATTAACAAATCTAGAGGAACGCTTGCATCTCACGCTCCCCATATATAGTATACAATTGAAAACCGCGGGCGCTTATTGGATATTGGATTTCCAACTTGACAAGGTATGGGACCACCTTCCGCACGTGTATCTCTAGAGGCGAATACACTGGGTACAACAAGAACGTCTTGCAACCCGGCCCTCACATGACCGACCACTCATTTCGCTTGAGTGTATCGAATGTATATCACCGACGGTTGGGATCAGCAACCGCCTGCCCGAAAAGGGACAGCATCGAACATAGATTAAGAAGCAATAGGAATTTCTCAAGATAGGTGATCATACATCCTAATGGAAGCGACCCACATAGCCATGCTGCCTGCCCGATTTTTGTCATTTCCCTGTTGATGAGGCTTGAGGCTAGAACTTTATCTCTAGAACATCTGGTCATCATTCACTTTGAATGCCACATCGTCAGATCCGCCAGATCACACTTGATTGACGTCTACAAACATACTCTAGCAATCTGGCTAGAGAATAACCATTTCTCCGCCAGCAACTATCGTACGTTTGGAGAAATCAACGCATGTAAATCCTTTTGGAAATACTCTGTCAGACATCCGTCCATACAAGTCATCCAGGAACAAGATGAACCGAAGGCACCCTCCTACTGCATCTCATATAGGAATCACCCCATGGATCAGTAGCGAGAAGTCCTTGCAGCCCGTAGATTCCAACCACGACAGAACCAAAGTTGATCTCTGGTTGCGCTAACCAGAGATTATTAGCGGTCCTTCCGTTTATGAAAACCCACAGTCTTCAATGCTCCATCACGATCATCTTCTGATCTCTACCCTTATTTGTTGGTCGGAATGGTTTTCAAATATAATTCGATCCCGGTCTTTCCATACCAACAATCGTATTGGTCAACTTCGATAGTCGGTGATTTAACTATCGAATAACAAATGTGTGAATACAATCAGTTTGCTGATTTAGCACTAAACACAACTCGACTTCTTTTAAAATATATTTAACCAAATTTCCCTTTATCTAACTCTGACTGATTTACTTTGATTGATTAACTCTAACTGGACTAACTCGACTTATTTAACGCGACTGCACTAACTTAACTTGATTACTTCTATCAAATAACAAGTACTCGACTTAACTCCATCCGCTCGACTCTAGATCGCAGCGATCACAATGGTTACGCCTTAATCCCTCAGGAAACATCCGACCGCCGTAGGCTATCTGCAGCCCCTGCGAATTTCGCTAGCAGTCGTACGAAATGGAAACTCTTTCCTGAATAACCATGTTTGACTAACTCTAACGATGTTCGATCAACTCCAATTGAAATGACAAATGTTCAATACAATTTGAAATTGCTTATTCTTATTCCCTTTTAAATCAATATTGCAACATTACTTAATTTCCCAAATCCTTGCATTAGAGTTCGATATTTCTGGTATAAGATAAAACCAATTCATTTCCTTCACTCACACCAAACTAATACCGTTCCTTGATAATAGTGAGGCCAACCAAGTTGGAGTATTTTAGTTACCTCTCAGACCTTGATCGACCCGTTCTTACCTCAGAATAATATCAGTTCGTAACTTAACCACGACATAAGCTCTTTTTACTATCTTGGTTCAAATCTGGTTTAATAACCCATTCTTCACATTTGAAATCTTCGATCAAAAATACCTTAACTTAATCCTTTTAATTAAGTAAATTATTCACTAAACATAACTCAGTTTAAAACCATTACTACGCTTGTAATTTCTGGGTTCTATATAGAAATTCTTTGTTGATTATCCTGCCCAAACTATCTGGGCATCCCAATAATAAACTTACATTTTTGATTTAAATCCAAAATCCTCTTATCACTTTCTTTTGAACATTTGGGATTATAATTTATTTAGAACACCCTCCTTTGACCTTACTCAAACCTATTGCCAAATCATTACCTTAGGTTCTTATTAAATAAATCATCAACTTTAAAACATTAACTATCAAAATAGTTGATGTGTCACTTTCAAAACATAATAATAATAATTAAAAATGTTAACACTAAATAATTCAATGATTACTTCAATTTATAGTAAATCCAAGATTTACTAATATTCCACACTATTCGAACATCCAGAAAATTTAAGTCAAATTGATTCGATTACCACTTCTGATTTAAAGATAGTTGACTTTTGTTGACTGTACCACTAGGCTAACCATTAACCGAATTCCTCTTGTCATTTCCCCTTTGATATAACTAAATTAATTTGTAAATACCATTTAATTGTTTAAAAATGATTTACTTCAATTTCCCAACCCGTAGGATAAATCCTTGGGTTTCTCTGTTTTTTTTTTAAGCTGATATAAATCATTTAAATAATCCCTTTCAAAAGCTCGATAAATATGAATATTTACAAATTTCCATTTGACCCCTGATATACTTTAATTTAAACTTAAATCCGGTTATCAGATAAATTTCAAATTTTAAAACAGCGTCAATTCCCCGAACAGTCCACTGACGTTAAAAACAACACCCTTTTTGATATTCCCTGATAATTACCAAATCAACACGGTAAGTTGATTTTAACACATCCCGGGTGAATATTTATTCAACCATACAACCAAGTTTTTGTGTCAGTCAGGTTGAACAACTCATACATAAGCACAACAAACAGATATAAAGTTTATTTGAGGAATCCGGTCGGATCCCTCCAACCTGTCCTTCTCTGCATCACAGATGTCAGTTGAACAACAATATACGAACTAAATAAATGACGGTATATAATTAACTGCAACCATCAAACAACAACAATCAATTTGCATCCATCGCATCCAATCAGCCAATTTAAACCATAAACTGTAAAGTATATTTTTACTGTGAATGTACCACATCACCGGATTCCAGAAGGTGTGAGAATTAATTCACCAGAGTTTGTTCTGGTCGATGGTTGACGCGTTTGTTGCATTTAATTTGAATCGACCGTTCAGAATTAGCTGAAAATTCAACAGCGTCGGATTGACTCCTAGTCAGTGCCATCGGATAGGTCTTGTCCCTGCGATCCCAACGGATCCAGTTTCGTCAGATTTCATTAACGTACGAGGAAGTTACGCTCGTTTAAAGGTTGTATATATATACGGTTTTAAAACAAACTAAATTATAAATATAAATTTAATTAAGGTTTTAACTTTATTAAATGAATGGGCCTTACCCCTTATTCGTCCAGCCCATTTTGAATTGGTCAACCCGCATCCCTCTTACCCGATAAAAACTCGGATCCCATCCCTTTCTCATTCAACCGCCGCCTCAAAGAAAACCCTCCACGTCTAAAGCAGATCCTCCTCAATTCCTGGTTCCTTCGGTGAAGATCGAACGCATCTTTCCCCTGCGCAATCATGTTCTAGTCATCCCCTCTCCTTCCCGCTTCTGTCGCTCCGCTATCTTAACCCTCGATTCCCCCTTCTGCAAACCCTAGCAGCATCGCCAATAGCTGCGACGCCACCCCCTTCTACGCCACCACTCTACTTCGATTAGCCCACCCCCTTGGATCCTCCATCAAAAAGCGTTTCAGCAAAACAAAGCTCGCGTCCAGGCCAACCAAAGTTCGCTGCCTCTCATACCTAGTCCATCGTCAACCCATCAAACAGCGTTCAGAAAGGAGCGCATGGACCGCTAAATTCAGATAAGTATTTCGATTGATTTTGAATTGCAAGTATTATTTCTGTTTTCAATTTTTTTTTAGCGGTTCGGATTTTTCTTCCTCCCTGATCTGTTTCATTTGGGACTTTACAACACAAATGCGTGTGTATATATACCCGTAGATGGATAGAATTGATGTCAAAAATCAAATGGTAAAATCATAGGTTTAGATCTCAGCTAGGCCTAGTTTCTTAAGTGATGTTTCTTTTCATTACAGCTGTTATGATCAACTGTTGGTACCTTGATGTGTATGCTTAGCAGAGTAGTGTCAAGATTTGCGATGGATTTCATGTACTGACCCTAGGTAGATTAGATAAAGTTATAAAGAAACTTGTATAGTCGTTTTCACATTGTCTATCAGCATCTTATCCTAGGTAGGTTGAGCTACAACTCTTAGGCCATTTGGTTTTTCAGAGATTTTGCTGAATTGTTTCATTTGAAGATTTGAAAATCTGCATTTCGATTTTTAAATGTATGGCGCAGTCCCTGTCTGAAATCTTGCGTTGATTTCTCTGTACTAAAACATATATAAATTGATCGAACTGTTTTCCTATAGATTAGGGATTTATTAAGCTATTGAATTGTCCCTTTCATTTGAAGATTTGGGACTGTGTGTATCCTGTTCGACGGTCTGAAATTTTATGGTACAGATGCAATATATCTTTAGCTGTCCTGTTTTTGTCCAAAAATCTAATTCTCTGTTTTATTTTAATCTTGCATTGTACATTTCAGTTTCAATATATTTTAAGATATTGACATTATGTTAACGTTTAGACTCATGTAAATATTGTTGTAGAAGGAAACTAAAAGCTTTGTTATTCATTCATTTTTTTTCCTTGTACTTCCTATTATATTTTGCTGGTCATCAAAATGTTATTGCAATCCTTATTGCTTGCTTCCATTGTATGGTGAAGTTGTTCTTCCTTTTGCTGATGGGCACATTTTTATGTGAAATACGTGCATGACATAAAAAAAATGAATTCTTATGTTCTTCTTTGTTTTACTGTTCACTTAGTTGTTAAAATATTTAGATGTACATTTAGCTTTTGGGATTTGATGTATGAGTATATTTATTTCTACAGCTATGTATTGTCTTGTTAGCTGCTCCTACTATCTCTATAGCTGTTCATTTTAATTTCTTTTATACTGATAGTTTACTGTTTTCTTGCAGCTGATGATCAGGGAGGGCGTAAGATTTCGTTTTTGCTGTTTCAGTGAGTTGTTTATGTAAGTAGATTTGAAAACTGTGATAGGTATAGGTTATGGCAGCCTATGTAGTTAAAGCCCCGCTAAAGCCCCGCAATATCCCCGCTATAGCCTATAGCGCCCTTCAACCGCTACGCTATTTCAATTTAGCGCCAATGAACAATAGATCCGCTTCTAGCCCCGCTTTTTTCCGCTACCTCCGCTAAATCAAGGTTTTTTAGCGTCCGCTTTAGTAGTTTTAATATATAGAGCTTGATTTGACTAGGTCACTTTTAAAAAAATTTAGTAATTTTGGTGTAAAGTGCAAAATTTAAGGCATAAATTCCTAATATATGGCAATCATCAATTATACTCATCAAATTTAGCATGCATAACTATGATAGTCCTTGATTTTGTTATGTGAGATTAATCAATATTAGTTTGTTGCAGATATATAACATGAGAAAGATGATTAATTAATTTTCAAATACTTGGTTTTACATCTACTGAACCTCTTTGCACCTCCGCTATAGCCCCGTTATGTCCCCGCTTTATCACCGCTACACCTTTTTGCACCTCCGCCGCTACAGAACCGCTTAGCGCTTTAACTGCACAGATGGCAGCAAAGGTTTGTACATAAGATCTATTGTTTATATATATTGTCTCCTTTGTACATCCTTGTAGATTTGATGTAAAAATATATACATTAGTTTTCTTTAGCTGTTCGAATGGTGTGTGGATTTGATGTTCAAATATATACATATCTTCTAGGTGTGCATGTATGTGTTTTAGCAGTTCATATATATTTATAGTTAGCTGTATTTTCCTAGCTGCGTACACTAGCTATTTGTATTCAGACAAATATATATATATATATATATATATGTTTTGTCTTCTGTGTATTAACACTTCTTGTTTTATGTTGAATATATTTTAGTTTTATTGTTTTATTTTTATTAAGTTCATGTAATATCTATTTGTTTGCGTTGTACAAGTACATGGTTTATTCATGTTCCATTCGTATTGTCGAATCAAAAGAAAACGCTGATGGATATGTAAGAATATATATTAAATTCAAACAACCAAATTTAATGATAATAAATAAATAACATTATATTAAATAAGACAATAACTTAAATTTTCATCCAGTATAGAGATTAAAAATCAACATTAAAAATTCTAGGTTTAAATAATACTTCATTAATATTAAAATCTATTAATATTTCTAATATAATATTTAAAACTAAATTTAAATATTCAATTCCAATGATCGAAAAATCCGGGACGTTACAATCAGAGTACAGAATATCAGAGTATATTGAATAAATTACAGCGGAAGATAAATTACCATAAATTAAATACAATGCTCAGCGGAAGATTACAAATGCTCTGGACACAGCTTTAAGCTTCGATCCAGGATCCTGCTAAAAGAATAGATATCTGCAAAACAAGTTACTCGACTGCCCGTGTTGAAAAATATGGGCACCCGAGTTTGCCAGTGAAACAAACTACAGGTCAGTCATGGGACAGGTATGAGAAATCTAACTTAACTTATCTACTAATAAGGCTAATCACAGGACCACACCGCTAACGCGGAACGGGTTTACTCCATTGGATTGCCAGTGCATAAGTAAAGTGAATCGTTTAACTAACGCTATGCTTTTTAGAAAAATAATGAAACCATTATAAGACCGAAGTCCCATCACACAATGCAACGCAAACCGGAGGATAGGGTTTTACCTTATAATGGTCAAGAGATGCTTAATACGATATAACGGTTAAATATTTGTGTGTATACGTTTTTAATAAAAACAATACAATCATAATGTATTAATCATAGACGGCATAGTACCCCATCCTACTATGTCGCCATACTAGTTCTACAATCAAAACCGCATGGGTCGTATTGGAAATTTGGTTTCCATCATGAACCGAGGCTAGGGGCAAGATCCTCTACCGAATTCGAGACACTCTAGCCCGTGCCTCAGGATACAGTCGCAGCCGCACCTGGATCTGTCAGGGCCGGTCCACCAATAATGGTTGGATTGATAATGCCTAGACAATACATTACCCCGCCCATTGGGGCGTAAGTAGAGCCACTAGGGACTCAAATAACCGAGGTACCTCATAAATCCATCATCCACAATGAGTAAAATGTCTGCGCTAGTAGGTCCCTGACACCACTCTAGCTAGAAAGAAACGCATGCCTTCCTTGGGGTCCTTCTCCCGTTTTTGGTTCATACCGGGGTGTGAGGCTCGCGAAGTCTATACACAAAGCTATGCCTAAACAGGACGTGCTTTGATCATCAACCACAAGGCCTGCTTTTCAACAAAAGCCTTGATCATTTGCATCTTGGCGTGCTACATTGACAATTCATGCCATGCGATCGATAACCGTCAATGTACACCAGCGTGTTAAGTAGAGAATAAATTCTCTACCACCAAACAGATATACACCAAATAGAAATCAACGTACATGGAATGAAATTCAACGTCAAACACGCATCCATTTACAAGCTTATGCTCTGGGTCTGAGCGAAAACCAAACCCGAACAATCAACAATAGTCCGGACGGCCACCACTGAAGCCCCATCAAGGTAGCTACTCCCATTAAGGGTCTCAGTAGCAACACAGCCATTCGATATGAAGATCGTCGGTCTTCAATCACCGTCTTCATCTTCGACTCTTCATTGTCGTAGTAATTATTCGGAATGGGTTAAACCCGGTCTTTCTGAATAACTTGCGTATTTTTATAATAAAAAAAATCAAGTGTTTGTTAAAAGCACATCAACGCCTCATTCCAATTTAGAATATTCTATCAAAGATAGATTCTTAAAATTTGTCCTTAAATCTTTCTTTTAAAGATTTATTAAAACTTCAATTTGGGTTTAAATATCAAAACCATTATTTAATGATTATTAAAATTTCAGAAATAAATCTTATCTTTAACTGGGTTAAAGAACTAATGTCATTCAAAACATACTCACTGTAAACCCAAAAATCGTCTTTCGTTAAATATGGAATTTTCATAGAACTCAACTCAATATATAATCGATATAAATTTCTGTATCAGACTATTAATATAAATGGAATAATGGCATAGCCTTTTAAATTCCATATATATTAACGGCCTTCTTTTACAGAAGCTCATATCGAATATTATTAAATCAAATTCCATTCAATCCCAATTTAATATATTAAATTGGAAACCTTTTACTCTTGGAAATTATTCCATTTTAATCTAAATAAAAGATTTCTAAATCCCAAATTATATTTCATTGCAAATTGGATTAAAGAACAAGTGTCGTTAAAACACTGTTCACGATAAATCCAATTCACATTTCATTTTGTTCCAATTATCAAATATAATTGAAAACTCTAAAAATCTTTAATTAAAAGATTTATTCTTTCTTAACTGGGGTTAAGAACAGTGTTATTTAAGACACCATTCACGACAACCCAAAAAACTAATTTATTCCATTTAATTCCAAGTAAATATTAATTTATTTGAAAACTTTATTAAATCTTAATTATACGATTTATTCTAGTTAATAACTAGTTCCTATCGATAAAATATATTTTTATCTCTTCACTACTGGAAATTTTCATCTAAATTCCTTTTAAATCATTTATTATGATTTTACATAATATTTCCATATTTTTAATGATTTTATTATCGCTCTTACAGTCGGTTTCCAACAACGGCCACCGAACTGCACTTACAGCGACCTTTCCTAAATTTGATTTGGACATAATTCCAAATCCAACCGTTAGATTTTGAAGTTCTTATATTCATTGAAAAGCTCTTTTCGATACGAACCCAACGGTTCCGACTTTAGGAGAATCCGACGGTCGGATCTCCCGTTACATCAATTTAAAGTTAATGGTCGAAACTCGCGAACGGTCGCTGCGCGGCGCGTTCTATTCAGGCCATTAAATATATATATTTATATTATATATATTATATCGTCGATTTCTATTTAAAACGTACTTTATAAAATATTTATAAATTCGTTTTAAAACGGTCTTAAATTAATTTCTAATTTAAAGTCAACATTGAATATTCTATTTTCTTATTATAACACCCCACCTCCACTAGGATCACTCCTTAGAATGTACTAGCTTTGGAGGGGCGTTATTGTGAAGGTAAACATGCACACAGATATCGCAAGACAGAATATATGAAAATAAATATAAGTAAAGCAGCGGTAGCAAATAAAAACCCATCATCATCATCTCAGAAAACCAACATAGTCAAGTACATAATATCAAAATGTCATGATCCAAAATACAACATGAGTCTAGATACATGATAACAAAATACATGGTAAAACATCAGTACTAATCCCCAGAAATAAAAGATAAGCCACAGCTAGCTCAGATCCATACATGAGCTATCCAACAAGCAAGCCCAAGATCCACTAAGCAGATGTAGCCCCTCCCTGAGAACCTGTGGGGGGGAACGGAAGAAAAGAAGCGAAAGAAAACAGGTCAGTCAAAAAGACTGGTAAGCCCTACTACGATCAATCTATAAACTAATAAAGTTAACAGCATGATGGAAACTGAGATGAACATACTGGCAATAGATAAAGGTGACATCACATAGATGAGATTAAACTTTGCACCACAGTGTACTAGCAAACCCACAAAACAGATCTTGATCCCTTAGCCCAAACTTTGGCCCAATAACATGAAGTGACCTTAGTATAAGGTCCAGCCCAACGGTCTAGTCGATCGGCTCCCTATAAACCTAACACGCCCAGTGTTGGTGTCCATACGGCCCACATGGATGTAGTCAGACTGTGCTGGGTCCACCTTTGGGTGTATCAAGCCCTCGGGTGTCAACCCCAGTCACCTAAGCAATAATGCACAGTCTAAACCTACTGGTACCCGTGCCTCGAGTTTGTCCAACATCGGACTACGTGCACGTCCGTAGCCCGCCGGACCCGCACCGCTGTACCACTCAGCCGTCGCTTTGGTCGCTTACATCAGTCCAGTAATCGTGCCCCGCCCTAACCTAGCTGTAGGGTTGTAGTGATACCAAACTGGGATTACTGCTGGAACAGACCACGTTGCTAGGGTTTCTAAGAGGGTTAAGTGTGGTTTTAACCCCTCACTAATCATGGATTAAATTAGTTAAGTGTAACCACTTAACCCCATCTAATCCTCGCATCCCCATTATTGGTTAAGTATTAGTGGGCCATGACTTAACCCTAATCATGAGGCATTAATTACTTAACGCACCCAACCTCTCACATTAGACATCCGTGGTCACCTGGGAAGATTTACACCACGTCTAGGTCTAACCTCGGGTCTTATGGTGCAACATGACCAACTACCCACATTAGACCCCACGTTGTGGTTACCTGGGAAGATTTACACCACAACTAGGTCTAACCTCGAGTTGGCCATATCATGTTATCTAATGTCATGTCCACTTTAAAACATATTTACAAGTTAACATATACTTGGGTAGACCTAACTTAATAGGTAAATTCCCAAGGGGCAGACCTAACTTAATAGGTAAATTCCCAATTTTTTCAGTTTCATGTATTTTTAAGTTTACCCAAACCCTCCCAACTTCATTATCTCGCTTACATATTCGTCATAACGCATAAGGGTATAAAAGGTAACTTGGCATAACATACATGATGAACTTCACATATCATAATAAACATGCATACATGTTAAACTTGCTAATCATGTCATAGTGAACTCGCATAAACATGCATAGCTTATTAAATACGCATAACATGGTAAGGTGAACTTGCATAGGGATGCATAACCCATTAAACTTGCATAACATGGTAAGGTGAACTTGCATAAACATGCATAACCCATAAAACATGTATAACATGATAAGGTGAACTTCCATAAGCATGCATAATCCATTAAACATGTAGAACATGGCATAGTAAGTTCGCATAAGCATGCATAACTTATGAAACATATAAAACATGGCATAGTGAGTCCGCATAAGCATGCATAACTTATGAAACATATAAAACATGGCATAGTGAGTTCGCATAAGCATGCATAATCAACTAAACTCACATAAATCTCAACTTTCACCACATATTAACTTTAGAGCTTGTAAAGTGAAGGTAAGAGGGCTTACAAATATAAACAAGTCACAAATCCACCAAATAAGATGAAGAAGCCCTTTTAAAACCCAAAACAAAGCTTCAAATAAGAAAACCCTTTTGCAAAATCCCAAAAACACAAACTTAGCAAATCAAACTTGCAACTTAATGAAGTATGCAAGTTATTAAGCATCCATACAACATAGAAAAGGTTGTATGATCATCATATCTTCATAGGATTAAACTTTGAGGAAGGTGGAGGCTAGGGATTTTAGGTGGAGGACATTTGAGGATTCAATTTGACATAGTTTAGTTGCTAGATTGATTAATGAGGCCTTAGGGTAGGATTAGGGGTATATTTATAGGGAATTAGTGTGTTTTTAGCCCTAGGATTAACCCTAGGTTAGTTTTGGCCCGTCAGATCTCGGAATTCTCTAGAACCAAGCCACTAGACCAAGCCCAAATCAAAGTGGCGCGCCAGGCAAAACTGCCTGCTTACACCCTGTCGACAGGGCTGTCGACAGGGCAGTCGACACCATAGGACCCCTGTCGACATGCCTGTCGACATGGGGGCCCTGGCGGGAATTTTCCCGCCTAACCCCGATTAGCCCTAATCCTGGTTTTTAATTTGAAATTTAAATCTGTTTTTAGCATAGAAATTTCTGAAAACTTCAATGGGCCTTAACCGGGTCATACTGACTCCGATTTTCGAAAACTCGGACTCTATTTCGCGTATTTTTCCGAGACGAACGCAATGGCATAGCCCGTTTCCCTTGATTCAGATTTTTGAATTTAATTCTGCCTCGATTTATGTTATAACAGTTTATTGAAAATACGGGTTGTTACATTCTCCCCTCCTTAAAGGATTTCGTCCCCGAAATCTTCAAGTTAGGAAGAACATATCCTACCATCCAACATCCATCTACTCAAAACATCATCCACGAGCAACCATTGTCCTTAAAAGATTCTAAATGCTGTATGAACATATGCAAAAGTGTGTGTATATGTACTTATCTAATGCAATGATCAATGCAAAATATGTTAGTGAAATGTATCCATATGTATGCAAATCCCTAACATACTGTATAATATCTACATGCGTGCTCAATCATACATCCATATGCAACATCCATGTGATTGCATACAAATTTCATCCAAGAATAAGCATAAACACTCATGCACATGCAATATGAGGAGTGTGTGAGCCGATCTAGTGCCTAATGTGTATCATGCATCCACGAGTAACCACTTGCAAACACTTGCAACCACTTGCAACCATCAAACATAACATGTTTCAAACACATGTTTCATCCAAAGGGTTTCTACCTAAGGTTCTCATGACAAGCTTAACTAGATAAACATGGATAGCAAAGAGAAAGATATACTAACGAAGGAAAGAGATTGAGAGTGTACCCTCAAAAAGGAATGGATAAAGCCCACGCATCTTCTGCTCGGTTTCCCAAGTTGCGTCTTCTTCGGCTTCACCCCATTGAACTTTCACCAACCTGACCTCACGATTCCTTAGCTTCTTGGTCTCTATCCCCAAGATACGAATCGGAGCTCTCCTTAAAGTTGCTTCTTTCTCTACTTCCACGTCTTCAAGAATGCTAGGTTCAACCACCTCAGCGGACTCATGTAGGCACTTTCGGAGATGCGAGACATGGAAGACATTATGCACTCCGGACAACTTTTCGGGCAATTGCACTTTATAAGCCATCTTCCCAATTCTCTCTATGATGGGGAAGGGTCCAACGAATCTCGGTGCTAACTTCCCAACAGCTCCAAACCGGACCACATTCCGTAAAGGAGAAACCTTTACGAAAACCTTGTCCCCAACCTCAAACTCCAATTCGGACCTTCGCCTGTCAGCATAAGATTTCTGTCTGTCTTGGGCTGCCTTCATTCGTCTTCTGATCAACTCGACCTTCTCGGATGTATCTCTAATCATGTCAGGTCCAAGTATAAGCTTGTCTGTAGTCTCCCACCAACATGTAGGTGACTTGCATGGTCTCCCATATAAAGCCTCAAACGGTGCCATACCAATGCTCGCCTGATAACTGTTATTATAAGCAAATTCTACAAGAGGAAGGTGGTCTTCCCAAGTACCACCAAAATCCAAGATGCAAAGTCTCAACAAGTCCTCAAGCACTCGATTCACCCTTTCGGTCTGGCCATCCGTCTGTGGGTGATAAGCTGTACTCAGATACAACCTTGTGCCCATAGCCTCCTGCAAACTGTTCCAGAATTGACTAGTAAAGATGGGGTCTCGGTCACTGACTATGCTGGAAGGGACTCCATGTAGTCGTACTATCTCACGAAGATATACTGATGCTAGTCCAGATGCGGTCCTTTTGCTCTTTACTGGGATAAAATGAGCACTCTTCGTAAGCCTATCTACGATGACCCATATGCTCGTATTCCCTCTCCTTGACCTTGGAAGCCCATCAATAAAGTCCATAGAAATGCTCTCCCACTTCCATGGCGGGACCTCTAGCGGATGTAATAGCCCACCGGGCTTCTTCGACTCAGCTTTTACTCTCTGACAAATAACACATCTCGAGACAAATTCGGCCACATCCTTCTTCATTCTAGGCCAGAAGAAAACGCGCTTCATGTCCTTATACATCTTATCACCACCTGGATGTATAGTCATCTTGGAGCGATGTGCTTCCTCAAGAACTTTCCTCACCAAGTCTTCTACCATCGGAACACAAAGCCTTCCGTCTCTCCTCAGCCAACCCTTATCGTCTATAGAATATCGAGCAAGGTGACTAGATGTCTCCCCTCGAACCAGCTTGTCCCTGATCTCAATTATCTGAGGGTCTTCCTTCTGTGAAGCCCCGACTTGATCCAGAAGGGTAGGCCTGAGTTCTAGGGATGCCAAAGAACCGGTCATCGTCTCAACTGTCAAAGAAAAATCAAAGGTTGCCAAGAACTCTAAATTCTTCATCTCAACAAATAGAGGACTTAGTGTCAACCTTTTCCTACTCAACGCATCCGCTACAACATTCCCCTTGCCAGGGGTATAGGATATCTCAAAATCATAGGAAGCCAAGAATTCCATCCATCTCTGCTGCCTTAAGTTCAGATCCTTCTACGAAAAGAGATACTTCAAAGACTTATGATCAGTATATAGCTCAAATCCCTCTCCCAGAAGATAATGACATCAAGCCTTGAGTGCATATACAATCGCTGCCAGCTCTAGATCATGAGTGGGATAATTCCTCTCATGCACCTTAAGTTGCCTCCCACCAAAACATATAACTCTGCCCTCTTGCATCAGAACGGCGCCCAATCCCGTGCCACAAGCATCAGTGTACACGGTAAATATCTTACCACCATCGGGTAAAGCTAGAACGGGTGCGGAGGTAAGGGCTCTCTTGAGTCTCTGAAAAGCAAGCTCACAATCCATATCCCAAGCAAAAACTAAGTTCTTCTTCGTCAACTTAGTAAGAGGAGCGGATATCTTCGCGAAGTCCTTGATGAACTTCCGGTAGAAACCCGCAAGACCCAGAAAGCTTCTCACCTCGGTTGCATTCCTTGGCGTCTTCAAATCCTGAACTGCAACCACCTTAGCGGGATCCACCGCCAAGCCTTGCTTGGATACGATATGCCCAAGAAATCTGACTTCCCTTCTCCAAAAGTGGCACTTGGAGAACTTGGCTTTTAACTGGTGTGCTCTGAGCGTGTCCATCACCTCTACTAGGTGCCTCGCATGCTCTTCCTCATCCTTGGAGAAGACCAGAATATCATCCACAAAGATCACGACAAACTTATTCAAGAACTCCCGAAACACCCTACTCATCAAATCCACAAAATACGCGGGTGCATTCGTCAAACCGAACGGCATAACAAGCCATTCAAAGAATCCATCTGGAGTTGTGAATGCAGTCTTGTCTATACTATCTTCAGCCACTCTGAGCTGATGAAAACCCGTAGCAAGATCAAGCTGAGAGAAAACAGAAGCACCAACAAGCTGATCAAAGAGATCATCGATCCTCGGTAACGGGTGTCTGTTCTTCTTAGTCAGCTTATTCAATTCTCTATAATCCACACAGAGCCGAAGAGAACCATCTGCCTTAGTTGCAAACACCACAGGCGCTCCCCATTCGGATATACTTCTTCTGATGAAGTTCTTCTCAAGCAATTCTTTCACTTGCTTGCCCAGCTCCCGTCTCTCACGCGGAGCCATATGCCGAACGGGCAAAGAAACAGGCTTAGCATTATCTACCAGATAGATGCGAAAATCAATCTCTCGTTTAGGGGGCAACCCCTTAACCTCTTCAAAAACGTCTGGATAATCTCGGACCACCCTTACAGACTGAAGGGCCTCCTCTGATGAGTCGAGAGATTCTAGATAGCATAACATGACGGGATTCTTCGGATTGCATGAAATCTCTAAGGTGTTGCCCAGGCGAGTCACAAGCCTTACAACCCTATGCTCACAATCCAGAATGGCTCCATATCTGGACAGCCAATCCATGCCCAGTATCAATCCGTATCCCCTGAAACCAAGAACATATGCACTACACAAGAACTCTACGCTGAGTATAGAGATCCTCTGATCCTCACATATCATAGATAGATGAGCAGAACCCCCAATGGGATTCGAAACACAAACGGGATCGTCCACTAAGCTAGTACTAAGGTGCAAGCTATCAACAAGATCAGATGAAATAAAGCTATGTGATGCACCAGAATCAAACAAGGTACGCCCTGGAAGATCAGAGATATAAACAAGGTTCTCAACAGAAACACTACCTCGCTCGGGAACTGAAGCGGCATTGAGAGCATGAACTTGCCCTCCTGAAGGTCCAGCCTGTCCTTTCTTCTTTGGGCATTCTTTGCTGAAGTGCCCAGTCTCTCCACAAGAAAAGCATCCACCACTAAGCTTCCTTTTCTTCTTCCTGCAATCCTTAGCAAAATGCCCAGCTATGCCACAGTAATTGCACTTTCCCTTGCCTTTGTTGTTGCCCTTCTTGTTCTTGTTCTGATTTCCTTGACTGCTTTGACCACCTTGGTTGCCTTTGCCTTGCGAATCAGCCTTCTTTGCTTGAGTATCACTCGACTTGACTTCTTTCCATCTCCCTGAAGCAGAGCCATATTGACCAAACTCTCAAAAGTAGCTCCATGCGGAATATGTGACATCGCCAAGCCCTGTAGCGGCTCATTCAACCCTCTGGTAAATCGAAGAGCCTTCTTCTCCGGGGTGTTTACCATATCCAAACCAAAACGGGCCAGCTGATTAAACTTGTTCACATACTCCTTGACAGACATATCACCTTGCTTTAATGCAATGAACTTCTCCATCTGTAAATTCGCCTCAGACGAAGATAGAAACTTGGTCACAAATCTAGCCCTCAAATCGGCCCAAGTCTCAACGGGCCTCGTCCCATTGGTGACCTCCCACCAATAGGCCGCCTCATCCTTCAAAAGCCACACTGTCAATAAGATTTTCCTCTCGTCATCAATCCCAAAGATAGCAAACAAGTCCTCCGTGTCTTTCAGCCAATTCCTAGCTTCAACAAAAGATTCCGTGCCTAGGAAATTCTTGCCTCCCATTGCCTTGAAGTCTTTACAAACCTTCGTAAACTCAATCTGAGGATGCTGAGGGGGAGGGGGAAGAAGAGGAGCCTCAGCAACAGGAGGGGGAGGAACATTAGCAACGGGAGGAGGAATATTAACTGCTGGAGGAGGGGGAACAGGAATCACCGGAGGAGGGATATTAGGGATAGGATTCTCAACTACAGGAGGAGGACTGGGAGTAGGGTTGGCGGGACCAGCTGCCGCCCTAGCTTCTAGAAGTCTCCTATACCAGAGTGGTACGTTCACTCCATCTGGGATGTCAAGATTCTCAGCCATACTGAAACGAAAGATAAGATAAGATCAGGTTAAGGGAACGAAGGATAACGCTAATGGCTTTTGGGGATTAGCCTTAAAACAATCTAGACTTTATTTTGGAAAATACTTAGTAGGTTTTTGAAAATAGTTTTCCAAAGAGGGGTTTTTTTTTTTCAAAAGTTTTGTTCAATCTTGTTAACCTTGTGCTCTGATACCAAATATAACACCCCACCTCCACTAGGATCACTCCTTAGAATGTACTAGCTTTGGAGGGGCGTTATTGTGAAGGTAAACATGCACACAGATATCGCAAGACAGAATATATGAAAATAAATATAAGTAAAGCAGCGGTAGCAAATAAAAACCCATCATCATCATCTCAGAAAACCAACATAGTCAAGTACATAATATCAAAATGTCATGATCCAAAATACAACATGAGTCTAGATACGTGATAACAAAATACATGGTAAAACATCAGTACTAATCCCCAGAAATAAAAGATAAGCCACAGCTAGCTCAGATCCATACATGAGCTATCCAACAAGCAAGCCCAAGATCCACTAAGCAGATGTAGCCCCTCCCTGAGAACCTGTGGGGGGGGGGAACGGAAGAAAAGAAGCGAAAGAAAACAGGTCAGTCAAAAAGACTGGTAAGCCCTACTACGATCAATCTATAAACTAATAAAGTTAACAGCATGATGGAAACTGAGATGAACATACTGGCAATAGATAAAGGTGACATCACATAGATGAGATTAAACTTTGCACCACAGTGTACTAGCAAACCCACAAAACAGATCTTGATCCCTTAGCCCAAACTTTGGCCCAATAACATGAAGTGACCTTAGTATAAGGTCCAGCCCAACGGTCTAGTCGATCGGCTCCCTATAAACCTAACACGCCCAGTGTTGGTGTCCATACGGCCCACATGGATGTAGTCAGACTGCGCTGGGTCCACCTTTGGGTGTATCAAGCCCTCGGGTGTCAACCCCAGACACCTAAGCAATAATGCACAGTCTAAACCTACTGGTACCCGTGCCTCGAGTTTGTCCAACATCGGACTACGTGCACGTCCGTAGCCCGCCGGACCCGCACCGCTGTACCACTCAGTCGTCGCTTTGGTCGCTTACATCAGTCCAGTAATCGTGCCCCGCCCTAACCTAGCTGTAGGGTTGTAGTGATACCAAACTGGGATTACTGCTGGAACAGACCACGTTGCTAGGGTTTCTAAGAGGGTTAAGTGTGGTTTTAACCCCTCACTAATCATGGATTAAAGTAGTTAAGTGTAACCACTTAACCCCATCTAATCCTCGCATCCCCATTATTGGTTAAGTATTAGTGGGCCATGACTTAACCCTAATCATGAGGCATTAATTACTTAACGCACCCAACCTCTCACATTAGACATCCGTGGTCACCTGGGAAGATTTACACCACGTCTAGGTCTAACCTCGGGTCTTATGGTGCAACATGACCAACTACCCACATTAGACCCCACGTTGTGGTTACCTGGGAAGATTTACACCACAACTAGGTCTAACCTCGAGTTGGCCATATCATGTTATCTAATGTCATGTCCACTTTAAAACATATTTACAAGTTAACATATACTTGGGTAGACCTAACTTAATAGGTAAATTCCCAAGGGGTAGACCTAACATAATAGGTAAATTCCCAATTTTTTTAGTTTCATGTATTTTTAAGTTTACCCAAACCCTCCCAACGTCATTATCTCGCTTACATATTCGTCATAACGCATAAGGGTATAAAAGGTAACTTGGCATAACATACATGATGAACTTCACATATCATAATAAACATGCATACATGTTAAACTTGCTAATCATGTCATAGTGAACTCGCATAAACATGCATAGCTTATTAAATACGCAAAACATGGTAAGGTGAACTTGCATAGGGATGCATAACCCATTAAACTTGCATAACATGGTAAGGTGAACTTGCATAAACATGCATAACCCATAAAACATGTATAACATGATAAGGTGAACTTGCATAAGCATGCATAATCCATTAAACATGTAGAACATGGCATAGTAAGTTCGCATAAGCATGCATAACTTATGAAACATATAAAACATGGCATAGTGAGTCCGCATAAGCATGCATAACTTATGAAACATATAAAACATGGCATAGTGAGTTCGCATAAGCATGCATAATCAACTAAACTCACATAAATCTCAACTTTCACCACATATTAACTTTAGAGCTTGTAAAGTGAAGGTAAGAGGGCTTACAAATATGAACAAGTCACAAATCCACCAAATAAGATGAAGAAGCCCTTTTAAAACCCAAAACAAAGCTTCAAATAAGAAAACCCTTTTGCAAAATCCCAAAAACACAAACTTAGCAAATCAAACTTGCAACTTAATGAAGTATGCAAGTTATTAAGCATCCATACAACATAGAAAAGGTTGTATGATCATCATATCTTCATAGGATTAAACTTTGAGGAAGGTGGAGGCTAGGGATTTTAGGTGGAGGCCATTTGAGGATTCAATTTGACATAGTTTAGTTGCTAGATTGATTAATGAGGCCTTAGGGTAGGATTAGGGGTATATTTATAGGGAATTAGAGTGTTTTTAGCCCTAGGATTAACCCTAGGTTAGTTTTGGCCCGTCAGATCTCGGAATTCTCTAGAACCAAGCCACTAGACCAAGCCCAAATCAAAGTGGCGCGCCAGGCAAAACTGCCTGCTTACACCCTGTCGACAGGGCTGTCGACAGGGCAGTCGACACCATAGGACCCCTGTCGACATGCCTGTCGACATGGGGGCCCTGGCGGGAATTTTCCCGCCTAACCCCGATTAGCCCTAATCCTGGTTTTTAATTTGAAATTTAAATCTGTTTTTAGCATAGAAATTTCTGAAAACTTCAATGGGCCTTAACCGGGTCATACTGACTCCGATTTTCGAAAACTCAGACTCTATTTCGCGTATTTTTCCGAGACGAACGCAATGGCATAGCCCGTTTCCCTTGATTCAGATTTTTGAATTTAATTCTGCCTCGATTTATGTTATAACAGTTTATTGAAAATACGGGTTGTTACACTTATCATATTAAAAATATTAATATTTCCAAAATATTGAATTAATAAATCAATTCTTTTTAATTTTCATTTTAAAGTGAATAAAATAATCGATAAACATGTTTGGGTTAAAACAGCGTTTCTATTTAATTCGGCTTTTTATATTTTGTTCATCTATATGTTATATTGGGCCAGACCTCCCACATTAAGCCTACGACTTATGGATGCTGGATATCCCATAAGTTGGGCTTAACCTCGTGTCAAGGCCCATTTCATATTTTAACTCAACCCTTTTTGTTTTAACTTTTTTTTATAATTAAAATAAAAACATCAAAGCCATTATTTGATTTCTTTAACTGAATATTATATTAAAATATTCTTTTAATTCAATATTGGAATGAGACCCACGCAATTACCGTATAATTTAATTATATGGGTTTCAAACATCACTGTATTCTATACTAACGATAAATATTATCAAAACCATCCACAACATCCAAAGTGCAACATATATAGTTATAAGCATCAAATAAATAACGCTTATAATAAATCACAAGGGAGATGTGTGAATATCATCCCAAGACCCGTGTGGGGTTTTCAACCAACACATACACATAATAAATAATTTGAATAAATTATCTGTGCACTTGGGTGATGTGTAAAAATTACCATCCCAATCAAATAAACAAGTCAGGAAACTTGTTAATGGCAGTGTGACATATATTTGAGTTTCAACATAAATATTTATTTCTAACATAAAAGTCGTTCTTGAATTCTAATGTGCATTTATAACTAAAAATGTGATTTTATTCTAAGATAACAATCAATGACAATTCTTTTTAAACCATTCTAAATAAACATATGTGGCATTTTATTTTGAACAATTCCAAATGAACACAAATGTAAATTTTATTATTATAATAAACAAAATGATAATTTTGTTATAAATCCAATATGACAAAACGTACCTTTCATTCCGTTTTAACATTTTACGCATAAAATGTACCTTTATCCTATCCTAACATTTGTATACATAAAAATGCATTTTTATTCCCATTCAACATTGTATAACAAAAATATATTATTCTATCATTAAGATTTCTAATTCAGTGAAATGACGATTTATTATGTTTGACGTAAATGTCATTTTCAAAATTGACAATTCTAAGGCGACAAAAGTGATAATTTTTGTTTTGACAAATCCAAGGCGACAAGAACTAAAATAAAGACATAATATTGAATTTATATTCTTATAAATGAACAATATTCCCATAAAAATGTAATCTTTATTTTCTAATCTTTACATTATAACAAAATGACTATGAAAATATAATATTTTATTCTAATCTTTTCAAAGGAACCTAATTTACATTAAAATGTAATTTTCTTAATGTACAATCTTTTTTATTGAAAACAATGAACAATAAAAATTTAACCTTTTATGTTACTTCTTTTATTGAAAACAATATGACACCAAAATATGATCTCCTTAGTTGAAAACAATATATCACAAAAATGTATTCTTTTTAGTTGAAAGTAATATTACAATGCATATTTTCATTAGAGAATGCAAATAAAAGAACTTTTTTATTTCAAAAGAAAATGAGAACAAAATGTGCTTCTTTTATCTAAAAAGAGGGTGACACAAAATATGTTCTTTTTTTCCTAAAAAGAAAAAAAATGATTTCTTTTTAAAAGAAAATGACAAAAATGTTTCTTTAGAATATGACAAAAATGTTTCTTTAGAATATGACAAAAATGTTTTCTTTTTATATGACAAAAATAAAACAATCCAACTATAATGACAAATAAGTATTTTCTATTTTTAATCTTTCCATTGTATAAAGGTGTAAATGTAAACTATTTTGTTTCATAGAAATGTAGACTTTTCTATTCTTATCAAAGTGATAGCGAAAATGATTCTATTCTTTTTAACAAAAAGGATATCCTTTTACATTGACCAAAACAACCGACAAAAATGATGTCTTTTAATTATAAACAAAGGTAAATTCTCTCTTTCAAGAAAATGACACAAATATTTTAATTCTACGCCTTCTAATGAAAAAAATATGACATAAAAGAAAAATGTAACCATATGTCTAATGTAAACACATTCTAATGTAATCATTTTTAACTAAAAATGTCAATATTAATCTAGTGCAACATTTTAACCAAGAATGGTATTTTATTTCTGATATATGTTTCTAGACCAAAATGGTATTTTATTTTGACAAAACATGATCTAGTCAAAATGTTATTCTAATAAAACATTTCTACTTAAAATGACAATGTTATTCTCATGTTACATTTTATAACAAAAGGTTATTTTTATTTCTTTTCAAATGTAACATACAATACAAAATGTAATTACCATTCTAATGTAACATTCTATACAAAATGATAATCCTATAACTTTTACATATCATATAATGAAAATGATCTTTTTGTTTACAACTAATTGACGGTGAAAATAACCTTTTTGTGTACGCCTCTATTTAATCCAATAAAATTACAAATTAATATTATATATTGAATTTACAATCCTATTTCAATTCACTAAAAATGATAAGATAAGGTTATATATTGAATTGACGATTATATTTTAATTCACTAATATGAACGAAATATATATTTTATTTGAATTGACGAACAAATTCAATCCAATACATATAACAACCCATTTTGTTTAATATATATATTATTTAACAAAATATATACAAGAGGGATTTATTTTAATTATCCTATCACATTCATATTGATATCAACAAAACATCTCAATCATCAGATCAATCAATACATCACAACTGATCACATCAACAATACATATCAGATCTGAATAATCATACAAACATGGAATTTATATAGCAAGAAATAATTAATATTTTAATTATTTTAAAATATGGAATTCTCACCGATAGCTTTCCGTTCAGAATAACTCAGATCTAAAATTTCCTGAAATTCCAAAGTGCTCTGTTTACGCTCTGGTTTGTTTCATCGCGAAGTGCTCGCTGTTGTGATTCCAACGGTTCGAAAATCATCAATTTCTGTTTTGATTTGAATGGGATACGGTCATTTGAATATCAAACAATTTATTAAATAATTTATTAATTAATTAACCTTGAATTTCCTTAATCCTTTCTTCCAGGACCCGTCCAGTTCAGCCGAACCCATCCTCCAAGTTTAGGGTTCCAAAACGCATCGCCATCCGTCGACCGGACCGCCCATCGTTGCCTCCACGGCGCGCGCCTTGGCCACGCCCGCCTCCGCCCCAAGCATCTCGAAGCTCGGTCCTCTCTGGTATCCCCACGGCTGCTCCAAAGTCGCCGAGTTCATGAAAAAAATTCGAGAAATCCGTGACACTAATTCCGATCTTGACCGCACAACATATGGAGCTTGTTTAGCTCTTTAATTTTGTTATTGATTCTTTGTATTGATTTGTTGTAATTTGAGAGAAAAAGGGAGGATTGAATTAGAGCAAATTGGCCATTGAATTTGGAGGCGGCGGCTGTATGTTTAGTCCTAGGATTAGGGTTTTAATTTTGAGATGTATTTTTATATTAATTTAATGCAAATTTTAAAATAAAATCCAAAACTTTTAAACTAATCTAATTTCAGTCCAATAGAAAGTGACCCTAGCCAATAGCCCATATTCCGGATCCAATGGGCTAGGTCCTGTCAGCCTAAACAGTTGTCTGTGGCCTAAATTATTTAAATTAATATTTAAATCCTTTATTTAATTAATTCTATCATATATTTAAATTTACCGGGGCCACATATGAATTCAGAAAATTACAGAAAAAATAATTTTGGCTTTGTTTTGACGATACGGTCCTAACAAAACTAATTTCGTCGAATTCTGAGACTGTTTGAAAAATGGCTATTTTCAAGTCGATTAAATTTAGCTGAAATTGGCAAAACACGTTTTCGTTTGCCACGCTCACATATTAATTCGGAAAATTATGGAAAAATTAAACTTAGCAATAAATCGACATTCTGGTTCCAACAAAAGTGGTTTCGCGGAAAACCGATGTCGTTTGTAAAATGGCTATTTCTAAGGCCAGTATATTATATTTAAATATATATAAATTCTATAGCGACTTTTCTAGATTTTAATCTGGCCATAACTTTTGATTTATAAAGTGAAATTTTAATTTCTCAGATTCGTTAGAAAGATATAATTAAACAGATTTAAATATTTCTTGTTTCACTTAATTCTGATTTATTTTGAATCCTGTACATTCAGTTAAAGTTTGAAATCGAATTTTCGAACTACCACGCCATTTCAAACTCCTTTCATAATTAAATTAAATTTATTCGTTTTAAAATAAATTTTTAGTCGCTATTATTTAAAATAAATTATTTTGAATATTAAATTTCCATTAAAATTTCTAAAATAAAAATTTTAAATTGGCCCCGATTTTGCGGGTTGTTACAATCATTCATGCAGATTACGACAAATTTTTCAAATATAACATCAGAGGAAAAAGAGTTTCTTTCAAAAAAATTAATACAACCACTCCTACAAGATGAAAGACCAAAGAAAAGAAAATTATCTGAAAATGCAGAATCAGAAAGACTGAAAGAGTTAGAGACCAAAGTCAGATTTATGAGTGAAGAAATGATTGGTGTTGTAAAACAACTGGAAGAAGAGAAGATGTTAAGACAAAAGTCTGACCAAAGACTCAAAGAAATTGAAATGATACTACAAAAAGTGTATACTTTTGACCAGCAAATTGTTCTCAATACAACTGAACCTGAAAAACATATCAAAAAAGGAAAAATAGTCGGTATGATACATATAAATTGTTCTGCAAAGTTTCCTTGTTTTGATTTATTTGAAACTCAAGATTTAATTATAGAAAATCAAGAAAGTTCAAAATCTGAAGATATCGAAGAATTTAAAGAAGAACATGCTGTTCAGAATCCTATTTCTGTTGAAGATGTCATTGTTAAATCACCAAAAAAAAGGAAGAGTACCAAGAATATTGACAAATGCCCACTTCTGAAGCATCTAACAGAGAAACAGCAAGAAAATGTCAAACTTTTTTTCAAGGTTGTTGGAGATAACAAGTAAGTAATGAAACATTACTTTTTTCCACAATAACCTTAATAGTTCAGCTGTATTTTATACTTATTACTTTGTAATGATACATTGTGCGGTATTCTACTACCCAAACCAACTTGTTCATTAAACCGTTGTTTGAAATATCAATATCAACTCTTTGTTCACTCAACAAAAATTAGTAATTAATTAATTAAACAACATCTGTCTTAGTTAACTTTATTGCAGTGATTAATGTTCAAAAATTACTGAAATTAGGAATGTTTTGGTTTTTTATATGCTATGGTTTAAGAGATTAAAAAGATATTCATCACTATCTTTTTATTTAAAATTATGCAACTGAATCTTTTTTTGAATAATTATTTGTTTGTATGTATTTCTGAAATATATGATATGTTATTTTCAAATTTAATATTTCATAATAATGTTTTTCCACAATTAAAATTTATTAAATATAAATGCATTTATCTTTTCATATATAACTTAGTTATTTGAAGATAACATAATAAGTTTTCCTAAATAATTGCTATTTTAGTAATAATATTTACATCCAAAAAACAAATTTACATATTATATCTGTATTAACAAATTTTTTATAAATTAACATATCTTATTTTTCAGCGACGAAGCATTTAGTTGTGATGATGATAACAATATCACCATAACAAAAGACATGATAGAAGATCTCCTATTCGAACAGAATACATTTGGCCAAGTAAGCATAAAACTTTAACACTTATCTTTAGTTTTAGTTGATTACTTTAATCATTTTCTTTTAAAAATGCAGATCATTGATTGGTTTTGGTTTCGAAAAGCAAAACAACTAGATCCAAGCAATAGTATTGTGTACATTAACACAACAATGACAGTAAGTGAATTATATTCTCAAATTAACTTATTTTAATACAATATACATTTTCTAATCCATTTTTTTTACAGACAAGTGCAGTAACTGGAAACTGGGAAAATATATTAACAAAAAAGTTCAACCCTTTTATCAAAAAATTACTTTTAGATCCAGTATGTTATAACATCTTATGCCCAATACATGGAAATGAACATTGGAGCCTCCTTGAACTAGATGTCACAGATTGCACTTGGAAACACTACGACTCACTATACTTAACCACAAGATCTAAAACCCACAGAAGTGGACATACCAAATTTGTCATTAATGTGGTAAATAAATATTCTAAAAAATTGTATTTAATATATTAGTTCATATTTATTCTACCATCCACTGTTTTTTTGTTGCAGAAAACAGCTGTGACTAACCTAAATGATGAGCTAAAAAAAGAAGGTCACAAAACAATTATTAAAAAGAAGACACAACTTGTAAATGTTGACTGTGCTCAACAAATCAATGGGTAATTATACAAGTAGAAAATAATCTAATATATATTTTCATCATACACATTAAGATATAGAAGAAACATATTACAATTCATTATTATAATAAGAAAAGATAATATGATATATCTTTAGATGCAAAGTACTAAGTTTCATCATTGTAGGTACGATTGCGACATTTATGTGATGATGTTCATGCAAAAAATTGCACGTGGAATGGAGAGTACATCAAATATTACTGCTGAAGAAGCTACTTCATTCAGAGCAAAGATAGCTGCAGATATTCTCAGTGATGAACCATACTGTTGGACAATAGAAAATTTTTGCAGCTCTGTTCCAGCTATTAAAAATGTTTGAATTATAAGAAAATTTCAGAATTTGTAATAAGTGATTCTTACAATTACATATAAGATTTGGTGATTAATTTGTAAGGAATTATACCAATATTTCAAAAATTAGTACTGCTAAAATTTTTACCCAGTAAATCTAACAATGCTTATGAGCATAATGATTTTTACTTTCAATTAATTTGTCATTCAATGCTTTGCTACTATATTTAAAAAGATAAATGCTTTTATCTTTAGATTATCATTTAAACTTCATTTGTAATATGTTTTCTAATTTCAATTTTTTTTACAGCAAACAAACGCAATATGGGCAACTTTTCCTAGACAAGAAGAAGCTTTAATATTTGTCCAAACACATGCAAACACTAACATTTTTTGCTACCAAGATCATTTAACTAGACAAAGAAGGTTCCTAGTTTCTACATATGATAAGTTTTGGAAAAGGTACAAGAGCATGAATCCTAATCTATGCCACCATTACTAGATTATTCAAGTTGGACTGCCTTGCCACTTGTACTCTGATCTGGAGTTCAACAAAAAAAAATTAACATTATACAAAATGGAGAAGAAATGGTAAATCTTTTGATTTCCATCACATTCAATATTCTGGATGACATATACCAAATAAAAGGAAATGAAGATTGGGTTATAGAACTAGATTCATCTAATGAAGACAAGTTCTCTCGGCATTTGATAATTCGTATCCCAAATATTGCATTCAAAGACAACTTGCATGTTGGAGGATTTATCTCTAAGATATGCTCATTTATTAAAAATTCAAGATTAACTAATTCACCCTTTGAAAAACTTTACATCAACAAAGGGTTAAGCTCGTCAGAAATTACAGACAATATATTCATTGATACTGGAGTTTATACCCATAATTGTTGTTTTCGTCTTCCATTCTCAACAAAAGCAGGGAAAAAATCTATACTACTGCCAAGCGGATGCTTTGGATGTAAAAATCTTACTGACGAACCAGTGTTTACAAAATCACTTATTTGCAACGTAGAAGATAACGTAGACAAACTATTGCAGTGTGAAATGGATTTGACATCTTACAAAAATATTCAGTTTATAAATGTGGAGACTGAAAACAACAGGTTCATCCAAATTGAAAAGACAGTAAAGAATAACTCTTACAGTATACTTAAGTCCTTTAATTCAGGAAAATCTCCCTTCCCAGATTTGGATGAAAAAAATTCTTCATTAGCATCTCATGGAAATGTTTTCGGTACAATCAGAAAGTGGTACTGGTTTTCTAAACATGGCTATATAATTTATAGCATGTCCAAAAGTCGATATTGTGAACGAATTGGAAGAGAACAAAAAAGTAATCATGTTATGTACATTGTTGATTCCCAAACAGGTGGCTACTATCAGAAATGCTTCGATCTTGATTGCAGAGGTTATCGATCTCCTATTCGACAATTACCATGGAATGTATTGTCCACTTGTTATGATATAGTGAAACAAGAAGGGAAAACAGTGTAGAACAAATGCTTTTATAAAAATATATATCAAGTACATAATGAAAATAATGATTGTGGTGAATTTGTTTGTATTCTTGATAATATGAACATGTAAATAGTCAAAAACATGTACAAATATTTTGTCTTTGTTACATAATTTGATCTTCTCACTAAAATAACGAAAAAATAGTATGTAACAACAAAAATAATGATTAATCTATGTTTTGCTAAAAATGTAAAACCATATATATATTTCAAATATATTGTTTAAAATTTATATATCGGTTATGATTATGTTGATGAATATAATTAATTGATGTAATTTGTTAGTTTGTTTGATTTATTAATATCAGATTTCTAATCATATCCATAATTATTTCAGTACTGTTATTAGCAAAACATAAACCAAAATGATGAAATATTTTATCTTTTTCAAATATACTATATAATATTTGTTATATCTGTTAATCTATTATGATTATGTTGATGAATATGTTAAATTGCTGAATTTTGTTATTGTGTATGATTAATACATATCAAATTTATAATCATACCAAATATTAATTCACTAATGTATTACATAAAAATTATTAATAAAGATAAAATGTTTTATCTTTTTGATAATGATACCACATAATATAATAATTTAGCAAATAAATAATTATGCAATTAATATCTACTATAATGAAACAAAATTACCTTATAGAACATACATACTCAGACAACATCTAACTATTACATTTAATACATACAACAAACTTTAAATAATGCCTTTACGTGAAAATATAAATACAAATATCTTTTCAAACCTTTGTTGTCAAAAAAATGTAATAATTCAATAATTTTTACATAAAACAGCATAAATGATTAATTAACTTCAATTTAAACCTTACAACCATTACAGATATATCAGACCTTCAATTTATAATTTAAATAAGTAAATAACTACACAATTTTAAGCTTAATAAAATACAACACATAAAGATATAACCAGTTATCTTTTTCATTCCTATAATGATATGGAATAAAATACAAAATTATACAGCAATTTTTTTAATAATTACCAGCTATCTTTTTCACTCCTGCTATTTGCCATTGAATACCACATAACCATTTATCTTTTGTTTTTTTATATACAATTTGTATAAAAGAATAAATCAGTTAAATCAAGATAATCATCAAATAAATTTCATAGTTAATTTTTAATATTTCAGATTACATCTTCTGAATAAGTATTGTGATATGTAATGTTTCCAATTGCACTATACGACATCTAGTTCAATGATATTCGAACATTCATTTCCATATATTTGGTATAAGATGTTGATACATAATCGATCTAAAAATAGTTTCATAATTTCTGCATTTGTATTTTATAATAATATAACAAATTCCATGTATTTGG
Organism: Allium sativum; assembly: GCA_030737875.1. Lineage (NCBI taxonomy): Eukaryota > Viridiplantae > Streptophyta > Magnoliopsida > Asparagales > Amaryllidaceae > Allium > Allium sativum. The sequence goes on along the minus strand of CM060921.1, from coordinate 804,574,364 downwards.
AATAAAAATAGTTTCACGATTTTAAATGTAAAAATATTTTCACAATTTCTTATGTTAATTGTATTTTGTAATGAAAAAAGTAAATTAACATCAGTTATATATCTGGAAAAGAGAAAATCGATTCGCTTATAAAGATAAACAAAATCGCTTCATGATTTCTATAATCAAAAACAAATTTGACTTCTGAATATAAAAGAGCCTAAATTTTAAGCAAAAATGTAAAGACCCGCAAATCCGTGCTATCTGAGTTGACTAAATACACCACACGTCCAACCCAAATAACACAGAAATACGACTCATTATTAGAAAGAAGTTAGAGGATGAGAAATAGAAAGAAAGAAATATTAGAATAGGAGAAAAACGAAGATCACAACTCACAGCGGAACGAAGAAAATATATTATATAACATAAGCTTTGAGATACAAATCTGTTTTGTACATATATACATACCATCATCAGAGTACACATAACATTTGATCCAGCGGAAGTAACTCTAAATAACTAATGTTGAAGCCTCCTGCTTCAAGCCCCTCCAAGTGTATCTGTAAAAGCCTGAAACACTTGACTGGGGCTTGAAGCAGGAGGCTTCAACATTAGTTATTTAGAGTTACTTCCGCTGGATCAAATGTTATGTGTACTCTGATGATGGTATGTATATATGTACAAAACAGATTTGTATCTCAAAGCTTATGTTATATAATATATTTTCTTCGTTCCGCTGTGAGTTGTGATCTTCGTTTTTCTCCTATTCTAATATTTCTTTCTTTCTATTTCTCATCCTCTAACTTCTTTCTAATAATGAGTCGTATTTCTGTGTTATTTGGTTTGGACGTGTGGTGTATTTAGTCAACTCAGATAGCACGGATTTGCGGGTCTTTACAGTGGTATCAGAGCTGGTTGCTTAATTGGTACGGATGATAGGGGGTTCTCGCTTCGCGTTTGGTGGCGAACGGGAGACTCTTACCCCTACATCTCCCGACAATGTGGGTTGGTCGAGTCGAGAGGCTGGCCGTAAAAGCAGTTCTGAGGTATCTCTGTAAGCCACGCTGGGAGGTTAGCCCAGTGCCGAGGGAGGAGAGGATGGTTGAAAAGCCTACTCGAATCTCGGGGTCGTTACAAAAAATTAAACAATCGCTTTCATTGCCTAAAAAACTACAGCTTCATTTTCACGTAATCGCCGCAAGAAACTGAGATTGTTTTAGAAGATGAAGCCGAGCGCTTAAATGTTTTGTCCTGGAAACAAATTATATAAAAACCGTGTCCTACAAAATAACAGTGACGAACAAGTAAGCCCTTCCAACTAATTTCAAGTTTTTAAATAATATTAAAGCCAGTGAAAATAGTCAATTTTCAAACGACCTCTGTTTTCAACGAAACCACTTTTGTTGGAACCAGAATGTCGAATTATTGCTAGGTTTCAATTTTTAGAATTTTCCGAATTAATATGTGAGCGTGGCGAAAGAAAATGTGTTTTGTTCATTTCAGTAAAATTTAATCGACTTAAAAATAGCCATTTTTCAAACGGTCTCAGAATTCGACGAAATTAGTTTTGTTAGGACCGTATCGTCAAAACATATACACCCTAATATTAAACTCGTTCTATCGTACTAAGCATCTTTTGACCATTATAAGGTAAAACCCTATCCTCCGGTTTGCGTTGCATTGTGTGATGGGACTTGGGTCTTATGATGGTTTCATTGTTCTAAAAAGCATTGCGTTATGTAACGATTTACTTTATGTTATGCACTGGCAATCCAATGGAGTAAACCCGTTCCGCGTTAACGGCGTGGTCCTGTGATTAGCCTTATCATTAGATTAGTTAAGTAAGATTTCTCATACCAGTCCCATGACTGACCTGTAGTTTGTTTCACTGGCAAACTCGGGTGCCCATATTTTTCCATATAGGCAGTCGAGTAGCTTGTTTTGTAGATATCTATTCTTTTAGCAGGATCCTGGATTGAAGCTTAAAGCTGTGTCCAGAGCATTTATAAGTCTTCCGTTGAGCATTGTATTTAATTTATCATAATTTATCTTCCGCTGTATTTTATTTATTGATGTACTCTGATATTCTGTACTCTGAGGTAACATTATTGTAATGTAATAAAAGCCTTATGTGATCTGTTCTAATGTATTGTATTCCCAAAGTTAAAGTATTCGAAGATTTCCAACCTTTGGGTCAGACCTGTGTAGTTTATGTTCGATTCAAAGAGCGGGAATTTCCGGGTCTTTACAGATGGCTACCACTGAAGCCCCTTCAAGGTAGCTACTCCCATCATGGGTCTTAGTAGCAAAAATCCATTCTATGTGAAGATCGCCGGTCTTCAACCGCCGTCTTCACCTTTGACTCTTCATTGTCGTAGTAATTATTCGGAATGGGTTAAACCCGGTCTTTCCGAATAACTTGCGTATTATTATAATTAAAAATCAAGTGTTGTTAAAAGCACATCAACGCCTCATTCTAATTCAGAATATTTTATCAAAGATAAAATCTTTAAAATTTATCCTTAAATCTTTCTGTAACACCCCGTGTATTCTATAGCTGTGAAATTAACAAATTAAAGTATAATTAATTCGAAATCAAAGAACTAAGGGAAACAGGTTACGCCATTGCGTTCTTCTTGAAATTCTGCTTGAGATAGAGTCTGAGTTTGCGTAAATTGGACTCCGTATGAAAAAGATGTCCTTAAATTAAAAATTGCAGCAAAACATGGAAAAAGAGGAATGAGAAAAGAATAATGTTTAGCATTGTTCTAACTTTTGTAAGCAAAAGACTTAGTAGCTCATTTGGTTGGAACACATGACTTGCATACAAGAGGTACAGAGTTCGATCCCCACCAGCGCCTTATTTTTGTTTTAGGGGAATGGCTTAAAATAGCCTAGTGTGAATGCAGTTCAAAAAGTGGTTTAGTGTGAAAATGGGTAATTGGGAAGATAGATAAAAAGAAAATATATATATATATATACATATACGTATACATACATATATATATATATATGACATATACGTATCATGAGGCGTATGTTGCGCATTTTTGCCTGCCAAGAATTGTTTTTTTATAAGTGGCCTTCTCTAATTGGATTCATGACAAATTAAAGGAAAGAAATATTTAACATATTCGTACATATGTGCATTTATGTCATAAACATACAAATTAAATAAAAATGTGTGGATGCAAGCAGTGAAAAGAAAGGTTTATGCATAATATTTGTATGCAGTAAATAGGGATTTTTGGATATATGACATGCATTGAAATTAATGGTTATATTTGGTATAATTTATATGTGAATCTGCTGTAAAATGCTAGTTTAACAAAAATTGGAACATATGTTATATGGCAAATTATGTCCATATTCTGCGAGTATATGTTGTGAATCATGACAATTATGTAGGCATATGAATTTAGGCTAATTTATGACTAGGCAAGGCATGTAAATAGAACCTTTGGAAATATTAAATTTGCTAAATCTGCTAATTTGCCAAGTTGCCTAAACTGCTAGTTTTGTTATATTGCCTAGACTACTAATTAGATTGAAATGCCTAATCTGTTAAATTTGTCGGTTGAAATGCCTAACCTGTTATATGCAAAATTCTGCTAAGTTGCTAAATCTGTAAAATCCGTTAATTCATATAAAATCTGTTATCTGCTATGTTGATATAATCATTCTATTATTGATATAATCTGAATTGGCATATATATTGGACGTGCGCATAAACGGTAAATAATTAATTAATTGGCCGCAAAGATGAACATGGCTAACTCGAGGTTAGAATGAGTTTGCGGCGTAAATCTGCCCGGAACCGCCCGGCACATCCAGTGGCCGCAAACAATAGGTTCTAATGTGAGAAGTTAGTCATAACATGCGTAAGACACGAGGTTAGGTCTGGCTTGTGGCAGAAGTCTGCCCGGAACCGCCCGGCATATCCAGCGGCCACAAGCTACCGACCTAATGTGAGAGGTCTGTGCATTAATAATTAATTAATGCAAATCTAAGATAAGAATGACGTCTAAAACGTATTGGGGAAAATAGGGTTAAACCAATGGGGTTAATAGATGTAGTAAAACCCGTCCATGAATCTGTAGGCCCAATACAAAGTTAGACAAATCTGAAAAGTCTGTACATCTGACCCGTTAGTCTGAAAACTTGTTAACTAAATTTGTGAATTAGTAAATCTGAATTCTGTATGTCTGAACTTGTAAACAAGTTAATCTGAAATCTGTTAGTCTGGGGACACAAGGTTAGGAGGGGAATTACTTGTGTCATCTGTTGTTTGGGACCCATATTAGTCAGTAACCCTTTCTGGTATCAAAACTTTGACCCAACAGTAGGTAGGGTCCGGGCACGCTTACTGAACTAATTATAAGTGGTTCATTCTGATAATGGCGAGGGGTGTTGATGGTGCGTTCCAACCGGGTCATGTGCGTGCATGGATCCCGGTCTGCCTCTGAGGATGTAAGACGCCGTGACATCTGTAAATAGGTCTGTGCCAATTGGTTGTCACTTTAGGGAGTGATACACCCTACTGTGGGGCCGACACAGGATATTTATGTATTAGGGAGCCGATCGCTTGGGGTAGGGTTTTAGGGTACGCTTAGTTCTGTCTGTTTCTGTTGGTACCGTCTGTTTCTGTTGGGTGGTAACACCTGTCTGTTTCTGTGTGGTACCGTCTGTTCGGGTGGTAAAGGCCCATTACTAGTGTACACCTAATTCCACATTCTGTTTCCATAGGGATAAATCTGTTTCTTCTTCTGTCTGTTTCTGATCGGGTAGTAAAGGCCCATTATTAGCATTCTGTTTCTGTTAAAGTATTCTGTACCCGTTCCTGCTTCAATTTAGACATTAGGGTGACACCTAATTCTGTTATACTAGTATTAGTGCAGGGAAGTGTAAAACAATAGTTTATATCATTCTGTTTTTCTGTTATATCTGCTACACCTGTTATAGTTATCTCACATCCAGTTTTATGTTCATATCATATTATTATTATCTGTTCATATGCTGAAAATCACTGGACTTGCCAGACTTTTTGTCTGACCCTTGTTGTTTCGCCTTCTTTCTTCCGTTTCCCCCCCAGGTTATCCAAGGAGGGAAATACTTTAGCTTGATCCGGATTTCTCTTTGCTTGAAGTGCTTAAAGTATGGCTTGGCTCTGTATAGCTTCCGTTCCATGGGGATTATGATTTTAAACTATGCATTTTGAAGGCTTTTGTACAAGACTGATATTTTGTACTTGAATTCTGAAATTGAAAGGATGTAACCATACTAATTTCTGTTTCCGCTGTAATAAAGTTAAAAATTTTCAAGTACTGTTTTATCTGTCTTGTAAGTTTCTGTTCTGTTTACTAAAATGCTCCACCAAAGTTAAGGCATTCCCTTTGTGAGTGACCTTAACGGAGGTGGGGTGTTACACTTTCTTTTAAAGATTTGTTAAAAATTCCAATTTGGTTTTAAATATCAAATCATTATTTAATGATTATTTAAATTTAAGAAATAAAGCTTATCCTTAGCTGGGTTAAAGAACTAATGTCATTTAAAACATAGTTCACTCTAAACCCAAAATCGTCTTCCATTAAATATGGAATTTTCACAGAAATCAACTCAATATATATTCGATATAAATTTATATATCCGACCAATAATATAAATGGAATAAGGGCAAGGTCTTTTAAATTCCATATATAGTAACGGTCTTCTTTTATAGAAGCTTATCTCGATTATTATCAAATCGAATTTCCACTCAATTCCAATTTATTATATTAAATTGGAAAACTTTCCTTTGGAACAAATTCTTTTTAAATCTTAATAAAAAGATTTATAAACTCTAAATTTTATTTTCGCTATAATTGAGTTAAAGAATAGATGTCGTTTAAAAAAACATTGTTCACGATAAATCCAATTCATAAATCATTTTATTACAATTATAAAATATAATTTGAAACTCTAATAATATTAATTAAAAGTTTCATTCTTTCAACTGGGTTTTAAGAACAGTGTTATTCAAGACACCATTCACGACAAACCAAAATCCAATTTATTTAACTTCAAATGAATATGAATTAATTGGAAACTCCATTAAATCTTGATTAAAGATTTATTCTATTTCTTTATTAAAATAATATTTTCAAATTTATTTGATTTTTGAAATTCCTACCTTATGTTCAGTTAGACCTCCCACATTAGGTTCAACATTAGTGGCTGCTGGATATGCCGGTCGGGTCCGGGCAGACTTCCACCACCAATATAACCGAACCTCGTGTCAAAGCACAATTATAATTTATAATTGTAATTATTACATTGTAAAACATTCATTATTTTACACTATTATTTATCTAAAATAATTTTATTTTAAAATATTTTTTTCCTAAATTATTTTTTTTCTAGAATATTCTTTATTGGAATGCGACTCAATCAATAACCATATAGTTTCAATTATATGGTTTCTATGTATTGCATGTATATAACAACCATGATAATGTTACACAACCATTTAACAATCCATTTACATCTAGGGTGAAGTTCATAACTGTGTGAGTATTAAAATAAGTAAGTAACACTCATCATAGGCTATCAATCCATCGATTAACAGATAAATAAATATTGGGATTTGTGTAAGTCCAATATCATCCCAACACCCGTGTAGGGTTTTCAGCCAACAAAACAAATAATAAATTATCTGTGCACTTGGGAGATGTGTAAAAATTATCGACCCAATCACATAAACAAGTCGAATAACTTGTAAATGGAAGTGTAGTATTCAGTTTTGAATACACTAACATTATATTAAATACATCAAACACTTCATCAACACATACATATATTCTAAGCCATCATTAACATCATATTTTGACATATGGTCTTTTAGTTGTGACTAATCGACAAATAAAAATATTAACCTTCCTATCTTTTGTGTAATCCTTTATTCTAATTACATTTCCTAACAAAAATGTATACTTTATTCTAATTACATTTAGAGTGACAAGGATATCCTTTTCTAATTCATTCTTCTTAATGTATAAAAATATGTATTTCAAATTCATTCTTCTTAATGTATAAAAATATATTTTGAGTGCCATTCTTATTATAACAAAAATGACTATTTTGATGCCATTTCAAATTACACAAAAAATGTTAATTTTGTCTAATCTATATTATAATGAGAATACCTTGAAATGAAGCTTTTGAAATGTCTAAAACACCCTTTCAAATTTATGTTGTGTTGATAGGGCAATTTTGTCATTTTTTATTTGTGTGATGAGACCTCGCCTCCACTTCTCCACGACCTCCACTATCAACACTGCCTTCTCATATGCTTCTTCCTCAGCCCTTAACTCAAAAATGTCTGAAATCAATCTCCCCCTTTAAACCTAATCAGATTCGTCAAAAATTCACTTCTTTCACGATTAACTAAGTGAGCAGTTTCTTCCCATTTCTTATAACTTTCTTCCCCATTCCTCTCAAAAAATCACATACGCAACTTTACTCAAATCTCACTTCTTTCACTGTCGCTAGCATGTCAGATCTGCCTTCGTAACTCCTTCCCCATCTTCCTCTGTTACATCCGAACCTCCACTGACTCAGCCGCTGCTCATAAAATCCACTTTTTGCATCTTTTCTTCAAACTACAGTCACGGGATTTTCGAATCCAAATCAAGACATTGAACATTGAGTAATCGTATAAAAGGATGGAGCAGCTTTGGTGTATGGAATGCGTCCTCTTATTCCAAACCGACTAGAGATGTGAGTCGGCTAATGGATCCAATTCTCCTACAAAATGGTCCACAGTAAGCAACCTTTTCTAGATCCTATTCTGATTTCAGATCATTGTGACTTCTTTGTTTAATTCTCAAATATCACTTTACCAAATTTATTCTGATTTCAAGCAGAGAATAGGTTTCCTTAATGCCTGTTGGATGAATTTTTTTGACTCCATAGGTTGTTGCATTCGATAAGGTTCGAATCATTTATTTCCGTACCATTTATTTTACTATCAAATCATACATCAAGTATGTGCATATAGTGTTCTATAATATCTACAATGGTAAACTCATGAGACTAAGAGGCTGTGGGTGTAGTAAATACCTATGCATATCATATAAAGGCCCACTGACAATGATGCATCTGTAAGAATGATTAGTTTGCACTTACATTTTTTATCCCTTTTTTTCTTTGACTCAGTAGATTTTTTGTTAAGCAAGTCGTTGTATGCTTCTTCAAATGTGCTTTCGACGGGATAATTTGAGAAAGATTATTGGCTATTTGTTTGTTGACATCGATCTTTCCTATGATTAAAATCGCTTTATGAACATCTTCAAAAGCAGCGAATTCATACAGGAGTAGTAGGCACCTTTGCAGGTTCTCGGTTATTTTAGAGAAAGGCAAGCATTTCGATTTTCTGCAAAATTGTACAGTACTTATGTTTTTGATTTTAGTATAATAATGACTGAAGTATTCGAATTTGACTGCATATGTCATTTGTGTTGTTCCTTTTTAGTGTTAATTTAAGTATAAGCTATTAATTACTTGATTTTATATAGTAATGTAGTTCACATGGTATTTACTTCATAGAAATGTTCACTTTGGTTGAATAAACTTAAGTTAATATGATGTTGATTTTCTTTGGATTTTGAATTTCTGTCTTTTATGTTTACAGTTTCACCATTGCTTATGATTTTTAAATGCTGCATACAAAAGTGTATAAATCTACCCTGCAATGATGATACCATAACTATATACTTTGTTTCATGGTACATTTCATTAGGTCTAAACTATAATTTTATTGCCTATGTTTAAAGTATAGTTTAGACTCCAGCTATAGCCAATTGTAATACTGATGATATCAACCGAATTTGTGGTTGCTGTGACTTTAATATACACATGCTTCATGCATGATAGAAACGTTGCACTTTTTAAGTTGTAGGGAAATAAATTCCTTTTATTCTATTAATATTTAGTAGTTTCCAAAAAAAATGGCATAATAAATACAAATTTATTTGCATCAATTACGAATTGTAATTCATTTTTATTAGTGTCCTTTACTCTTGAATTTTTTTTGAATGAATTGACATTTTAAATTGCTTTAGAAAATAGTTCAAAAAACAAAAGTTAGTCTTTTTTAGTTTAATGAAATAGATTTTCTCAGTAGTAAGTTTTATACGGTTTGTAATGGTCTGATATTGGTAACAAATTACCTCTAAGATTTTGTTGGCTGCAATTATAGAAGACTGTAAGGGATCCTACGATTTCATTAATCTTCCCATTGATTTTAAGGTAAGTCTTAATAAAAAGTTTGACTGTTGACTAAATTTAGAAGCAATGTTGTATGATAATATTAACTTTTTATATATTCAGAACAAATGTAGTGCCTGTTATGCTTTCATCAACATGGCTAATCCTATGATCATTCTCTGTTCCTTCAAGGTTTGCTATTAAAGCTCTCTAATTCTATTGACATATCCGCTTTGAAAAGCAAAAAAAAAAAACCTAAAAAGAGTAAAATTTATTTATAGTAGGCATTCAATCGTAAGAAGTGGTAGAAGTAAACATCAGAAAAGTAGCATCTCTTGCCTGTGCTAGAATTCATGGAAAGCAGCATTAGTTGTTCACTTTCAAAATTCAAATCTAAGGATAAAAGGTGTTGTTCTATTATTTTTCATTCAGATGGCCCAAATGCAAATTAGGACTAATTTATCCATGCACTTCCCTATCACTATAGCATGACTTCATCAACCATTCTTTATGGTTAATTTTGCTTTATCATAACATGAATAGGGACACAATTTATATGTGTTGGAGCACACACATTTTAAAGGCTGCGCACACACACACACACACACACACACACACACACACACACACACACACACACACATTTTTTAGGCTGCTACGCATTTTCCTTTCATATTGTAGAGTTCAATCTGTAAACAAATCTCCTAAAAGAAATTGCTTCAGGGAACACTACAACATATAAAAGCATAGCCTTCTTTATGGTAGTGATCATATTCTGTTTTTGGCCCATAAAATTTGTTGATATTTGAATGATTTTTATGGTGGCCGGCTTACTAAACTAGCTTTATGGACTGAATAAAAATACTTGCTTTTATTTTTTGTTATACATTTCATCGCTCTATTTTGTTTTCCAAGAATGACCTTGAAAGTTTTTTTGTCTACGAGTATTGATATATGTTTCAAAACTGTAACGAAATGAGAACACACTTCCCAGTCGTTTCATACATGTTAGGCTTGCCTTTTACTATTTACTGATACCATTCTCAGTTGAAGCCTTTTGCTATTTAATAATAACATTCCCAGTTGATGCCTTTTAAATTACCAAAATATCATTATGATTTTTTTATTTAGGAAGAAAACAAAGGATACATTTGTCATCTACATTTTGGAGGACCAAAATCTATGTGCTCCAAATTTTTTATGCTTTGACGACGGTCAAAATAGAAAAAGGGTACTTAGCAGAAAAAGTACTATTTGGTTATGTTGATTTCTTGGATCATATGATGGAGTACCGCAGCAACAAAAAAGATGAAGAAATGTTATCTGATGATATTGTCAAGATTCTCATTTCAGTATGTTTATTCTCTTAACTTCATTAGCTATTTGTTTTCTAACTAAATTTTGCATGCTAATTGTTAACGCTGAAAATTGATGTGCATCTCATACTGTTTTGGGCATGTTCACAGCTGAAGAAGCTGCTGCAGTAATAATATTCGGATGAGCAATAGCAAAGATGCTCGATAATCCACCAATAATGAAGCGCACACAAAGTGGGATGGATCAAGTCATATGAAAACTCGCAAGCTTCAGGAGTCAAGCTGCCAGCACCATATCTTAAAGCAATATAATATCAAAAGAAGCTACATGATTGCATCTTCCGACCTTTAAAATCTTCTACATTTCACATTCAAAGAGTGCTATGATGTGGATGTGTATTTCATTTCTAAAATTAGACCAATTCTGATAAACATTCGGGCGAGAGAAGAGATCAAAAATTATGGAAGGATCCACTAGATTTTAAACTCGATAGATTTTTATATGCTGGAGAACTGTCTGATTTGGAGCTTATACCATTTTGAGTTGGTAGAGTGTTGGCAAACAGTTGGGAATCTTAATTTTGTAATTCTTTTGGAAATACTGCTGCAGTCATTTTATTGTAAGCTTCCAAACGGGCAATATAAATTGAACATGGATGAAGCTTTTGGTCTATCTCTTCTGAATGCTGAGCAAGTATTTTAGTCTATTACGTTACTTTAAATATTCATTTAATAGTTGATTATTTTCTTTCCTATTTTAATAGATTTCTAGATTAACTTACTCTCATTCACATTTTTGATAATTGATTGATTTGTGCATGTACAAGCATAAACATAAGCAACATTTTTTTTTTTGAACAGTTTTTTTTTGAACAGTTTTTTTTTATTACAGGTTATTATCACTTCGCGACCATAAACAACAGTTAGTCTCATAAAAAGGAAAAGAACAGAAAACAAAAGAAAATATAATTCTGGAATTTACATAGTAGTAAAGATCTACCTACATCTTACAATAGCAGCATTTTTGAAAACAATAGCGGTTATAAATTCAATGGATATGCTAACTTTAAGCCTCTTCTTAAACCTCCAGTGGGTACTGTGCATACCACTATATGTTTTCTATTTAACTCGAGAACTCCCTTTTTCTTTGGAACGAGATTTTGGTTGTTTTTTTGGCTTTATGTCGCTGCTTAATGGATCAAACCAAGTGGGTATGTGCTTTCCTTTCTCATAGGGAAATACAGTAGAGAATGATGAAGGTTCCGGATGTTCAAATGAGGTGTCCGTATGGTGGTTAGATTAGCCAAGTGGGTAGCCCAAAACATAAGCAACATTACATACACATTAAATGCATTTTGTATAAAAGAAAGAACCTTACAAACGTTTTTTTAATTATTGATTTTCTTCTCTCTCCCTCTCTCTTTTTTTTTTGCGCACGTGCATCGTGCTAGCAGTTTGAGAAAGAGAGTCTGAAGCTTGCAAGATATTATGCAATGTAATCGAGGCCACATGTGGACGAGGGCTTAAGGAAATGGTTCAAACCACGACCGAAGACTGTTGCCGTATAGATGATCCACTTGAAATTGGATAGGAAGAAAACGTCATATTTGAATGCATGTACGAACATAATGAGTAAGCTTGATTTTTAGGGTTCTCATTTTAATTATATATACAATCTACATGACATATTTAAATTTTAATTCCCTGCAAATGTAACAGACAATTTTTTTATTGTAATATCTTTATGGCGACACTGATAATGTTAAGAACGAATCATAACATCATTGATTTTATATATCATGCTCATTTATATGATTCTTATTCATATATAAATATTAATTTAATTAAAGTTGGGATGCTTGAAATGCATGCTTACAGTAGATTACCTTAACGATTATATTACAGGCAAATGTAGGGAGAAACTCAAATTTATAGTATTGTGGTGCTATAAAATTTGTGCAAGCTCCATGAGTTTGCTAGATTATAACATGAATTTGTACTTCAAAAGTTTGACTCCTTCCATTTATGGTTGTGTCTTTCAATATGATCACTTTCTATTAGCAATCAATTTCATCATTATGCGCACGTTAAAATTTTATTTTCTTGCTACAAACATAAAAAGCGAAAATACGTTATATGCGCATATGTTTATTCGTATAACAAGATAAGTTTGCTTTGACTTCATGACCATTATTTCAAGGAAGAAATATGTTTCAACAGTTCTTTGCACATGTCCAACGGACGTGCCAAACATACTGGTCTTTATAATGTAAACAAAAATGTCTGTTGAAAATCCTAATTCAACCAAATGAAAAGAAATCATATTTCTGTTTGACAAGTTTGATTTTGACAAAAATGTGAGGTTTGTTTCAACAAATTTATTTTGACAACAATGACCATTTTGTTTTAACCAATTTATTTTGACAACAACAACAAATATGGTTTCAACTAATTTATTTTGACAAAAATAACAAATTTGTTATTTTGACAAAATGACAATTCTTTTATCTCAACAATTTTATTTAGCGACAAAAATGATCTATATGTTTTTACAATTTTATTATAACACCATATCACCAAATTAACAGATCTATACAACACATCAATCATAGAATCAAATCACATCTCATAACAAACAGAATTTTGCAGCGAATTGGTGATAACACAATCGTAAATAATTTTAATTATTCAAGAGGGAATAAAATAGAATTTCTCACATTGGTTTTAATTCAGATCTGAAATTTCCTGAATTTTCAACTTGCACGGTTTCAACTCTAGTCTGTCCCATCGTCTAGATCTCGTCTTTCTGAATCCAACGCAACTGATTTCGTCAGATTTGGCCCTCGTATGACAAAGATATGATTTTATTTACATTGGATAATTTATTAAATAATTAATTAAATTGACCATGGTTTAATTAACCTTAATCCACTGTTTAATCCTTCTTCTACATTCAAACTCCAGGTCTGTGTTCTTCAAAATAGCTTAGCCCTTAGGGCTTCGCTTTGCACGCACGTCGAGGAGCTGGAGGGGGATCAGACCAGTCCACGACGTCGGCCTTGGGAAGCTCCGCCATCGCGCCCAGGTTCGGCCAATGTAACGACCCAGTTTTTAGCGACTTTGGTTATCGACATAAACACGATGACGACTAACCAAACATCGAAAAATACCGGAAAGTTAATGAAAGAAATTAGAGGGTGAGAATAGGTAAGATAGAAACTTAGAATAGAAGAAGAAGAAGAACACAACATCAGAGTAACACGAACCTCACAACAGAACGAATAACATATAATAGATAACATATCTTTGAAATATAAATCTGTACTTGAATATACATATCATTTCAAAGTACAGCACTTACATACAGCGGAAATAAACAATAGCTATATGATTCTGAAGTCTCCTACTCCAGCTCTTCAAGTATCTGTAAATCCTGACTACTTGACTGCTCGTATAAAATTGAGCACCCAAGAATTTAGGGAAAACAAAACAAAATAAACTCCGGGTCAGTCATGGGACCGGTATGAGTAAAACAATTTAAAACAGTTTGAGTAACACAACGATATCTCATAAGACCACGCCGCATAGCGGAACCGGTTTTTCCCTTATGAGAATCCAAAACTAATCTTTTATATCAAAACTCTTTTGATATTATAATAATGTCTATCAACCACAATATAATAATCATCTAACAGAAATGCTTTCATCTCACGTTCTACATACATAGTATACAATCAAAATCGCAAGCACGTATTGGGTAATGGATTTCCAACTATGACAAGGTATGGAACCACCTTTCGCTAGTGTACCTCTAGAGAGGAATACACTGGGTTAAACAAGAACATCTTGCAACCCGGCCACACATGACCGACCACTCATTTTGCTTGAGTGTATCGAATGTATATCACCAACGGTTGGGATCAGCAACCGTTTCCTGAATGGGACAGCATCAACAATAGATTTTTAGAAGTAAATGAAACTCTAGATCAGGTGATTATACACCCTAATAGGTGCGACCTACATAGCCATGATGCCTGCCTGATTTTTGTCATTTACCGGATGTGAGGCTAGAAGCTACGCTTTATCATTACATCAGATTCACTTTGAATGCCACATTGTCAGATCCATCGAGAATCACTAACTGACATCTACAACAGTACATTACGTGTTAGCTAAAGAAGTTTCCTTCTCCGCTTCCACTCTTGGTACGGTTGAAGAAATCAATGTACGTGACCTTTCTGGAAATACTCTGTCAGACATTCATCCATACAAGTCAGCCTCATTCACTTAGAATGTCACATCGTCATACCCGCCAAATCACAAATTGACTTATCCAAAAATAACACGGGTATACAGCTAAGAGAAACGAATTCCTCCGCCACCAAACGTGAATACGTTTGAACAGATAAACTTACGCAATCTATTAGATATACTCTGTCAGACCTTCTTCCATACAAATTGTCCTGGGACTAGACAAACCGAAGGCACTATCCAGTACATCCATCTTAGGCACTGTTATCTAAGACTTATACAATAGCCCTTGCACTTTACTCCGTCTTCAATTATCTTTGGCATATATGATTTGCAACGCTTATGCCAATCCAGTACATACATTTACAAGTCTATTCTGGGTTTGAATGAAACCGGAGTCCGGACAATCAACAAGTACGTCCAGGCGGTTACCACTGTAGCCCCTTCAAGGTAGCTACTTCAATCATGGGCATCAGCAGCAAACATCCATTCGATGTGAAGATCGTCGGTCTTCAATCACCGTCTTCAACTTCAACTCTTCATTGTCATAGCAATTATCTGGAATGAGTTAAACCCGGCCTTTCCGAATAACTTACGTATTTTTATAATTAAAAATCAAGTGCTGTATAAAACACACCCAACGCCTCATTCCAATTCAGAATATTCCTTTAAATAAAATAATCACATTATTCTGTTAAAGATAAATTCTTAAAATTAATTCTTAAATCTTTCTTTTAAAGATTTATTAAAAACCCCATTTGGTTTTAAATATCAAAAATCATTTTTCAATGATTATTTAAATTTAAGAAATAAATCTTATCTTTAACTGGGTTAAAGAACTAATGTCATTTTAAAACACCGTTCACGATAAACCCAAAATCGACTTCCATTAAATATGGAATCTTCACAGAAATCAAATCAATATATAATCGTTATAAATTTCTATATCCGACCAATAATATAAATGGAATAACGGCAAAGCCTCTTAAATTCCATATGTAGTATCGATCTTCTTTTACAGGAGTTTATCTCGGTTATTATTAATTCGAATTCCATTCAATTCCAATTTAATATATTAAATTGGAAAACTTTACTTCTGGAAAATTTCCATTTAAATCTTAATAAAAGATTTATAAATTCCAAATCATATTCTCACTGTTAGTTGATTAAAGAACATATGTCGTTTAAAAACATTGTTCACGATAAACTCAATTCACAAATCATTTTTATTCCAATTACAAAATATAATTCGTAAACTTTTAATAATCTTAATTAAAAGATTTATTCATTTTTCAACTGGGTTTAAGAAAGGCGTTATTGAAGACACCATTCACGACAAACCCAAAATCCAATTTATTTAATTTAATTTCAATTAAATATTCACTAGTTGGAAAACTTCGTAAAATCTTAATTTAATGATTTTTCTAGTTAATAACCAGTTCATTCAATAAAAATATATTTTTCTAAAATATATTCTTTCTCTAAAATGTTCTTTTTCTAAGACATTTTCTAAAATATTCCTTTTCTAGAATATTCTTTATTGGAATGTGACTCAATCAACAACCATATATCGTATGTAACCAACAATCATGATAAATAATTATTAAACATCCAAATAATGACCAGAGTTGAATTTATAACTGTGTGAGCATTAAAGTAAATAACTAACGCTCATCACAGACGGTCAATCCATCGATTGACATATAACTAAATATTGGGATAGTGTATGTCCAGTATCATCCCAATACCCGTGTGGGGTTTCATCCATCAAACAAATAATAAATTATTTGTGCACTTGGGCGATGTGTGAAATAACCGTCCCAATCACATAAACAAGTCGAGTAACTTGTAAATGGAAGTGTAATATTCAATTTGAATATACTAACATTATATTTAACACACCAAACATTTCAACATCACAGATATATTTTAAACATATAAATGACAATGTCTTAATAATGTTTTAATCTCATTCTTCTTAAGTGATAAGAATGAATGTCTTTATTTCATTCTTTTTGAAATGACAAAATACATGTCTTTATTTCCTTCTTCAATAACTATACTTTTATTGTTACAAATCGACAATTAAAATATGATCTTTTATAACTATTCTTTTCATTGCATATAAGATGACAATAAAAGTCTATTCTTTTTTTTCAACTCTTTTAAATAAAATTAGTGTTTTTATACCAAATGCACATTTCTAATAAAAATGGTCTTTTTATTTTACTATTGCAACATTTTATCTCAAATGGCATTTCACATCTAATGCAGCATTTATATGAAAATGTTATTCCTTTTTCAAATGTAACATTTATATGAAAATGTTATTCCTTTTTCAAATTTAACATTTATGAAAATGTTATTTTTCATTTTACATGACATTTCTTGACAAAAATAAGCATTTCACATTCGTTCTTTTTAATTTGACCAAAACTGATAATTTTGTCTAATTCTTTTAATGTAAACAAAATGACAAATTTGTCTAATCCCTTTTTAATGTAAATAAAATATGAATTTTGTTATATCCTTTTAATGTAAACAAAATATGAATTTTTTTATATCCTTTTAATGTAAACAAAATATGAATTTTGTTATATCCTTTTTAATGTAAACAAAATATGAATTTTGTTATATCCTTTTTAATGTAAACAAAATATGTCCTTTCTAATTTATTCTTTATAATGTATAAAAATATACATTTTCTAATTCATTCTTTTAAATGTATAAAAAATGCTAATTTTTCTTTAATCATTTTTAATGATCAAAATGTAATCTTTCTTCATTTTAAATGATGAAATGAATATTTCTATTCTCATTCTATTATATTTGACAAAAATTAATGTTTTTGTCTTTCTCTTATATTTGACAAAAATGAATATTTTGCTATTCTTTTACATTAAACAAAAATGAATATTTTCAATGTTTAAATATTCTAACCATTCATATTAACATAAAAGAAATATTTTCTAACATTTTGTAGTGACCCGGATTTTGAGCGACTTTGGTTATCGACATAAACTCGATGTCGATAACCAAACATCGAAAAATCTTGGTAATTAGTGAAAGAAATTAGAGGGTGAGAATAGATAAGATAGAAACTTAGAATAGAAGAAGGAAAGAAGAACTTATATCATCAGAGTAACACGAATCTCACAACGAAACGAATAACATATACCATATAACATAACTTTGAAATATAACAGTTATATATACAATAGCACTTATCAGAGTACAACACTGACAACACAGCGGAAATAACTATAGCTATATGATCTTGAAGCCTCCTGCTCCAAGCTCTCCAAGTATATCTGTAAATCCCGACTACTTGACTTCCCGTACAAATTTAGGCACCCAAGAGTTTAGGGAAAACAACAAAGTAAACTCCGGGTCAGTCATGGGACTGGTGTGAGTAAAATAGTTTAACACAGTTTAACAGATATATAATATCTCATAAGACCACGCCATGAATACGGAACAGGTTTCCCTTATGAGTATCTGAACAACTTTGACAAGCAATATCATTGTGATATTATAATAATGTCTAAATACAAATAGATATCAATCTAGCAGAACGCTTTCGTCTCACGTTCCACATACATAGTATACAATCAAAATCGTAAGCACGTATTGGATAATGGGTTTCCAACTATGACAAGGTATGGAACCACCTTCTGCTAATGTACCTCTAGAGAAGAATACACTGGGTTCAACAAGAACATCTTGCAACCCGGCCACACATGACCGACCACTCATTTCTCTGAGTGTACCGAATGTATATCACCAACGGTTGGGATCAACAACCGTTTCCCGATAAGGGACAGCATCAACAATATATTTTTAGAAGTAAATGAATCTCTAGATCAGGTGATTATACACCCTAATAGGTGCGACCTACATAGCCATGCTGCCTGCCCGATTTCTGTCATTTACCGGTTGATGAGGGTTGACGTTACGTTTCATCATCACATCAGATTCACTTCGAATGCCACATTGTCAGATCCATCAAAATCACTAATTTGACGTCTACAACCATACATTATGTGTCAGCTAAAAGAAGTTTCCTTCTCCGCTTCCACTCTTGGTAGGGTTGAAGAAATCAATGTACGTGACCTTTCTGGAAATACTCTGTCAGACATTCATCCATACACTTAGAATATCACATCGTCATACCCGCCAAATCACAAATTAACTTATCCAAAAATAACACAGGTATACAGCTAAGAGAAACGAATTCCTCCGCCACCAAACGTGAATACGTTTGAACAGATCAACTTACGCGATCCATTGGATATACTCTGTCAGACCTTCTTCCATATACGTTGTCCTGGGACTGGACAAATCGAAGGTGCTATTCAGTATACCCATCTTAGTCACTGTTATCTAAGACTTATACAACAGCCCTTGCACTTTACTCCGTCTTCAATTATCTTTGGCATAAATGATTCCCAACGCTTATGCCAATACAGAGTGGTTCTTTGGATAACAATCCAACCGGTCTCTCCATATTAACAACATTAAAATGGTCAAAAACTTCGATAGTCTGCGAGGTAACTATCAAAGAAAAACAAGTGTGCAAACAACGATATTATTTCCAAATGGAAATTATATCGATCAAACATTATTTAACATTAATCTCTTTGGTTCATTTTACATCTCCTGTTTCCCTATATATCCTAGATTCGTATTTTAAATTTATCAGAAAACATTTCTGATTCTTACTTGGAAAACATTTCCAAAAACACATTTACGGTCAAACCTTACCATTTCTTAGTTAAGAAGGAAGTCAATCAAGTTGGGGTATAATTACCTCTCAGACCTTAACTGAACAACGTTATAACTTCGAAATGGTCAAAGTTTATCTTTTAATCTTTAACAACTTCTTTACGTCTTTATCGGATTCAATTTACGAATCCACTTCTATATTTAAACATTGGTTATATCGATAACCTTATAATCCCTACTTTCGAATTATCTAACTTAACATCTAACGTTTTATTCCTTAATTCGAATAATTATCTTAACTACTAATTCATTTATAAATAAATACATCTTGATCTAAAAACTGGAAAGTAAATAATACTTTCCCGAATTCGATGATTAACTCTATTCGAGTAAATCTCTATTTGATTAACTCTTCTTCGAATAACTTATATTCGATAACTCTTTCTTTTCGAATAACTCCTTTTCAAATAAATGATATTCGATAATCTCTCTTCGAATAACTAATATTCGATAATTCTTTTCAAATATCTCATATTTGAAAATCTCACTTTCGAATAACTATATTCGATAAATCTCTTTTCGAATAACTCTTATTCGATTAACTCCTTTCGATTCTATAATCGATAACTCCTTTCGATTAAACTATAATCGATAACTCTTTTCGAATAACCTATGTTTGACTAAC
The DNA here is from genome assembly GCA_030737875.1 of Allium sativum. Classification (NCBI taxonomy): domain Eukaryota; kingdom Viridiplantae; phylum Streptophyta; class Magnoliopsida; order Asparagales; family Amaryllidaceae; genus Allium; species Allium sativum. Next base: position 804,554,162 of record CM060921.1, on the reverse strand, counting down.
TCTGTCTCAAATAACTATATTTGATTAATTCTATTTCGTTTTAACTCTAATCGATTAACTCTAACTGATTAACTCTAACTGGTTAGCTCTAACTGATTAACTCTAATCGATAACTCAAATCGATTAACCATATTCGATTTAACTCTATTCGAGTAACGAATATTCGACTAACTCCTTTGGATTTAACTCATTTGGATTAACTCGGTTTAACAAACTTGGTTAACTTGACTGGATTAACTCGACTTGAATTAACTTAACTCGATAACTCAATTTGATTAAACTTAACTTGATAACTCAAATTGATTACTTAACTTCTAACTTACTTCGACTCATTTGAATTAATTCGTTTCACTAACTAATTTTGGCTAACTCACTTTGGCTAACTCGCTTTGGTTAACTCGACCTTGGTTCACTTGGGTTAACTCGACTTACTTAACCCAACTGGTTTACTTGACTTACTTAACCCAACTGGTTTACTTGGCTTACTTAACCCAACTGGTTTACTGGTATTCGAATAACTAATATTCGATTAACTCTATTCAACTAACTCGACTCGACTAACCCCTTTCGAATAACATATTCGATTTACTAACTCTCGAATACCATATTCGATTGACAAACCTTCGAATACCATATTCGATTAACTAACTTTATTTGCTTTATAAAGATTTCCTTTTAACAACGTTTTATTCATTTTTTTAAGATTTACTTTTAGTAACGGTTCTTCACTTTAAAAATGATTTCCTTTATCTTTCTATTTATAAGCGTTTTACAAATATTCTCCTTTATATTTGTTTTCACATATATTCTTCTTTACATTTGTTTTCATAAATATTCTTCTTTACATTTGTGTTATTTATTATTAAATAAATAATTCACTTTATAAATATCCCATTTATAAAGGTTTCCCTTTATATTTGTTCCACCTAAATGTATTTTCTATTTATAAATATTCCATTTATAAATATTTCTATTTATAAATATTCTATTTATAAATATTCTCTTTTATAAAATCCTCTTGATTTTTTAAATATTTCCTTTCCAATATAACATTGAAAAATTCCTTTTATATTTATTTTATTTATTTTCCAATAAATCTTTCCTTTATAAAACCCTATGATTTTATAAATACTTTATTTCAAAATATTCCCTTTTATAAAATCGGTTGATTTTATAAAATTCCTTTATTTCAATATACATTGAAATATTTCTTTTCATGTCCCAGGATTTCTTATGATAATGAAAATATCGAATAACAATGATCAATATCATTCTAACCATACACGATCAAACAGATTATATATATATCACATCATATACCAATATATATGAAAAAAACAGTAAAATAAATGTTGAGGAATCCAGTCGGATTCCTCCAACCTGTTTCCCTACATCACAGATGTTGAACACCACAATTATAAAATATTCTGATAAACAGAATCAATATTCGATTAACGATTTATATATATATATATATATATATATATATATATATCGTTATCGATGATTTCAATCAATACACAAACAACTCAACCAACAGTTAACACACAGCAAACAGTCATCATTTATCAGTTCTAAATATACGTTATAAAATATGAACTGATCAAAGTTGGTGAGTTTTACTCACATTGGACTATCATCGTTAATTAACGATAATTGTCGCTTGATTTGATTCTGACAATTTATTTCACTATAAATTGTAACGAGCTCGGATTCACTTCCAGTCAGCTTCATTGTGAAGCTCTCGTCCATACGATCCCAACACAACTTGTTTAGTCTGATTTCGATACCGTATGGATTAGATATAGTATAAACAAGTTGAACTAATTTAAACTAATAATAACTCATGGGTTTATATAAACTAATGGGCCTTAACTTTTGAAATCTGGCCCATCCACTCACGTTAGAACTTAAGCCCGAACTCCTTCATCCCAAATAAGAGAGCACCGTGATCTGCTCCTTCTGTAACGACCCGGACTTTGAGCGACTTTGGTTATCGACATAAGCTCGATGTCGATAACCAAAACATCGAAAAATCCCGGTAATTAATGAAATAAATTAGAGGGTGAGAATAGATAAGATAGAAACTTAGAATAGAAGAAGAAGAAGACACAACATCAGAGTAACACGAAGCTCACAGCGGAACGAGTAACATATAATAGATAACATAACTTTGAAATATAACAGTTATGTATACAATAGCACTTATCAGAGTACATCACTTACAACAAAACGGAACAAAACTCTATATAACTAACGCTGAAGCCTCCTGCTCCAAGCTCCTTTAGATAGATCTGGAAAATCCTGAACTACTTGACTGCCCGTACAAATTTAGGCACCCAAGAGTTTAGGTAGAACAAAACAAAATAAACTTTGGGTCAGTCATGGGACTGGTATGAGTAAAACAGTTTAAACAGTTTGAACAAGTAAACGATATCTCATAAGACCACGCCGCAGAACGGAACGGGTTTTTCCCTTATGAGAATCCAAAATATCTTTATATCAAAAACCTTTTGATATTATAATAATGTCTATCAACCACAGTATAATAATTATCTAGCAGAAACGCTTTCATCTCACGTTCTACACATATAGTATACAATCAAAACCGCAAGCACGTATTGGGTAATGGGTTTCCAACTATGACAAGGTATGGAACCACCTTCCGATCAGTGTACTCTAGGAACGATACGCTGGAGTTCAACAAGAACATCTTGTAACTCAGCCACACATGACCGACCACTCATTTTGCTTGAGTGTATCGAATGTATATCACCAACGGTTGGGATCAGCAACCGTTTCCCGTATATATATGAGACAACATTGATAGATTAAAGAAGCAAATGAATATTCTCTAGATAGGTCATTATACACCCTACTTCGGTGCGACCGACTTAGCCATGCTGCCTGCCCGATTTCTGTCATTTACCGGATGATGAGGCTAGAAGCTACGCTTTATCACCACATCAGATTCACTTTGAATGCCACATCGTCAAATCCATCCAATCACCGATTGACGTCCTCAACAATACATTATGTGTTAGCTAAAAGAAGTTTCCTTCTTCGCTTCCACTCTTGGTACGGTTGGAGAAATCAATATACGTGATCGTCTGGAAATACTCTGTCAGACATCCGTCCATACAAGTCATCCAGGAAAAGGATGAACTGAAGGCACTATTCAGTACATCCATCTTAGGCACTGTTATCTAAGACTTATACAATAGCCCTTGCACTTTACTCTGTCTTCAATTATCTTTGGCATATATGATTCACAACGCTTATGCCAATACAGAGTGGTTCTTTGGATAACAATCCAACCGGTCTCTCCATATTAACAACGTTAAAATGGTCAAAACTTCGATGGTCTGTGATTTAACCATCAAAGAAAAACAGGTGTGCAAACAACGATATTATTTCCAGATGGAAATTCTATCAATCAATCATCAATCATATATATATATATATATATCTATCTATATATATATATATTCATATTTCATCTTTCAATATTATTGATTCGTCTCTGACTCTATTTGGAAAACATTTCCAAATCTTCTTTACTTAGATTTAAACAGGCGTTTAAATCAACATCGCGATGACCACTCACCACTATACTTATTTACTAAATTCACTTAACCACTGTCACTCTCGAACCTTAACCATTTCTAAATTTAAAACGAAGCCAATCAAGTTGGGGTATATCTACCTCTCAGACCTTAACTGAACAACATTTCGAAATCTCGAAATAGGGTAAGTTCACCTTTTAACTCTTTAACACTTCCTTACGTAACTCTTTTCGAATAAACTATATTCGAAAATCCTTTAAACTCTATTTGTTTAACTCTAATCAATTTACTCTTTTAATTCTATTTGAATGAACTAGATTTGATTAACTCCTTTGATTTTATTTGAATAAACTAAATTCGATTAACTCATTTGATTTAACTCTACTGATTAAATCTAACTGATCACTTCTGACTGGTTAACTCCAACTGATTAACTCTATTCAACCAACTCGACTCGACTAACCCCTTTCGAATAACATATTAGATTTACTAACTTTCGAATACCATATTCGATTAACTAACTTTCGAATACCATATTCGATTTAACTCCTTTCGAATATCATATTCGATTTACTAACTTTCGAATACCATATTCGATTTAACTCCTTTCGAATACCATATTCGATTTAACTCCTTTCGAATACCATATTCGATTATCTTAGCTCGATGAGTCTTAACTCGAAAATCTTAACTTGATAACTCAATTTGGTTAACTTAACCTGATAGCTCATATTGATTAACTTAACCTGATAACTCAATTTGATAATCTTAGTTGATAACTCAAATTGTTTAACCTAACTTGCTAACTCAATTTGATTAACTTAACTTGCCTAATTCGACTCGGTTTACTCACTTGACTAATTCGACTCGATTAACTCACTTGACTAATTCGACTCGGCTAACCTACTTGATTAACTCGACTCGTTCACTTTGTTTTAACCTGACTAATTCACTTTGTTTTAACTCAACCAATTCACTTTGGTTTAACTCGACCAATTCAGTTTGGTTTAACTCGACCAATTCACTTTAGTTTAACTCGACCAATTCACTTTGGTTTAACTCGACCAATTTACTTTGGTTTAACTCGACCAATTCATTTTGGTTTAACTCGACCAATTCACTTTGGTTTGACTCGACCAATTTATTTTGGTTTAACTCGACCAATTCATTTTAATTTAACTCGACCAATTTACTTTGGTTTAACTCGACCAATTCACTTTGGTTTAACTCTTATTCGAATAACAATTATTCGATTAACTTCTTATTTATTTTCCAATAAATATTTCCTTTATAAAATCTTTTGATTTTATAAATGAATTCCCTTTTTTATATAATTCTATTTTATTCCCTGAATGAGTAATCCCTTTATAATCCTATTTATTTATTTCTAAATAAATATCTCCTTTATATAATTCTATTTATATATTTCTAAATAAATATTTCTTTTAACCCTATTTATTTAATCTCTAAATAAATATCTCCTTTATATTTTATTTATTTAATCTCTAAATAAATATCCTTTTTATTCTATTTATTTAATCTCTAAATAAATATCTCCTTTATATTTGCTTTCAAACATATTTCCTTTATAATTGATTTCAAGTATATTTCCTTTATATTTGATTTCAAATATATCTCTTTTTCAATTTCATCTGTAAAGGTTTTACAAACATTTCTATTTCATTTTGATTTCTGAAAAATATTCTAACTCCTTATATTCTCGGGAAAATTCACCATAACCTCCTTTGTACCGGGAGCATCGGGAAAATCCCCAAACCCGCCACACAGGCCTTTCCATTCAAAAAGAAAATGGTGAGAAATTATTTCCTTTCTGAATATCTCATATTTATAAATATTCCAATTTATAAATATTCCTTATTTATAAAAATTCAAATTTATAAATATCTCTTATTTATAAATATTCCATTTATAAATATTTTATTTTCAATATCACTTTGAAAATTCGCTCATCAACATTTCGGTATGTTATGGTGTTTAACATATCAAATTTCGATATCCAATATCGTCCATACCCACACAATCAACAACAGGTTATAATTCACATCATATATCAAAATATATGAAAAACAATAAAATAACTGTTGAGGAATCCAGTCGGATTCCTCCAACCTGTTTCCCTGCATCCACAGATGTTACACAACATGATTGTCCCCACTTTCAGTTCAATATGAATTATTCTGATAAACAGAATAAATATGTAACTATATAACTGTTTATATATTATATATATATTTATTATATATATATATATATATAATATTTCATAACTGACTAGCAGTTCAATCAACAGTCAACACACAATCAAACAGACAATTTCTAACAGTTCTAAAAATACAACATGAAATTATAAACTGTTCAGAGTTGGTGAGTTTTACTCACATTGGCGCGTTAGCCGTTAAATAACGGTTTGCGTTATTTGATTCAGTCAGACAATTTATTTCGCCATAAATTGTAACCAGCTCGGATTCACTCCCAGTCAGTCTCATTGTGTTACTCCAGTCCATACGATCCCAGTGCAACTTACGGTTCGTCAATCTGATGTCGTATGACCGAGATACGCAATTTTAGAAGTTAACATAATATTTTAAATTTAAATTAAACCAATTATTTCTTTATAACATGGGCCTTACCCTTTATATCCGGGCCCAATACCCAATCCCCTTTGATCCGCTATTCCCCTTTCTCCCCCAAATGAACTCGCGATGGTTGCTCCTATTTACAGATATTTTCTTCACTTTCCAGGCTCTCATCATCAACGTTTTCTTCCCTTACAATCAAACCGATATCACCGAGATCATCCTCATCAAATCCTCCTATTATCGAGATACTCTATTCCCAAAAGAAGAATCGGCCTGCAGCTCTTTCTTTTCTGCCTCCTGGAGTCGCACTTCGCCAACGGTCACCATTCACCGCCGAGTCCCCCCCCCCCGTTGTCTTCCTTGCACCGCCCCGAGCTCAACTCCACTACCCATTTAACCTCCGGCCGCTCCAGTGTCCACAAATCTCGTGCCCCAGCCCATCGGCTAATGTCAGCACTCACGAAAACAATATCGCTCGGTATGGTTTCCAATTGAAATCGAAGCTCCTCTCTTCATCACTCCAACGCAGTACTCGAATTTGCAAATCAACAAGCAAATCCCCGAAGATCTGGAACCCTACGGTTCGCTGCAGCTAATTCTCGAACTCCACAATGGTGCGAGTTGCACAATAAGGGTACCAGGCCCTAGCAGAAGTCTTCACGAGTCCATACATATTTTTCTTGGATTTTAAAGACTTTGATTTGAATTCTTGTGGATTTTTTCTTTGTATTTACCTTGCTGCGTTTTGTGTTTGAGGCACCAGAGTGGCGGCTTGATGTTTTGACTATGGAATGGGGTAAATTAGGTTTAGGGAGAATTGAGGGGTATTTATAGAAGGCATAAATATCTAGATATTTTGCAGATATTTTACTTTAGATATTTTCATTTATTTATTTTTGTTTCTAAAAATCCCCACGATCACATGTGATGTCTAAAAATCACGAAACTTAACATGTAGATAGAGTTCGACATTACGGTCCCAAATGAAACTGGTTTCGTCGAATTCCGACTTCGTTTGCAAACACAGTGTATTTTTAAATCTCTGGATGACCCATTTAAATATATAAATATATTTAAATATAATTAAATTTAATATTTAAAAATAAATATTGTCGTGTATATATCCACAATGGAATACCATACAGCTTCAGAATATCCCTGTACGAATTTCTAACTCGATATTCACATCTGGTTCAACCCGATATTCGATTTATATTGAAATTCCTTTTAAAAAAATATAAATAATTCCTTTATAAATTATAAAGGAATTCTACAGCGACTTTTCTGAAATTTGATTTGGACATATCTCAAAATCTACACGACGAAATCCCGATTTTTCTCTTCCACTAGAAAGATATACTCCACCAGCTCCACGCGTTTCTTGTTTCACAGAAATCCGGCTTAAAACGAATCATGTACATTCAGTTGAAGTTCGAATTGCCAATTTACGAACTGCAGTGCCATTTCGAGCTCGATTTTAATTATAATATAATTATACGTTCAAATTGACGTCGATTGAATATATTCGTCAATATAATTCAACTCTAAGCTGAATTAAATCTTAGGGATGACCCTGTTCACAGAATATTGTGATTTCCAATATTTCTGATTATTTCTGAATTAAATATATTATTTAATTTATTATTTTAATTAAATATCCACCATTATTTAATTCACGACCATTAAATCCTTAAATTCACCGTTTAAATAATTAAATAAATTAATTATTATACCTCTGCAAATGCGGGTCATTACATTCTTCCCCACTTAAAATAATTTCGTCCTCGAAATTGCTAAGTTAGAGAACGACCCTATCGACTGGTTATAACTTATTTGTTCACTTCTTAACTTCAGTTTCAACTGAACCAATTTAATTTCAATTAAATTATTAATTAATTCTTATCAACAAAAATTTTCAAAAATCCTGAAAATTTTCTAACACCTTAACTCTTCGAAAAATTTCGCCAGCACCTCCTTTGTACTGGTCAATCGGTCAAACTCCAACTCGCCTCTCTGGGCCATCTCCAACCCAAAAGAAAATCAAACAGCCAAGCGGCTTGCCAATTCGGCTCATAAAAATCTCATACCATATGAAATATAAACTTGTACCTTTTTGTCGGGCATATCAACTCTATCACTTCCATATGCTATCAACTCAGCATATACGAATGTTATCCCCAATCAAATCCTGATCACTTTATCCTTACCACACTTATTGGTTTTATACTCAAATCAAATCTCATTTAAACTCAAGTCTCATCCTTGATTCAAAACTTCTTACCAAGTAATACCATTTCCATTATCAGATTATCTCTAACCATATCCAATCCATCTTTATTTAACTTAGTTTAAGTTAAATTCCAATTTATTCACTTTTACCATTTCAACTATTTAACTTCATAAGTTAAATTTAAATTTTGAAATTTAAATCCTTGGGCTTTATTTCAAATCAAATTGGAAACCATAATAACAATTCAAATCATTTGAATTTCCGAACAACTTGTTTCTCAACCAATTCAAAAACAAAATCTTTGGTAGTAATCCGTCACTTACGAACTTGAAAATGAACACCGATGATGTCCGGATCATCATCGGAATCTATTTCCAGCTATCGAAGTGAGTTCAATACTATAACATTTCTAAACTCAATCTTAAACACTTCATTTTGAAATCAATTCAAAATAACTTTTACCATACCTGAAACCATTTTAAAATCTCCTAGGATCTTAAGATTTCCTTACATATAATTCCAATCCATTTACAAACACTTACATGTTTCCAGGATTTTAATTCAAATTCTGATTTTAAATTCAGTTTTAATTCCTTTTGATTTCATATATTACACTTATATGAATTTTGATCGATCATTTACATAACCATTTCACTTTATAATCTTCCTCGATTATAATAACAACCATATATCCAACATATTATAATTTTGATATATATATCTTTTCCATATCAAGATATACCTTGGGTAAACTTATTTTAATTTACCCTCTTTTCAAAACATATCGTGACGACCCATCGGATTCAAGTGTTTAGTAACTCCTACCGATACAGTGGATCAAACTGATCGACCAGAACTCATAAACAACTCAACCAATGAATCTCCACAATATAAACCAAATTTTTATATCAAATACAAATACGTTCTCTCGTATATATACAATCAAACTCAATCTAAGGTATTACTAACCCTATCTCTACCGAGTCACGCCACAGAGCCAAGGTAAAACTTAACTTAAGCTCTGATACCAACTGTAACGACCCGGATTTTGAGCGACTTTGGTTATCGACATAAGCTCGATGTCGATAACCAAAACATCGAAAAATCCCGGTAATTAATGAAAGAAATTAGAGGGTGAGAATAGATAAGATAGAAACTTAGAATAGAAGAAGAAGAAGACACAACATCAGAGTAACACGAACCTCACAACGGAACGAGTAACATATAATAGATAACATAACTTTGAAATATAACAGTTATGTATAAAATAGCACTTATCAGAGTACAGCACTTACAACACAACGGAACAAAACTCTATATAACTAACGCTGAAGCCTCCTGCTCCAAGCTCCTTTAGATAGATCTGGAAAATCCTGAACTACTTGACTGCCCGTACAAATTTAGGCACCCAAGAGTTTAGGTAGAACAAAACAAAATAAACTCCGGTTCAGTCATGGGACTGGTATGAGTAAAACAGTTTAAACAGTTTGAACAAGTAAACGATATCTCATAAGACCACGCCGCAGAACGGAACGAGTTTTTCCCTTATGAGAATCCAAAATATCTTTATATCAAAAACCTTTTGATATTATAATAATGTCTATCAACCACAGTATAATAATCATCTAGCAGAAACGCTTTCATCTCACGTTCTACACATATAGTATACAATCAAAACCGCAAGCACTTATTGGGTAATGGGTTTCCAACTATGACAAGGTATGGAACCACCTTCCGATCAGTGTACTCTAGGAACGATACACTGGAGTTCAACAAGAACATCTTGTAACTCAGCCACACATGACCGACCACTCATTTTGCTTGAGTGTATCGAATGTATATCACCATCGGTTGGGATCAGCAACCGTTTCCCGTATATATATGAGACAGCATTAATAGATTAAAGAAGCAAATGAATATTCTCTAGATAGGTGATTATACACCCTACTTCGGTGCGACCGACTTAGCCATGATGCCTGCCCGATTTCTGTCATTTACCGGATGATGAGGCTAGAAGCTACGCTTTATCACCACATCAGATTCACTTTGAATGCCACATCATCTAATCCATCCAATCACCGATTGAGGTCCTCAACAATACATTATGTGTTAGCTAAAAGAAGTTTCCTTCTTCGTTTCCACTCTTGGTACGGTTGGAGAAATCAATATACGTGATCGTATGGAAATACTCTGTCAGACATCCGTCCATACAAGTCATCCAGGAACAGGATGAACTGAAGGCACTATTCAGTACATCCATCTTAGGCACTGTTATCTAAGACTTATACAATAGCCCTTGCACATTACTCCGTCTTCAATTATCTTTGGCATACATGATTCACAACGCTTATGCCAATACAGAGTGGTTCTTTGGATAATAATCCAACCGGTCTCTCCATATTAACAACGTTAAAATGGTCAAAACTTCGATGGTCTGTGATTTAACCATCAAAGAAAAACAGGTGTGCAAACAACGATATTATTTCCAGATGGAAATTCTATCAATCAATCATCAATCATATATATATATATATATATCTATATATATATATTCATATTTCATCTTTCAATATTATTGATTCGTCTATGACTCTATTTGGAAAACATTTCCAAATCTTCTTTACTTGGATTTAAACAGGCGTTTAAATCAACATCACGATGACCACTCACCACTATACTTATTTACTAAATTCACTTAACCACTGTCACTCTCGAACCTTAACCATTTCTAAATTTAAAACGAAGCCAATCAAGTTGGGGTATATCTATCTCTCAGACCTTAACTGAACAACATTTCGAAATCTCGAAATAGGGTAAGTTCGCCTTTTAACTCTTTAACACTTCCTTACGTAACTCTTTTCGAATAAACTATATTCGAAAATCCATTAAACTCTATTTGTTTAACTCTAATTAATTTACTCTTTTAATTCTATTTGAAGGAACTAGATTTGATTAACTCCTTTGATTTTATTTGAGTAAACTAAATTCGATTAACTCATTTGATTTAACTCTACTGATTAAATCTAACTGATCACTTCTAACTGGTTAACTCCAACTGATTAACTCTATTCAACCAACTCGACTCGACTAACCCCTTTCAAATAACATATTCGATTTACTAACTTTCGAATACCATATTCGATTAACTAACTTTCGAATACCATATTCGATTTAACTCCTTTCGAATATCATATTCGATTTACTAACTTTCAAATACCATATTAGATTTAACTCCTTTCGAATACCATATTCGATTATCTTAGCTCGATAAGTCTTAACTCGAAAATCTTAACTTGATAACTCAATTTTGTTAACTTAACCTAATAGCTCAAATTGATTAACTTAACCTGATAACTCAATTTGATAATCTTACTTGATAACTCAAATTGTTTAACCTAACTTGCTAACTCAATTTGATTAACTTAACTTGCCTAATTCGACTCGGTTAACTCACTTGACTAATTCGACTCGATTAACTCACTTGACTAATTCGACTCGGCTAACCTACTTGATTAACTCGACTCGTTCACTTTGTTTTAACTTGACTAATTCACTTTGTTTTAACTCAACCAATTCACTTTGGTTTAACTCGACCAATTCATTTTGGTTTAACTCGACCAATTCACTTTGGTTTAACTCGACCAATTCACTTTGGTTTAACTCGACCAATTTACTTTGGTTTAACTCGACCAATTCATTTTGGTTTAACTCGACCAATTCACTTTGGTTTGGCTCGACCAATTTATTTTGGTTTAACTCGACCAATTCATTTTAATTTAACTCGACCAATTTACTTTGGTTTAACTCGACCAACTCACTTTGGTTTAACTCTTATTCGAATAACAATTATTCGATTAACTTCTTATTTATTTTCCAATAAATATTTCCTTTATAAAATCTTTTGATTTTATAATTGAATTCCCTTTCTAATATAATTCTATTTTATTCCCTGAATGAGTAATCCCTTTATAATCCTATTTATTTATTTCTAAATAAATATCTCCTTTATATAATTCTATTTATATATTTCTAAATAAATATTTCTTTTAACCCTATTTATTTAATCTCTAAATAAATATCTCCTTTATATTTTATTTATTTAATCTCTAAATAAATATCCTTTTTATTCTATTTATTTAATCTCTAAATAAATATCTCCTTTATATTTGCTTTCAAACATATTTCCTTTATAATTGATTTCAAGTATATTTCCTTTATATTTGATTTCAAATATATCTCTTTTTCAATTTCATCTGTAAAGGTTTTACAAACATTTCTATTTCATTTTGATTTCTGAAAAATATTCTAACTCCTTATATTCCCGGGAAAATTCACCATAACCTCCTTTGTACCGGGAGCATCGGGAAAATTCCCAAACCCGCCACACATGCCTTTCCATTCAAAAAGAAAATGGTGAGAAATTATTTCCTTTTTGAATATCTCATATTTATAAATATTCCAATTTATAAATATTCCTTATTTATAAATATTCAAATTTATAAATATCTCTTATTTATAAATATTCCATTTATAAATATTTTATTTTCAATATCACTTTGAAAATTCCCTCATCAACATTTCGGTATGTTATGGTGTTTAACATATCAAATTTCGATATCCAATATCGTCCATACCCACACAATCAACAACAGGTTATAATTCACAACATATATCAAAATATATGAAAAACAATAAAATAACTGTTGAGGAATCCAGTCGGATTCCTCCAACCTGTTTACCTGCATCCACAGATGTTACACAACATGATTGTCACCACTTTCAGTTCAATATGAATTATTCTGATAAACAGAATAAATATGTAACTATATAACTGTTTATATATTATATATATATTTATTATATATATATATAATATTTCATAACTGACTAGCAGTTCAATCAACAGTCAACACACAATCAAACAGATAATTTCTAACAGTTCTAAAAATACAACATGAAATTATAAACTGTTCAGAGTTGGTGAGTTTTACTCACATTGGCGCGTTAGCCGTTAAATAACGGTTTGCGTTATTTGATTCAGTCAGACAATTTATTTCGCCATAAATTGTAATGAGCTCGGATTCACTCCCAGTCAGTCTCATTGTGTTGCTCCAGTCCATACGATCCCACTGCAACTTACGGTTCGTCAATCTGATGTCGTATGACCGAGATACGCAATTTTAGAAGTTAACATAATATTTTAAATTTAAATTAAACCAATTATTTCTTTATAACATGGGCCTTATCCTTTATATCCGGGCCCAATACCCAATCCCCTTTGATCCGCTATTCCCCTTTCTCCCCCAAATGAACTCGCGATGGTTGCTCCTATTTACAGATATTTTCATCACTTTCCAGGCTCTCATCATCAACGTTTTCTTCCCTTACAATCAAACCGATATCACCGAGATCATCCTCATCAAGTCCTCCTACTATCGAGATACTCTATTCCCAAAAGAAGAACCGGCCTGCAGCTCTTTCTTTGCTGCCTCCTGGAGTCGCACTTCGCCAACGGTCACCATTCACCGCCGAGTCCCCCCCCCCCCCCGTTGTCTTCCTTGCACCGCCCCGAGCTCAACTCCACTACCCATTTAACCTCCGGCCGCTCCAGTGTCCACAAATCTCGTGCCCTAGCCCATCGGCTAATGTCAGCACTCACGAAAACAACATCGCTCGGTATGGTTTCCAATTGAAATCGAAGCTCCTCTCTTCATCACTCCAACGCAGTACTCGAATTTGGAAATCTACAAGCAAATCCCCGAAGATCTGGAACCCTACGGTTCGCTGCAGCTAATTCTCGAACTCCACAATGATGCGAGTTGCACAATAAGGGTACCAGGCCCTAGCAGAAGTGTTCACTAGTCCATACATATTTTTCTTGGATTTTAAAGAGTTTGATTTGAATTCTTGTGGATTTTTTCTTTGTATTTACCTTGCTGCGTTTTGTGTTTGAGGCACCAGGGTGGCGGCTTGATGTTTTGACTATGGAATGGGGCAAAATTAGGTTTAGGGAGAATTGAGGGGTATTTATAGAAGGCATAAATATCTAGATATTTTGCAGATATTTTACTTTAGATATTTTCATTTATTTATTTTTGTTTCTAAAAATCCCCACGATCACACGTGATGTCTAAAAATCACGAAACTGAACATGTAGATAGAGTTCGACATTACGGTCCCAAATGAAATTGGTTTCGTCGAATTCCGACTTCGTTTGCAAACACAGTGTATTTTTAAAGCTCTGGATGACCCATTTAAATATATAAATATATTTAAATATAATTAAATTTAATATTTAAAAATAAATATTGTCGTGTATATATCCACAATGGAATACCATACAGCTTCAGAATATCCCTATACGAATTTCTAACTCGATATTCACTTCTGGGTCAACCCGATATTCGATTTATATTAAAATTCCTTTTAAAAAAATATAAATAATTCCTTTGTAAATTATAAAGGAATTCTACAGCGACTTTTCTGAAATTCGATTTGGACATATCTCAAAATCTACAGGACGAAATCCCGATTTTTCTCTTCCACTAGAAAGATATACTCCACCAGCTCCACGCGTTTCTTGTTTCACAGAAATCCGGCTTAAAACGAATCCTGTACATTCAGTTGAAGTTCGAATTGCCAATTTACGAACTGCAGCGCCATTTCGAGCTCGATTTTAATTATAATATAATTATACGTTCAAACTGACGTCGATTGAATATATTCGTCAATATAATTCAACTCTAAGCTGAATTAAATCTTAGGGATGACCCTGTTCACAGAATATTGTGATTTCCAATATTTCTGATTATTTCTGAATTAAATATATTATTTAATTTATTATTTTAATTAAATATTCACCATTATTTAATTCACGACCATTAAATCCTTCAATTCACCATTTAAATAATTAAATAAATTAATTATTATACCTTTGCAAATGCGGGTCATTACACCTTCCATGGCCATAAACATCATCGGTTTCCATCCTTTTTCCTCCTTCTCTAGTTAACTTAAAATCAAACAAAAATCACCACAAAACTCTACACCCAAATCTCTTCAACATCATACCACTAAGTACCAACTCGAGCTCCTCATCTGTCGTGCGACTTCAGGCATCTCGGCCTACTGTACAACGTCGACTACCCCAATTAACCACCGTACTTCATCAAACATTTACCAACGATGCTCCTTCTCACCACGAGTTCAAATATCAACTCGAATTACACCATCACTTCACTGATTCCTTCTAATTCCCAACCCTAGGCTTACTGCTCACAAAACCCATGACGGCAACAGGTTTCGAGCTCAACAAAAGGGGTACTGCGCTGAAGAGCATCCCATGGAGAATCTAGAAATACGTATACATTGATTTTAGGATTTTATTCCCATTTGATTTTGATTTTTTTCTTCTTGCGTTTTGTGTTTTGCTGTTGAATGAATGTGGTGGCTTAGAATGGTTTTATAACGGTGGTGGGTATGTTGTGTAGTTGTTAACAGGATGATGTGGCTTTTGTTTGACCTCAAAATGAGTTAAGATATTTTCTTTTATTAATTTTATATTCGTTTCTCGTACTTAAAAATCCCTGCGACCACATAAAATACCCAAAAATCACGAAACTGGACATGTAGCTAGAGTTCGTCATTACGGTCCCAACGAAACTGGTTTTGTCGAATTCCGACTCTGTATGCTCAAACAGCGTATTTTTAACCGTCAAAATATCGACTGTTTCTCACTCTAAAAATCCGTACGACCACACAGTGACTCTAAAAATCACGAAACTTGGAATCTAACAACTATTTGACATTGCGGATCCAACAAAATTAGTTTCGTCGAATTCCGAGGTCGTTTGCAAAAGTGGCTATTTTTAAAGCCCTAAATAGCCTATTTAAATATATAAATATAATTGAATTAAATATTTATAATTAAATATCATCGTATATATCCACATACGATATCGTTCAGCTCTAGAATATCATATCAGAGTTTATACTCGATATTCCCGAATTCCAGAATATCTCGATATTCAATTTATATCGAAAATCCTTTTATAACGTAAATAAAGCGTTGCGAATTCCAAAGGAATTCCATAGCGACTTTTCTAAAATTTGATTTGGACATAAATAAAAATCTACCCGATGAAATCCAGATTTTTCTCTTCCCCTAGAAAGATATACCCCACCAGCTCCATACGTTTCTTGTTCACAAAAATCTGATTTAAAACGGCGTCTGTATATTCGTTTAAAGTTCGAATCGCCAAATAGCGAACTGCCGCGTCTTTACGTGCTCTATTTTAATTATATTATAATTCTACGTTTCAAACTGACGTCGAATAAATATATTCGTCAATATAATTCAACTCTAAGCTGAACAAAATCCTAGGGATGACCCAGTTCACAGAATATTGTGATTTCCAATATTTTTGATTATTTCTAAATTAATTATATTATTTAATTATTTAATTTAATTAAATATTCACTATAATTTAATTAACGACGATTTAATTCCCTAAATCATTATTTATATAATTAAATAAATTAATTATAATACCTTTGACAATGCGGGTCATTTCACATTTCATATTTAACATAAAAAGAATATTTTTATGTTAAATCTATTCTAACATTTCAAATAAAAATGTTATCTCTATTCTAACTTCTCATTCTAAAAAAAATGATATTTTTAACAAATAAATGCTCTTTATTATATTCAACATTTCTAAAAAAATGGTGTTTTTAAATTCTAATGTGACATTTCATATCAAAGTGATATTATATTCAAATGTATAAAATGATATTTTATCCTAATTTAACACTTCTAACAAAGATGACCTTTTTATTTTAATTTAACACTTCTAACAAAGATGACCTTTTTATTTTAGTTTAACACTTCTAGCAAAGATGACCTTTTTATTTTAGTTTAACACTTCTAACAAAGATGACCTTTTTATTTTAGTTTAACACTTCTAACCAAGATGACCTTTTTATTTTAGTTTAACACTTCTAACAAAGATGACCTTTTTATTTTAGTTTAACACTTCTAACCAAGATGACCTTTTTAGTTTGGTTTAACTCTTCTAACAAAGATGACCTTTTTATTTTAGTTTAACACTTCTAACAAAGATGACCTTTTTATTTTATTTTAACACTTCTAACCAAGATGACCTTTTTATTTTAGTTTTACACTTAACCAAGATGACCTTTTTATTTTCGTTTAACACTTCTAACAAAGGTGACCTTTTTATTTTAGTTTAACACTTCTAACAAAGATGACCTTTTTATTTTAGTTTAACGCTTCTAAAGCTTCTAAAAAAGACAACCTTTTTTTTAACATAAACATTACAAATAAAAATGTTCTTATGGCAAATCCAATACTTCAAATGTAAATAAAAAGGACACATTTTTTTTATTAATTTTTTTATACAAATCTAATTCAATAAAAATGATAAAAAAGGTTCATTTCATTTCTATTGAAAATCCTAATTCAACCAAATGAAAAGAAATCATATTTCTGTTTGACAAGTTTGATTTTGACAAAAATGTGAGGTTTGTTTCAACAAATTAATTTTAACAACAATGACCATTGTTTTAACCAAATTATTTTGACAACAACAACAAATATGGTTTCAACTAATTTATTTTGACAAAAATAACAAATTTGTTATTTTGACAAAATGACAATTCTTTTATCTTAACAATTTTATTTAGCGACAGAAATGATCTATATGTTTCTACAATTTTATTATAACATCATATCACCAAATTAACAGATCTATACAACATGTAACACCCCGAAATTTTGGGGCCAATTTAAAATTTTTAATTTAGAAATTTTAAAGGAAATTTATATTTAAAATAATATATATATAAAATAATAATGGCTAAGAATTTATTTTAATCAAAAATAAAACAAATAAATTTATTTAATTATATAAGGAGTTTGAAATTTTAATTTTAAACTTTAATTTAATATATATAATTCACTTTAAAAGCAGAATGGGGATGACCCATAAAAATTTAACTCTGTTTAACTCGATTTTCAACGAAACCACTTTTGTTGGAACCGAAATGTCAATATTTGGCTAAGTTTAATTTTCCAGAATTTTTAAAGCTAATATGTGAGCTGGCGAGAGAAACTGTGTTTTATTCAATTACAGTTAAATTTAATTGACTTAAAATAGCCATTTTTCAAACAGTCTCAGAATTCGACGAAATTAGTCTTGTTAGGACCGTATCGTCATAACAAAGACAAATATATTTTTTCTGGATTTTTCCGGGTCTGTATGTGGCCCCGGTGAATTTTTATAGACGGTTGAATTTAAAAATAAATTATTTATATTTTAAATTAAATAAAAGTGAGCTGAGATGACCGATTGGGCTGACGAAACCCATTCCATTGCGTCCGGAACGGGGGTATTTGTCTAGGAACATTTTTCGTTGAATTTATTTTGGAGTTCCGGATGATATACGAATTTAATTGAATTAACTAATTAAATAAAAAGAAAAATACAGTATATATACCATCCTAATGTACACCGTATATTGCTAACCCTAATACGTTTCTTCCAGCCGCCACATACACAATACCAATGGCCGACTTCTTCCGATTCAATTCCCCAATTATCTTCTAATCTATTCAGTAATTTTCTAATCCTCCTACGTGAATCCGAAGAGCTCTTCAAGCTCACCAAGCTCAACCGCTATGATCGTCTGAAGTGGGACGGAGGCGCAGAAATCGAAGGCCAAAGTGGCCGACTTTGGTCTCGTGCTGCTGCGTATTGGGGAGGCCGAGTTCGCCTGAACTCCTGGCGTGGGGGCGGCGTTCGAAGGCGCAGGCGGGGGTCATCTCGGATAGGACTCCGATCAACATATGGCGGCGCGGTGGCGAGCCCTAGCTCGTGAGGATGGTTCGACGTGCTCCAGGCAAATACAGATAAGAGGAGAGAAAGGTTTAAGGAGGATCTTAATTAAATTAATTACTTTTTAAAAATCCAAATGTTAAAACCCTTGTATCTTATCCAAATCTTATCAGAATTTAGCAAATGAACATCCGTTGGAATCGTAAAATCAAGACCGACATTATGGACCAGACTATAGTTGAAAACGAGCAGATCCAAATTTGAGAAAAATCCCAATCTAAAATGTTCTGAATGGAAAGCTGTCGGTGAGAATTCTGATTTATTTTAAATAATTATAATTAAATGATAACTGTGAAATCATGGTTCGTCTATTATTGATTCTGATCTACGATGTTGGGATATTGTTGGTTTTTGGGATATGCTGTGATGTTATGATATAGCCTGTTTGTTTGGATCTAATGATTTTGATGTGATCTCTATAAAGTTCTCATCTTTATCGATTTTATTTTTGTCTTTATTTTTCTCAAACAAAATTAAAACATTAAATCTGGTTCTGTAAATCTTGTTAATAAGATAAAAGACAAAGTTTTTACTTAAATTTTGTTAATAAAATAAAAGAGAAAGTTTTTACATAAATTTTGGTTTTTAGAATAAAAGTCAAAGTCTTTACATAAATTTTGCTTACCAATTAAAAAGCAAGTTTTACCTAATTTATTCTTGTTATAAGATAAAAAGTAATCTTTACCTTAATTTTATTTACAAAAGAAAACACCAATTTTTATCTTTATTTTGTTAACAAAATTAAAAGCCAATTTTAATTTTTAATTTTGTTTACATAATAAAATACAAGCTTAATCTTTAATTTTGTTTACATAATAAAAGACAATTTTTATCTTTATCTTTGTCTACATAATAAAATACAAATTTTGTCTTCAATTTTGTTAATATAATAAAAAGCAAATTTTATCCTTAATTTTGTTAACAAGTTTTATCTTTGAATTTGTTAACATAATAAGATGTAAATTTTTATCTTCATTCTGGTTACAAATTGAATAACAAGTTTTCACCTTTATTTTTGTTTACAAATTAAAAGACAAATTGTTACATTTATTTTGTGAATATAATAAAAGGGCAAGTTTAATCTTTATCTTATTCATAAAATAAAATGCAAGTTTTAAATCTTTATTTTCATTAACAAATAAAAATAAAGATGAGACCTTTATTGTGATTCATCAAAAGTACACCAAATCATATATTATGTTGTTTATGTTAATATAGTTGTAATGACACAATTCACATTGTTGTGTTAATATTAGTTGAGACGACACAAAACTTATTGTTATGTTAATATTAGTTGAGACGACACAAAACTTATTGTTGTGTTAATATTAGTTGAAACGACACAAAACTTATCGTTGTGTTAATATTAGTGGAAATGACACAAAACCCCTCGTTGTGTAAATTTTGGTCATCGTTTTGTTAATTTTAGTTGTAATGGTACAAACCATTGTTATGTTAATTTTTAGTTGTAATGACACAAAATCATTGGCATATTAATCTTGTTGAAATGACACCAAATACCATCGTCATGTGAATATAGTTGAAATGAATCAAACCTTGACATTAGAAATTATATTTATATTAGAAATATTGACACTAGAAAAGACGTCTACATTAGAAATAAAATCCACCTTTTTTTTATTTGCATTTTACAATGCAAATATCACATAGAAAGATAAATTAACTTTCTAATCGAATTTTCTAATGTAAAGGAATAAAAGAGTTAACATTGATTTTCTAATGTAAGGGAATAAAAGAGTTAACATTTACATTTTCAATGTAAAGCAATAAAAGAGTTAACATTTACATTTTCAATGTAAAGAAATAAAAGAGTTAACATTTACATTTCCAATGTAAAAGAAATAAAAAGAAATCATGGCTTATGGTCATATTTGATACATAAAAAGAATGGACTAGAAAATGTATATTTTCATACATTAAAGAAAAAGAGTTAAAAATGTATATTTTGTTTTGCATTTAGAGTAATAAACAAAAACTATCATTTTGTTTACATTGAAAAAGAATTGAACAAAACATTCATTTTTGGTCAATATAAAGTTATTTAACCAAATAAATCACTTTTGTCAATTTACAGTAGTTAAACCAAATTATTCACTTTTGTTATTTTACACTAATTGAAACAAAAATATGATTTAAAGAGTTGCTATTTGTTTGCAACTTTTAGATGCAAACAAATATTACATTTTTTATTTGTATTTAAGTTAGAAAAAGAAATACACACTTGTGTTTGTAAATATAGTTGCAAACAAAACATTTAATAAGGGTTATATTTTATTTGCATATTTAGATGCAAACAATCATCGTAGTTAAAAGATTATATTTTTATTTGCATTCTCTATTGCAAATAAAACACGAAATCACAAAGGTACATTGTTATCTACACTTTGGTTGTTATAAAAACGACAACATTAAAGGATTACATTTTTAATGTAATATAAAGATTACATCTTATACAATATATAAGAATATCATTTTTTAGGTAAAATGAATAAATATAAACTAAAATATAGGAAAGCATAAATTAATTATTTACATTTAGAGTAGATAAAACATAGAATAAAAAAGAAAGTAAAACATTTATTTACAAATAGGTAAATAAATAAAGAAATAATATGCGTAACCCGAGGTTGGATTGAGTTGTGATGTAAACCTGCCCGGACCCGCCCGGCTGTCCAGTAATCACAACAATACCTATCCAATGTGAGAGGTTAAAGCATATTCTAATTTTCTAAATTTACATTTCATATATGTAAATTTCTTCAAAATATTTAGTGTAAATAATAAAACATGGACAAAGGAAGACATATATATATATATTTACATGAGATAAATAAGAGATTAAATAAATTACATTTTTATATGTAATTAAAGGAATATGTTTTACACTGTAAAGAAAATTACATTTATATGTAATTAAGATTATAAGAAATAAAATTACGTTTTTATGTAATTAAGATTATAAGGAAGAAATTCACATTTTATGTAATTAAGAATAAATAGGAAATATAGAACAAATATGTGAATTAAAATTTATTTACATTTTCCTGTGTAAATAAAAAGAATAAAAATAATAGTTATGTGAATAAGTATTTATTTACATTTTCTTATGTAAATAAAAAAAGATTAAAAGAATAATTATATGAATAGGATTTATTTATCTTTTTCTTATGTAAATAAAAAGAACCAATTTGTAAATGGTAATTATTTACATTTTCTTATGTAAATAATAAAAAGAAAGGTTAGAAAAGAATTAACATAAAGGAACTAAAGAAATACAATTATTTACATTTACTATGTAAATAGGATTGGCAAAGGAAATTGAAACTATTTATTTACAAATAGTGTAAATAAATATGAATAAGAAATTAGATACATTTATTTACAATTAATGTAAATAAATATAGCAAAAGTAAAAGTAAAACATTTATTTGCATTTAGGTAAATAAATAAGAAAAAGATAAGAATATATTTATTTACATTTAGGTAAATAAATAGGATAAGAAAATGAATATGATTGATTTACAGTTAGTGTAAATGAATAAAAAAATATAGGAGGAATATAATTTATTTACATATAGGTAAATAAAACAAAATGTAGAAAAAGTATGATTTATTTACATTTAGTGTAAATAAAACAGAGTAAAATAAAAGCGATATTTTTATCATCATTTAAGATGCGATAAAAGTATAGACGATAATAGTTGAAATCGCCAAACGATTTATATTTATATATATAAATATAAATTATATCTTAAATGAAACGCGCGCAACAGTTCGCGTATCGGTAATCGTAACTTCAAACGGTTATACCGAAAGATCCGACCGTCAGATTTTCCCAAAACTGGAACCGTTAGGACCGCTTTGGGAAGATCTTTCCAACGATATAGACTTCGTCAAAATCCAACGGTTAGATTTCAAGACATGTGCAAATCAAATTTGGTTGAAAACAGCGCCAGGGTCGCCCATTGACCCGAAGCGTCGTTAAAATTAATTTAGGCTATTTTTATATATAAATAAAAATAGCGATAGGTCGTTATCAAATATTAATAACGATATGAAATGATTTCAAATTATATACTTATGCGAGAATCATTTGAAAATACCGAGTTCAATCTCATTTCAAATGATTTATACGACATTCTATGTCGAAGATTTAAAGATGGTGATTGAAGACCGACGATCTTCACATCGAATGGATGCGTTGCTGTAACGACCCGCGTTTTCGACCATTTGAATATGAATATTTAAAAATTGGTTTTAAATATTTTATTTGGAATATAAATGGATTCTTATATTTAAATCACTATTTAAAACGAAGTTGAACAATATATATTCATATATAAAATAAAACGAGCTCAGAACAGCGCTGCATTTCGAAAAATGGGATTTTGAATTTCAACTGGGTATCCAGAGTCCGTTTTAAATCGGATTTCTGTGAAACAAGAAACGTACGGAGCTAGTGAAGTATATTTTTCTAGTGGAAGAGAAAAATCGGGATTTCGTCGTGTAGATTGAAAGTTATGCCCAAATCAATTTGGAAGAAAAGCAGCAGCGTATTCGTTTTTGGCCGTAACGGTTTATTTGAAATAACTACGTACCGGATTCGAATTTGGACAAGGTTCTTTTGAGGCGTAGTTTTAATTTAATTGTTAGAATTTTACTGTAATTTTTAATTAATTAAATATGCAACTTTTTATTTGGAGTATTTTGCACCCTTAAGCAGCGAATTTGGGTTTTCACAATATAAGTCAATCTACCGGTATTATTACATTTTTGGGACCAGAGCACATCACTCATTTAAATGGTATTTTTGTTTCAGTCCATAACTGTCCCTACGTGAAAAGAATATTTCATAGTGGGGTACGCTATGTTTTTAACTTAAAACAAACTAAACTGAATGGTTAACTGGTCAAACGGACTCGAAATTCAACGAAACAAGTTTCATACGAAACCTTAGGAAGAGGTCTAGTGAAACGTTAAGACCTCATATTTTTAGGATTTTTTCTGTAATTTTAAGGAATTATTGCTCGGTGTTTTTCATCGATATTTTCTAAAGGATTTTCACAAACGACCTCGGAATTCGACGAAACTTGTCCCATTGGATCCGGAACATGTTTTTATGTTAGAAATAAGTGTCTTTATCTCAACCGAAGCTCGTATGAAGTGTTTTTTTTTCACGATTTCTCACAACGAAGTTTAGCGCATTAAAATATTATTAAATCTATCCCATTAAAGGTCACCTTTATTTTTGCCTTCTCTTTTAGTTACGTAAGTGGCCTCTTGGTCCAAACTTTTCTTTTACTTGCGTACCCATACTTTGTGACTTTGCACCAAACTTTTCATTTTTCTTGTTCTGAAGCCTGCGCCCCAAATTTTACTATTGCCTTGGGTACCAAACAATTGTTTTACGTGCGCACCAATCCATCCCAACGCCTTGATGCCCAAGTTTTTGAAAACCACACCCACGCAACAGCTAGCTGTACCCTATTGCAAACCTATCTAAGAACCTTGACGCTCACGGCTCTTTCTATTATAAATATTGCTGCTCCATCATTTTTGTCCGTTGCTCCAGTAACAGTGAACGAACCCATCCTCCTCAGTGAAAACAAATGAACGAAAACCAACAAACAAAAAAAAAAACGAAACAACGGAACGAAGAGGGAGCAAATGGATCATGCAGGAGGTATACGAGCGTGCGGATTTGTGTTGTGGAATGTTGGCAGGAGACGTGAGGGGTGATAGCATGGAAGAAATGGATGGCATGAAGTGCAAACATTTGCTGCAGTAGTTCCAAAAAAAAAAAAAAGTAGAATAAAAAAAAAGGGGGGGGGGGGGGATTGAAAGAAAAATGAAAATGGGAGGAAGAGGCCATGCGTGAGGTATGCTGTAGGTGAAAAGAAGAAGGAAAGGTGGCTTGGCTTGATGCATGCGTTAGATCCCCAAAAAGAAAAAAAAAAAAGAATGGGAAAGGAAAACGTTGGGAAGAGATGGTGCAAGGCTACAGTAGGAGTTGGGGAAGGAGAGAAGGATTTGTAGGGTAGTGGAAGTGTTCATGCGCGGATGCATGTTTGTAAAGCTACAGGCAAACAAAAAAGTAACGCTAAGTGGGATGGAAGGACGCTGAGCACGATGTTGGAAACGTTAAAAAGGAAATGACAGGTTTAGTTTAAAGGTAATTACAAATAATTATAATTAGTAAGTTATATATTAGTCTAAGTTTAAATAAATATTGTAATAACAATATATTTTCGGTACATGAACAGAATGGCGTGCAACAAAAAGTGATAGAACCGTATGAGCGAACACTACGCTGTCGAGCTGGTTTTATGTGAACGGATGCAGTTGGAGAATCGTGAAATTTTAAACACCGGTTTAAAATTATACGATAAAAACGCATCAACCGTCAATCGACAAAATTGGTGAGTTAATTCTCACACTTCTCTGGACTACTATGATGTGATAAATCCATTTAAAAATAAATACTGTTTGATTGGCTGCATTGGTTGCTTATGGTCGATTAACTGGTTGCTATTTGTTGCCGGTAATTTATTTATTTATTTAAATTATAATGTTATAACCATCTGTGATGCAGAGAAGGACAGGCTGGAGGGATCCGACCGGATTCCTCAAAATAATGTGTGTGTTGTTTATTTTTATACTGGTTGCACATGAACTGTTTGAACCCCAATTGACATCAAAACCTATTGACTGTTGATGGTTGAATTGATGTGACCGTTGATGTGATTTTAATCAGTCGACAGTGGTTAGCAGTGAGGGTTTAAATCTATAGTTTTCAAAACATCGTTTTGCCGTCAGGCGAACAAACGCAGTTTCAAGTTATAAAATTTATTTTTTAACTGAATTAAATCTTTGGGGTTTATTTTATTTTATTTTTAATGAATAAGAAGTTTTATAAAAATATTTATAATTAGAATCATGTTTTACAAACATGATTATTTATAAGTTATACAATGAATTTTTACGCTATTTACGAACAGAAAAGTAAGGAGCTAGTATATGAATCAGTAAACTAAATAAATGTTTATACAATAAGCAAAGTGATGTTTTTAAATAAATTAAAGTATTTATTTATGTTATATGGAAAAATGTTTATAATTTTCCTTATATGTTTATAATCAGTTTTAATAGAGATTTTTAATACTGCAGTCGAAGCTAACATACAGTTAGTGAAAAGAAATATTTGCTTTTACAAAACAATTAACCGATGTTTTAAATTAATTAAGTTATTTAATTAATTTAAGAAGAGAAATTGAATAGAAGTCAGTTAGCCGCTTAACTGAGGGTTATGGTTGGCAGGAACCAACTGTTTATCCTGTTATTTATGAACTGCAATCATTCATGAACTGCAGTCAGGAACTAACCTACGGGTTAGTGAAATGAAATAATTGTTTTTTTTATAATCAAATAACTGATGTTTTAAATTTATTAAGTTATTTAATAAATTTAAGGAAGAAATGATAACGTAAATCAGTTAATGGTTAACTGATATGTACGGTTGGCGAAAATCAACCGTTTAAAGTTGGAATTTGACGATTGTATCAATTTGTTTTAAATTGATCAAATCAAAGGGATTGACCTTTAAAAGACTTGAAATTTCCTTTAAAATAAATATAAGTTATGGGTAGATTAGTATGAAAGGGATTTGAATTTATTTCAAATCGTATAAACAAGATTTGTAAATATGGGTGCAACCTAAGGCGTACATTCCAATCAGAGTTTTGCTCAATTAAGAAAAAGAAATTAATATGAAAAGTGGGTTTTCAAATGAAAGAAAATGGTTTATAAAACCAAGATAAATGGAAATGGGAATAACATATTAGATTATTGAGATGGTTTGACATTGGTTTTAAATTATAAGCTTTTATCTATCTTGAGATAAGAACGTTGTCGATCAAGGTCTGAGAGGTAATTGGAATACCCCAACTTGAACGGCTCCGCTATTATCGAGAGATGATATTTGTTTGTAATGTATAGAGAAGTGATTATCGAGATGTTTTGCGATAAATGGAATTTATCATTTATTTAAAACAAACCTTTAAAAATGGATTAGCAATCGAAAGGAATTGAATCTAATTCAAATCGTATAAACGAGTATGAAAAAGGGGTTTTACCCAAAACAAGGATTTTAAAACAAGCGTTCACCTGGGAACGAAATTAGGCGAAGTGGTTTAATCGTAAAGAGATGTTGGTAATTAAATATTTGTCGTTGATTAAATAAGGATATAACAATATGGAAATAATAAAGGAAAAGAGAAAGTGGATTTATTGAACTATAACCATGATTTCAAATCAAAGAGAAAGTAAAAAGGGTTTTGAGGTAATTATACGATGTTAACGACCAAAGAGGAAATAAAAACTGATTTATAAAATATGGCAATATTTCCAAACAAAGGAAATGAAAAAAAGAGCTTGGTAAATATGTTGTTCTAAAGCGAGTAGCGAGTAATGTTTTCAAGTAATGAAACCCATAAGAGTTTTGTTAAGATAAATTTATGAAGTCGATTATAAGAAATCGATAAATTGGTTTTATGAGATATTTCATATAAAGGACCTGAGCTGCCAGTTCACTGAGATACACTGTTATGATTTGATAGTTAAATCACCGACTATCAAAGTTTGGCCTTTTATCGATTGTTGGTACGGAAAGACCGGGATCGAATTTATATTCGAAAACCATTCCGACCAGCAAATACGTAACGTCGAAGATATCAGAAGATGGTCGAGATGGAGCATTGAAGACCGTTGATCTTCATGAGCGGAAGAACTACTCATTGGATTTCTAGAGGTCGCTCCCGAAGATATTTTGACTTGTGATTCTGTCGTGATTGAAATCTTCGGATTGCAAGGACTTCTCGCTACTGATCTATAGGGTGATACCTAGGATGCGGTAGGAGAGTGCCTTCGGTTCATCCTGTTCCTGGGTGACTTGTATGTATGGGTGTCTGACAGAGTATTTCCAAAAAGGTCATGTACATTGATTTCTCCAGCCGTACCAAGAGTGGAAGCAGAGAAGGAAACTTCTTTAGCTGACACGTAATGTATTGTTGTAGACGTCAATTAAGTGATTTCGATGGATCTGACAATGTGGCATTCGAAGTGAATCTAATGTGATGGTAAAGCGTAGCCTCAAGCCTCATCAACCGAGAAATGACAAAAATCGGGCAGGCATCATGGCTATGTGGGTCGCTCCCATTAGGATGTATAATCACCTATCTAGAGAAATTCCTTTTGCTTCTTGTATCTATCGATGCTGTCCCTTTTCGGGAGACGGTGGTTTGAGCCCAACCGTCGGTGATATACATTCGATACACTCAAGCGAAATGAGTGGTCGGTCATGTGTGGGCCGGGTTGCAAGACGTTCTTGTTGAACCCAGTGTATTCGCCTCTAGAGATACACGTTCGGAAGGTGGACCCATACCTTGTCAAGTTGGAATCCAATATCCAATAAGCGCCCGCGGTTTTGGTTTGTATACTATATATGGGGAGCGTGAGATGCAAGCGTTCCTCTAAATTGATATTTACTTGTATTTAGACACTATGATAATATCAGAAAAGGATATTGATTTCAGAAACGTTTTGGGTTATAGTAAGGTAAAAACCGTCCGTGTTTATGTGTGGAATGGTCTTACTATTATCCTTTTATTTCAGAAAGGATTTTAAAAAGTTAAACAAGTTATGTGTGCTGTGAATTTATTACTGAAAGTATTCCAGACTGACCCGGTGTGTTTTTGTTTTAAATCAAATGTGCTCGGGTCAGACCAAGCATATTTACAGGTTAGGTTCCGCTACAAGTTTCAGAGTGGAAGCAGGAGGGTTCACCGTTAGTTATACAAGTATTTCCGCTGTGATTGATGTATGTTTACTCTGATAAATGGTATGTATATATACAGTCTTCTTTTCAAAGAGATTTGTTATATTATATTTACTCGTTCCGCTGTGAGATTCTGATGTGTTCTTCTTCTTTCTTCTATTCTAAATTTCTTTCTTCCTATTTCTCATCCTCTAACTTCTTTCTATTAACAGTTAGGGATTCGATACTTGGATTTTTGACAAGTAATACAGGATTAAGTATTGTTGTTGGAAATTCGAGCGTCGAATTTTCCCGGGCCGTTACAGTTGGTATCAGAGCTATTGGTTTAGTGATAACCTTGGCTCTGTGGCGTAACTCGATAGAGATGGGGTTAGTAATACCCTAGATTGAGTTAAGTGTGTATATATTTGAGAGCGCGTATTTGAAAATTATTTTACAATTATTTTATCTAGTTTTGCCCGGATTATATTTTATATAAATATATTTTTCTAAAATGATTGTGAAAATGGATTTGTTTGAGTAAGTTGAATAAGAATCCAATTTGGGATATTAAATTGAAGTAAAGATTTTACTTGTGAAATCAAGGAAATGGAAATTGGATGGAATTAATCCAATATAAATTAAATGAATGTGAAAACAAAGTAAAAGCAAACGAGAAATATTAACCAAAATGGTTTTGTTGAATTGAATGCCTTGGTTGTTGTTTGATATTGGATGGAGTGTATAAAATTCACCAATTGTTGGTTGAAACCAATCTGAATTGATCAAGTAAAGGAATTAAACCAAGATTAATTTGAATGGATGTTTAAAATAAATGGATTGCTAAGTCCATCAGAGTTGAATAAAGTGATGTGGTTATTTCCAATTGTTGGAATTGGATGATGTGGATGATATTTGGATCAAATTGACTTTGGTTTGAATACTAATGGATTTTATTCGAGTTGAGTACAGGTACAAAGTTAATCCAAGAAAAACTCTGGAGAAATTTTGAATCTAGTTTGGTATGCTAGTCGAGTAAGCAAACACATATATCGCTAATCGCGTAATAGCGCTCGCAAAAAAAGGTACGCCTACGCAAAATATAAAATTTTGGTTTTATTTGGGTTTTGAGTTTGGATTTTGGATTTTTCTGACCCTGTTGGTCAATATATAGATATTTCTTGAACCTGCGATATTGCAGTTGTCCCTTCGTACAGGGGAGACTCTGCTGGAATTTTTCCAGAATTTAAGGTGTTAGAATATTTTTGAAATTTTTAGAAGGTTTCGTTATTTGAAATAATTTGGTTTTAAAACCCAGTTGGATTAGATTTGAAAATAAAAACGGAGTTTAATTAAATATATTTTCGTAAAGATAACGAGTTTGACACCTTCTTCTACCTTAGCAATTTCGAGGACGAAATTATTTTAAGGGGGGAAGAATGTAACGACCCGCGTTTTCGACCATTTGAATATGAATATTTAAAAATTGGTTTTAAATATTTTATTTGGAATATAAATGGATTCTTATATTTAAATCGCTATTTAAAACGAAGTTGAACAATATATATTCATATATAAAATAAAACGAGCTCAGAACAGCGCTGCAGTTCGAAAAATGGGATTTTGAATTTCAACTGGGTATCCAGAGTCCGTTTTAAATCGGATTTCTGTGAAACAAGAAACGTACGGAGCTAGTGAAGTATATTTTTCTAGTGGAAGAGAAAAATCGGGATTTCGTCGTGTAGATTGAAAGTTATGCCCAAATCAATTTGGAAGAAAAGCAGCAGCGTATTCGTTTTTGGCCGTAACGGTTTATTTGAAATAACTACGTACCGGATTCGAATTTGGACAAGGTTCTTTTGAGGCGTAGTTATAATTTAATTTTTAGAATTTTACTGTAATTTTTAATTAATTAAATATGCAACTTTTTATTTGGAGTATTTTGCACCCTTAAGCAGCGAATTTGGGTTTTCACAATATAAGTCAATCTACCGGTATTATTACATTTTTGGGACCAGAGCACATCACTCATTTAAATGGTATTTTTGTTTCTGTCCATAACTGTCCCTACGTGAAAAGAATATTTCATAGTGGGGTACGCCATGTTTTTAACTTAAAACAAACTAAACTGAATGGTTAACTGGTCAAACGGACTCGAAATTCAACGAAACAAGTTTCATACGAAACCTTAGGAAGAGGTCTAGTGAAACGTCAAGACCTCATATTTTTAGGATTTTTTCTGTAATTTTAAGGAATTATTGCTCGGTGTTTTTCATCGATATTTTCTAAAGGATTTTCACAAACGACCTCGGAATTCGACGAAACTTGTCCCATTGGATCCGGAACATGTTTTTATGTTAGGAATAAGTGTCTTTATCTCAACCGAAGCTCGTATGAAGTGTTTTTTTTTCACGATTTCTCACAACGAATTTAAGCGCATTAAAATATTATTAAATCTATCCCATTAAAGGTCACCTTTATTTTTGCCTTCTCTTTTAGTTACGTAAGTGGCCTCTTGGTCCAAACTTTTCTTTTACTTGCGTACCCATACTTTGTGACTTTGCACCAAACTTTTCATTTTTCTTGTTCTGAAGCCTGCGCCCCAAATTTTACTATTGCCTTGGGTACCAAACAATTGTTTTACGTGCGCACCAATCCATCCCAACGCCTTGATGCCCAAGTTTTTGAAAACCACACCCATGCAACAGCTAGCTGTACCCTATTGCAAACCTATCTAAGAACCTTGACGCTCACGGCTCTTTCTATTATAAATATTGCTGCTCCATCATTTTTGTCCCTTGCTCCAGTAACAGTGAACGAACCCATCCTCCTCAGTGAAAACAAATGAACGAAAACCAACAAAAAAAAAAAAAACGAAACAATGGAACGAAGAGGGAGCAAATGGATCATGCAGGAGGTATACGAGCATGCGGATTTGTGTTGTGGAATGTTGGCAGGAGACGTGAGGGGTGATAGCATGGAAGAAATGGATGGCATGAAGTGCAAACATTTGCTGCAGTAGTTCCAAAAAAAAAAAAAAAAGTAGAATATAAAAAAAAAGGGGGGGATTGAAAGAAAAACGAAAATGGGAGGAAGAGGCCATGCGTGAGGTATGCTGTAGGTGAAAAGAAGAAGGAAAGGTGTCTTGGCTTGATGCATGCGTTAGATCCCCAAAAAGAAAGAAAAAAAAAAGAATGGGAAAGGAAAACGTTGGGAAGAGATGGTGCAAGGCTACAGTAGGAGTTGGGGAAGGAGAGAAGGATTTGTAGGGTAGTGGAAGTGTTCATGCGTGGATGCATGTTTGTAAAGCTACAGGCAAACAAAAAAGTAACGCTAAGTGGGATGGAAGGACGCTGAGCATGATGTTGGAAACGTTAAAAAGGAAATGACAGGTTTAGTTTAAAGGTAATTACAAATAATTATAATTAGTAAGTTATATATTAGTCTAAGTTTAAATAAATATTTTAATAACAATATATTTTCGGTACATGAACAGAATGGCATGCAACAAAAAGTGATAGAACCGTATGAGCGAACACTACGCTGTCGAGCTGGTTTTATGTGAACGGATGCAGTTGGAGAATCGTGAAATTTTAAACACCGGTTTAAAATTATACGATAAAAACGCATCAACCGTCAATCGACAAAATTGGTGAGTTAATTCTCACATTTCTCTGGACTACTATGATGTGATAAATCCATTTAAAAATAAATACTGTTTGATAGGCTGCATTGTTTGCTTATGGTCGATTAACTGGTTGCTATTTGTTGCCGTTAATTTATTTATTTATTTAAATTATAATGTTATAACCATCTGTGATGCAGAGAAGGACAGGCTGGAGGGATCCGACCGGATTCCTCAAAATAATGTGTGTGTTGTTTATTTTTATACTGGTTGCACATGAACTGTTTGAACCCCAATTGACATCAAAACCTATTGACTGTTGATGGTTGAATTGATGTGACCGTTGATGTGATTTTAATCAGTCGACAGTGGTTGGCAGTGAGGGTTTAAATCTATAGTTTTCAAAACATCGTTTTGCCGTCAGGCGAACAAACGCAGTTTCAAGTTATAAAATTTATTTTTTAACTGAATTAAATCTTTGGGGTTTATTTTATTTTATTTTTAATGAATAAGAAGTTTTATAAAAATATTTATAATTAGAATCATGTTTTACAAACATGATTATTTATAAGTTATACAATGAATTTTTACGCTATTTACGAACAGAAAAGTAAGGAGCTAGTATATGAATCAGTAAACTAAATAAATGTTTATACAATAAGCAAAGTGATGTTTTTATATAAATTAAAGTATTTATTTATGTTATATGGAAAAATGTTTATAATTTTCCTTATATGTTTATAATCAGTTTTAATAGAGATTTTTAATACTGCAGTCGAAGCTAACATACAGTTAGTGAAAAGAAATATTTGTTTTTACAAAACAATTAACCGATGTTTTAAATTAATTAAGTTATTTAATTAATTTAAGAAGAGAAATTGAATAGAAGTCAGTTAGCCGCTTAACTGAGGGTTATGGTTGGCAGGAACCAACTGTTTATCCTGTTATTTATGAACTGCAATCATTCATGAACTGCAGTCAGGAACTAACCTACGGGTTAGTGAAATGAAATAATTGTTTTTTTTATAATCAAATAACTGATGTTTTAAATTTATTAAGTTATTTAATAAATTTAAGGAAGAAATGATAACGTAAATCAGTTAATGGTTAACTGATATGTACGGTTGGCGAAAATCAACCGTTTAAAGTTGGAATTTGACGATTGTATCAATTTGTTTTAAATTGATCAAATCAAAGGGATTGACCTTTAAAAGACTTGAAATTTCCTTTAAAATAAATATAAGTTATGGGTAGATTAGTATGAAAGGGATTTGAATTTATTTCAAATCGTATAAACAAGATTTGTAAATATGGGTGCAACCTAATGCGTACATTCCAATCAGAGTTTTGCTCAATTAAGAAAAAGAAATTAATATGAAAAGTGGGTTTTCAAATGAAAGAAAATGGTTTATAAAACCAAGATAAATGGAAATGGGAATAACATATTAGATTATTGAGATGGTTTGACATTGGTTTTAAATTATAAGCTTTTATCTATCTTGAGATAAGAACGTTGTCGATCAAGGTCTGAGAGGTAATTGGAATACCCCAACTTGAACGGCTCCGCTATTATCGAGAGATGATATTTGTTTGTAATGTATAGAGAAGTGATTATCGAGATGTTTTGCGATAAATGGAATTTATCATTTATTTAAAACAAACCTTTAAAAATGGATTAGCAATCGAAAGGAATTGAATCTAATTCAAATCGTATAAACGAGTATGAAAAAGGGGTTTTACCCAAAACAAGGATTTTAAAACAAGCGTTCACCTGGGAACGAAATTAGGCGAAGTGGTTTAATCTTAAAGAGATTTTGGTAATTAAATATTTGTCTTTGATTAAATAAGGATATAACAATATGGAAATAATAAAGGAAAAGAGAAAGTGGATTTATTGAACTATAACCATGATTTCAAATCAAAGAGAAAGTAAAAAGGGTTTTGAGGTAATTATACGATGTTAACGACCAAAGAGGAAATAAAAACTGATTTATAAAATATGGCAATATTTCCAAACAAAGGAAATGAAAAAAAGAGCTTGGTAAATATGTTGTTCTAAAGCGAGTAGCGAGTAATGTTTTCAAGTAACGAAACCCATAAGAGTTTTGTTAAGATAAAGTTATGAAGTCGATTATAAGAAATCGATAAATTGGTTTTATGAGATATTTCATATAAAGGACCTGAGCTGCCAGTTCACTGAGATACACTGTTATGATTTGATAGTTAAATCACCGACTATCAAAGTTTGGCCTTTTATCGATTGTTGGTACGGAAAGACCGGGATCGAATTTATATTCGAAAACCATTCCGACCAGCAAATACGTAACGTCGAAGATATCAGAAGATGGTCGAGATGGAGCATTGAAGACCGTTGATCTTCATGAGCGGAAGAACTACTCGTTGGATTTCTAAAGGTCGCTCCCGAAGATATTTTGACTTGTGATTCTGTCGTGATTGAAATCTTCGGATTGCAAGGACTTCTCGCTACTGATATATAGGGTGATACCTAGGATGCGGTAGGAGAGTGCCTTCGGTTCATCCTGTTCCTGGGTGACTTGTATGTATGGGTGTCTGACAGAGTATTTCCAGAAAGGTCATGTACATTGATTTCTCCAGCCGTACCAAGAGTGGAAGCAGAGAAGGAAACTTCTTTAGCTGACACGTAATGTATTGTTGTAGACGTCAATTAAGTGATTTCGATGGATCTGACAATGTGGCATTCGAAGTGAATCTAATGTGATGGTAAAGCGTAGCCTCAAGCCTCATCAACCGGGAAATGACAAAAATCGGGCAGGCATCATGGCTATGTGGGTCGCTCCCATTAGGATGTATAATCACCTATCTAGAGAAATTCCTTTTGCTTCTTGTATCTATCGATGCTGTCCCTTTTCGGGAGACGGTGGTTTGAGCCCAACCATCGGTGATATACATTCGATACACTCAAGCGAAATGAGTGGTCGGTCATGTGTGGGCCGGGTTGCAAGACGTTCTTGTTGAACCCAGTGTATTCGCCTCTAGAGATACACGTTCGGAAGGTGGACCCATACCTTGTCAAGTTGGAATCCAATATCCAATAAGCGCCCGCGGTTTTGGTTTGTATACTATATATGGGGAGCGTGAGATGCAAGCGTTCCTCTAAATTGATATTTACTTGTATTTAGACACTATGATAATATCAGAAAAGGATATTGATTTCAGAAACGTTTTGGGTTATAGTAAGGTAAAAACCGTCCGTGTTTATGTGTGGACTGGTCTTACTATTATCCTTTTATTTCAGAAAGGATTTTAAAATGTTAAACAAGTTGTGTGTGCTGTGAATTTATTACTGAAAGTATTCCAGACTGACCCGGTGTGTTTTTGTTTTAAATCAAATGTGCTCGGGTCAGACCAAGCATATTTACAGGTTAGGTTCCGCTACAAGTTTCAGAGTGGAAGCAGGAGGGTTCACCGTTAGTTATACAAGTATTTCCGCTGTGATTGATGTATGTTTACTCTGATAAATGATATGTATATATACAGTTTTCTTTTCAAAGAGATTTGTTATATTATATTTACTCGTTCCGCTGTGAGATTCTGATGTGTTCTTCTTCTTTCTTCTATTCTAAATTTCTTTCTTCCTATTTCTCATCCTCTAACTTCTTTCTATTAACAGTTTGGGGTTCGATACTTGGATTTTTGACAAGTAATACAGGATTAAGTATTGTTGTTGGAAATTCGAGCGTCGAATTTTCCCGGGCCGTTACAGTTGCTATTGAGACCCATGAGAGGAGTAGCTACCTTGAGAGGGCTTCAGTGGTGGCCATTCAGACGTAGTGTTGATTTGTACGGATTAGACTTTCGTTCAGACCCAGAGCATAAGTATAAATGTATTGTATGTCTGACGTTGTAGTCCTTTATACTATATTCGTTGATCTCTTTTAATATATATCTGTTTGGTGGTTATCACCCTTCTCTGAGACTTACGAGCTTAGAGGTTATGTATTGGCAGAAATCAATGGTATGGTATGGACTGACAATGTGGCATGCTAAGATGCATTGATCAAGGCTTTTGTTGAAAAGCAGGCCTTGTGGAAGATGATCAAAGCACGACCTGTTTAGGCGTAGCTTTGTGTATAGCGTGACTTCGCGAACCTCACACCCCGGTATGAGTCAAAAATGGGATACGGACCGTAGGGAGTGCACACGTTTCTTTCTAGCTAGAGTGATGTCAGGGACCTACCAGCGCTGACATTTTACTTATGTGGATGATGGATTTTGAGGCGCCTCGGATTTTTATAAGCCGGTAGTGGTCATACTATAGGTCCAAAGGGACCGGGAAACGTGTGTTCAGGCATAACCAATCCACTGCCCATAGGCAGGGACCGGCCCTACCGCTTCCAAGGGTTGACCATAGGTGTGATCCTGAGACATTTGCTAGAGTGTCTCGAATCGGAGAGGATCTTGCCCCTAGCCTCGACTCATGATGGAATCCAAATTTCCAATACGCCCTTGCGGTTTTGATTTTAGAACTAGTATCGGCGACATAGTAGGATGGGGTACTATGCCGTCTAGGAATAATACTTATGATTAAAATGTTTTCATTAAAACATATATACACTAGTAGTAATCCGTTTTACGTATTTAGCATCTTTTGACCATTATAAGGTAAAACCCTATCCTCTGGTGTGCGTTGCATTGTGTGATGGGACTTGGGTCTTATAATGGTTTCATTTTTCCAAAAAGACATTGCGTTATTTCTCGATTTACTTTAGTTTATACACTGGAAATCCATAGGAGTAAACCCGTTCTACTTTAGCGGCGTGGTCCTATGATTAGCCTTCTTCTTAGTTAAATTATTTAGAATTCTCACACCAGTCCCATGACTGACCTGTAGTTTGTTTCACTTTGCAAACTCGGGTGCCCTCTTTTCTACACGGGCAGTCGAGTAGCTTTTTGCAGATATCTCTCTTTTTAGCAGGATTCTGGATCGAAGCCTAAAGCTGTGTCCAGAGCTTAGTAGTCTTCCGCTGTTTATTGTATTTTGTTTAATGTATTAAATCTGTTGTAATTTAATCTTCCGCTGTAATTTAATTTCAATGTACTCTGATATTCTGTACTCTGATGTTGCATTAGTATGATGTAATAAAAGTCTGCTGTTAATTGTTCTAATGTTTTGTATTCCCAAAGTTAAAGTATTCGAAGATTTCCAACCTTTGGGTCAGACCTGTGTGGTTTATGGTCGATTCAAAGAGCGGGAATTTTCGGGGCTGTTACAATTGGTATCGGAGCTCTGGTTAGCTCAAATCTTTGGGGTACAACTCGTTAGAACTGAACAAAAGACTCATCAGAGATTGGATTAGTAATGTCCAATAAGAATACTCATTAGAGATAGTATCAGCAGTATCCTAGAATGAGAAAACTCATTAGAGATGGGGTTAGCAATGCCCTAGAATGAGTTCAGAATGATAAGTATATAATTAACGTATTTTGATTATATATAAAATCCTATTTCAGAAAATAAGATTTTTAAATATATAAAAGTATATATATATATATTTTGCAAGTTAGCCAACAAATGAAATTAATAAAAGTAAAATTAAAATTTGGTTAAATAATTATACAACTTTTAACCTAGTTCCTTTTCGAGGACGAAAAGATTTTAAGTGGGGGCGATTGTAACAACCCGGATTTTCGGGGCCAATTTAAAATTTTTAATTTAGAAATTTTAAAGGAAATTTATATTTAAAATAATATATATATAAAATAATAATGGCTAAGAATTTATTTTAATCAAAAATAAAACAAATAAATTTATTTAATTATATAAGGAGTTTAAATTTTAATTTTAAACTTTAATTTAATATATATAATTCACTTTAGAAGCAGAATGGGGATGACCCATAAAAATTTAACTATGTTTAACTCGGTTTTCGACGAAACCACTTTTGTTGGAACCGGAATGTCAATATTTTGCTAAGTTTAATTTTCCAGAATTTTTAAAGCTAATATGTGAGCGTGGCGAGAGAAACTGTGTTTTATTCAATTACAGTTAAATTTAATCAACTTAAAAATAGCCATTTTTCAAACTGTAACGACCCGGATTTTCAGAGACTTTGGTTATCGACATAAGCTCGATGTCGATAACCAAAACATCGAAAAATCCCTGTAATTAATGAAAGAATTTAGAGGGTGAGGAAAGATAAGATAGAAACTTATAGAATAGAAGAAGAAGAAGAACATCATCATCAGAGTAACACGAATCTCACAACGGAACGAATAACATATAATAGATAACATAACTTTGAAATATAACAGTTATGTATACAATAGCACTTATCAGAGTACAGCACTTACAACAACAGCGGAAATAATAATAGCTATAGAATCCCGAAGCCTCCTGTTCCAAGCTCTCCAAGTGTATCTGTAAAATCCCGACTACTTGACTGCCCGTACAAATTTAGGCACCCAAGAGTTTAGGGAAAACAACAAAGTAAACTCCGGGTCAGTCATGGGACTGGTATGAGTAAAACAGTTTAAAACAGTATGAACAAGTAAACGAGATCTCATAAGACCACGCCGTATAACGGAACGGGTTTTTCCCTTATGAGAATCCAAAATATCTTTATATCAAAAACCTTTTGATATTATAATAATGTCTATCAACCACAGTATATATAATCATCTAGCAGAAACGCTTTCATCTCACGTTCTACATATATAGTATACAATCAAAACCGCTAGCACGTATTGGGTAATTGGATTTCCAACTATGACAAGGTATGGAACCACCTTCCGATCAGTGTACTCTAGGAACGATACACTGGAGTTCAACAAGAACATCTTGTAACTCAGCCACACATGACCGACCACTCATTTTGCTTGAGTGTATCGAATGTATTTCACCAACGGTTGGGATCAGCAACCGTTCCCGTATATATATGGGACAGCATTGATAGATTTAAGAAACAAATGAATATTCTCTAGATAGGTGATTATACACCCTACTTCGGTGCGACCGACTTAGCCATGCTGCCTGCCCGATTTCTGTCATTTACCGGATGATGAGGCTAGAAGCTACGCTTTATCATCACATCAGATTCACTTCGAATGCCACATTGTCAAATCCATCGAAAATCACTAATTGACGCCTACAACAGTACATTACGTGTTAGCTAAAGAAGTTTCCTTCTCCGCTTCCACTCTTGGTACGGTTGAAGAAATCAAAGTACGTGACCTTTCTGGAAATACTCTGTCAGACATTCATCTTCATTCACTTAGAATTGTCACATCGTCATACCTGCCAAATCACAAATTGACTTATTCAAAAACAACACGGGTATACACCTAAGAGAAACGAATTCCTCCGCCACCAAACGTGAATACGTTTGAACAGATCAACTTAGGCGATCCATTGGATATACTCTGTTAGACCTTCGTCCATACAAGTTGTCCTGGGACTGGACAAACCGAAGGTACTATTCAGTACATCCATCTTAGGCACTGTTATCTAAGACTTATACAATAGCACTTGCATTTTACTCCGTCTTCAATTATCTTTGGCATATATGATTCGCAACGCTTATGCCAATACAGAGTGGTTCTTTGGATAATAATCCAACCGGTCTCCCCATATTAACATCGTTAAAATGGTAAAAACTCTGATAGTCGGTGATTTAACTATCAAATGAAAACATGTCCGTGTGCAAACAATGATCTTATTTCCAAACGGAAATATCGATCCAATCATCAACTATATATATATATATATATACATATATATATATATATATATATATTCGTATTTCCTTATTTTCTATATTCAGAAAATGTTCGTTATTAACACTGGAAAACATTTCCATAGCTTATTCACGCATCACTACCATTCCACAACTATTAGTCCCTAACTGTGAACTAGTAAGTGAACAATTCTCTAAGTATAAACCCCGAAGGCCGAAACCAACATCAGATCGATACTCAGAAAACCATTCAGCTTATCAATCTCTAGTCAGATTCTAATCTTGTTTAATTCTATTTGATTAACTCTTCTTCGAATAACTTATATTCGATTATCTCTATTCGAATAATTACATTCGATTAACTCCTCTCGAAAAACTAGATTCGATTAACTCCTCTTCGAATAACTTAATTCGATTAACTCCTCTTCGAATAACTTATATTCGATTAACTCCTCTTCGAATAACATATATTTGACGAACTCTATTCGAATAACTACATTCGATTAACTCCTCTCGAATAACTAGATTCGATGAACTCGACTCGACGAACCTAACTCGACTAACTTAACTTATTTAACTCAACTTGATTAACTCCTATCGAATAACTAATATTCGATTTAACTCCATTCGCTTGACTCTAGATCGCAGCGATCACAATGGTTACGCCTGATTTCCTTAGGCAACATTCGACCGCCTTAGGCTATTTACAGCCCTGCAAATTACGCTAGCAGTCGTATGAGATGGCAACTTACCCTGAATACTATGTTTGACTAACTCTATCTCAAATAACTATATTTGATTAACTCTAGTTCGTTTTAACTCTAATCGATTTACTCTAACTGATTAACTCTAACTGGTTAACCCTACTTGATTAAATCTACCTGATTACCTTTAACTGATTACCTCTATCTGGTTAACTCTAACTGATTAACTCTAACTGGTTAACTCGAACGGATTAACTCTAACTGATTAACTTTATCTGGTTAACTCTAACTGATTAACTCTATCTGGTTAACTCTAACTGATTAACTTGACTTACTTAACCCAACTGGTAAACTTGACTTACTTAACCCAACTGGCTAACTCGATTTACTTAACCCAACTGGTTAACTTGACTTACTCAACTCACTGGTTAACTCGACTTACTTAACCCAACTGGTTAACTTGACTTACTTAACTCAACTGGTTAACTTGACTTACTTAACTCAACTGGTTAACTTGACTTACTTAACTCAACTGGTTAACTCTAACTGAACTGGTTAACTCTAACTGAACTGGTTAACTCTACTGAACTGGTTAACTCTACTGAACTGGTAAACTCTACTGAACTGGTTAACTCTACTGAACTGGTTAACTCTAACTGAACTGGTTAACTCTACTGAACTGGTTAACTCTACTGAACTGGTTAACTCTACTTATTTAACCCACTGGTTAACTCTAACTGATTTACTCTAACTGGTTAACCTTAACTGTTTAACTCCTATTTGATAACGTTTATTCATTTATAAATATTTACTTTTAGTAGCGGTTCTTCACTTTATAAATGTTCTCTTTAATAACGTTACTTCACTTATACAAATGTT
This sequence comes from Allium sativum, assembly GCA_030737875.1. NCBI lineage: Eukaryota > Viridiplantae > Streptophyta > Magnoliopsida > Asparagales > Amaryllidaceae > Allium > Allium sativum. The sequence continues at coordinate 804,512,092 of CM060921.1, read as the reverse complement.
ATGTAAAATTCTATTTATTTCCCAAATAAATATTCCTTTGATTTAAATCCTATTTATTTCCCAAATAAATATTCCTTTATTCTAACAAATAAATTTCTCCTTTATTCTATTTATTCTAACAAAAAAAAATCCTTTATCATATTTAGTTTAACAAATAAGTATGTCCTTTATCCTTTCTATTTATTCAGCAAATAAATATCTCCTTTATACTTTTATTTATTTCCTAAATAAATAAATCCTTCTAAATCTTTATTTACTTCCTAAGTAAATAAATTCCTTTTAACTCTTTCAAATATATTCCTTTATATTTGCTTGTCAAATATATTTCCTTTATATCTGATTTATAAATAAATCCCTTTATATTTGTTTTCCACAAATATTTCCCTTATATTTGGTTTTCACATTTATTCTTTAAAATATTCTAGCTCCTTAAATTTCCGGGAAAATTCGCCATAACCTCCTTTGTATCGGGAGCATCGGGAAAATCCCCAAACCCGCCACACAGGCCTTTCCATTCAAAAAGAAAATGTTTTGAATTTATTTCCTTTTTAAATTATCTCCTATTTATAAATATTCCAATTTATAAATATTCCTTATTTATAAATATTCAAATTTATAAATATCTCTTATTTATAAATATTCCATTTATAAATATTATATTTTCAACATCACTTTGAAAATCCCCTTATCAACATTCGGTATGTTATGGTATTCAATCATATCAAATCACGATGTTCAATATCGTCCAAGCACATATAATTGCCCATAGATTTTATATCACATCATATAACACTATATGAAAAACAATAAAATAACTGTTGAGGAATCCAGTCGGATTCCTCCAACCTGTCTCCCTGCATCCACAGATGTTACACAATATGATCATCATCACTTTCAGTTCAATATAAATGATTCTGGTAAGCAGAATCAATATATAACTATATAACTGTTTATATATTATATATATATTTATATATATATATATAATATTTCATTAACTGACTAGCAGTTCAATCAATCAACCAACACACAGAAATCAACAAATGATTAACAGTTCTAATAATACATTATAAAAATATAACTGTTCAGAGTTGGTGAGTTTTACTCACTTTGGCAGTTCATCGTTAAAGAACGATAAACTGTTTATTTGATTTGAATCAAACAATTTATTTCGCCGTACATCCAGACGAGCTCCAATCCACTTCAAACCAATTCCAGAACGTAGATGTCATCGTTACGATTCCAATGTTTATCGATTTCGACTGATTCCATTATATTTCGGCCCATCCAATTTTCTTTGGCCCAAACCATTCTAACCCGTCAGCCCAATGGCCTTTCCCCAACTTCAAAATCCCAGCTCCGCTCAATACTTGTTCTATCCGAACTTCACCATGTTCCTTGCAGTTCTCGGATTCCCAGCAAAACCAAATAAAACTCCATTTTGCAACCCCAAACATGAGCACAGTCCCTCCAGTATACACACCATCATCAACCCCTTTTGTACACAATGAACTCCTTTAACCCATGAATCAACTCACGTCCTCCTTCAACCATAGTTCAACTGCTAACACCACTCCTCTATTCTCTTTCTGCCTCACGTTAACAACATCACCGCTGCTCCAGACATTTACAAAAACCCATGGCTGCGTTTACAAATAAATCACAGCTCCTTCTTCTGCAAATGATTTTCAAAACTAAAAATCCCCATTACACTCCAAACTCCATCACTTCGATCTGCAAATTCACGCCTACAGTTCTCCACTCAACTTGACATCCTCCCTCTACAGCAGATTAAACCCAGAAATGTACTGGTAATAACCCACTGTTGCATGCCCCAAAATACCCACAAAACTATCGCCACTTTCAGTAAGACATTAATTGAAAACAAAGTTGAACGTTAAACCTCCAAGTACATCACTTCCACGCAACTATAGGCACCCCATTCTCCTTCAATAAATCACGGAACCATTTACTGACCCCTAACTCCTTATCCGAAACCGTGAAAGCTCCAAGACCGTCATCCCCAAATCGCCAGTCCATTGCCAATCGCATCACTCAGCTGAACAGTACATCGAGCCACTTCAGAACCTCCCTGCCTGCTACTGACGCCATCGACAACCAACGAACCCTACTGAGTTCGAATTCCCCAACACATACATGAGCGCGACGCCCCTACCACGAGAAGATCAATCAGATTTATTTTAGGATTAATTGGATTTTATTTGATTTTATCTCCACTTTTGAAACTCACGACTTGGTTTTGCTGTGGAGTATTTGTGGCGGCTACTTATTTCGATTGCTGAAGAGAAAAATAGAGAGGTCCCGATTAGGTTTAGCGATGGACGTTTACTTATAGGCTAGATATTTATTGGTGGAGGGCCACGTGTATGTTTTTAGGCTATAGAGAACCGGTGGTTTGAGAAGGATGACCGTGGAATTTAGTTTTATGTTATAACTTTTTGTTAGAGTTATTATATCGGCGTAGATATTCCTTTGTATCCATTTTCATAAATTTCATTCATGTACTACTGCTATAGACAGAAATGAACGTACCTTTGTGACGACCGACGTACCACGGTCCCAAAAATATAATAATACCGGTAGATTGACTCATATTTTGAAACTTCAAAATATTGATTTCGGGGTGCGAAATGCTTCAAATTAAAAGTCGCTTATTAAATTAATTAAAAATTACAGTAAAATTCTAAAAATTAACTTATCACTATGTACCAAAAGAACCTTGTCTAAATTCAAACCCGATCTCTTGTTATATCGAATAAACCGATACGGTCGATAAACGATTCTATAGCGACTTTTTCCGAAATTTGATTTGGACGTATCTCAAAATCTACACGACGAAATCCCGATTTTTCTCTTCCACTAGAAAGATATACTCCACCAGCTCCACACGTTTCTTGTTTCACAGAAATCCGGCTTAAAACGAATCCTGTACATTCAGTTGAAGTTCAAATCGCCAAATCGCGAACTGCAGCGCCATTTCAAGCTCTATTTTAATTATATTATAATTCTATGTTTCAAACTGACGTCGGTTGAATATATTCGTCAATATAATTCAACTCTAAGCTGAACTAAATCCTAGGGATGACCCAGTTCACAGAATATTGTGATTTCCAATATTTTGATTATTTCTGAATTAAATATATTATTCTATTATTTAATTTAATTAAATATTCACTATAATTTAATTAACGACGATTTAGTTCCCTAAATCACTATTTATATAATTAAATAAATTAATTATAATACCTCTGACAATGCGGGTCATTACATTCTTCCCCACTTAAAATAATTTCGTCCTCGAAATTGCTAAGGTAGAGGACTACCCTATCTATTTGAATTCCTAAGATTTGTTTACCCCTTATTTCTGATTTCAACTGAACCAATTAATATTGACCAATATATTAATTTATTCCGACTAACTAAAATTTTCAAAAATTCTAAAAATTTTCTAACACTTTAAATTTTCAGAAAATTTCGCCAGCACCTCCTTTGTACTGGTCAATATCCCAAACTCCAACTCTCCTCTCTGGGCCTTCTTCAACCCAAAAGAAAATCAAACAGCCAAACGGCTTGCCAAATCGGCTCATAAATCACCAAACTCATATGAAATATAAACTTGTACCTTTTTGTCGGGCATATCATTATATCCCTACCATCTGTTATCAACTCGGCATATACAATTGCCATCCCAATCAACTCCAACCAATTTATTCTTAACACAACCATTCGCTTATCCAAGCCGAATTCAATTTCAAATTCGAGTTTCAAATTCCAAACTCTCAACTTATCATTTCAAATCCAAATCTAGATTATTCTCTAATCACTTCCAGTTTTTCTTAACCTATCATCTCAAGTTAAATTCTGGTTTATTATTTACTTTTACCATCCCATTCGAATTAACTTCAAAAGTTAAATTTTAATTTCTAGAACTTAAATTCCTGGGTAAATTTCAAATCAATTTGAAATCTTACTGCCAATTCAAAACCTTTGAATCTTCAAACAACTTGTTTTCTCAAAACAATTCAAATTAAGATCTTTGGTAGTAATCCACCACTTAGAACTCGAAAATCACACCGATGATACTGCGCAGTCATCATCGGAATTATTTCCCAGCGATCCAAGTGATTTCAATATTATATCATTTTCAAAACCATTACTAAATACTTCCATTTTGAAAACATTTCAAAATCTCCTAGGAACTTAAAGTTTCCTTATTTTAATTCCAAATCTAATTTAAATTCAGATTAAATTTTTCTTATTTCATATGCTTTACTTATATGAAATTCTGATCAGTTATTTACATAACCATTTCACTTTTATAATCTTATTCGATTATAATAACAACCAACACTACCAATATATTATATCAAAATATATTCGGGTAAAATTATTTCTTTTACCCTCCTTTCAAAACATACCGTGTCGGTCCATCGTATTCGAGTGTTTAGTAACCCCTATCGATACAGTGGATCAAACTGATCGACCAGAATTCATAAGCCACTCAACAAATGAGTCTCCACAATATAAAATCACTTTATATTAAATAACAAATACGCACTCGTATATATACACTCAAACTCAATCTAGGTCATTGCTAACCCCATCTCTACCGAGTCACGCCACAGAGCCAGGGTAATTCTTAACTTAAGCTCTGATACCAACTTTAACGACCCGGATTTTCAGAGACTTTGGTTATCGACATAAGCTCGATGTCGATAACCAAAACATCGAAAAATCCCGGTAATTAATGAAAGAATTTAGAGGGTGAGGAAAGATAAGATAGAAACTTATAGAATAGAAGAAGAAGAAGAACATCATCATCAGAGTAACACGAATCTCACAGCGGAACGAATAACATATAATAGATAACATAACTTTGAAATATAACAGTTATGTATACAATAGCACTTATCAGAGTACAGCACTTACAACAACAGCGGAAATAATAATAGCTATAGAATCCTGAAGCCTCCTGCTCCAAGCTCTCCAAGTGTATCTGTAAAATCCCGACTACTTGACTGCCCGTACAAATTTAGGCACCCAAGAGTTTAGGGAAAACAACAAAGTAAACTCCGGGTCAGTCATGAGACTGGTATGAGTAAAACAGTTTAAAACAGTATGAACAAGTAAACGAGATCTCATAAGACCACACCGTATAACGGAACGGGTTTTTCCCTTATGAGAATCCAAAATATCTTTATATCAAAAACCTTTTGATATTATAATAATGTCTATCAACCACAGTATATATAATCATCTAACAGAAACGCTTTCATCTCACGTTCTACATATATAGTATACAATCAAAACCGCTAGCACGTATTGGGTAATTGGATTTCCAACTATGACAAGGTATGGAACCACCTTCCGATCAGTGTACTCTAGGAACGATACACTGGAGTTCAACAAGAACATCTTGTAACTCAGCCACACATGACCGACCACTCATTTTGCTTGAGTGTATCGAATGTATTTCACCAACGGTTGGGATTAGCAACCGTTCCCGTATATATATGGGACAACATTGATAGATTTAAGAAACAAATGAATATTCTCTAGATAGGTGATTATACACCCTACTTCGGTGCGACCGACTTAGCCATGCTGCCTGCCCGATTTCTGTCATTTACCGGATGATGAGGCTAGAAGCTACGCTTTATCATCACATCAGATTCACTTCGAATGCCACATTGTCAGATCCATCGAAAATCACTAATTGACGCCTACAACAGTATATTACGTGTTAGCTAAAGAAGTTTCCTTCTCCGCTTCCACTCTTAGTACGGTTGAAGAAATCAAAGTACGTGACCTTTCTGGAAATACTCTGTCAGACATTCATCTTCATTCACTTAGAATTGTCACATCGTCATACCCGCCAAATCACAAATTGACTTATTCAAAAACAACACGGGTATACAGCTAAGAGAAACGAATTCCTCTGCCACCAAACGTGAATACGTTTGAACAGATCAACTTACGCGATCCATTGGATATACTCTGTAAGACCTTCGTCCATACAAGTTGTCCTGGGACTGGACAAACCGAAGGTACTATTCAGTACATCCATCTTAGGCACTGTTATCTAAGACTTATACAATAGCCCTTGCATTTTGCTCCGTCTTCAATTATCTTTGGCATATATGATTCGCAACGCTTATGCCAATACAGAGTGGTTCTTTGGATAATAATCCAACTGGTCTCTCCTTATTAACATCGTTAAAATGGTAAAAACTCTGATAGTCGGTGATTTAACTATCAAATGAAAACATGTCCGTGTGCAAACAATTATCTTATTTCCAAACGGAAATATCAATCCAATCATCAACTATATATATATATATACATATATATATATATATATATTCGTATTTCCTTATTTTCTATATTCAGAAAATGTTCGTTATTAACACTGGAAAACATTTCCATAGCTTATTCACGCATCACTACCATTCCACAACTATTAGTCCCTAACTGTGAACTAGTAAGTGAACAATTCTCTATGTATAAACCCCGAAGGCCGAAACCAACATCAGATCGATACTCAGAAAACCATTCAGCTTATCAATCTCTAGTCAGATTCTAATCTTGTTTAATTCTATTTGATTAACTCTTCTTCGAATAACTTATATTCGATTATCTCTATTCCAATAATTACATTCGATTAACTCGTATCGAATAACTAGATTCGATTAACTCCTCTTCGAATAACTTAATTCGATTAACTCCTCTTCGAATAACTTATATTCGATTAACTCCTCTTCGAATAACTTATACTTGACGAACTCTATTCGAATAACTACATTCGATTAACTCCTCTCGAATAACTAGATTCGATGAACTCGACTCGACGAACCTAACTCGACTAACTTAACTTATTTAACTCAACTTGATTAACTCCTATCGAATAACTAATATTCAATTTAACTCCATTCGCTTGACTCTAGATCGCAGCGATCACAATGGTTACGCCTGATTTCCTTAGGCAACATCCGACCGCCTTAGGCTATTTACAGCCCTGCGAGTTATGCTAGCAGTCGTATGAGATGGCAACTTACCCTGAATACTATGTTTGACTAACTCTGTCTCAAATAACTATATTTGATTAACTCTAGTTCGTTTTAACTCTAATCGATTTACTCTAACTGATTAACTCTAACTGGTTAACCCTACTTGATTAAATCTACCTGATTACCTTTAACTGATTAACTCTGTCTGGTTAACTCTAACTGATTAACTCTAACTGGTTAACTCTAACGGATTAACTCTAACTGATTAACTCTATCTGGTTAACTCTAACTGATTAACTCTATCTGGTTAACTCTAACCGATTAACTTGACTTACTTAACCCAACTGGTAAACTTGACTTACTTAACCCAACTGGTTAACTCGATTTACTTAACCCAACTGGTTAACTTGACTTACTCAACTCACTGGTTAACTCGACTTACTTAACCCAACTGGTTAACTTGACTTACTTAACTCAACTGGTTAACTTGACTTACTTAACTCAACTGGTTAACTTGACTTACTTAACTCAACTGGTTAACTCTAACTGAACTGGTTAACTCTAACTGAACTAGTTAACTCTACTGAACTGGTTAACTCTACTGAACTGGTTAACTCTACTGAACTGGTTAACTCTACTGAACTTGTTAACTCTAACTGAACTGGTTAACTCTACTGAACTGGTTAACTCTACTGAACTGGTTAACTCTACTTATTTAACACACTGGTTAACTCTAACTGATTTACTCTAACTGGTTAGCCTTAACTGTTTAACTCTTATTTGATAACGTTTATTCATTTATAAAGATTTACTTTTAGTAACGGTTCTTCACTTTATAAATGTTCTCTTTAATAACGTTACTTCACTTATACAAATGTTGTGTACATATTCTATTTATTTCCCAAATAAATATTCCTTTGATTTAAATCCTATTTATTTCCCAAATAAATATTCCTTTATTCAAACAAATAAATTTCTCCTTTATTCTATTTATTCTAACAAAAAAAAAATCCTTTATCATATTTAGTTTAACAAATAAGTATGTCCTTTATCCTTTCTATTTATTCAGCAAATAAATATCTCCTTTATACTTTTATTTATTTCCTAAATAAATAAATCCTTCTAAATCTTTATTTACTTCCTAAGTAAATAAATTCCTTTTAACTCTTTCAAATATATTCCTTTATATTTGCTTGTCAAATATATTTCCTTTATATCTGATTTATAAATAAATCCCTTTAGATTTTTTTTCCACAAATATTTCCCTTATATTTGGTTTTCACATTTATTCTTTAAAATATTCTAACTCCTTAAATTTCCGGGAAAATTCGCTATAACCTCCTTTGTATCGGGAGCATCGGGAAAATCCCCAAACCCGCCACACAGGCCTTTCCTTTCAAAAAGAAAATGTTTTGAATTTATTTCCTTTTTAAATTATCTCCTATTTATAAATATTCCAATTTATAAATATTCCTTATTTATAAATATTCAAATTTATAAATATCTCTTATTTATAAATATTCCATTTATAAATATTATATTTTCAACATCACTTTGAAAATCCCCTTATCAACATTCGGTATGTTATGGTATTCAATCATATCAAATCACGATGTTCAATATCGTCCAAGCACATATAATTGCCCATAGATTTTATATCACATCATATAACACTATATGAAAAACAATAAAATAACTGTTGAGGAATCCAGTCGGATTCCTCCAACCTGTCTCCCTGCATCCACAGATGTTACACAATATGATCATCATCACTTTCAGTTCAATATAAATGATTCTGGTAAGCAGAATCAATATATAACTATATAACTGTTTATATATTATATATATATTTATATATATATATAATATTTCATTAACTGACTAGCAGTTCAATCAATCAACCAACACACAGAAATCAACAAATGATTAACAGTTCTAATAATACATTATAAAAATATAACTGTTCAGAGTTGGTGAGTTTTACTCACTTTGGCAGTTCATCGTTAAAGAACGATAAACTGTTTATTTGATTTGAATCAAACAATTTATTTCGCCGTACATCCAGACGAGCTCCAATCCACTTCAAACCAATTCCAGAACGTAGATGTCATCGTTACGATTCCAATGTTTATCGATTTCGACTGATTCCATTATATTTCGGCCCATCCAATTTTCTTTGGCCCAAACCATTCTAACCCGTCAGCCCAATGGCCTTTCCCCAACTTCAAAATCCCAGCACCGCTCAATACTTGTTCTATCCGAACTTCACCATGTTCCTTGCAGTTCTCGGATTCCCAGCAAAACCAAATAAAACTCCATTTTGCAACCCCAAACATGAGCACAGTCCCTCCAGTATACACACCATCATCAACCCCTTTTGTACACAATGAACTCCTTTACCCATGAATCAACTCACGTCCTCCTTCAACCATAGTTCAACTGCTAACACCACTCCTCTATTCTCTTTCTGCCTCACGTTAACAACATCACCGCTGCTCCAGACATTTACAAAAACCCATGGCTGCGTTTACAAATAAATCACAGCTCCTTCTTCTGCAAATGATTTTCAAAACTAAAAATCCCCATTACACTCCAAACTCCATCACTTCGATCTGCAAATTCACGCCTACAGTTCTCCACTCAACTTGACATCCTCCCTCTACAGCAGATTAAACCCAGAAATGTACTGGTAATAACCCACTGTAGCATGCCCCAAAATACCCACAAAACTATCGCCACTTTCAGTAAGACATTAATTGAAAACAAAGTTGAACGTTAAACCTCCAAGTACATCACTTCCACGCAACTATAGGCACCCCTTTCTCCTTCAATAAATCACGGAACCATTTACTGACCCCTAACTCCTTATCCAAAACCGTGAAAGCTCCAAGACCGTCATCCCCAAATCGCCAGTCCATTGCCAATCGCATCACTCAGCTGAACAGTACATCGAGCCACTTCAGAACCTCCCTGCCTGCTACTGACGCCATCGACAACCAACGAACCCTACTGAGTTCGAATTCCCCAACACATACATGAGCGCGACGCCCCTACCACGAGAAGATCAATCAGATTTATTTTAGGATTAATTGGATTTTATTTGATTTTATCTCCACTTTTGAAACTCACGACTTGGTTTTGCTGTGGAGTATTTGTGGCGGCTACTTATTTCGATTGCTGAAGAGAAAAATAGAGAGGTCCCGATTAGGTTTAGCGATGGACGTTTACTTATAGGCTAGATATATATTGGTGGAGGGCCACGTGTATGTTTTTAGGCTACAGAGAACCGGTGGTTTGAGAAGGATGACCGTGGAATTTAGTTTTATGTTATAAATTTTTGTTAGAGTTATTATATCGACGTAGATATTCCTTTGTATCCATTTTCGTAAATTTCATTCATGTACTACTGCTATAGACAGAAATGAACGTACCTTTGTGACGACCGACGTACCACGGTCCCAAAAATATAATAATACCGGTAGATTGACTCATATTTTGAAACTTCAAAATATTGATTTCGGGGTGCGAAATGCTTCAAATAAAAAGTCGCTTATTAAATTAATTAAAAATTACAGTAAAATTCTAAAAATTAACTTATCACTATGACCCAAAAGAACCTTGTCTAAATTCAAACCCGATCTCTAGTTATATCGAATAAACCGATACGGTCGATAAACGATTCTATAGCGACTTTTTCTGAAATTTGATTTGGACGTATCTCAAAATCTACACGACGAAATCCCGATTTTTCTCTTCCACTAGAAAGATATACTCCACCAGCTCCACACGTTTCTTGTTTCAAAGATATCCGGCTTAAAACGAATCCTGTACACTAAGTTGAAGTTCAAATCGCCAAATCGCGAACTACAACGCCATTTCAAGCTCTATTTTAATTATATTATAATTCTATGTTTCAAACTGACGTCGGTTGAATATATTCGTCAATATAATTCAACTCTAAGATGAACTAAATCCTAGGGATGACCCAGTTCACAGAATATTCTGATTTCCAATATTTTGATTATTTCTGAATTAAATATATTATTCTATTATTTGATTTAATTAAATATTCACTATAATTTAATACCGACGATTTAGTTCCCTAAATAACTATTTATATAATTAAATAAATTAATTATAATACCTCTGACAATGCGGGTCATTACACAAACAGTCTCAGAATTCGACGAAATTAGTCTTGTTAGGACCGTATCGTCATAACAAAGACAAATATATTTTTTCTGGATTTTTCCGGGTCCGTATGTGGCCCCGGTGAATTTTTATAGACGGTTGAATTTAAAAATAAATTATTTATATTTTAAATTAAATAAAAGTGAGCTGAGACGACCGATTGGGTTGACGAAACCCGTTCCATTACGTCCGGAACGGGGGTATTTGTCTAGGAACATTTTTCGTTGAATTTATTTTGGAGTTCCGGATGATATACGAATTTAATTGAATTAACTAATTAAATAAAAAGAAAAATACAGTATATATACCATCCTAATGTACACCGTATATTGCTAACCCTAATACGTTTCTTCCAGCCGCCACATACACAATACCAATGGCCGACTTCTTCCGATTCAATTCCTCAATTATCTCCTAATCTATTCAGTAATTTTCTAATCCTCCTACGTGAATCCGAAGAGCTCTTCAAGCTCACCAAGCTCAACGGCTATGATCGTCTGAAGTGGGACGGAGGCGCAGAAATCGAAGGCCAAAGTGGCCGACTTTGGTCTCGTGCTGCCGCGTATTGGGGAGGTCGAGTTTGCCTGAACACCTGGCGTGGGGGCGGCGTTCGAAGGCGCAGGCGGGGGTCATCTCTGATGGGACTCCGATCAACATATGGCGGCGCGGTGGCGAGCCCTAGCTCGTGAGGATGGTTCGACGTGCTCCAGGCAAATACAGATAAGAGGAGAGAAAGGTTTAAGGAGGATATTAATTAAATTAATTACTTTTTAAAAATCCAAATGTTAAAACCCTTGTATCTTATTCGAATCTTATCAGAATTTAGCAAATGAACATCCGTTGGAATCGTAAAATCAAGACCGACATTATGGACCAGACTATAGTTGAAAACGAGCAGATCCAAATTTGAGAAAAATCCCAATCTGAAATGTTCTGAATGGAAAGCTGTCGGTGAGAATTCTGATTTATTTTAAATAATTATAATTAAATGATAACTGTGAAATCATGGTTCGTCTATTATTGATTCTGATCTACGATGTTGTGATATTGTTGGTTGTTGGGATATGCTGTGATGTTATGATATAGCCTGTTTGTTTGGATCTAATGATTTTGATGTGATCACTATAAAGTTCTCATCTTTATCGATTTTATTTTTGTCTTTATTTTTCTCAAACAAAATTAAAACATTAAATCTGGTTCTGTAAATCTTGTTAATAAGATAAAAGACAAAGATTTTACTAAAATTTTGTTAATAAAATAAAAGAGAAAGTTTTTACATAAATTTTGGTTTTTAGAATAAAAGTCAAAGTCTTTACATAAATTTTGCTTACCAATCAAAAAGCAAGTTTTACCTTTATTCTTGTTATAAGATAAAAAGTAATCTTTACCTTAATTTTATTTACAAAAGAAAACACCAATTTTTATCTTTATTTTGTTAACAAAAATTAAAAGACAATTTTAATTTTTAATTTTGTTTACATAATAAAATACAAGCTTAATCTTTAATTTTGTTTACATAATAAAAGACAATTTTTATATTTATCTTTGTCTACATAATAAAATACAAATTTTGTCGTCAATTTTGTTAATATAATAATAAGCAAATTTTATCCTTAATTTTGTTAACAAGTTTTATCTTTGAATTTGTTAACATAATAAGATGTAAATTTTTATCTTCATTCTGGTTACAAATTGAATAACAAGTTTTCACCTTTATTTTTGTTTACAAATTAAAAGACAAATTGTTACATTTATTTTGTGAATATAATAAAAGGGCAAGTTTAATCTTTATCTTATTCATAAAATAAAATGCAAGTTTTAAATCTTTATTTTCATTAACAAATAAAAATAAAGATGAGACCTTTATTGTGATTCATCAAAAGTACACCAAATCATATATTATGTTGTTTATGTTAATATAGTTGTGATGACACAATTCACATTGTTGTGTTAATATTAGTTGAGACGACACAAAACTTATTGTTATGTTAATATTAGTTGAGACGACACAAAACTTATTGTTGTGTTAATATTAGTTGAAATGACACAAAACTTATCTTTGTGTTAATATTAGTGGAAATGACACAAAACCCCTCGTTGTGTAAATTTTGGTCATTGTTTTGTTAATTTTAGTTGTAATGGTACAAACCATTGTTATGTTAATTTTTAGTTGTAATGACACAAAATCATTGGCATGTTAATCTTGTTGAAATGACACCAAATACCATCGTCATGTGAATATAGTTGAAATGAATCAAACCTTGACATTAGAAATTATATTTATATTAGAAATATTGACACTAGAAAAGACGTCTACATTAGAAATAAAATCCACCTTTTTTTTATTTGCATTTTACAATGCAAATATCACATAGAAAGATAAATTAACTTTTTAATCGAATTTTCTAATGTAAAGGAATAAAAGAGTTAACATTGATTTTCTAATGTAAGGGAATAAAAGAGTTAACATTTACATTTTCAATGTAAAGCAATAAAAGAGTTAACATTTACATTTTCAATGTAAAGAAATAAAAGAGTTAACATTTACATTTCCAATGTAAAAGAAATAAAAAGAAATCATGGCTTATGTTCATATTTGATACATAAAAAGAATGGACTAGAAAATGTATATTTTCATACATTAAAGAAAAAGAGTTAAAAATGTATATTTTGTTTTGCATTTAGAGTAATAAACAAAAACTATCATTTTGTTTACATTGAAAAAGAATTGAACAAAACATTCATTTTTGGTCAATATAAAGTTATTTAACCAAATAAATCACTTTTGTCAATTTACAGTAGTTAAACTAAATTATTCACTTTTGTTATTTTACACTAGTTGAAACAAAAATATGATTTAAAGAGTTGTTATTTGTTTGCAACTTTTAGATGCAAACAAATATTACATTTTTTATTTGTATTTTAGTTAGAAAAAGAAATACACACTTGTGTTTGTAAATATAGTTGCAAACAAAACATTTAATAAGTGTTATATTTTATTTGCATATTTAGATGCAAACAATCATCGTAGTTAAAAGATTATATTTTTATTTGCATTCTCTATTGCAAATAAAACACGAAATCACAAAGGTACATTGTTATCTACACTTTGGTTGTTATAAAAACGACAACATTAAAGGATTACATTTTTAATGTAATATAAAGATTACATCTTATACAATATATAAGAATATCATTTTTTAGGTAAAATGAATAAATATAAACTAAAATATAGGAAAGTATAAATTAATTATTTACATTTAGAGTAGATAAAACATAGAATAAAAAAGAAAGTAAAACATTTATTTACAAATAGGTAAATAAATAAAGAAATAATATGCGTAACCCGAGATTGGATTGAGTTGTGATGTAAACCTGCCCGGACCCGCCCGGCTGTTCAGTAATCACATCAATACCTATCCAATGTGAGAGGTTAAAGCATATTCTAATTTTCTAAATTTACATTTCATATATGTAAATTTCTTCAAAATATTTAGTGTAAATAATAAAACATGGACAAAGGAAGACATATATATATTTACATGAGATAAATAAGAGATTAAATAAATTACATTTTTATATGTAATTAAAAGAATATGTTTTACACTGTAAAGAAAATTACATTTATATGTAATTAAGATTATAAGAAATAAAATTACGTTTTTATGTAATTAAGATTATAAGGAAGAAATTTACATTTTATGTAATTAAGAATAAATAGGAAATATAGAACAAATATGTGAATTAAAATTTATTTACATTTTCCTGTGTAAATAAAAAGAATAAAAATAATAGTTATGTGAATAAGTATTTATTTACATTTTCTTATGTAAATAAAAAAAGATTAAAAGAATAATTATATGAATAGGATTTATTTATCTTTTTCTTATGTAAATAAAAAGAACCAATTTGTAAATGGTAATTATTTACATTTTCTTATTTAAATATTAAAAAGAAAGGTTAGAAAAGAATTAACATAAAGGAACTAAAGAAATACAATTATTTACATTTACTATGTAAATAGGATTGGCAAAGGAAATTGAAACTATTTATTTACAAATAGTGTAAATAAATATGAATAAGAAATTAGGTACATTTATTTACAATTAATGTAAATAAATATAGCAAAAGTAAAAGTAAAACATTTATTTACATTTAGGTAAATAAATAAGAAAAAGATAAGAATATATTTATTTACATTTAGGTGAATAAATAGGATAAGGAAATGAATATGATTGATTTACAGTTAGTGTAAATGAATTAAAATATAGGAGGAATATAATTTATTTACATATAGGTAAATAAAACAAAATGTAGAAAAAGTATGATTTATTTACATTTAGTGTAAATAAAACAGAGTAAAATAAAAGCGATATTTTTATCATCATTTTAGATGCGATAAAAGTATAGACGATAATAGTTGAAATCGCCAAACGATTTATATTTATATATATAAATATAAATTATATCTTAAACGAAACGCGCGCAACAGTTCGCGTATCGGTAATCGTAACTTCAAACGGTTATACCGAAAGATCCGACCGTCAGATTTTCCAAAAACTGGAACCGTTAGGACCGCTTTGGGAAGATCTTTCCAACGATATAGACTTCGTCAAAATCCAACGGTTAGATTTCAAGACATGTGTAAATCAAATTTGGTTGAAAACAGCGCCAGGGTCCCCCATTGACCCGAAGCGTCGTTAAAATTAATTTAGGCTATTTTTATATATAAATAAAAATAGCGATAGGTCGTTATCAAATATTAATAACGATATGAAATGATTTCAAATTATATACATATGCGAGAATCATTTGAAAAGACCGAGTTCAATCTCATTTCAAATGATTTATACGACATTCTATGTCGAAGATTTAAAGACGGTGATTGAAGACCGACGATCTTCACATCGAATGGATGCGTTGCTATTGAGACCCATGAGAGGAGTAGCTACCTTGAGAGGGCTTCAGTGGTGGCCGTTCAGACGTAGTGTTGATTTGTACGGATTAGACTTTCGTTCAGACCCAGAGCATAAGTATAAATGGATTGTATGTCTGACGTTGTAGTCCTTTATACTATATTCGTTGATCTCTTTTAATATATATCTGTTTGGTGGTTATCACCCTTCTCTGAGACTTACGAGCTTAGAGGTTATGTATTGGCAGAAATCAATGGTATGGTATGGACTGATAATGTGGCATGCTAAGATGCATTGATCAAGGCTTTTGTTGAAAAGCAGGCCTTGTGGAAGATGATCAAAGCACGACCTGTTTAGGCGTAGCTTTGTGTATAGCGTGACTTCGCGAACCTCACACCCCGGTATGAGTCAAAAACGGGATACGGACCGTAGGGAGTGCACACGTTTCTTTCTAGCTAGAGTGATGTCAGGGACCTACCAGCGCTGACATTTTACTTATGTGGATGATTGATTTTGAGGCACCTCGGATTTTTATAGGCCGGTAGTGGTCATACTATAGGTCCAAAGGGACCGGGAAACGTGTGTTCAGGCATAACCAATCCACTGCCCATAGGCAGGGACCAGCCCTACCGCTTCCAAGGGTTTCCCATAGGTGTGATCCTGAGACATTTGCTAGAGTGTCTCGAATCGGAGAGGATCTTGCCCCTAGCCTCGACTCATGATGGAATCCAAATTTCCAATACGCCCTTGCGGTTTTGATTTTAGAACTAGTATCGGCGACATAGTAGGATGGGGTACTATGCCGTCTAGGATTAATACTTATGATTAAAATGTTTTCATTAAAACATATATACACTAGTAGTAATCCGTTTTACGTATTTAGCATCTTTTGACCATTATAAGGTAAAACCCTATCCTCTGGTGTGCGTTGCATTGTGTGATGGGACTTGGGTCTTATAATGGTTTCATTTTTCCAAAAAGACATTGCGTTATTTCTTGATTTACTTTAGTTTATGCACTGGAAATCCATAGGAGTAAACCCGTTCCGCTTTAGCGGCGTGGTCCTATGATTAGAGTTCTTCTTAGTTAAATTATTTAGAATTCTCACACCAGTCCCATGACTGACCTGTAGTTTGTTTCACTTTGCAAACTCGGGTGCCCTCTTTTCTACACGGGCAGTCGAGTAGCTTTTCGCAGATATCTCTCTCTTTAGCAGGATTCTGGATCGAAGCCTAAAGCTGTGTCCAGAGCTTAGTAGTCTTCCGCTGTTTATTGTATTTTGTTTAATGTATTAAATCTGTTGTAATTTAATCTTCCGCTGTAATTTAATTTCAATGTACTCTGATATTCTATACTCTGATGTTGCATTAGTATGATGTAATAAAAGTCTGCTGTTAATTGTTCTAATGTTTTGTATTCCCAAAGTTAAAGTATTCGAAGATTTCCAACCTTTGGGTCAGACCTGTGTGGTTTATGGTCTATTCAAAGAGCGGGAATTTTCGGGGCTGTTACACAACACATCAATCATAGAATCAAATCACATCTCATAACAAACAGAATTTTACAGCGAATTGGTGATAACACAATCGTAAATAATTTTAATTATTCAAGAAGGAATAAAATAGAATTTCTCACATTGGTTTTAATTCAGATCTGAAATTTCCTGAATTTTCAACATGCATGGTTTCAACTCTAGTCTGTCCCATCGTCTAGGTCTCGTCTTTCTGAATCCAACGCAACTGATTTCGTCAGATTTGGCCCTCGTATGACAAAGATATGATTTTATTTACATTAGATAATTAATTAAATAATTAATTAGATTAACCATGGTTTAATTAACCTTAATCCACTGTTTAATCCTTCTTCTACATTCAAACTCCAGGTCCGTGTTCTTCAAAACAGCTCATCCCTTAGGGCTTCGATTTGCACGCACGTCGAGGAGCCGGAGGGGGATTAGACCAGTCCGCGACGTCGGCCTTGGGAAGCTCCGCCATCGCGCCCAGGTTCGGCCAACTCGGCAATCTCCTCCTCGCTCACAAACCCCATGAATGGCGGCTCTTTGGAGGCCATTCCCGATCGCCAGAACTCACTAGGAGCGATCATCACCGTACGAAAGTAAAGTCCTTAGAAATCTTTACGATGTACGTGTTAAAGATTCGAACGAAATTGAGTGTCTTGGGAGAGATTAAGGAATTAAAAATCAAGCTTTTCCGGCCATTAAAAGTTAAAGAATGGCGTTGGCTCATGTATACGGTATTAGGGTTTGGTATTGGCCGGTATTTTATAGCGTATTCTTATTTTATTTAATTAATTGATTCTATTTAAATCGAAAATTACCTGTATAATCATATGAACTCCAAACGAGACTCAACGAGTGTCGCCCTAGCTAATTACCCCCATCCCGGACACAATGGAACATGTTTCGTAACCCAATTCGCCTGTTACGATATATTTTTCCTTAAATTAAAATATAAAACAACATATATTTAATTTAAACGTACATTTTGAATTACCAGGGCCACGTACTGACTCTAAAAATTACAGAAAAATTATATCTGGCTTTGTTTTGACGATATGGTCCTAATAAAACTGATTTCGTTGAATTCTGAGACTGTTTGGAAAATGGCCATTTTCAAGTCGATTAAATTTGACTGAAATGAACAAAACACGTTTTCCTTTGCCACGCTCGCATATTAATTCGAAAAATTCTGGAAAATTAAACTTAGCAATAATTTGACATTCCAGTTCCAACAAAAATGGTTTCGTCGAAAACCGAGGTCGTTTGCAAAATGGCTATTTTTAAGGGCTAATATATTATATTAAAATATATATAAATTCTATAGCGACTTTTCTAAATTTTAAACTGGACATAACTTTCAACCTTTAAAGTGAAATTTCAATTTTTCAGATTCGTTAGAAAGATATTATTAAACAGATTTAAATATTTTTTGTTTTACTGAAATCCGATTTATTTTGAATCCTGTACATTCAGTTAAAGTTTGAAATCGAATTTTCGAACTACCGCGCCATTTCAAACTCCTTTTATAATTAAATTAAATTTATTCGTTTTAACTTCGATTAAAATAAATTTTTCGTCGTTATTATTTAAAATAAATTATTTTAAATATTAAAATCCATTAAAATTTCTAAAATAAAAATTTTAAATTGGCCCCAAATTTCCCGGTTGTTACAGTTTATAAAATATGTAAGGATTGTTAGGTGTAAAAAAATTCATAAGTTATATTTATAAAACCTTAAGTAATAGTTTGGTTACATTCTTATGCATTAGAAACTTACTACATTTATAAGTGTCATTAAGATGTAGCTAAAAATATAAATTCAACAAATAAATAAATTAACTATTTATATCAACATGCATTGGTTGATTTTTAAATAAGGATGATGTGTCCCCTTAGTTGTCTAAATGCATGTTATGAAGCTCATAAAAAGGAACCAAGTGTCCTTTAATTAAACAATTAAATTACTTTTAAAATCCTATTCAAAAGGACATTTTTTCCTTTTCTGGTCAAGCTTCAGCTAAAATTCTCACGACTGTTTCCTTTCTTCTTTACTTTTCAAGCTTACAGTGAAAGAAACCCATGGCCACTTCAATCAAAAATCCATAACTTCCAATCTATTCACTTTCAGCCAAAATAATTCACAAGAAGGTTGGTCAGATTTTCATTTCTGATTTTTAGAAGTTAACGAATCTAGATTTCATCAACTACCAAAAGAGAAATCTCTTTTTTTTCTTCAGAAAAATGTCAATTTGCAAATGAAACTTCTAAATTTTTTTCTTCTAATCTATAGAGAATTAAATCGCGCCGTCAGCACCATTGAGATCAGCGAAGCAAGGAGTATTTTTGGTGTAAGTTTCATGCGATTCCGTGTCGATGATCGGAAATGTTGAAATTTAGGTTTGAAGATAACCGGAGAATCGAGCAACGATAGGAAAATCCGAGTATGGCATGGCGATGAGGGAGGAGAGATCTTCGATGCTGTGTATTTTGGTGGTATTCGGTGAGAAAAAGTGTCGAGACTTTTTAATGGTGGCGTGTGGTTTTATCTCCTGGAGCGAGCTCGGATTTTGGAGGAGGTGACTGGAGTTTGTGGGAATGTGTGCAGTAAGAAGAGGAGGAGAAGAGAAATTAATTAGTGCTTTCGGATAGGAGAATGGTGTGGAGATTTGGTGGTGTGTGCACACACATGCATGGTGAAATTTGGGTTTAGGCATGAGGAAAAAAAAGAACAGCGCAAGGAGAAAGGAGCAGAAGAAGAAGGGGCCGCGTTCAAGTGGATCGATGCTTTCGGGCCTTGGGCCTTCTTTAGTTGGGGTATAATTCTTTTGCATGTTTAAGTTAGTTTTTAGGGTAAACTTTGTCGGTTAATATCTCATTCGTTTTAAATCGGATTTACACACCGTTGGATCCGTTAGAATCGAATCGGAAAATAGAATCCATCAATATATAATTCTGGTAGTCGTAGTTAAATATAATTTATGGAAATAAAATGCAATACATATATAAATATATATATATATATATAACGACATATATAACGAACGATGTTGTTAATTCAAATTCCGATATTTATAATTACCAGAATAAGTACCGATGCTAATGGATATGGATCGAAGCGATACGAGTGGCGGTGTCGGTGTTCACGAGCTTGTCCGTCCGGGTTATGAAGCCGTGGAGTTTTTCGGTGAGAACATTTAATTTAATTATTTTATTAAATTAGAAATTATGGAATAATTATAATTAGAGGAGATTGATTATAATCAGTTGTTGTTTGGATATGGATGTTATTGTGTGAATGGATGCGCATGTAAGTAGATGACACTAAACACTGAAAAGCGTTATTGACAGTAACGCTTGTGCGCAGATGATTGTTTGTTTATTGATGATGATTATTATGTATGATCATCAGATTTATATGGTTGATTTATTTTGTTTGCACGATGCACACACAACACCATGGTTGTGGAGTCATACAGATAACCGATTAAATTCTCCTTCCATATAAATGAAGTTTTTTTTCAAAAAATTAAAATAGTATTCTTTGAACTCAAAATTTTAAATTTGAAAGAGATTTGGAATTTAAATATAATATTTTATAATATTATATACCGACCGTTCTGTGATGACAGAGAGGATGGTGTCTAGGCTTGGGTTTGAAAATCCAGTTTCCCGCTCTCTTTGGCTATCCCTAACTGGTCCGACGGACGAAACGGTTAATTCAAAATATAAATTGAATTTGAAGTTGTTTTAAACTTAGAAAAAACCAAGTTGAATTAAATTAATGAAGTTTAAAATTTTTGAAGTTTAAAATTTAAACTTAAATTTAAATCAAAAGGGTTTTGAATTCCTATGGTTTACAAGTTATTTAAATTAAAATTAAGATTTGGAAATGATTTTTATTTAATTTAAAAATCGGTTTTGAAGTTTAGTTGTTTGAAATTTTAAATTTAAATTAAAAAGGATATGAAGGAATTGTATTTAAATCGTTTTATAACGCGCTGCGGCGCGACAATTCTTAAATATTGATTTAAATTTTCAAACGATTATCACTTGTCCGTTTGAAATCGGTTTGACTTGATACAAGAAACGCTGATTATCAAATATTAACAATTTTTGAATAGAAAAGGAATTTCCAAATTTCAGCGTACGATTTTCAAGTTATATTTAAAACAAATTTGGAAAAGGTTGTCGTACGTGCAATCGACGACCATATGGAAAATCAAGGGAAAACAAGTTCTAAAAAAATTAAGGAACTTATCTTACTTTATTTGTTTAAAGTGATTAGTATAGATATTCGAATTTTTAAATCTACTTGATTTAAATGGCAATTGCAGCGTTTTAGTGACCTTCCAAACGTTATTATCATTTTTCTAAAGAGAAATTGGCAGCGCTTTCAATAACATTCCAAACGTTATCATCATTATCCAAAGAGGAATTGTTTTGGAAATTTAAATAGCGAACCATTATTTCAAATGGTGAAATGGATTGTAAGTGGTTTAGAAAAGTTTTAACTGAATAAATATGGAATTATTTATTGATTCTAAAAGTTTGAGTTTAAAAGGGAAATAAGTTGAATATAAGTCAAATTAACTCTATCAAACTTATATTTGAATATAATTTGTTTGGATTATCGTGAATTGAATTGCAATCAAAATGAAGCTTTGGTAAGATGGAAGACGTAAGGAAAGGAATAAAAATGTATGTTCTAAGCGTAAGAATTTGAAAGGTATGTTTGAATAAAAGGATTGATAAATTTAATATTGGGTTTTTACAAATTAAAGGGTTAAGATAATAACGGAATTTATGATCAATCCAACCTTGATTTAGAAATGAATGGATAACGATTTGGAAGGAAATTTGAACTCAGAACCTATGTGGTCCATAACCATTGTTTTATGAATGCGCTTATTACTTGGAAAGACCGAGATCGGATTTGAGTTCGAAAACCATCCCAAGTAATAATACGACGCATGAAGCAAATTCAAGACTTGGAATCGATGAATGAAGACCGTGGTTCTTCACAAATCGAACGGACTATCTGCTGTTTGGTTTCTTTACTGAATAGCTACAGTAGAGAGATGCCCCTATTATCGGAGTGGCAGGAAGTCTGAACGTGTTGTGTGACGAACTGAGATTTCGCTCGATTCGAATCGATCGCTAAACCGACCAAGACCGTTCGAAACCCCTATCGTTTGAGAACACGACACATCAAAACAAAGACAGAAGAACATTTCATTGTTTATTACAACAATTCCATCAGAATACAAGAATATTACAGAGTAAGAATGAAAATTATACAACAGATAATATCAGAGATTTAAATACAATACTGCAGCGGAAAAATAATACAAAACATAACTGGTAGAGATACACGGATACAGAGCTTTCCGAATATCACTTCAGCTATAAACCAGGTCCTGTGAATATAAATCTGCAAAACCCAACTACTAGCTGCCCGTGCGAAAAATAAGGGCACCCGGAGTTTAGGTTAAAACAATAAACTCCAGGTCAGTCATGTGACTGGTGTGAGAACTAAAACAGTTATAAATTTCGTTTTTAAAGTTCGGTAAATCAAGGGACCACGCCGTATAACACGGAACGGGTTTTTACCCCAAGGATACCAGTGCATAAACAAACAGCGCAATGCTAAATAAAGAACAATGAAGCTGTTATAAGACCCAGGTCCTATCACACAATGCAACGCAAGCCAGAGAATAGGGTTTTACCTTATAACAGCCAAATATGCTTTGATACGCGAAATTTCATCTTTTATTATCACTATAAGTGAAGAAAACAACTTCAATCATAAGTATAAATCATAGACGACATAGTATCCCATGCTACTATGTCGCCATACTAGGCTCTAGAAATAAAACCGAATGACACGTATTGGAAATTGGATTCCATCATGAGTCGAGGCTAGGGGCAAGATCCTCTCCGATTCGAGACACTCTAGCAAATGTCTCAGGACCCCACTATGATCCTTGGATCTTCAGGGTCGGTCCCACCTTAATTTTGGGGATTAATTATTCCTGAGCACACGTTTCCCGGTCCTAACAGACCTAATATCGAGGCGCCTCATCCAACAACCACACAGGTGAAAAGTATATAAATGTCAGCCAGTTTAAGCACCGACACCACCTATAGCTAGAAAGAAACGTCGTGCTCTCCCTGCAGTCCGTATCCCGTTTTTGACCCATACCGGGGTGTGAGGCTCGCGAATTCACGTTACACAAAGCGGTGCCACAAAGGCCGTGCTTTGATCATCAACCACAAGACTCTGCTTTTCAACAGAAGCCTTGATCAATTGCCACTTAGGCATGCCACACAGGCAATTCACGCTATGCGATTGATATCTATCGATATGTAACCTCTGAGCTCGTACGTCTCAGAGAAGGGTGTTAAGCAAGAGAATAAATTCTCCGCCGCCAAATAGATATATATTTAATAGAAATCAATCACACAGAATAAAATCCAATGTCAAATACACAGTCCATTTACAAGTCCGTTCTAGGTCTGAACGAAACCGGAGGCACCTTATTCCTCCCCCGTATGTCCAATACAGGGCAGAGGTCCTCGCATATCCGTCGATCTCCAAGTACGTATGGACGATCACCAAATGATTCTCTCCTCTTGGGTGTACAGCCCAATCAAGACTATCAATAATCATCCAAACGATGTAAAGACCATCCGTTCTTCTACCACCGTCTTCACCTTCGACATAGTCGAATCGGTTATTCAGAATGGGTATAAACCCGGTCTTTCTGAATAACCCACGTATATAATAAACAAATGTTACACAAACACAACAACGCCTCATTCCAATTCATCAGTCACTAAATTTCACATTCTTAGGGAAAGGTTCCCATTAATTTTATCAAAGATAAATTCTTTGAAATTTATTCTTTAATCTTCCTTTGAATATCATTTCAAACTAGTCGGGATTAGCGAACCACACCGAAGTAATTATTTATTTTATTTCCCAATCCCATCCTATTTATCCCATGAGGCGAAACTGGTAATACCCCATTTCTAACACCACGGTGTTATTGGTAAACTTAATTACCATTTCACGTTCAAATCTAATTAAAGATTTAACTATCGCTTTGGAGCAAAACTGGTGATACTCCATTTTCGATCATTTCAATCTAATTAAAGATTCATTAAAACTCCACTCAGTTTTAATTTCTAACTGGGTTAAAGAACTGGTGTCATATAAAACACGGTTCACGACAAACCCAAAATCTCATTTGATATTAAATACAAGGCTCTTAATAGAAAATATATCTGCTTATATTCACTATCAAATTCTGAATATTTTTAAAACCACTTCAAATCCAATTCGTTTATTTAAAAATATTGGATTATAATTCTAGTTCAAAACTAGTTCATTTCGATAAAAACATATTTTTATCCTTTCAAATAGGGAATTTTTCAACCCAGTTCTTTCCAATTCATATATTTTGATTTTACACAATTTATAGATATTTTTAATAATTTTATCAAGGCCCGTACAGTCGATTTCCAATAACGGTCGTCGAACTGCACTTACATCGACCTTTTCTAAATTTGATTTGGACGTATCTCCAAATCCAACCGTTAGATTTCAAATTTCAAATATTCACTAGAAAGATCTTTTCGATACAAACCCAACGGTTCCGGTTTCAGGATAATCCGACGGTCGGATCTCCCGTCACGTCAATTCGAAGTCAATGATCAAAATTCACGAACTGCTGCAGCGCGGCGCGTTCTATTCAGCCCATTTAATATATATAATATATATATTATATATATTTCATCGATCTCAATTCTAAACGTATTTTTAAAATTCGTTTTAAATTCGTTTTCAAAACGATTTCAACTTCATATTGAATTTCAAATCAAAATTGAATATTCCACATCATCGATATATATAAATGATAATATTTTCAAAACGTTATATTTTGAAATCACTTCTTTCTCAATATTCGAATAAAATCGATATAAATATCATTCACGTCAAAATGGCGCAATTCTAACCAACACGGCTTTATATATTTCAATAACTTCTTTATTTTAT
The DNA here is from genome assembly GCA_030737875.1 of Allium sativum. Lineage (NCBI taxonomy): Eukaryota > Viridiplantae > Streptophyta > Magnoliopsida > Asparagales > Amaryllidaceae > Allium > Allium sativum. The sequence goes on along the minus strand of CM060921.1, from coordinate 804,486,378 downwards.
TCAACAAATGAATATTTTCCTTCAACACATGAATATTTTATTTCAACACATGACTAATCTCAACGAATGAGTACTGTCAACACATGAATATATATTTTGTTATTTAATATATTTTATTTCAACACATGACTAATCTCAACGAATGAGTACTGTCAACACATGAATATATATTTTGTTATTTAATATATTTTATTTCAACACATGACTAATCTCAACGAATGAGTACTGTCAACACATGTATATATATTTTATTTTCAACACATGAATATATATTTTATTTTCAACACATGAATATATATTTTATTTTCAACACATGAATATATATTTTATTTTCAACACATGAATATATGTTTTATTTTCAACACATGAATATATATTTTATTTTCAACATATGAATATATATTTTATTTTCAATATTCTTCATTTTCTAAATTGGAATGAGGCCCAATCAATTACCATATAAGGTTAATTATATGGATTCCATACAACACATGTATATAACAGCCACGATAAATAATCAACCATCATCCAAAGTGCACAACACAACTGTTTGTCAACCTATCGATCGACATACAATTAATTATTGGGACTAGTGTACATCCCAATACCCGTGTGGGGTTTCACATCAACAAACACAGATTTTATTTGTGCAGTTGGGCGATGTGTAAAATTTATCAACCCAATCAATATCAGTCAAATCAGTGTACATAAACAAACCGTCTGGTTTGTAAATGAATATTTTATTTTATTCACTTCCACGTTAAAAATTATATTTTTAACGATAAAATATTTTCTTTCAACATATGAATTTCTATTCAGTTCACTTACACAATAAAAATGATATTTTTATTTTTCTAACATATTTTAGAAAATTTCGGCGGCATAACGGCACGATACTACAAACGGGACAAGGCCTAGCCTTATCCCCGGTCTAGTGATGGCCCACGCCATACACATATCAATCAAAACAATTTCCATTTCACCAAACAATCAAATTCAACTCAAATAATCTAACCAATCTATGCAACCAAACAAACAAGTCCATGGTCTGTGGACAGTGGTGTCGGGTGCTACTAAACACCGTCTGCATCCTATTATATATTTCTAACTAGGAAATAAAATTTAAAGTGAGAAGTTCTCACCGAGGGTTCCACTCCTCCATTTTATTTCTGAATTGTCTGGATTCTGTTTTGCTGCCGGTCAGTTCCATCGCAATCTTATTCACACTGTTCATAATAAAAATTGCATTTTTATTTCAACGCTGTAGAAATCACAATTTTATTTCACTATATATATAATAAAAATCATATTTTTATTTCGTTACATATATAAAAATCATATTTTTATTATCTATACTATATAAAAATCGTATATTTAACTTCTTACCATTATAAAAATTATATTTTTAACTTGCTAAAAATCGCTACTTTATATTTCCAAAGGCGAAGTATTTATATTTTCTTCTATTCGCTACATATATAAAGATTTCATATTAAAAATCTATTCTTTTTCATTTATAAAAATCTAATTTCTATAGCTCCAACTTCATATTAAAAATCAGATTTTTATCACTTCAAAAATCGAATCTTTATAAATAAATAAAAAATCACGTCTTTCCTATAAAAATATCTCGTCTTTACAACACAAAAATATGATCCTTTATCACACAAAAATATGGTCTTTCCTCACACAAAAATATGGTCTTTCATCACACAAAAATGTGGTCTTTCATCTTTTTAAAAATAATCAACCCTTTTCCTTCTTAAAAATCTGTTCTTTTTCTTAAAAAAAATCTATTCTTTTTCTTTAAAAACCAATGCTAAGTTCAGAAGAAAAAAAGAAAAGAATGAATAAAATAAAATATGAAAACTTACAGCGTTGATTGGAGGAAGAAAGGGGGGGTGAGGCTCGTCGGTCTTGGATTTGAGGAGTCGAAGTGCGGTGGCAGAGGCGGACCTCGACGGTGCAGGCGGTGGGGCATTTCGCGATCGGATCAAGTCAATTGGTGAGGGGATCTCAATGGGGAAAGAAGGAGGGAGGAGTCGAGTTGGAGAAGCAGGGGGTCGGGGCGACGCGTTGAGGTGGCGCAGGCGGAGTTGTTGTCGTGGGGGAGAGGGGCGTTGCGTCGATGGGTTCAGGGGGAGTGTGGGTTTCGAGGTCTGTAGCTCGCGATGGAGGAGGAAGGAGGAAGAAGGGGCGGATGCGAGAGAGGGGAAGAAGAGGAAGAGGCGGCGGCGACAGCACCAGGGGGAGGCGGCGAAGGGCAGTTTTCCGTTTCCCCCCGTTTTTTTTCTTTTTTTTTAATTTAACTGAATGAATTATGAGGGAGAGAGGGTGAGGTAAGTAAATATATATATTATTTTATTTTAAATTTCAAAAAGGGTTGACTTTTGAATTTGAACTCGAAACGCAACCCACCGACTGTCGTCCCTAGCGTTTTACCCCCATTCTGAACACAATGGGATATGCCACGTAGGCCAATTCGATCGTTTCGATCAGTTTTCGTCAAATTTACATTTAAATCATTATATTGAATTTCAAACGCACATTTCAATTTACCGAGGCCACATACTGACTCAGAAAATTCCAGAAAAATTATTTCTAGCTTCGTATTGACGATGCGGTCCTAACAAAACTAATTTCGTTAAATTCTGAGACCGTTTGAAAAATGACCATTTTCTGGTCGACCCGATTCAGTTGAAACTGTCAAAACACGTTTTACTTCGCCACGCTCACACATTGATTCAGAAAATTATGAATTTTGAAACCTAGCAATATTTTGACATCCCGGATCCAACAAAAGTGGTTACGTCGAAAACCGAGGTCGTTTGCAAAAATTCCATTTCTAAGGGCCTTTATATATGTTAAAATATATATAAATTCCACGGCGACTTTTCTGAATTTTAAACTGGACATATCTCTCAACTTTTAATGTGAAATTTCAGTTTCTTGACTTCGTTAGAAAGATATGATTAAACAGATTCGAATATTTCTTGTTTCGTCCAAATTCGATTTATTTTGAATCCTGTACATTCATTTGAAATTCGAAATCGAATTTTCGAACTTTAGGGCCATTTCAAGCTCGTTATATAATTAAAATAAATTTATTCATTTTAACTTCGTCGAAAATAAATTTTCTGTCATTTTTATTTAAAATAATTCATTTAAAATTCTTTAAATTAGCCAAAATAAAAATTTTAAAATAGCTCAGATTTTCCGGGTTGTTACAATCTCCCCCACTTAAAATCTTTTCGTCCTCGAAAAGGAAAGAAGCTGAAAGTTGTTTATTAATCAACTCAACTTCCATTATTTTCGTTACGGCTTAAGTTCTTTAACTTTTCAGTTTCTAAGAACGTTCAAATTTTTCAAAAATTTGGCTAACACCCTAAATTTTCGAAAAATTTCGCCATAACCTCCCCTACACCGGGAGCTTCGGGATATTTCAAATAGCCTCCCATGGCCCTCACCAATCAATGGTGGTATAAAAAGAAAAAGAAAAAGCCAAGAGGCTAGCCAATCGGCTCATAAAATCATCATCACCGAAAGAAATACAATAAACATGTACCTATTTGTCGGGCAAACAATTTTGTTCCTCTTCTTTAGCCTCCTTGCTATGACCTGTTCAATGTATATACATGTATATGCATGCAATATCAAACAATTTTCAATACAGTTCAATATTTGGTTTGATTTGGCTACTTATACATTACATTCACATAATGGTTTAAAATTTAAATTAATCAACCAAAAATCAAACAACACAATCAACAATCAATTAGTGGATTATCGTTTCAATTTCATAACTTTGATATATATACAGAAAATTCTGTTTTTGATGCAAATTCACAGCAATAAATCCTACCTAGTTTTGGTTCTCACACCAGCCTAAAGGAAATATATAGATATCACACCTTCGAAACTCGAACACAAACACAGATGATGTCATGATCATCATCAGCATCGTCTCCGGGCGACTAGAGTGTGATTCTATATCTATCCAGTATATTAAAACTTCGAATACACGTTTGCAAGGCGTATATGCAAAATCATTATATATTGGATTGTCCAAATTCAATATAAAATAAATATTCAAATACGTATAAAATGGTTTTAAATTTTCAAAACAAAAGTGGTTTTCATTTTTATTTTAAAAGTAACTCCATTTCGACTCGTTCTAGGATGCTACTGATCCCATCTCTAACGAGTCATTCTCATTGGATATTACTAATCCAATTTCTGATGAATTCTTTCATTTGGTTCTAATGTGCCTTGTTCTCGAGCTCTGTAAACCAGAGCTCTGATACCAAATGTGACGAACTGAGATTTCGCTCGATCCGAATCGATCGCTAAACCGACCAAGACCGTTCGAAACCCCTATCGTTTGAGAACACGACACATCAAAACACAGACAGAAGAACATTTCATTGTTTATTACAACAATTCCATCAGAATACAAGAATATTACAGAGTAAGAATGAAAATTATACAACAGATAATATCAGAGATTTAAATACAATACTGCTGCGGAAAAATAATACAAAACATAACTGATAGAGATACACGGATACAGAGCTTTCCGAATATCACTTCAGCTATAAACCAGGTCCTGTGAATATAAATCTGCAAAACCCAACTACTAGCTTCCCATGCGGAAAATAAGGGCACCCAGAGTTTAGGTCAAAACAATAAACTCTAGGTTAGTCATGTGACTGGTGTGAGAACTAAAACAGTTATAAATTTGGTTTTTAAAGTTCGGTAAATCAAGGGACCACGCCGTATAACATGGAACGGGTTTTTACCCCAAGGATACCAGTGCATAAACAAACAGCGCAATGCTAAATAAAGAACAATGAAGCTGTTATAAGACCCAGGTCCCATCAAACAATGCAACGCAAGCCAGAGGATAGGGTTTTACCTTATAACAGCCAAATATGCTTTGATACGCAAAATTTCATCTTTTATTATTACTATAAGTGAAGAAAACAACTTCAATCATAAGTATAAATCATAGACGGCATAGTATCCCATGCTACTATGTCGCCATACTAGGCTCTACAAATAAAACCAAATGACACGTATTGGAAATTGGATTCCATCATGAGTCGAGGCTAGGGGCAAGGTCCTCTCTGATTCGAGACACTCTAGCAAATGTCTCAGGACCCCACTATGATCCTTGGATCTTCAGGGTCGGTCCCACCTTACTTTTGGAGATTAATTATTCCTGAGCACACGTTTTCCGGTCCTAACAGACCTAATATCGAGGCGCCTCATCCAACAACCACACAGGTGAAAAGTATATAAATGTCGGCCAGTTTAACCACCGACACCACCTATAGCTAGAAAGAAACGTCGTGCTCTCCCTGTAGTCCGTATCCCGTTTTTGACCCATACCGGGGTGTGAGGCTCGCGAATTCACGTTACACAAAGCGGTGCCACAAAGGCCGTGCTTTGATCATCAACCACAAGACTCTGCTTTTCAACAGAAGCCTTGATCAATTGCCACTTAGGCATGCCACACAGGCAATTCACGCTATGTGATTGATATCTATCGATATATAACCTCTGAGCTCGTACGTCTCAGAGAAGGGCGTTAAGCAAGAGAATAAATTCTCCGCCGCCAAACAGATATATATTTAATAGAAATCAATCACACAGAATAAAATCCAATGTCAGACACACAGTCCATTTACAAGTCCGTTCTAGGTCTGAACGAAACCGGAGGCACCTTATTCCTCCCCCGTATGTCCAATACAGGGCAGAGGTCCTCGCATATCCGTCGATCTCCAAGTACGTCTGGACGATCACCAAATGATTCTCTATTCTTGGGTGTACAGCCCAATCAAGATTATCAATAATCATCCAAACGATGTGAAGACCATCCGGTCTTCTACCACCGTCTTGACCTTCGACATAGTCGAATCGGTTATTCAGAATGGGTATAAACCCGACCTTTCTGAATAACCCACGTATATAATAAACAAATGTTACACAAACACAACAACGCCTCATTCCAATTCATCAGTCACTAAATTTCACATTCTTAGGGAAAGGTTCCCATTAATTTTATCAAAGATAAATTCTTTGAAATTTATTCTTTAATCTTCCTTTGAATATCATTTCAAACTAGTCGGGATTAGCGAACCACACCGAAGTAATTATTTATTTTATTTCCCAATCCCATCCTATTTATCCCATGAGGCAAAACTGGTAATACCCCATATCTAACAACACGGTGTTATTGGTAAACTTAATTACCATTTCACGTTCAAATCTAATTAATGATTTAACTATCGCTTTGGAGCAAAACTGGTGATACTCCATTATCGATCATTTCAATCTAATTAAAGATTCATTAAAACTCCACTCAGTTTTAATTTCTAACTGGGTTAAAGAACTGGTGTCATTTAAAACACGGTTCACGACAAACCCAAAATCTCATTTGATATTAAATACAAGGCTCTAAATAGAAAATATATCTGCTTATATTCAATATCAAATTCTGAATATTTTTAAAACCACTTCAAATCCAATTCGTTTATTTAAAAATATTGGATTATAATTCTAGTTCAAAACTAGTTCATTTCGATAAAAACATATTTTTATCCTTTCAAATAGGGAATTTTTCATCCTAGTTCTTTCCATTTCATATATTTTGATTTTACACAATTTATAGATATTTTTAATAATTTTATCAAGGCCCGTACAGTCGATTTCCAATAACGGTTGTCGAACTGCACTTACAGCGACCTTTTCTAAATTTGATTTGGACGTATCTCCAAATCCAACCGTTAGATTTCAAATTTCAAATATTCACTAGAAAGCTCTTTTCGATACGAACCCAACGGTTCCGGTTTCAGGATAATCCGACGGTCGGATCTCCCGTAACGTCAATTCGAAGTCAATGGTCGAAATTCACGAACTGCCGCGGCGCGGCGCGTTCTATTCAAGCCATTTAATATATATAATATATATATTATATATATTTCATCGATTTCAATTCTAAACGTATTTTTGAAATTCGTTTTAAATTCGTTTTCAAAACGATTTCAACTTCATATTGAATTTCAAATCAAAATTGAATATTCCACATCATCGATATTTATAAATGATAATATTTTCAAAACGTTATATTTTGAAATCAATTCTTTCTCAATATTCGAATAAAATCGATATAAATATCGTTCACGTCAAAATGGAGCATATCTAACCAACACGGCTTTATATATTTCAATAACTTCTTTATTTTATTCAACAAATGAATATTTTCCTTCAACACATGAATATTTTATTTCAACACATGACTAATCTCAACGAATGAGTATTGTCAACACATGAACATATATTTTGTTATTTAATATATTTTATTTCAACACATGACTAATCTCAACGAATGAGTACTGTCAACATATGAATATATATTTTGTTATTTAATATATTTTATTTCAGCACATGACTAATCTCAACGAATGAGTACTGTCAACACATGTATATATATTTTATTTTCAACACATGAATATATATTTTATTTTCAACACATGAATATATATTTTATTCTCAACACATGAATATATATTTTATTTTCAACACATGAATATATGTTTTATTTTCAACACATGAATATATATTTTATTTTCAACACATGAATATATATTTTATTTTCAATATTCTTCATTTTCTAAATTGGAATGAGGCCCAATCAATTACCATATAAGGTTAATTATATGGATTCCATACAACACATGTACATAACAGCCACGATAAATAATCAACCATCATCCAAAGTGCACAACACAACTGTCTGTCAACCTATCGATCGACATACAATTAATTATTGGGACTAGTGTACATCCCAATACCCGCGTGGGATTTCACATCAACAAACACAGATTTTATTTGTGCAGTTGGGCGATGTGTAAAATTTATCAACCCAATCAATATCAGTCAAATCAGTGTACATAAACAAACCGTCTGGTTTGTAAATGAATATTTTATTTTATTCACTTCCACGTTAAAAATAATATTTTTAACGATAAAATATTTTCTTTCAACACATGAATTTCTATTCAGTTCACTTACAGAATAAAAATGATATTTTTATTTTTCTAACATATTTTAGAAAATTTCGGCGGCATAACGGCACGATACTAGAAATGGGACAAGGCCTAGCCTTATCCCCGGTCTAGTGATGGCCCACGCCATACACATACCAATCAAAACAATTTCCATTTCACCAAACAATCAAATTCAACTCAAATAATCTAACCAATCTATGCAACCAAACAAACATGTAACGACCTGGCATGTAATGGCGCGTTTTGAAAGGTATAATAATTAAGTTATTTAATTATTTAAATAACGAATATATTAAATAAACGATAGTTGAACGTATAAATTATAATAATAATTATAATCGAGCCCGTAACGACGCGGCAGTTCGTTATTTGGCGAGTTGAACTTCAACTGAATGTACAGGATTCGTTTTAAGCCGGATTTCTGTGAAACAAGAAACGTGTGGAGCTGGTGGAGTATATCTTTCTAGTGGAAGAGAAATATCGGGATTTCGTCGTGTAGATTTTGAGATATGTCCAAATCAAATTTCAGAATAGTCGCTATAGAATCGTTTATCGGCCATAACGGTTATTTCAAAATAACTAGATATCGGGTGTGAATTCAGACAAGGTTCTTTTGGGAAATAGCGATAATTTAATTTTTAGAATTTTACTGTAATTTTTAATTAATTAAATAGGCAACTTTTTATTTGAAGTATTCCGCACCCCGAAATCAACATTTTGAAGTTTCAAAATATGAGTCCATCTACCGGTATTATTATATTTATGGGATCGTGGTACGTTGGTCGTCACAACGATATAGTTAATTCTGTCTATAGCAGTCTGTACATGAACGAAGTTTATATAACTGAGTACACTATCATTCATAACTTAGACCTATATTTTTAATCCTTGCATATGGTTGAGTTTTCCCATACTGACTACACGCAAGACCAGACTCGACATACCATTCCATTTATGTGGACCTGCCTCCTCTGCGACTTCACTTAAGTATATGCTTGTGGACGTTACTGCACCACCAATACGATGACTACGTGGCATCCTATATATCACACAAAAGGGGAAAACGTGGACATCCTATGTATCACGACAGAAGCGGAAAACGTGGACATCTGAACTCCTTTCTTAGCACCTAATTTCCTCTTCTATTTATACATGAAACTGATGCGAGCTGCCTTTATTTTCAGAAATAAGAAAAAATATATATAAATAAAACAAACCGAAGTGGCAAAACAAAAGGGCGTCGGCCTGAAGGTCCGTAAGTGAAGGGGATGCTAACGTTTGGACTAAGGGGTGTACTGCCGTGGGTTTTGGGCAAATGAACGTGGATATGGGAAAGGACAGGGGGCCTTGACGTGAATCAATGAAAGGGAAGGCCTTGACTTCTTCAGGGTGGTTCTCGGCCACGGACGGGAAGCAGATATGGTGACCGGAAGTTTCAGTAGAGGAGTTAAGGGTGACGTGAGTCCGAGATGATGGTACTCCATGGGTGCAAGGTCACATTAAGGTGTAACGGTCTTGATATAGGTGCAACTCGCGGTTGGAAACAAGTTGGCAAAGAAGAGTGAGTGAGCTGATGATGAGGTGAGGGAAAAAGGGTAGTGCGATATAGTAAATGGTTTCAGAAGTGTTGTAAAGGGAGAAGAAAAGGGCGTGAGGCACTGGCAGCAAGACGCGATCCACCGTGAGTATGATGAAGTGAAAGGGAAGAGCTTTTGTTTGGGTACGGCTCCTGTTGTGTGATGGACAGTATTTTTAATGAAAAGAAATATGAAGATTTCAGTATGGAGTTGCTTGTACAGGCCGTTTTTCCTTTGATTTTGTTGAGCAAAGAGGTCAGTACGGTTTCCTGTTTTGCATTGAGGAAGAAGATGGATATGCGGTGGATGTTCATATGGGTATATGTGCCGATGGTTACAAAGCATATCTCGCACATACGTTGCCTGTTTTGCGAACGGTTGGATCCGTTAGGATCGTATGGACGAGGAAAACACCGTGACACTGACTGGAAGTCCATCAGAGCTCGTTACAATTTATGGCGAAATAAATTGTCAGACTGAATCAAATAACGCAAACCGTTATTTAACGGTTAACGCGCAAATGTGAGTAAAACTCACCAACTCTATACAGTTCTATTTTTACAACGTGTTCTTAGAACTGTTAATTATCTGTTGTTTGACTGTGTGTTGACTGTTTGATTGAACTGCTAGTCAGTTAGTAGAAATTATATATATATCTGTATATATATATATATATATATATATCTATATAAACTGTTAATTATTTATATGTTGATTCTGCTTAACAGAATAATATACCGGTGTTGTCTAACATCTGTGATGCAGGGAAACAGGTCGGAGGAATCCAACTGGATTCCTCAACAGTTATTTTACTGTGATTTATATATTGTGATATATGAATGTGATTTATAATCTGTTGTGATTATGTGTGTTTGGACGATATTCATCGTTGTTATAGGGTGTGTTAAACACCATAAGAAAATACCAGAATGTAATAAAGAGATTTTCAAAGTATATTTTGGAAATAATTTATTTATATAAAATCGATGGATTTTATATATAAAAGAAAAGGAGATATATTTTAAAACAAAGAAAAGGAGATATATTTGGTAAAACAAATATAGAGTAAATATATTTGGTAATTCAATTATAAAGGAGATATATTTGGTAAAACAAATATAGAGTAAATATATTTGGTAATTCAATTATAGAGGAGATATATTTGGTAAAACAAATATAGAGTAAATATATTTGGTAATTAAATTATAAAGGAGATATATTTGGTAAAACAAATATAGAGTAAATATATTTGGTAATTCAATTATAAAGGAATATATTTGGTAAATCAAATATAGAGGAAATATATTTGTGAAACAAAAATATAAAGAATAATATTTGTAAAACATTTACAAATAAAATAGAAAGAGAAATATTTGAAAAACCCTTTATTTATATAGAGTTAAAAAGATGACATTTATTTAGGGATTAAATAAATAGAATCAAAGGACATATTTATTTGTTAAATAAATAGAGTTAATCAAAGTAAATTAGTTGAGTTAAACTAAGTGAATTGGTTAGAGTTAATCAAAGTGAATTGGTTAAGTTAAACTAAGTGGATTAGTTAAGTTAATCAAATTGAATTAGTTGAGTTAAACTAAGTGAATTGGTTAGAGTTAATCAAAGTGAATTAGTTGAGTTAAACTAAGTGAATTGGTTAGAGTTAATCAAAGTGAATTAGTTAAGTTAAACTGAGTGAATTGGTTAGAGTTAATCAAAGTGAATTAGTTGAGTTAAACTAAGTGAATCAGTTAGAGTTAATCAAAGTGAATTAGCTAAGTTAAACTAAGTGGATTAGTTCAGTTAATCTAGACGAGTTAACCAGTTAAGTTAAACCAGTTAGAGTTAACCAGTTAGAGTTGACCAGTTAGAGTTGACCAGTTAGAGTTGACCAGTTAGAGTTGATCAGTTAGAGTTATCCGAAGTAGAGTTATCGTATACAGTGTATTCGAGGGAAGAGTAATCGAATATAGTTTATTCGAGTGGAGAAATCAAATGTAATTCATTTGAGAAGAGTTATCGAATATAGTTTATTCGAATGGAGAAATCAAATGTGATTCATTTGAGAAGAGTTATCGAATATAGTTTATTCGAGTGGAGAAATCAAATGTTATTCATTTGAGAAGAGTTATCGAATATAGTTTATTCGAATGGAGAAATCAAATGTGATTCATTTGAGAAGAGTTATCGAATATAGTTTATTCGAGTGGAGAATCAAATGTGGTTCATTTGAGAAGAGTTATCGAATATTATTTATTCGAAGAATAGTTATCGAATATTGGTTATTCGAAGTTAGTTAATCCAAAGGAGTTATTTGAAGTTAATTAATCCAAAGGAGTTATTTGAAGTTAGTTAATCCAAAGGAGTTATTCGAAGTTAGTTAATCCGAAGGAGTTATTCGAAGTTAGTTAATCCGAAGGAGTTAATCGAAGAGTTAATCCGAAGGAGTTAGTTGAAGAGTTAATCCAAAGGAGTTATTCGAAGTTAGTTAATCCAAAGGAGTTATTCGAAGTTAGTTAATCCGAAGGAGTTAATCGAAGAGTTAATCCGAAGGAGTTATTCGAAGTTAGTTAATCCAAAGAAGTTATTCGAAGTTAGTTAATCCAAAGGAGTTATTCAAAGTTAGTTAATCCGAAGGAGTTAATCAAAGAGTAAATCCGAAGGGGTTAGTCGAAGAGTTAATCCAAAGGAGTTATTCGAAGTTAGTTAATCCGAAGGAGTTAATCGAAGAGTTAATCCGAAGGAGTTAGTCGAAGAGTTAATCCAAAGGAGTTATTCGAAGTTAGTTAATCCGAAGGAGTTAATGGAAGAGTTAATCCGAAGGAGTTAGTCGAAGAGTTAATCCAAAGGAGTTATTCGAAGTTAGTTAATCCGAAGGAGTTAACCGAAGAGTTAATCCGAAGGAGTTAGTCGAAGAGTTAATCCAAAGGAGTCATTCGAAGTTAGTAAATCCAAAGGAGTTAGTCGAAGAGTTAATCGAATATAGTTATTCGAAAGAAAGTGGAAATCGAATATAGTTTATTCGAGTAAAGTTAAAAGAGTTAATCGAATATAATTTATTCGAGTAGAGCTAGAGAAGTTAATCGAATATAGTTATTCGAATAGTGTTGGAGGAGATATCGAATATAGTTTATTCGATAGGAGTTAAGTGAATGGGGTTAATCAAATAGAGTTAAGCAAATAGATTTAATCCAATAGGGTCAGTCCACTAGGGTTAATTGGAAAGAGTAAATCGAATATAGTTATTCGACAGAAAGGTTAAGTAAGGAAGTTAGTTAAAGGAATTTAAAGCGAACTTTACCTATTTTCAAGGTTAGAAGTGTTGTTCAATTAAGGTCTGAGAGGTAATTATACCCCAACTTGATTGATTTCAGACATGACAAAGGAATAGTTGTGGTTCGATCTAAAAGGTTGATTAGGAATAAAGTTAAGGAATAAGCGATAAATGGATTAAGCGAAATGATGTTTTATACAACGTTCATTGGAAATCCGTAAATGAGTTTTGGAAACGTTTTCCAAATATAGTCAGATATGTTTTCTAAACATAGAAAATGAAATGTTTTCATGATAAGAATTTAAGAAATAGAGTTTAGCAAATTCAGAAACTGACTGGAGAGGGTAAGTTGAACGGTTTTCTAAGTGACGATCTGATGTTGGTTTCGACCTTCCAGATTGATACTTAGAGAATTTTTCTCATACTAGTTATAGTTAGGGACTGATAGTTGTGAAATAATAGTGATGTGAAAATAAGTTATGGAAATGTTTTCCAATGATTAATAACATATATTTTCTAAATATATGAAATAAGGAAATATGAACATATGATGATTGATCGATCGAATTCCCATTTGGAAATAAGATCGTTGTTTGTACACCGACATGCTTTCATTTGATAGTTAAATCACAGACTGTCAAAGTTTTTACCATTTTAACGTTGTTAATATGGAGAGACCGGTTGGATTATTATCCAAAGAACCACTCTGTATTGGCATAAGCGTTGCGAGCAATATATGCCAAAGATAAATTGAAGACGGAGTAAAGTGCAAGGGCTGTTGTATAAGTCTTAGATAACAATGACTAAGATGGATATACTGAATAGTGCCTTCGGTTTGTCCAGTCCCAGGACAACGTATATGGAAGAAGGTCTGACAGAGTATATCCAATGGATCGCGTAAGTTGATCTGTTCAAACGTATTCACGTTTGGTGGCGGAGGAATTCGTTTCTCTTAGCTGTATACCCGTGTTATTTTTGGATAAGTCAATTTATGATTTGGCGGGTATGACGATGTGGCATTCAAAGTGAATGGTGATCAGATGTTCTAAAGATAGACGTAGCTTCTAGCCTCACACCAGGATGTAACAAAAGTTGGGCTAGGCAGCATGGCTAGTTGGGTCATTCCCAAGCAGGGTGTATTGTCACCGATCTAGGGAATATTCATATTTATACTTCTTTTTGATTTTGTATCTTCGGATAAAGGTTTGATGGCCTATAACCGTGGTGGCAATATATTCGCGACACTCAAGCTAAATGAGTGAGCGGTCATGTGTGGCCGGGTTGCAAGACGTTCTTGTTGAACCCTGAGTGTATCACCTCTAGAGTACACTGATCAGAAGGTGCTCCCATACCTTGTCTGTTGGAATCCATTCCCCGAAAAGCGCCCTGCGATTTATGATTTTATACTATGTATGTAGAACGTGAGATGCAAGCGTTTCTGCTAGATTGATACCTATTGGTACTTAGACATTATTATAATATCACAATGATATTGCTTGTCAAAGTTGTTCAGATACTCATAAGGAAAAACCCGTTCTGTATTCACGGCGTGGTCTTATGAGATATCATATACCTGTTTTAAACTGTTTTACTCACACCAGTCCCATGACTGACCCGGAGTTTACTTTGTTGTTTTCCGTAAACTCTTGGGTGCCTAAATTTGTAAGGGTAGTCAAGTAGTCGGGATTTACAGATATACTTGGAGAGCTTGGAGCAGGAGGCTGCAAGATTCTATAGCTATAGTTATTTCCGCTGTGTAGTAAGTGTTGTACTCTGATAAAGTGCTATTATATATATAACTGTTATGTTTCAAAGATATGTTATATATTATATGTTATTCGTTCCTCTATGAGTTTCGTGTTTACTCTGATTCTGATGTTCGTCTTCTTCTTCTATTCTATTAGTTCTATCTTTTCTTTCTCACCTTCTAAATTCTTTCACTAACGTCGCGGAATTTTCGGCTCTTGAGGAGTCGAAAATTTCCAGCCGTTACAGTTGGTATCAGAGCTTAAGTTTAGAATTACTTGGCTCTGTGGCATGACTCGGTAGAGATAGGGTTAGTAATACCCTAGATTGAGTTTGAGTGTATATATACGAGTGCGTATTTGTATTTGATATAAAAATAAATTTTTATTGTGGAGATTCATTGGTTGAGTAGTTTGTGAATTCTGGTCGATCAGTTTGATCCACTGTATCGATAGGGGTTACTAAAACACTCGAATACGATGGACCGACACGGTATGTTTTGAAAGGAGGGTAAAAGAAATAATTTTACCCGAATATATTTTGATATAATATATTGGTAGTGTTGGTTGTTATTATAATCGAGTAAGATTATAACATGTAAAATGGTTATATATAACTAATCAGAATTCATATAAGTAAAGTATATGAAATAAGATGAATTAAATATGAATTTAAATCAGATTTGGAATTAAAATAAGGAAATTTTAAGTTCCTGGGAGATTTTGAAATGTTTTCAAAATGGAAGTATTTAGTAATAGTTTTGAAAATAATATAGTATTGAAATCACTTGGGTCGCTGGAAAATAATTCCGATGATGACTGCGCAGTATCATCGGTGTGATTTTCGAGTTCTAAGTGGTGGATTACTACCAAAGATTTTAATTTGAATTGTTTTGAGGAAACAAGTTGTTTAGAAAATTCAAAGGCTTTGAATTGGCAGTATGATTTCGAATTGATTTGAAATTTACCCAGGAATTTAAGTTCTAGAAATTAAAATTTAACTTGTGAAGTTAATTCGAATGGGATGGTAAAAGTAAATAATAAACCAGAATTTAACTTGAGATGATAGGTTAAGAAAAACTGGAAGTGATTGGAGAATAATATGGTTTTGGATTTGAAACGATTAGTTAAGAGTTTAAAATTTGATATTGGAGTTTGAATGGAATTCGGCTTGGGTATAAGCGAATGATTTGGTTTGAGGATATAAACTGAGTGGAATGACCATGATATATGCAGAAGTGATAACAGATCAAAAGGGATATAATGATACGACCGACAAAAATGTACAAGTTTATATTATATATGAGTTTGGATTTTATGAGCCGAATTGGCAAGCCGCTTGGCTGTTTGATTTTCTTTTGGGTTGGAGAAGGCCTAGAGAGGCGAGGGGTGGTTTGACATATTGACCAATACAAAGGAGGTTATGGCGAAATTTTTCGGAAATTCCAGGCGTTAGAACATTCTCATGATTTATGGAAATTCAGTTAGCCAGAATGAATTAATAATTTAATTGAAAATTTAATGGTTCAGTTGAAACTGGAGTTGAGAAGTAAACTAAAAGATATTTAAATCAAGTTAGTAAAGTTGGTTGCATTTTCCTAGCTTAGCAATTTCGAGGACGAAATTATTTTAAGGGGGGAAGTCTGTAATGGCGCGTTTTGTAAGGTATAATAATTAAGTTATTTAATTATTTAAATAACGAATATATTAAATAAACGATAGTTGAACGTATAAATTATAATAATAATTATAATCGAGCCCGTAACGACGCGGCAGTTCGTTATTTGGCGAGTTGAACTTCAACTGAATGTACATGATTCGTTTTAAGCCGGATTTCTGTGAAACAAGAAACGTGTGGAGCTGGTGGAGTATATCTTTCTAGTGGAAGAGAAATATTGGGATTTCGTCGTGTAGATTTTGAGATATGTCCAAATCAAATTTCAGAATAGTCGCTATAGAATCGTTTATCGGCCATAACGGTTATTTCAAAATAACTAGATATCGGGTGTGAATTCAGACAAGGTTCTTTTGGGAAATAGCGATAATGTAATTTTTAGAATTTTACTGTAATTTTTAATTAATTAAATAGGCAACTTTTTATTTGAAGTATTCCGCACCCCGAAATCAACATTTTGAAGTTTCAAAATATGAGTCCATCTACCGGTATTATTATATCTATGGGATCGTGGTACGTTGGTCGTCACAACGATATAGTTAATTCTATCTATAGCAGTCTGTACATGAACGAAGTTTATATAACTGAGTACACTATCATTCATAACTTAGACCTATATTTTTAATCCTTGCATATGGTTGAGTTTTCCCATACTGACTACACGCAAGACCAGACTCGACATACCATTCCATTTATGTGGACCTGCCTCCTCTACGACTTCACTTAAGTATATGCTTGTGGACGTTACTGCACCACCAATACGATGACTACGTGGCATCCTATATATCACACAAAAGGGGAAAACGTGGACATCCTATGTATCACGACAGAAGTGGAAAACGTGGACATCTGAACTCCTTTCTTAGCACCTAATTTCCTCTTCTATTTATACATGAAACTGATGTGAGCTACCTTTATTTTCAGAAATAAGAAAAAATATATATAAATAAAACAAACCGAAGTGGCAAAATAAAAGGGCGTCGGCCTGAAGGTCCGTAAGTGAAGGGGATGCTAACGTTTGGACTAAGGGGTGTACTGCCGTGGGTTTTGGGCAAATGAACGTGGATATGGGAAAGGACAGGGGGCCTTGACGTGAATCAATGAAAGGGAAGGCCTTGACTTCTTCAGGGTGGTTCTCGGCCAGGGACGGGAAGCAGATATGGTGACCGGAAGTTTCAGTAGAGGAGTTAAGGGTGACGTGAGTCCGAGATGATGGTACTCCATGGGTGCGAGCTCACATTGAGGTGTAACGGTCTTGATATAGGTGCAACTCGCGGTTGGAAACAAGTTGGCAAAGAAGAGTCAGTGAGTTGATGATGAGGTGAGGGAAAA
Source organism: Allium sativum (assembly GCA_030737875.1). Classification (NCBI taxonomy): domain Eukaryota; kingdom Viridiplantae; phylum Streptophyta; class Magnoliopsida; order Asparagales; family Amaryllidaceae; genus Allium; species Allium sativum. Next base: position 804,468,706 of record CM060921.1, on the reverse strand, counting down.
AGGGTAGTGCGATATAGTAAATGGTTTCAGAAGTGTTGTAAAGGGAGAAGAAAAGGGCGTGAGGCACTGGCAGCAAGATGCGATCCACCGTGAGTATGATGAAGTGAAAGGGAAGAGCTTTTGTTTGGGTACGGCTCCTGTTATGTGATGGACAGTATTTTTAATGAAAAGAAATATGAAGATTTCAGTATGGAGTTGCTTGTACAGGCCGTTTTTCCTTTGATTTTGTTGAGCAAAGAGGTCAGTACGGTTTCCTGTTTTGCGTTGAGGAAGAAGATGGATATGCGGTGGATGTTCATATGGGTATATGTGCCGATGGTTACAAAGCATATCTCGCACATACGTTGCCTGTTTTGCGAACGGTTGGATCCGTTAGGATCGTATGGACGAGGAAAACACCGTGACACTGACTGGAAGTCCATCAGAGCTCGTTACAATTTATGGCGAAATAAATTGTCAGACTGAATCAAATAACGCAAACCGTTATTTAACGGTTAACGCGCAAATGTGAGTAAAACTCACCAACTCTATACAGTTCTATTTTTACAACGTGTTCTTAGAACTGTTAATTATCTGTTGTTTGACTGTGTGTTGACTGTTTGATTGAACTGCTAGTCAGTTAGTAGAAATTATATATATATATATATATATGTATATATATATATATGTATATCTATATAAAATGTTATTATTTATATGTTGATTCTGCTTAACAGAATAATATACTGGTGTTGTCTAACATCTGTGATGCAGGGAAACAGGTCGGAGGAATCCAACTGGATTCCTCAACAGTTATTTTACTGTGATTTATATATTGTGATATATGAATGTGATTTATAATCTGTTGTGATTATGTGTGTTTGGACGATATTCATCGTTGTTATAGGGTGTGTTAAACACCATAAGAAAATACCAGAATGTAATAAAGAGATTTTCAAAGTATATTTTGGAAATAATTTATTTATATAAAATCGATGGATTTTATATATAAAAGAAAAGGAGATATATTTTAAAACAAAGAAAAGGAGATATATTTGGTAAAACAAATATAGAGTAAATATATTTGGTAATTCAATTATAAAGGAGATATATTTGGTAAAACAAATATAGACTAAATATATTTGGTAATTCAATTATAGAGGAAATATATTTGGTAAAACAAATATAAAGTAAATATATTTGGTAATTAAATTATAAAGGAGATATATTTGGTAAAACAAATATAGAGTAAATATATTTGGTAATTCAATTATAAAGGAATATATTTGGTAAATCAAATATAGAGGAAATATATTTGTGAAACAAATATAAAGAATAATATTTGTAAAACATTTACAAATAAAATAGAAAGAGAAATATTTGAAAAACCCTTTATTTATATAGAGTTAAAAAGATGACATTTATTTAGGGATTAAATAAATAGAATCAAAGGACATATTTATTTGTTAGAATAAATAAAATCAAAGGACATATTTATTTGTTAGAATAAATAGAATCAAAGGACATATTTATTTGTTAAATAAATAGAGTTAATCAAAGTAAATTAGTTGAGTTAAACTAAGTGAATTGGTTAGAGTTAATCAAAGTGAATTGGTTAAGTTAAACTAAGTGGATTAGTTAAGTTAATCAAATTGAATTAGTTGAGTTAAACTAAGTGAATTGGTTAGAGTTAATCAAAGTGAATTAGTTGAGTTAAACTAAGTGAATTGGTTAGAGTTAATCAAAGTGAATTAGTTAAGTTAAACTGAGTGAATTGGTTAGAGTTAATCAAAGTGAATTAGTTGAGTTAAACTAAGTGAATCAGTTAGAGTTAATCAAAGTGAATTAGCTAAGTTAAACTAAGTGGATTAGTTCAGTTAATCTAGACGAGTTAACCAGTTAAGTTAAACCAGTTAGAGTTAACCAGTTAGAGTTGACCAGTTAGAGTTGACCAGTTTGAGTTGACCAGTTAGGGTTGATCAGTTAGAGTTATCTGAAGTAGAGTTATCGAATACAGTGTATTCGAGGGAAGAGTAATCGAATATAGTTCATTCGAGTGGAGAAATCAAATGTTATTCATTTGAGAAGAGTTATCGAATATAGTTTATTCGAATGGAGAAATCACATGTGATTCATTTGAGAAGAGTTATCGAATATAGTTTATTCGAGTGGAGAAATCAAATGTTATTCATTTGAGAAGAGTTATCGAATATAGTTTATTCGAATGGAGAAATCAAATGTGATTCATTTGAGAAGAGTTATCGAATATAGTTTATTCGAGTGGAGAATCAAATGTGGTTCATTTGAGAAGAGTTATCGAATATTATTTATTCGAAGAGTAGTTATCGAATATTGGTTATTCGAAGTTAGTTAATCCAAAGGAGTTATTTGAAGTTAATTAATCCAAAGGAGTTATTTGAAGTTAATTAATCCAAAGGAGTTATTTGAAGTTAGTTAATCCAAAGGAGTTATTCGAAGTTGGTTAATCCGAAGGAGTTAATCGAAGAGTTAATCCGAAGGAGTTAGTTGAAGAGTTAATCCAAAGGAGTTATTCGAAGTTAGTTAATTCAAAGGAGTTATTCGAAGTTAGTTAATCCGAAGGAGTTAATCGAAGAGTTAATCCGAAGGAGTTATTCGAAGTTAGTTAATCCAAAGAAGTTATTCGAAGTTAGTTAATCCAAAGGAGTTATTCGAAGTTAGTTAATCCGAAGGAGTTAATCAAAGAGTAAATCCGAAGGGGTTAGTCGAAGAGTTAATCCAAAGGAGTTATTCGAAGTTAGTTAATCCGAAGGAGTTAATCGAAGAGTTAATCCGAAGGAGTTAGTCGAAGAGTTAATCCAAAGGAGTTATTCGAAGTTAGTTAATCCGAAGGAGTTAAGCGAAGAGTTAATCCGAAGGAGTTAGTCGAAGAGTTAATCCAAAGGAGTTATTCGAAGTTAGTTAATTCGAAGGAGTTAACCGAAGAGTTAATTCGAAGGAGTTAGTCGAAGAGTTAATCCAAAGGAGTCATTCGAAGTTAGTAAATCCAAAGGAGTTAGTCGAAGAGTTAATCGAATATAGTTATTCGAAAGAAAGTGGTAATCGAATATAGTTTATTCGAGTAAAGTTAAAAGAGTTAATCGAATATAATTTATTCGAGTAGAGCTAGAGAAGTTAATCGAATATAGTTATTCGAATAGTGTTGGAGGAGATATCGAATATAGTTTATTCGATAGGAGTTAAGTGAATGGGGTTAATCAAATAGAGTTAAGCAAATAGAGTTAATCCAATAGGGTCAGTCCACTAGGGTTAATTGGAAAGAGTAAATCGAATATAGTTATTCGACAGAAAGGTTAAGTAAGGAAGTTAGTTAAAGGAATTTAAAGCGAACTTTACCTATTTTCAAGGTTAGAAGTGTTGTTCAATTAAGGTCTGAGAGGTAATTATACCCCAACTTGATTGACTTCAGAATTGACAAAGGAATAGTTGTGGTTCGATCTAAAAGGTTGATTAGGAATAAAGTTAAGGAATAAGCGATAAATGGATTAAGCGAAACGATGTTTTATACAACGTACATTGGAAATCCGTAAATGAGTTTTGGAAACATTTTCCAAATATAGTCAGATATGTTTTCTAAACATAGAAAATGAAATGTTTTCATGATAAGAATTTAAGAAATAGAGTTTAGCAAATTCAGAAACTGACTGGAGAGGGTAAGTTGAACGGTTTTCTAAGTGACGATCTGATGTTGGTTTCGACCTTCCAGATTGATACTTAGAGAATTGTTCTCATACTAGTTACAGTTAGGGACTGATAGTTGTGAAATAATAGTGATGTGAAAATAAGTTATGGAAATGTTTTCCAATGATTAATAACATATATTTTCTAAATATATGAAATAAGGAAATATGAACATATGATGATTGATCGATCGAATTCCCATTTGGAAATAAGATCGTTGTTTGTACACCGACATGCTTTCATTTGATAGTTAAATCACAGACTATCAAAGTTTTTACCATTTTAACGTTGTTAATATGGAGAGACCGGTTGGATTATTATCCAAAGAACCACTCTGTATTGGCATAAGCGTTGCGAGCAATATATGCCAAAGATAAATTGAAGACGGAGTAAAGTGCAAGGGCTGTTGTATAAGTCTTAGATAACAGTGACTAAGATGGATATACTGAATAGTGCCTTCGGTTTGTCCAGTCCCAGGACAACGTATATGGAAGAAGGTCTGACAGAGTATATCCAATGGATCGCGTAAGTTGATCTGTTCAAACGTATTCACGTTTGGTGGCGGAGGAATTCGTTTCTCTTAGCTGTATACCCGTGTTATTTTTGGATAAGTCAATTTATGATTTGGCGGGTATGACGATGTGGCATTCAAAGTGAATGGTGATCAGATGTTCTGAAGATAGACGTAGCTTCTAGCCTCACACCAGGAAGTAACAAAAGTTGGGCTAGGCAGCATGGCTAGTTGGGTCATTCCCAAGCAGGGTGTATTGTCATCGATCTAGGGAATATTCATATTTATACTTCTTTTTGATTCTGTATCTTCGGATGACGGTTTGATGGCCTATAACCGTGGTGGCAATATATTCGCGACACTCAAGCTAAATGAGTGAGCGGTCATGTGTGGCCGGGTTGCAAGACGTTCTTGTTGAACCCTGAGTGTATCACCTCTAGAGTACACTGATCAGAAGGTGCTCCCATACCTTGTCTGTTGGAATCCATTCCCCGAAAAGCGCCCTGCGATTTATGATTTTATACTATGTATGTAGAACGTGAGATGCAAGCATTTCTGCTAGATTGATACCTATTGGTACTTAGACATTATTATAATATCACAATGATATTGCTTGACAAAGTTGTTCGGATACTCATAAGGAAAAACCCGTTCCGTATTCACGGCGTGGTCTTATGAGATATCATATACCTGTTTTAAACCGTTTTACTCATACCAGTCCCATGACTGACCCGGAGTTTACTTTGTTGTTTTCCCTAAACTCTTGGGTGCCTAAATTTGTACGGGCAGTCAAGTAGTCGGGATTTACAGATATACTTGGAGAGCTTGGAGCAGGAGGCTGCAAGATTCTATAGCTATAGTTATTTCCGCTGTGTTGTAAGTGTTGTACTCTGATAAAGAGCTATTATATATATATAACTGTTATGTTTCAAAGATATGTTATATATTATATGTTATTCGTTCCGCTGTGAGTTTCGTGTTTACTCTGATTCTGATGTTCTTCTTCTTCTTCTATTCTATTAGTTCTATCTTTTCTTTCTCACCTTCTAAATTCTTTCACTAACGTCGCGGAATTTTCGGCTCTCGAGGAGTCGAAAATTTCCAGCCGTTACATGGCATTTTGACCGCTCCAAGTCGGTATTTAAACCAACTCGAACCGTTCAAAACGACAGATTGTTTTGGCTTATACGTTTTAAAACAGAACAGACACAGAATCACAGAGTGCAATAAATTTGCAACGGAATAAAATTTTCATATAATATCAAAGTTTACAAAAATATTTGCGCAGCGGAAAATATATATTTAAAACATGTACATAAATTTTCAAAAGAACAAAATTTACATTTTCGTCGAGCGTTGCGCGAGCGGGCGTGCCTCTTTGTGTCTCGTCTTCACGTTCCTCTCCTCTTTTGCGAGCTGAACTCTAAGCCTGGAACACTTAGGACCTGACCCGAGTGTCCCATGCAAAATACACAAAACACCCGAGTCAGGATTAAACTTATTTCAAGTTAGCATACTTCGATAAACACTAAATATACATGTTAATCCTGAAATGTATTTAATAATTCAAGTATGTCGCCATGATAACTGCCAAAATGGACGAAATGAAACAAAGCGACATATGGGTATGGGTTATGCATGAGTTCCAATCAAGGACAAGCGTATGTAGGGAATGCTACAACAAATATAACGACAACATTCTTGGAACATGCAAGGTACGGAAGCATGAATCTAACATGGCATTCGAATAGGAAAGTCAGTGCATAGTTGCTGAAACAAACATATAAACTATGAATTGCCTGAGAATACATGGTTCTACACTATGCAAATACCACATCGAAGTTCCAAGTTTTAAATTGTAGTACCATGATGCATGTATTTTATTCTGTTTCCTTTTAGCATTAAACTCAGTATAGATAAAGAATGCATAAATCTTATTTTCCAGTGTTATATTAGATTGTCAAGTAGTCCTATTTACAATAACAGGGGAGGCCAAACTCAAACATAGTCCACACCTGCTGACAAGCAAATGCGCAACTAGTGGACAAGCAAGGGAATATACAATCACTTGTAAGGCAAATCAAATGTCCAAAGTTCAAACTGGGTGGTAAAAGGAAATATGAAGAAGACATAATTCATTCACATGTTAAGCAACAAGACCTAAGACAATTGCAGGTAAAGAATAAGAGGAAACCAAAGTTAGGTGGCATCGTTTCTGACAAATCAAACAAAGACCTTCAAACTATTCCGTAGTGAAAATTGTTTCTTCACGTTGGGTGTATAACATGTGGTTTCTACTTATAGTTAGCATGTAAAATAATGTATAACCTGTGTTATAAAAGGAGATAATCGTTGCTGTATAGTAAGCTTATATAGTACAAGGTAAATGTCATGCAAGTTCCCAGATCAAAACGAGAAATGCAGTCTTGAACAAGGGTTGAGTTGTTCCGTTTTATACTACAGCAAACTTCAAGGAAAATCAAGCAAGAGCTTATGCAATCATGCATAGAACAGGATGCGGTATGGTGTGGCTAAGAAAGAGGAAATAACAGCCTATTACATAAATCATTTGTTTCAAGTACTCAACTGGGAAGTACAAACATAAATAAAGCATGCAAGGTCAATAGCAGATTATGGGTTACCACCTAAATGGCTTACTGTTGCAACTGTGTATATGGAAAGCTCATGTGTGTAACTTTTAAGCCTGGAAGGGTTCATTTTTTAAACCAAGTATGAAATGAATTATACTGCCAAGTAACCAATCTTAACATCACAGAGAAGACATGCATCACAGTCTCAAGCATGTACGCACACAAAGGTCACGACAAAAGTTGAGTGGCAGGCTAAAGGGAGCAGAATATCGGGAAAACTATGTAATGTGCCAGAGCATAAGATTTCATGGTTTCAAAAGTGTAAACGAAGGCAGCGACAAGTATATATTTAGACGGTGTGTGCATGAATGGTTCAGCAAGGTGATCCAATATAATGACCAAAATGACAGTATAAGAACTAAGGCAATCAGTCCAAAACGAGATGTAACAGCAAAACAATCTACACTAATCATATTTAGTGTAAACCGAAGTGGCAAACTTGAAACATGTTTAATCGTAAGTAAAACTTACATTATGACGGCGATGGAAAGAGCGGAAACAGTGGGTTCGGTCAGGTTCGTCAGCGTCGTCGGAGGGTTCACCGAAGAGGAGCGGAAAGGCTGAGAACCGGTCAAAAAAGGCGGGTCGTTACAAAACAAGTCCATGGTCTGTAGACAGTGGTGTCGGGTGCTACTAAACACCGTCTGCATCCTAGTATATATTTCTAACTAGGAAATAAAATTTAAAGTGAGAAGTTCTCACCGAGGGTTCCACTCCTCCATTTTATTTCTGAATTGTCTGGATTCTATTTTGCTGTCGGTCAGTTCCATCGCAATCTTATTCACACTGTTCATAGTAAAAATTGCATTTTTATTTCAACGCTGTAGAAATCACAATTTTATTTCACTATATATATAATAAAAATCAGATTTTTATTTCGTTACATATATAAAAATCATATTTTTGTTATCTATACTATATAAAAATCATATTTTTAACTTCTTACCATTATAAAAATTATTTTTTTAACTTGCTAAAAATCGCTACTTTATATTTCCAAAGGCGAAGTATTTATATTTTCTTCAATTCGCTACATATATAAAGATTTCATATTAAAAATCTATTCTTTTTCATTTATAAAAATCTAATTTCTATAGCTCCAGCTTCATATTAAAAATCAGATTTTTATCACTTCAAAAATCGAATCTTTATAAATAAATAAAAAATCACGTCTTTCCTATAATAATATCTCGTCTTTACAACACAAAAATATGATCCTTTATCACACAAAAATATGGTCTTTCCTCACACAAAAATATGGTCTTTCATCACACAAAAATGTGGTCTTCATCTTTTTAAAAAAAATCAACCCTTTTCCTTCTTAAAAATCTGTTCTTTTTCATAATAAAATCTATTCTATTTCTTTAAAAACCTATGCTAAGTTCAGAAGAAAAAAAGAAAAGAATGAATAAATTAAAATATGAAAACTTACAGCGTTGATTGGAGGAAGAAAGGGGGGGTGAGGCTCGTCGGTCTTTGACTGGAGGAGTCGAAGTGCAGTGGAAGAGGCGGACCTCGACGGTACAGGCGGTGGGGCATTTCGCGATCGGAGCAAGTCAATTGGTGAGGGGATCTCAACGGGGAAAGAAGGAGGGAGGAGTCGAGTTGGAGAAGCATGGGGGTCGGGGCGGCGCGTTGAGGTGGCGCAGGCGGAGTTGTTGTCGTGGGGGAGAGGGGCGTTGCGTCGATGGGTTCACGGGGAGTGTGGGTTTCGAGGTCTGTAGCTCGCGATGGAGGAGGAAGGAGGAAGAAGCGGCGGATGCGGGAGAGGGGAAGAAGAGGAAGAGGCGGCGGCGACAGCACCAAGGGGAGGCGGCGACGGGCGGTTTTCCGTTTCCCCCTTTTCTTTCTTTCTTTTATTTAACCGAATGAATTATGAGGGAAAGAGGGCGAGGTAAGTAAATATATATATTATTTTATTTTAAATTTCAAAAAGGGTTGACTTTTAAATTTGAACTCGAAACGCAACCCACCGACTGTCGTCCCTAGCGTTTTACCCCCATTATGAACACAATGGGATATGCCACGTAGGCCAATTCGATCGTTTCGATCAGTTTTCATCAAATTTACATTTAAATCATTATATTGAATTTCAAACGCACATTTCAATTTACCGAGGCCACATACTGACTCAGAAAATTCCAGAAAAATTATTTCTAGCTTCGTATTGACGATACGGTCCTAACAAAACTAATTTCGTTAAATTATTAGACCGTTTGAAAAATGACCATTTTCTGGTCGACCCGATTCAATTGAAACTGTCAAAACACGTTTAACTTCGCCACGCTCATACATTGATTCAGAAAATTATGAATTTTGAAACCTAGCAATAATTTGACATCCTGGATCCAACAAAAGTGGTTACGTCGAAAACCGAGGTCGTTTGCAAAAATTCCATTTCTAAGGGCCTTTATATATATTAAAATATATATAAATTCCACAACAACTTTTCTGAATTTTAAACTGGACATATCTCTCAACTTTTAAAGTGAAATTTCAGTTTCTTGACTTCGTTAGAAAGATATGATTAAACAGATTCGAATATTTCTTGTTTCATCCAAATTCGATTTATTTTGAATCCTGTACATTCATTTGAAATTCGAAATCGAATATTCGAACTGCAGGGCCATTTCAGGCTCGTTATATAATTAAAATAAATTTATTCGTTTTAACTTCGTCGAAAATAAATTTTCTGTCATTTTTATTTAAAATAATTCATTTTAAATATTTAAAATTCTTTAAATTAGCCAAAATAAAAATTTTAAACTGGCTCAGATTTTCCGGGTTGTTACATGTTGGGAGAACTTTCAGATTTTGTTCCGTTCAGACCCAGGACGGACTTGTATAGATTGTGTTCCTGACATTGCAATTGACGACATAACACTGATTTCCGTTGATATGTATCTGGTTGTGACGTATGAGCTCGAAGTGGTTATGTATGGATGGAAATCAGTGGACATGTTGTGAATGGATAATGTGACATACTTAAGAGATGAAATGAGCTTGTATGATCAGGGCATTGCTTTCTAGGCATGCTTTGTGTACGACGCGACATCGACAAACCTCACACCATGGATAATGGGAAACTGGCGATTAGGTTGTTTATATATATATGAACTGATGATGACCGCTGCAACAGTGGGAAACCACTTATGACTTATGGAATAAGGTATGTTCGGGGGGCCGTGTCTGGTCAAAAACTGTTGATCTACCTCGTGATTTGTATTGGTGTCCGCATCTGGATGAAAAAACCCGTGATTACATTTCGTCTGTGTTCCGATTGATCTTTCGTGCCAGGATCCATAAAGTTGGAAACCCAAATCTCCAATACGAGCCATACGATTTTGATTGTATGTATATATATATATATATATATATATGGCGACATAATATTATGGGGTATTATGCCGTCTAGGATTAATACATTTATTTGTGAAATCGTTTTCCACACTATATGATAGTATTGAAAGAGGACTTTTACGTATGAAAGCATGTTTGGTTATGATAAGATAAACCTCGCCCGTCTGGTATGCTCTTGCATTGTGTGATGTGGGACGAGCTTATGATAGCTTCATTTCCGAAAGTCATTGCGTATTTATATGCACGGGCATTCACATGGAGTAAACTCGTTCTGCATTAGCGGCGTGGTCCGGGAACTTCCCAACTTTAAAATAAATCCTAAAAGCAACTGTTTTATGTTCTCACACTAGTCCCATGTCTGACCTGGAGTTTATTTTTCCTTCCTAAACTCTGGGTGCCCACTAATTTCCACATAGGCAGCTAGTGTTTAGTTTTACAGTTATAGATCATTTGAGCAAGATTCGAAGCACTTTCTAGGTTGGAGTTCACGCTAGAGTCTGGAGCTTCCGCTATAATATACTTCTTCTTCCGCTGAGAGTATATTTATTTTTCTTCCACTATATATTGTTGTAACTCTGATATTCCATGTAACTCTGATGTAATATTGTATTATATAAAGAAAGTTCTGTTATTTTGTTCAATATATGTATGTACCCATAACAATTCGTCTTTATGAACGGTTTGAGCCGTTTTAATTGCCGGCAAAAACTGGGCAAAAAGGCGGATCGTTACATATGAGATGTGAATAAAATATATATATGAGATGTGAGTGAAATATATATGAGATGTGAATAAAATATATATGCGATTAGAATAAAATATATATGTGAGATGTGAATAAAATATATATACGAGATGTAAATAAAATATATATGCCTTGTATAAAATATATATGTGTTGTATAAATCATATATATGCGTTGTATAAATTATATATAAGAGTTGTATAAATTATATATGGAATGAATAAAATGGTCATGAAATGGAATAATTATTGGATTGTTAAAAAATATAATTTTTAACATATATATATATATATATATATATATATATATATATATATATGCACTTCATAAAATTGTCATGTATATGCAATATTCAATTTTGATTTAAAATTGAAATGGAAGTTGGAATCGTTTTTTAAAACGAATTTATAAACAATTTAAAAAATACGTTTTAAATATGAATCGATGATAATATATATATATATATATATATATATATAATGGCCTGAATAGAACGCGCCGCTCAGCGACCGTTCGCGAATTTCGACCATTGACTTCGAATTGACATTACCGGAGATCCGAACATCGGATTCTCCAAAATCCGGAACCGTTGGGTTCGTATCAGAAAGAGCTTTCCTAATAGATTTGAAATCTAACTATTAGATTTGGAATTATGTCCAAATCAAATATGGAAAAGGTCGCTATGGATGCAGTTCGGTGGCCGTTATTGGAAACCGACTGTACGGGCCTTGATAAAATTATTAAAAATATCAATAATTTGTGTAAAATCATAATAAATGATTTGGAAAGAATTTGGATGAAAAATTCCATGTTTGTAAAGGTAAAAATATATTTTTATCGAAATGAACTAGTTAATAACTAGAGTGATAATCAAATGTTTTAGAAATAATAAATTAGATTGAAAAAGGTTTTTTAATTAACTAGAATTTTCCAATGAATGAATTTGAATGGATTTGGGTGGAAATAATCTTCGGAATATTTCGATATTGGATTCCGTGATTATACGAGTATTGTTGAGGAATTTGGAAATACAGATATCGTTATTCCCAATACGATATCCGTTAGTTCTATAATTTGATATTGAATATAAGCCGACATTATTTTTATTCACAGCCTTATATTTAATATCGAATTGGATTTTGGGTTTTTCCTGAATGATGTCTTTAATAACACTGTTCTTAAAACCAGTTGAGAGAATGATAAATCTTTTAATTAAGATTTAGTGGAGTTTACCAATTTAATATATTTAATTGGAATCGAATTGAAGTTGGATTTTTGGTTTATCGTGAACTGTGTTTTAAATAACATTAATTTTTTAACCCAATTAACAGTGAAGATATGATTTGGAATTAATAAATATTTTTATTAAGATTTAATGGAAATTTCCCAAAGTAAAGTTTTCCAATTTAATACACTAAATTGGAATTGAACGGAATTCGATTCAATAATAATCGAGATGAGCTTCTGTGAATGAAGACCGTTACTATATATGGAATTTAAAAGGCTTTGTTGCTATTCCATTTATATTATAAGTTTGACACGGAAATTTATATCAATTATATACTATTATGATTTTCGTGAAGATTCCATTTTGATGGAAGATGATTTTGAGTTTATCGTGAACTGTGTTTTAAATAACATTTGTTCTTTAACCCAAGTAAAAGTAGGATTAATTTCCATAAAGTTGAACAATCATTAGGTAATGATTTTAGAGATTAAAACGAAGAAGAGATTTAATAAGTCTTTAATCATATTTGGAATGGATAGATGGTAATTAAACTTACCCAAAACATGAGATGTGATATAAACCAAATACACTTGGTTTTGATTTTGATTTTGATTTGGATTGATATGACTATTTAAATTGTGCTCGACCAGTTTATGAGAAAAATATGCTTTTACATTTAGCATTGGGTTGGGTAGAAATATTTGTACGCTAACATCTTGTGAAACACTTCACGGTTTGACTATGAGATGTGTAGCGATGTTGTTGAGTTCATTTCAAATTTAATGAATGATTTTGAAATGATATTTTTCTTAAGTGAACAGAAGTGTATTACCGATTTTGGATAGGGAATGTTTTATAAAACAGAAAGGATTTCGAGGGCTAAACCGGATGATTTCGAAATGATTTGGAAGTGTATTATGGTTTTAAATTGTGGTTCATAGTGTATCCGATTAGTTGCTATTGATAACGTATCTATTTGGTGGCAAAGAATTTATTCTCTTGCTTAACACCATTCTATGAGACGTACGAGCGCAAAGGTTATGCGATTAATAGTGACTGGTCATATGTGTGAATTGCTGATGTGAAGTACTATAGTTTGAAAGCACTTGTGATTATTGTGTTGTGAATTGATTTTCCCCACTTCGGGATATAAAATGATTTAGCAAGTATGTAGCTAAAGATTTGGGTAACCCGAGATTGACTAAAAGTTAGAGGGCGGTGTAGTTCCCCAGAGTGTGGATTAGAGCATCGTCAGTGTAGCCTGCTCCATCGTGGGAGGTGCACATATACATATCGAGTTGGAGGGGCGCGTACAGCCTGGTCTTAGGGCCATGCATGATCTTTGGTTGCATACTTGTATGTATGCATTGTTATGTTTTTGAATTCATATTTCCAAACATTTTGGTTTGAGATCCCAAAGTGAAATTGTAACACCCCACATCCGTTAGTGTCACTCACAATGGGAATGCACTAAGTTCTGTGGAACATTTAAGGTGAAATACGCAGATAAATTACAAGACAGACAAAATTAAAACAGCGGAAAATAAAACTTTACTTTATTGATAAAATAGTTTGTACAACAATTGCTTTCCAATGCCAGAGTATCGTCTGTCTTACAAAATAAAGAAGCATAAAATAACATTTATATTCCCCAATGTAGCATAAGCCAGCCATAGCAGCGGAAAAGAGAGTCCGAAACGATATATCCAAGAGTCTTCAAGCTTGTAAAGAGTAACAGTCCATACTAAGCAGAGCTATTCCCTACCTGACTACCTTGGGGGGGGGGGACGGAAGAAAAGAAGACGAAAGGAAAACAGAGTCAGACATAAAGCCTGAGTAAGTCTAGTGGCTTTTAGCATGTGAACAGGATAAAGCTCATGACAGGAGTAAACTGGAAAATGGGACAGTCCCAAAATAACAGACTAATATAAACCAAAGCAAGACAGTTTAAAACGAATATACTATCACACCCCATTTTATATCTCTGCACTACCTAACTAGTATCCCAACTAGTAATCTGTATAAAGATGATAACGTGATCCCAAACCCTGTAATTGCGGTTGCCTTTAGGTGTACATCTATTATTTATTACCTAGATCTAATCTAGGGTTTTCTTATCGAGCGCTTCCTAGATTCTACTAGGGTTTATGCGACTTATCTAATACTTCTCGGATTCAGGATTTATGCTACCTAGGTCCAACTAGGGATTAAGCTACCTGTCGAACGATGACCCTAGTCTAGGACACACTACCTAGAGTGGTATATGTTCCTAGACTTTGCCCACGTATGTGTCGCGAATCATTTATCGCTATCTAGATGCACATGTCCTGAAATGTGCGACCCGAGTCCCGTGGCAGGGCTATTCTAGAAACACGGAACTCGGTCGGTAGCTTTCAGATATCTGCCGATGCAGATGCTAAGGTCTGTTTTTATTCCAGTGTCTTTGGTCCAACTTGACCCCTCCATCAACTAATGAAAGGCAATCCAAGAAAATCAAGCACGAGAACTATACTCCTGCCACCTATACCCCACTTTCCTATTGGCCAGCCTCACCCATAACTAGATAGCAAGTATATGGTCTGTTGGGAGTTCTCTGCCTTTCCACATGCGTACCATGATTTGACTCAAGATGGTAGGTAGATGACGAGTCGCTATCACAGGGCTAATGGTCTCGCCGAATCACGTTGGTCCATCCTAGTCTTTAGGTTGCCATATATTGCAACCAAGGCATACCCTTGGTTCTTCTAACGCAGACCTTAACCTCTGTGAGCCCAGGCGGATCATCTGCATTCTCACAGAGGGATACCAAGAGTACCCTCACAACCCCTCGAAGCCTCGGGCTTCGTAACCCAATTCGTTGGAGCCTTCTTTAATATCAGATGGACGTTCTTTCCTCCTCGTGTTATGCTAAGGATTACTACTTAATTTTTCTAACTAAGGTTTACAACTTAGTTTATTGAATCGTCGTTTTCTTAACTAAGGTTAACTACTTAGCCCTTTTAACAAAGGTTTACTATTTAGTTCTTTTTCTTTTCAAGTTGGATTGGTTAAGTGTCATTAGTCAATTCAAGTTAACTTAACCCATTCCTTTGTCATATTAAACTGGTTAAGTATTATCAGTAGTTCATGTTGACTTAACCCTACCACAAACCAAGTTATATTGGTTAGGTATTTTCTTATTACTTAACCCTACCCATTCATCTTATATTGGTTAAGTGTATTGAATTTACTTAACCCCAACCTCTAGTCTAGTTAACATGTTAAATTGGCTAAGTGTAGTATCTTTACTTAACCCCACCTTTTAGTCTAGTCAACATGTTAATTTGGCTAAGTGTATTAACTTTACTTAACCCCACCTTTTCGTCTAGTAAACATGTTAATTTGGCTAAGTGTATCAAATTTACTTAACCCTACCTTTTAGTCTAGTCAACATGTTAATTTGGCTAAGTGTATTATATTTACTTAACCCTACCAATCCAAGCTTTGCTTTAATTGTCTTATTAAAGCACCAACCACTCACATTAGACAAGTATTGTTGTGGCTGCCTGTATGCCGGTCGGTTCCGGGCAGTCTTACGCCACAACTCATTCTAACCTCGGGTCGTTATCGGGCTCAATGCCTTAACCTCCCACATTGGATAGGTATTGTTGTGATTACTGGACAGCCGGGCGGGTCCAGGCAGGTTTACATCACAACTCAATCCAACCTTGGGTTAAACATATTCGTATTGTCTAAATTTACATGTTTACTTATGTAAATATTTCATGTCACATGTTTTATTCCAAACTAATGGTACATAATTTATACCATTTATGGCCTTAGCCCATTTCATGGTTTTTAGGCCCGTCTACATATTAACATATTTTAATTTAATAGTTAATCCCAACGTTACCCTCGCTCGATTGTTCATATTAATCGTATAAAGATATTGGGCCCGCTAATAGGCCCAATCCATAAACAAAGTAAAGAAGGGAGCATAGGTTCAATGAACATATACTATGAAATTTGGCCTAAACATAGTTATTGATTAGCGTGTGACATAAAGGTGTAACTAGATAAATAAGGTTATCTTGCATAACATGAATCATAACATTGCATAACATGTCACAAACTTGCACATGAATATTGATTCTAGTTAGATAGGTGTCAAATGAACCATAAATTTTGGACTAATATAAAGATATAACATGGTATAACATAATAGGTGTCGCATGAATCCAATACAACGCAGTATGACATATAAATGTATTGATCTAAGCATAACCTCAAACATAAAACTAGCATGTGACAACATTTTAATATGTCCATAAAGCATGTATAGTTTGTCGACATTAACATATAGTTATGGGCTAGATCTACTCATTTTAACTTGCCACACATATATATGAATATGGGTCTTACATGAAACTTATAAAATCATGTGAAGATGGATCCAAATCTAAGCCTTTAACTTGCATAAGAATCATGTAAACGAATCTATTTGCATATGATTATGAGACATATAAGTTGATCTAAATTTTTATTCTAGCATAATACAATCTCCATGAATCATGTAACATATGTGTAAATCTAACTTGCAACCTATAACTTGCATAAACACATATATATGAATATGGGTCTAACATGAAACTTATAAAATCATGTGAACATGGATCCAAATCTAAGCCTTTAACTTGCGTAAGAATCATGTGAACGAATCTATTTGCATATGACTATGAGACATATAAGTGGATCTAAATTTTTATTCTAGCATGATAGAATCTCCATGAATCATGTAACATATGTAAATCTAACTTGCACCCTATAACTTGCATAAGCACATATATAGATCTAACAGTATACATACAATTCGCATAATAGATAATAGATCCAATCACCACAAACGTTCAAATTATTATGATAAACAAGCAACATAGTCTAAACAATACTGATATAATCCCAAATTACAATTTATAACAAATCATGTCTTAATCGCATTCTCATCTAAAGAGCCACTATACTTACAACGATGGATGAACTTGAATTCTGGATTCTGAGTTCTGAAATTGTAAAGCACTCCTTTGGTGTAGACGTTTGTTGTATTTGATTTAGCTTTACTTTAGTTTTGAATTTGATTTGAGTTAACTTTGTTCATCTCTTAAGCGGTGGGTACTCCAAGATTCCTCCTGACAGCATGGCGGCTCTGGTTCTAATTTTTGTGTGAATTCTTGGTTGAGCCTTATGTTGTTTATATAGAGTTTCTAACTAATTAGAGCCGTCTGATCAACACAAGAGCAACCATAACCATCCAAGGAGCCACCTCAGCCCTAATGAGTCAGCAGCAGGTCATACATGACTCAGCAACGACTCTGAATTTCATTAAAAACCTCCTATTTTAATGTTAACGTACATCTTTTCTTTTTATTATTTATTGTCGATCAATTCAAACATAAATACGTATTTGATATATACATTTTCCCTTTACCGTATACATTAATTATCCATATATACATATCAATTAACAAGAATGACAATATTAATGTATCATTTTCATTGTAAATTAGCATGAATGACTAATATATACCAGCGTTGATGCCAAGTTATTCTTTTTTTTTTCAACATGTTTATATATTTCTCAAATTAACATGTACAGATTAATGTAAATTGCCTGTTTTCAAATCAATGCCCTATTGACATATCTTCAAATTAAATGTCAGATAAATGTTCGTCATATTAATATGCTTACAAATTAATGTCAATTCTGCGTTCACCAAATTCATGTCATATTAATATGCTTGCATGTTATGTTCACAAAACAATGTCACATACCATATTCTTCTTATTCAGTGTCACATTGATGTCAATTGCAGGTTTTTAAATGACATTCCTATTAATAGAAAATTAAGTCTAACCTATTCTTATTCTTCCTCTTTAAGAATCCCCATTTACTATATACAAATATCTATGCATAAATCGTTCTTTTCACTGCATGCATCCACACATTTTTATTATATTTGTATGTTTATGACATAAATGCCCATATGTACTAATATGTTAAATCTTTCTTTCCTTTAATTTGTCATAAATCCAATCAGAGAAGGCCACTTAAAAAAAACAATTCTTGGCAACTAAAAATGCGAGACGTACGCCTCATGATGCGTACATGTCATATATATATGTATATGTATACGTATATATATATATATTATATATATTTATTTTTTGTTTCTTTCTATCTATCTTCCCAACTACCCATTTTCAAACTAAACCACTTTTTGAACCGCGTTCACACTAGGCTATTTTAAGCCATTCCCCTAAAACAAAAATGGAGCGCTGGTGGGGATCGAACTCTGTACCTCTTGTATGCAAGTCATGTGTTCCAACCAAATGAGCTACTAAGTCTTTTGCTTACAAAAGTTAGAATAATGCTAAACATTATTCTTTTCTCATTCCTCTTTTTTTTTTCATGTTTTGCTACAATATTTAATTTAAGGATATCTTTTTCATACAGAGTCCAATTTACGCAAACTCGGACTCTATCTCAAGCAGAATTTTGAGACGAACGCAATGGCTTAACCCGTTCCCCTTAATTCTCCTTCTAAAATTTAATTATACTTTAATTTGTGAAACTTAATGTTATAGAATTACGGGGTGTTACATTTTCCCCTTCTTAAAAGGATTTCGTCCCCGAAATCTTCAAGTTAGGAAGAATGTGCCCTACCATCCAATCACCCATCTACTCAACCATTCAATCACAGGCACTCATTGTACTTAAAAATAATTCTAATGCTTTCATGTTCATATGCATAGTGTGTATATGTCCTTATCTAATGCAAAATCAGGCGGCCTACTGATTCAGTTGACCTCCTTAATGTGAATTATGTCCGTGCCATGCATCCAGTCATGCATGTAATCCTAATGATACATATCATTTCTATATGAGTGCACAACCATTCACTCTAATGCAACGTCCATATGATAACACATTAAGTTCAATCTGTAAACAAATACATATATGCGAATGCAATATGAAAGTGAATAAGTCGTTCTAACATCTATGGTGTGTATATGCATCCACGAGCAACCACTTGCAACCATCAATCATAACATGTTTCAAATACATGTTTCAAATACATGTTTACATCCATTGGCTTCTACCTACGGATCGATGATACATCCTAGAGAATATACCTTAAAAGCTAGAAAGTATGCATAAAATTCCTAGAAAAAGAGATCAAGGATATACCCTTAAGAAAAAGGGTATGATGCTCGTGTCTAGTCTCCAATCCTATATGTCGCGCCTTCTTGAGCTTCACTATACGGTGCCTTATCTAATTTAACTTCATGATTGCGAAGCTTCTTCACCTCCATTACCAAGATAAACAGATGTTAACCTTGATACTAGTGTATATACTAAGATGATTAGGGGTCTCTCCTCTACTTAGCTTATCCATCATGTTACAAATCTGAGGTTCTAAAGCTAAAGGTTTCTATGTACTTTTTACCTCTCTTAAGGCCAGTCTTTCTTCCTACCTAGGGCACCTGCCACAATTATTCATCTCCTAGAAAGCCAGGAGCCCCGAAGACTCAAGAAAGAAGGGGACAAGAATTCAAACCGAGAATCAGAAGATAGTGCGTATGGCTTTGGGGAATATGCCTTTAAACTAAAACTTTTCTGCTATAAATGCTTCTTTCAAAAACGTTTTGAAAATAGTTTTTCAAATCTTTTATCTGATCTGGTAACCTTCAGCTCTGATACCACGTGTAACACCCCACATCCGTTAGTGTCACTCACAAAGGGAATGCACTAAGTTCTGTGGAGCATTTAAGGTAAAAGATGCAGATAAATTACGAGACAGACAAAATTAAAACAACGGAAAATAAAACTTTACTTTACTGATAAAATAGTTTGTACAACAATTGCTTTCCAATACCAGAGTATCATCTGTCTTACAAAATAAAGAAGCATAAAATAACATTTATATTCCCTAATGTAGCATAAGCCAGCCATAGCAGCGGAAAAGAGAGTCCGAACCGATATATCCAAGAGTTTTCAAGCTTGGAAAGAGTAACAGTCCATACTAAGCAGAGCTATTCCCTCCCTGACTACCTGGGGGAGGGGAGGGGGGAACGGAAGAAAAGAAGACGAAAGGAAAACAGAGTCAGACATTAAGCCTGAGTAAGTCTAGTGGCTTTTAGCATGTGAACAGGATAAAGCTCATGACAGTAGTAAACTGGAAAATGGGACAGTACCAGAATAACAGACTAATATAAACCAAAGCAAGACAGTTTAAAACGAATATACTATCACACCCCATTCTATATCTCTGCACTACCTAACTAGTATCCCAACTAGTAATCTGTATAAAGATGATAACGTGATCCCAATCCCTGTAATTGCGGTTTCCTTTAGGTGTACATCTATTATTTATTACCTAAATCTAATCTATGGTTTTCTTATCGAGCGCTTCATAGATTCTACTACGGTTTATGCGACTTATCTAATACTTGTCGGATTCAGGATTTATGCCACCGAGGTCCAACTAGGGATTAAGCTACCTGTCGAACGATGCCCCTAGTCTAGGACACACTACCTAGAGTGGTATATGTTCCAAAACTTTCCCCACGTATGTGTTGCGAATCGTTTATCACTGTCTAGATGCACATGCCCTGAAATGTGCGACCCGAGTCCCGTGGCAGGGCTATTCTAGAAACACGGAACTCGGTCGGGAGCTTTCAGATATCTGCCGATGCAGATGCTAAGGTCTGTTTTCATTCCAGTGGCTATGTTCCCACTTGACACCTCCCTCAACTAATGAAAGGCAATCCAAGAAAATCAAGCACGAGAACTATACTCCTTCCACCTATGCCCCACTTTCCTATTGGCCATCCTCACCCATAACTAGACAGCAAGTATATAGTCTGTTGGGAGTTCTCTGCCTTTCCGCATGCATACCACGATTTGACTCAAGATGGTAGGTAGACGACGAGTCTCTATCACAGGGCTAACGGTCTCGCCGAATCACGCTGGTCCATCCTAGTCTTTAGGTTGCCATATATTGCAACCAAGGCATACCCTTGGTTCTTCTAACGCAGACCTTAACCTCTGTGAGACCAGGCGGATCATCTGCATTCTCACAGAGGGATACCAAGAGTACCCTCACGTCCCCTCGAAGCCTCGGGCTTCGTAACCCAATTCGTTGGAGCCTTCTTTAAGATCAGATGGACGTTCGCTCCTCCTCGTGATATGCTAAGGATTACTACTTAGTTTTTCTAACTAAGGTTTACCACTTAGTTTATTGAATCGTCGTTTTCTTAACTAGGGTTAACTTCTTACCCCTTTTAACTAAGGTTTACTACTTAGTTCTTTTTCTCGTCAAGTTGGATTGGTTAAGTGTCATTAGTCAATTCAAGTTAACTTAACCCATTCCTTTGTCATATTAAACTGGTTAAGTGTTATTAGTAGTTCATGTTGACTTAACCCTACCACAAACCAAGTTATATTGGTTAAGTATTTTCTTATTACTTAACCCTACCCATTTATCTTGTATTGGTTAGGTTTATTGAATTTACTTAACCCCAACCTCTAGTCTAGTTAACATGTTAAATTAGCTAAGTGTATTATCTTTACTTAACCCCACCTTTTAGTCTAGTCAACATGTTAATTTGGCTAAGTGTATTAACTTTACTTAACCCCACCTTTTCGTTTAGTCAACATGTTAATTTGGCTAAGTGTATTATATTTACTTAACCCCACCTTTTAGTCTAGTCAACATGTTAATTTGGCTAAGTGTATTAAATTTACTTAACCCTACCAATCCTAGCTTAGCTTTAATTGTCTTATTAAAGCACCAACCACTCACATTAGACAGGTATTGTTGTGGCTTCCTGTATGCCGGTCGGTTCCGGGCAGTCTTACGCCACAACTCATTCTAACCTCGGGTCTTTATCGGGCTCAATGCCTTAACCTCCCACATTGGATAGGTATTGTTGTGATTACTGGACAACCGGGCGGGTCCTAGCAGGTTTACATCACAACTCAATCCAACCTCGGGTTAAGCATATTCGTATTGTCTAAATTTACATTTTAACTTATGTAAATATTTCATGTCACATGTTTTATTCCAAAATAATGGTACATAATTTATACCATTTATGGCCTTAGCCCATTTCATGGTTTTTAGGCCTGTCTACATAGTAACATATTTTAATTTAATAGTTAATCCCAACGTTACCCTCGCTCGATTGTTCATATTAATCGTATAAAGATATTGGGCCAGCTAATAGGCCCAATCCATAAACAAAGTAAAGAAGGGAGCATAGGTTCAATGAACTTATAGTATGAAATTTGGCCTAAACATAGTTATTGATTAGCGTGTGACATAAAGGCGTAACTAGATAAATAAGGTGATCTTGCATAACATGAATCATAACATTGCATAACATGTCACAAACTTGCACTTGAATATTGGATCTAGTTAGATAGGTGTCACATGAATCATAAATTTTGGGCTAATATAAAGATATAACATGGTATAACATGGTATAGCATAATAGGTGTCGCATGAATCCAATACAACGCAGTATGACATATAAATGTATTGATCTAAGCATAACCTCAAACATAAAACTAGCATGTGACAACATTTTAATATGTCCATAAAGCATGTATAGTTTGTCGACATTAACATATAGTTATGGGCTAGATCTACTCATTTGAGCTTGTAACACATATATATGAATATGGGTCTAACATGAAACTTATAAAATCATGTGAACATGGATGAAAATCTAAGCCTTTAACTTGCATAAGAATCATGTGAACGAGTCTATTTGCATATGACTATGAGACATATAAGTTGATCTAAATTTTTATTCTAGCATAATAAAATCTCCATAAATCGTGTAACATATGTGTAAATCTAACTTGCAACCTATAACTTGCATAAGCACATATATATGAATATGGGTCTAACATGAAACTTATAAAATCATGTGAACATAGATCCAAATCTAAGCCTTTAACTTGCATAAGAATCATGTAAACGAATCTATTTGCATATGACTATGAGACATATAAGTGGATCTAAATTTTTATTCCAGCATAATACAATCTCCATGAATCATGTAACATATGTGAATCTAACTTGCACCCTATAACTTGCATAAGCACATATATAGATCTAACAGTATACATACAATTTGCATAATAGATAATAGACCCAATCACCACTAACGTTCAAATTATTATGATAAACAAGCAACATAGTCTAAACAATACTGATATAATCCCAAATTACAATTTATAACAAATCATGTCTTAATCGCATTCTCATCTAAAGAGCAACTATACTTACAACAATCGATGAACTTGAATTCTGGATTCTGAGTTCTGAAATTGTAAAGCACTCCTTTGGTGTAGACGTTTGTTGTATTTGATTTAGCTTTACTTTAGTTTTGAATTTGATTTGAGTTAACTTTGTTCGTCTCTTAAGCGGTGGGTACTCCAAGATTCATCCTACAGCATGGCGGCTCTGGTTTTAATTTCTGTGTGAATTCTAGGTTGAGCCTTATGTTGTTTATATAGAGTTTCTAACTAATTAGAGCCATCTGATCAACACAAGAGCAACTAGAACCATCCAAGGAGCCACCTCAGCCCTAATGAGTCAGCAGCAGGTCATACATTACTCAGCATTTTCATTAAAAACCTCCTATTTTAATGTTAACGTACATCTTTTCTTTTTATTATTTATTCTCAATCAATTCAAACTAAATACGTATTTAATATATACATTTTCCCTTTACCGTATACATTAATTATCCATATATACATATCAATTAACATGAATGACAATATTAATGTATCCTTTTCATTGTAAATTAGCATGAATGACTAATATATACCAGCATTGATGCCGAGTTATTCTTTTTTTTTCAACATATTTATATATTTCTCAAATTAACATGTACAGATTAATGTTAATTGCTTGTTTTCAAATCAATGCCCTATTGACATATCTTCAAATTAAATGTCAGATAAATGTTCGTCATATTAATATGCTTACAAATTAGTGTCAATTCTGCGTTCACCAAATTCATGCCATATTAATATGCTTGCATGTTATGTTCACAAAACAATGTCACATACCATATTCTTCTTATTCAGTGTCACATTGATGTCAATTGCAGGTTTTTAAATGACATTCCTATTAATAGAAAATTAAGTCTAACCTATTCTTATTCTTCCTCTTTAAGAATCCCCATTTACTATATACAAATATCTATGCATAAATCGTTCTTTTCACTGCATGCATCCACACATTTTTATTATATTTGTATGTTTATGACATAAATGCCCATATGTACTAATATGTTAAATCTTTCTTTCCTTTAATTTGTCATAAATCCAATCAGAGAAGGCCACTAAAAAAAACAATTCTTAGCAACCAAAAATTCTCAACGTACGCCTCATGATGCGTACATGTCATATATATATATATATATGTATGTATGTATATGTATACGTATATGTATATATATACATATTATATATTTATTTTCTGTTTCTTTTTATCTATCTTCCCAACTACCCATTTTCACATTAAACCACTTTTTGAACTGCGTTCACACTAGGCTATTTTTAGCCATTCCCCTAAAACAAAAATAGAGCGCTGGCGGGGATCGAACTTTGTACCTCTTGTATGCAAGTCATGTGTTCCAACAAAATGAGCTACTATGTCTTTTGCTTACAAAAGTTAGAATAATGCTAAACATTATTCTTTTCTCATTCCTCTTTTTTTTTCATGTTTTGCTGCAATATTTAATTTAAGGATACCTTTCTCATACAAAGTCCAATTTACGCAAATTCGGACTCTATCTCAAGCAGAATTTCGAGACGAACGCAATGGCATAATCCGTTTCACTTAATTCTCCTTCTAAAATTTAATTATACTTTAATTTGTGAAACATAATGTTATAGAATTACGGGGTGTTACAGAAATCTACTTTGATATGAAAGTCAGATATGTATTTCAAATGATTTGAAATAAGAATCGGGAAATAAAGTCCAAAGGAATAATTTCTGCAAAGTGAATTGGATTTCGAAAATCTACGTATGGGGTTAAACCTAAATGGGTAGATTGGAAAGTTGCATGTTGTTTGATGCATGGTAGATCCATACATGTAACAACCCGGAAAATCAGAACCAATTTCAAGCAATGGATATATATATATATATATATATATATATATATATATATTAATTTTTTTCAAATTCCGACGCATTTTCTATTTAAAATTTCTTAAAATAAAATTTCAAATTGGTTCTGATTTTCTGGGTTGTAAAAATCTCCCCCCTTAAAATCTTTTCGTTCTCGAAAAGGAATGAAGCTAAAATTGTTTAACAAACCAACTCAACTTTCATTCTTTTATTGGTTTCAATAATTTTATTAGTTGAACTAATAATCACACAATACAATCATCAATCAATTATTTGATTAGTTTTTTAAATATATATAACTTTTATATATTCGAAAATCATATTTTCTAATATCGGATTATATATATAATCACAAATACGTTAATTATAAACTTGTTACTCTCAACTCGTTCTAGGGCATTTCTAACCCTATATCTAACGAGTTTTCTCATTATAGGATATTGCTGATCCTATATCTAATGAGTATTCTTATATAGGATATTACTAATCCTACCTCTGATGAGTCTTTTATGCAGTTCTAACGAGTTGTACCCCAAAGATTTGAGCTAACCAGAGCTCTGATACCAACTGTAACGACCATGGGATTCGAACCCCCGACCTCAACACCACACACTTACCACTGTGCTAAAAGATCTTTGTGTTAACTTTTCGAGAGGGGTGTTACAGACTACCCCCTTAAAGAGCCCAACGTCCTCCTTGGCTCATATCACTCACCATCCATGCGTTGTGCGTGTAACCCACATCAGTACAACACCGACCGACATCCACAGCATTACACACACAATTCCGGCTGGGTATAGGCTCTGATACCAAATGTAATGATTCTGATTTTGCTCGGACCTAATTGATCTCTAGATCGACCAAGACCGTTGAAAACCAAAATAAGCTAACTTTGGGAATACAATATATCAGAACAACAACAGAAGACTTTTATAAACATTATAATAATGTTACATCAGAGTACAGAATATCAGAGTAAATTTTATAAAGTACAACGGAAGATAAATTTACAAAAGATGAGAAACAATGCAGCGGAACTATTAACTAACACATCAGAAGACTATCAATGCTCTAGACACAACTTTAAGCTTCGATCCAGAATCCTACTCAATACATTTATATCTGCAAAATAAGCTACTCGACTTCCTGTGTGGAAAAGAGGGCACCCGAGTTTGCAAGTGAAACAAACTACAGGTCAGTCATGGGACTGGTATGAGAATCTTACTTAACCTATTCAAAAAAAGACGACTAATCACAGGACCACGCCGATACGGCGGAACGGGTTTACTCCATTGGATTTCCAGTGCGTAAACATCAACCATAAATAAGCATATGGACCTACAATGCATCAATAAACATGCAATTCCTTAATCTACCCATTTAGGCTTAATCCCTAAACTTAGATTTTAAAATCCAATTCTCTTTAAAGAAATTACTTCTTTGGACTTTATTTCCCAATTTCTTTTATTTCAAATCATTTGAAATACATATCTAGCTTTTATAATAAAATAGATTTCACTTCGGGATCTCAAAACAAAATCTTTGGAAATATGAATTCCAAAACAAATGCATAAAAATAAATATGCAACAAAATATCGGGATCCCCTTAGACAAGGCTACAGGACTCACCACGCCAACTCGATATATATATATATATATATATATATATATATATGTGTGTGTGTGTGTGTGTGTGTGTGTGTGTGTGTGTGCACCTCCCATCTAGGGGCAGGCTACACTAACAATGCACCATCCCATCCAATCGAGGAAGACATGCACGCCTCTTCCACCACCAACCCCATGTTTTAGTCGTCCAGGTCACCCATATCTTTTGCCACATACTAAATCATTTCATATCCCGAAGTTGGGAAAATCATTTCACAACATAATCACAAGTATAATCAAATCTATAGAGATTTCCAATTTCAAATCATCTCGAAATCATCGGGTATAGTCCTCGAAATCCTTTTTGTTTTATAAAATATTTTATAAAACGTTCCCTATCCAAGATCGGGAATACTATTCTTTTTACTTAAGAAATCACTTTTCAAAATCATTCGTTAATTTTGAAATAAACAACATCGCTAAACACCTTATAGTCAAATTGTGAAGTGTTTCACAAGGTGTTAACACATAGATATTTTTACCCAACCCAATGCTAAATGTAAAAACATATTTTGCTCATATAAATGTGAATATTTATTTGTACACAAATTTCAATCTTTAACATAACAAATAAAAGTGAATATTTATTTGTACACAAATTTCAATCTTTAATGTGTCAAATAAATGTGAATATTTATTTGTCAACATATCTTTATTTCAAACAAATGAACATTTATAATCTTTTCTACGTATACGATAAAAATGTAAATGTAACGACCCGGGGAAATGATCGACGCTCGAATCTTCGACAACAATACATAAACCCGTATTGCTTGCCAAAAACCCAAGTATCGAACCCCCAGATTGTCATGAGAAAGATAGAGGGTGATAATAGAAAGAAAGAATTATTATAATAGAAGAAAGAAGAAGAACACATCAGAATCTCACAGCGGAACGAGTAAAATATAATATCAAATCTCTTTATACAAAAGAACTGTATATACATACCAATCATCAGAGTACAGCATACATCAGTCACAGCGGAAAATAACTGTATATATCTAATGGTGAAGCCGCCTGCTTCTAGCTCCTAAAACTCCAAGCGAAACCAAACCTGGAACATACTCGGTCTGACCCGCGCACATTTAATTTGAAACAAAATACACCGGGTCAGTCTGGAATACTTTCAGTGATAAATTCACACAACACACACTTGTTTAACTTCGGAAAATCCTTTTCGAAACAAAAGGATAATAGTAAGACCAGCCCACACATAAACACAGATGGTTTTTACCTTACTATAATCCAAACCATTTTTGAAATCATAACTTGATCTGATATTATCATAATGTCTAAATACAAGTAAATATCAATCTAGAGGAACGCTTGCATCTCACGCTCCCCATATATAGCATACAACCCAAAACCGTGGGCGCTTATTGGATATTGGATTTCCAACTTGACAAGGTATGAGACCACCTTCCGCACATGTATCTCTAGAGGCAAATACACTGGGTTCAACAAGAACGTCTTGCAACCCGGCCCTCACATGACCGACCACTCATTTCGCTTGAGTGTATCGAATGTATATCGCCGATGGTTGGGATCAGCAACCGCCTGCCCGAAAAGGGACAGCATCGAACATAGATTAAAGAAGCAAATGGAATTTCTCTACATAGGTGATCATACATCCTAATGGGAGCGACCCACATAGCCATGCTGCCTGCCTGATTTTTGTCATTTCCCGGTTGATGAGGCTTAAGGCTAGAATTTCTTTTCGAACATCTGGGCACTATTCACTTTGAATGCCACATCGTCAGATCCTCTGGATATCACTAATTGACGTCCACAAAAATACTCTAGCTGGAAGCTAACCAACTAGGATACGTTTGAAGAAATCAACGTACGTGGTCCTTTGAAAATACTTTGTCATACATCCGTCCATACAAGTCATCCAGGAACGGGATGAACCGAAGGTACTCTCCTACCGCATCCATATAGGAATCACCCCACGGATCAGTAGCGAGCAGTCCTTGCAATCCGTGGACTTCAACCACGACAGAATCACAAACCAAATAACTCTGGTTGCAAGCCAGAGAGATTCGACAAGTAATCCTTCCGCTTATGAAGATCCACGGTCTTCACTTGCTCCGTCTTCAATCAGTGTCTTCACGTATTTGCTGGACGGATTGGTTTTCGAATATAAATTCGATCCCAGTCTTTCTGTACCAACAATCGTATTGGTCTGGTTTGATAGTCGGTGATTTAACTATCAAATAACAAAGGTGTCAATGATTTCATTGATTCAGTACTTGGCATGACTTGGCCTCTTTAAATTATATTTGACAAATCGAATGTCGACTTGTAATTTAAAACCAAATATTCCTATTTATATTCATATTCCCAAAATCTCGCATTCATTTTCAATACTTCACGTACGGGATATCACACCAATCACAACACCTTTCACAAGTTTCAAAACTAATACCATTCTTCGATAATAACGAAACCGTTCAAGTTGGGGTATTCTATTTACCTCTCAGACCTTGATCGACGACGTCCTTATCTCAGAATAATACCTGTTCGTAACTTAACCACTGATATTCAAATCTCGTTTGCCCCTTGTCTCAAATCTGGTTTTATAAACCGTTTCTTATATTTGAAATCCTCGTTCAAAAATCTCTCTACTTAATTCCTTTAATTAAGTAAGTATTCATTAAATACACAACTTTTAACCTTAAACACTTTTCCCCTTTATAACCTTTGGATTTAAATAAAACCATTTCTTCGAGTATACTTAAAACAACGTTTTACCTTGGATTTTACAAATAAAATATGCTTATACTTACTTTAAAATAAAACCCTTCTAACTGGGATTTCAATTTCAAATGTCCATTTCCAATATTTAACACCACCGAATTATATATATTTTCCTTTATATTTGAAAACCTTATTTCAATTACAATGTTGCCCAAATCAATGCTTTAACCCTTAACGCCATGATTTTGGTTTTAAAAACCCTTTTAGAACCCTTGTTTGGATTTCTTCCAAATTGCTTACACTAATTTGTTTAATCTTTCATAACTACCTAGCTTAGAATAAATCTATAACCATATTTTAGCCTATTATCCATTTATAATCATTTCCCTTGAAAAGTTCATTCCCGCTTTTTAAATC
Source organism: Allium sativum (assembly GCA_030737875.1). Lineage (NCBI taxonomy): Eukaryota > Viridiplantae > Streptophyta > Magnoliopsida > Asparagales > Amaryllidaceae > Allium > Allium sativum. The sequence continues at coordinate 804,438,532 of CM060921.1, read as the reverse complement.
AATTAAATAACTTAATTAAATTAAAACACCATTTAATTGTTTTAAAAACAATTATTCCATTTTACCAACCCCGTAGATGAATACTTTGGCATTCTACTTTAAGAACTCGTATACATCATAAGATATACTTACATCAACCCTTTAAATAACTTCTTTTATAAACTCGATTAAAATATTTATTTATAAACTTCTTATTTAATTTCTTGAATAAAATAACTGAAACTTCAATTTAGTTATAAAATAATTTATAACTTTAAAACTGCGTCGTTTCACCGAACGGTCGAACGACGTCTAAAACAACACATTTTAGGCTATTCGCTGCCAATTACCAAATCAACACTGTCGGTTGATTTTAAACACAACACAGGTAAGTGTCTATTCAATCATTACGCACCAACAGGTTTTTCAACCATATGGGGTTCAATCAGTTCAAATATCAACGATATAAAACAAACAAACAACATATATAATATTTGAGGAATCCGGTCGGGTCCCTCCAACCTGTTCTTCCCTGCACCACAGCTCATTATACATTTGATAATAATATATGAAATAAATTTCATATGATCAACTAATTTTAAAACGATGAATAACAGCAACCAACAAAACAACCAATAGCAACCAATCAACCAATTTATACTTTTAAATGGTAAATTTTACTTTAATATGAATTTACCACATCACAGGATTCCAGAAGGTGTGAGAATTAACTCACCAAGTTATGCGGTCGGCGTTTGACGCATTTGAACGTTCAAAATTAGCTGAATTTTCAACGGTGTTAGATCAGAGCCTAGTCAGCGCCATCGTCTAGGTCTCGTCCCTGCGATCCCAACGGATCCAGTTTCGTTAAATTCCGTTACGTATGAATGAGATAAGCTAGTTTAAAGTTTCATATAAATATACGGATTATTAACTTAAATAAATAAATAATTATTAAAACAAAATTCCATTACCTTAAATACCAAACTGCCACGTCATCATGGGAATTACCAATTCCATGCGTTTTCCCTAATTCAACATCAGAAACCCCGATCCTCTTTTGTTCCTCACGCAAAAACCACATCCTCGATCCCTTTACTCCATCACAGCGCCGCCACCAGTGGTCGATGACCAACCCCGCCTATCGCTGTGAGACCGCCACGCCCTGAGTCTCCTACGCCTCTGACCCCGAGCCTCCAGGTCAACACAGGTCGCCAAAATTTGGTTCGTAAGAACTTTCGTTCATTTGAGAAAATCCGTCGCTACACGTTGACTTAACCCGCCGGACCACCTCTGTTCAAACCGCCTCGCCTTCCAGCTCCGATCCCCCTTGGCCCGCGACGCCATCGATGACCACTACCGCCGGAATTTGAAGAAAACCGATCACAGCTTCGAAAAACAGTCTGTTCAACTCGCCACCACGATCTCCTCCGACCACCGTAGGACCTCCAACCGGTACCAAAACGGAGGTCTGCCTCTCCTCTTCCACCTCCAACTGGTTTGAGCCTCTGAAATTGACCGTAGCTCCTCAATTTTGGCAAAGAACGAAACTGAATTCTTGCCGTTCTTCGCGATTTCCGGCCACCTCCGACCACGATAGGTCCCCAACTTTTTATGGTAGCTAGCCCTCCTCCCGATCTATCACTTAGCCTTTGGAACCCCCCTCGAACTAAATTTGTGAAGAGGGGTTTTTCTGCAAATTTACACGATGATTTTCTAATTTGGGGGTTTAGGGTTGGTGAAAGGACCCGCAACTTCCACGGTAAGGAAAGCACGGATTACCTTTGAGAACACGACAAAATAGAACACAAACAGAAGAACATTTCATTGCTTATTACAGCAATTCCATCAGAATACAAGAATATCGCAGAGTATGTACAAATAAATTACACTTGACAAATATCAGAGATTCAAATACATTACTGCAGCAGAAAAATAATACAAAGTACAACTGAAATAGATATACAGATACAAAGCTTCCCGAATACCATTCCAGATGTAAACCAGAGTCCTGTGAATATAAATCTGCAAAACCAATACTACTAGCTGCCCGTGCGGAAAATAAGGGCACCCAGAGTTTAGGTTTAAAACAATAAACTCCAGGTCAGTCATGTGACTGGTGTGAGAACTAAAACAGTTAATAATCTTTATTTTAAAGTTCAGTAAATCAAGGGACCACGTCGTATAACACGGAACGGGTTTTTACCCCAAGAATACCAGTGCATATAACAAAACAGCGCAATGCTAAAATAAATACAATGAAGCTATTATAAGACCCAGATCCCATCACACAATGCAACACAAACCGGAGGATAGGGTTTTTACCTTATAATAGCCAAAGAATGCTTGATACGTTTAAAACATATTATTTTGATAGTACTGTAAGTGTATAGTGTCAAAAACAACTACAAATATAAGTGTATCAATCATAGGTGGCATGGGTACCATCTATCATGTCGCCAATACCAGGCTCTACAAATAAAACCGCAAAATCACGTATTGGAAATTGGATTTCCATCTATGAACCGAGGCTAGGGGAAAGATCCTCACCGAATTCGAGCTCTCTAGTCCGAGTCTCAGGAACAGCCATAACTGCCCTTGGAGTCACAGGGTCGGTCCACCGATGTAGATTAAATAACAACCTGAACAATACGTCTCCCCGCCCTTTGGGGCGTAAATGAGCCCACTGGCTCTATATCCGAGGCGCCTCGCAACAGCAACAACCACACAGGTGAAAAGTATATAAATGTCAGCGCTGGTAGGTCCCTGACACCACCCTAACTAGAAAGAGACGCATGTCCTCCCTGGATCCTTCTCCCGTTTTTGGTTCACACCGGGGTGTGAGGCTCGCGAATCAACGTTACACAAGACTCTGCTTTTCAACAGGAGCCTTGATCATTTGCATCTTAGCATACCACACAGGCAAACCACTCTATGCAACCGATATCAGTCACACAGAATGATATCCAATGTCAGAAACATAATCCATACAAGTTCGTTCTGGGTCTGAATGAAACCGGAGGCACTTTCCTCGCATATCCGTCGATCTCCAAGTACGTCTGGACGATCACCAACTGATTCCCTCCTCTTGGGTGTGCAGCCCATTTAAGATCATCAGTAACCACCCAAATGATGTGAAGACCCTCGTTCTTCAACCACCGTCTTCATCTTCGACGTATCATCGAATCGGTTATTCAGAATGGGTATAAACCCGGTCTTTCCGAATAACTCGCGTATATAATAAACAAGTGTTACACAAACACAACATACGCCTCATTCCAATTCAGAATATTCTTTTATTCAAATATTCATATCTTTTGGGATAGGTTCCCATTAATTTTATCAAAGATAAATTCTTTAAAATTTATTCTTTAATCTTCCTTTGGATATCATTTCAAACCGTATTATGGTTTTCCAAACTAGTCGGGATTAGCGATCCACACCGGAGTAATTATTTATTTTATTTCTCAATCCCAACCTATTTATCCCCTGGAGTAAAACTGGTAATACTCCATATCTAGTACCACAGTGTTATCGGTAAAACTAATTACCATTTCACGTTTAAATCTAGTTAAAGATATAACTATAGCTCTGGAGCAAAACTGGTGATACTCTATTCTCGATCATTTCAATCTAATTAAAGATTAATTAAAACTCCACTTAGTTTTAATCTTTGAATGGGTTAAAGAACCAATGCCATGTAAAACACGGTTCACGGTAAACCCAAAATCACATCTCATTGTTAATTGGGTTAAAGAGCAAGTGTTATTTAAAACACCGTTCACGATAAACCCAAAATCACATCCCATTGTTAATCGGGTTAAAGAACAAGTGTTATTTAAAACACCGTTCACGATAAACCCAAAAATCAATTTCAATTCAATTCCAATTAAATATTAATTAACTGGACAATTTCACTAAACCTTAATTAAAAGATTTATTCTTTTCTAATCTGAGTTCAAGAACAGTGTTATTTAAGACACTGATCACGACGAACCCAAAACCCAATTCGATATTCAATATAAGGCTCTGAATAGAAAATATATCGGCTTATATTCAATATCGAATTCTGGAACCAACAAACATCGTATTGGAAATAACGATATAAAATATATCTTTCAAATTTCCATAACAATACTTGTATAATCACCAAATCCAACATCGAAATATTCCGACGATAATTTCGATTCAAATCCATCCCAATTCACATATTGGAAATTATGGTTATTTTTAAAACCCCTTTTCAATCCCATTTATTTCTTTAAAAATAACTGGATTTCTAATTCTAGTTAATAACTAGTTTAATTCGATAAAAGTATATTTTTATCTTTACAAACATTGAGTTTTTCACCCAAACTCTTCCCAAATCATTTATTATGATTTTTCACAAATTATTAATAATTTTAATAATTTTATCAAGGCCCGTACAGTCGATTTCCATCAATGGCTGTCGAACTGCACTTACAGCGACCTTTTCCAAATTTGATTTGGACATGATACCAAATCCAACCGTTAAATTTCAAATTTCTTATATTCGTTAGAAAGCTCTTTTCGATACGAACCCAGCGGTTCCGGTTTTAGGAGAATCCGACGGTCGGATCTCCCGTAACGTCAATTCAAAGTCAATGGTCGAAATTCGCGAACTGCCGCGGCGCGGCGCGTTCTATTCAGGCCATTTAATATATATATAATATATATATTTAATCCGTTTCCATTTAAAACGTATTTTATAAATCGTTTTAAATTCATTTTCAAAATGATTTCCACTTCATATTCAATTTCAAATCAAAATTGAATATTTCATATCATCAATGATAATCTTTTCAAAACATTATATTTTGAAATCACTTCTTTTCTATATTCAAATAAAATCGATATAAATATCGTTCGCGTCAAAATGGCGCATATCTAATCAACACGGCTTTATATATTTCAATAAATTCATTATTCTATTCAACAAATGAATATTTTATTCAACACATGAATATATATATATATATATATTTCTTTCAACACATGAATATATATTTTATTATATTCTTTATTTTCTAGATTGGAATGAGGCCCAATCAATTACCATATAACGATAATTATATGGATTTCATACAACACATGTATATAATAGCAACAATAAATAATCAACCATCATCCAGAGTGCACAACACAACTGTCTGTCAACCTATCGATCGACATACAACTAATCATTGGGACTAGTGTACGTCAAATATCATCCCAATACCCGTGTGGGGTTTCACATCAACAAACACTGAATATTATTTGTGTAGTTGGGCGATGTATAAAATTTATCGTCCCAATCAATATCAGTCAAATCAGTGTACATAAACAAATCGTTTGATTTGTAAATGAATATTTTATTTTATTCACACACGTTAAAAATTATATTTTTAATGATAAAATATTTTATCTCAACCCATGAATTTCTATTCAGCTCATTTATTAAATGGAATGATATTTTTATTTTTCTAACTTATTTTAGAAAATCCGGCTGCATAACGGCACGATACTAGGTCTGGGATAAGGTCTCGCCTTACCCCCAATCTACTAATGGCCTCGCCATACTCATACCAATTTTTATCAATACCATTTCTCAATCCAAACCAATTTCACCAAATAAACCAATCAACCACAACACAATATAATCCTATCAACTACACAACCAAACAAACAAGTCCATGGTCTGTGGACGATTGTGTCGGGTGCTACTAAGCACCGTCAGCATCCTAGTATATATTTTAACTAGCAAAGAAAATTTAAAGTGAGAAGTTCTCACCTTTGGGTTCCACTCCGCCATTCTTTATTTCTGAACGGTTCGGAATTGAATTTTATTCCAGCCGATTCCGTCGTAGTCTATTTCACTCTGTTCATAGTAAAAATCACATTATTATTATTATTCAGTTTTATATATAAAGATTATATTTTTATATCGCTACTTTTAAAATAAAAATCCCATTTTTATTTTGCTATTCTCATAATAAAAATCGAATTCTTATCACGCTATTATCTATATAAAAATCTCGTTTTTATCTTTATAAAAATATCGTCTTTTTCTATATAAAGATTTCGCCTTTTATTTTTATAAGGATCATATTTTTAAACCACTGCTTTATAAATTAGTTTTCTATATGAAAATCATATCTTTTCCCCAAATAAAAGTCAAGTCTTTTTATTCTATAAAGATCCAATCTTTAACAAAGAAAAATCAAATCTTTATTTCTATTCCTTTATAAACAATGCTATTTAATAGAAAACTGATTTGTTTAACTTTCCATATTTTTACTTCGCCACTTTATATATAAAAATTACATTTTTAGCTTTCTAAAAATATTTCCATAGCTTAACTATTTTTAGAATAACACACATAGGCTAAAAATTATATTTTTAGCTTTCTAAAAATATTTTCGTGACTCAATTATTTTTAAAACTGTATTCATATGATAAAAATTATATTTTTATCGAATTAAAAATATTTTCTTTATACGATAAAAATCCAATTTTTATCCAACTAAGAATCGTATTTTTTTTCCTTCGTTAAAAATCTAATCTTTTCTACTTGTAAAAATCAAACCTTTTCCACTTGTAAAAATCAAACCTTTTCTACTTTCAAATCTAATTTTTAGCATTTTAAAAATCAAATCTTATTCGCTATTTATAAATATAATAATTAGATTTTTATTAATTATTTTCCTATAAACAAAACAAATTTTTAAATATTGCTCTATATAAATTAAAAATGATTTTAAACAAGACTGATTCCAAAACAAAACTGGTTTTAAAAACAAAACAGATTTTAAACAATAAAACCGAATTATAGAGAGAAAAAAATAATGTTATTCAAAGACAGGAAAGAAAAAGAACTCGCCTTTCGACAAGGGTCTCGATCTGCGAGCATCGAAGGATGGACAAAACAATCGGAGAGCGCCGTTCAGGTGGATGCAGATCGAACTGGGAGGTTTTCTGCGCGTTGATTCGAGCACACAGCGACAGCAGAGCTTAGGGAGGAGAAGGAGATCGAGATGGAAGGGGAAGGTCGGAGTCAGTGGGGCTTCCGGTAATGGCGAGGCGGAGGTGGTCAGCAGGGGGGTGGCGCGTTATTGACTGGAAAGAGGGGAGGAAGGGGGTCGCGTCGTTCAGAGGAGAGAGGTTTGACTGGGCGGAGCTCGCCTGAGGCGATGGCGGCGCCGTGGGAGGGTGGAGGGAAGCGCTCATCGCCGGCGGCGGCGGATGAGTGGGGGAGCGATGGCTCCGTCGATCTTGATAGGGCGGATTTTTTTTTAATTTAAAACCCGATGATCTGAAGAGTGAGGGATAGAAAGTCAAAGAAGGGAGTTATATTTAATTAATATTTTATTTAGTTTATTCCTTTTTGATTTCAAAATACATGTTTAATGATACAAACCCCAAACCAAACCCAACGACCGTCGCCCCTAGCTAGTTACCCCCATTCCGAACACAATGGGATATGTCACGTAGGCCAATTCGATCGTTTGAATTAGTTTCCGTTGAATTTAAAATATAAATCTTTATATATTCAATTTAAACGCACATTCCAATTTACCGGGGCCACATAAAGTCTCTAAAAATTCCCGAAAACATTATTTGTAGCTTCGTATTGACGATACGGTCCTAACAAAACTAATTTCGTCAAATTCTGAGACCGTTTGAAAATGGCCATTTTCTGGTCGATCAGATTTGACTGAAACTGACAAAACACGCTTTCCTTTGCCACACTCACATATTGATTTGGAAAATTATGAATTTTGAAACCTAGCAATAATTTGACGTCCCGGATCCAACAAAAGTGGTTTCGTCGAAATCCGAGATCGTTTGCAAAATTTCTATTTTTAAGGGCCTTATATGTATTAAAATATATATAAATTCCACAGCGACTTTTCAGAAGTTTAAACTGGACATATCTCTCACTTTCTAAAGTGAAATCTCAGTTTCTTAGCTTTGTTAGAAAGATATGCTTAAACTGATTCAAATATTTCTTGTTTCGTTCAATTCTGACTTAAAACGAATTCTGTATATTCAATTGAAATTCGAAATCGAATTTTCGAACTACCGCGCCATTTCAGGCTCGTTATATAATTAAAATAAATTTATTCGTTTTCAATTCGATTTAAATAAATTTTTCGTCGTTATTATTTAAAATATTTATTTTAAATAATCAAAATTCGCTGAAATCGCCAAAATAAAAATTTTAAATTGGCTCAGATTTTCCGGGTTGTTACAATCTCCCCAACTTAAAATCTTTTCGTCCTCGAAAAGGAACGAAGCCGAAAGTTGTTTTCTAATCAACTAAACTTTCATATTTTCTTTATGGCTTAAGTTTTTCAACTTTTCAGTTTCTAATAACTTTTCAAATTTTTAAAAAATTTGGCTAACACCCTAAATTTTCGAAAAATTTCGCCATAACCTCCCCTGCACCGGGAGCATCGGGATATTTCAAACAGCCTCCCATGGCCCTCACCAATCAGTGGTGGAATAAAGGAAAAATAAAAAGCCAAGCGGCTAGCCGATACGGCTCATAAAATCATCCAAACCCCAAGAAATACATTAAACATGTACCTATTTGACGGGCAAACAATTTTATTCCTCTTCTCTAGCCTCCTGCTATGACCTGTTCAATGTATACACATGTACATATATGCAAATGTAATAAATTTTCAATTCAGTTCAATATTTGGTACAATTAGGCTTAATGGTGCAAAATTTTAAATAAATCAAACCAATAATCAAACAACACAACCATCAATCAATTAGTTGGTTAACGTTTCAAATTTATAGCTTTGATATACAAAAATCCATTTTTGATGCCAAGTCACACAATAAGCCCTATCTAATTTTGGTTCTCACACCAGTCTAATGGAAATATATAGAAATCTCACTTTCGAATACTCGAACATAAATTTTGATGATGCACGTGATCACCATCAGAATCATCTCCGGGCGACTAGAGTGTGATTCTATATCTATCTAGTATATTAAAATTTCGAATACACGTGGATCAGACGTATACGCATAATCTTTACATACATGATTGTCAAAATCAATATAAAATAAATATCCAAATACGTATAATTGAATTTAATTTTCAAAACAAAATTTGTTTTCCATTTTATTTTAAAAATACACTCTTTCAACTCGTTCTAGGATACTGCTGATCCCATCTCTAACGAGCCATTCTCATTGGATATTACTAATCCAATCTCTGATGAATTCTTTCGTTCGGTTCTAATGTGTCTTGTTCTCGAGCTTTGGAAACCAAAGCTCTGATACCAAATGAAAGGACCAGCAACTTCCCCGGTAAGGAAAGCACGGATTACCTTTGAGAACACGACAAAATAGAACACGAACAGAAGAACATTTCATTGCTTATTACAACAATTCCATCAGAATACAAGAATATCGCAGAGTATGTACAAATAAATTACACTTGACAAATATCAGAGATTCAAATACATTACTGCAGCGGAAAATAATACAAAGTACAACTGAAAGAGATATACGGATACAAAGCTTCCCAAATCCCATTCCAGATGTAAACCAGAGTCCTGTGAATATAAATCTGCAAAACCAAAACTACTAGCTGCTCATGCGGAAAATAAGGGCACCCAGAGTTTAGGTTTAAAACAATAAACTCCAAGTCAGTCATGTGACTGCTGTGAGAACTAAAACAGTTAATAATCTTTATTTTAAAGTTCGGTAAATCAAGGGACCACGCCATATAACACGGAACGGGTTTTTACCCCAAGAATACCAGTGCATATAACAAAACAGCGCAATGCTAAAATAAATACAATGAAGCTATTATAAGACCTAGGTCCCATCACACAATGCAACACAAACCGGAGGATAGGGTTTTTACCTTATAATAGCCAAAGAATGCTTGATACGTTTAAAAAAGATTATTTTGATAGTACTATAAGTGTATAGTGTCAAAAACAACTACAAATATAAGTGTATCAATCATAGGCGGCATGGGTACCATCTATCATGTCACCAATACTAGGCTCTACAAATAAAACCGCAAAATCACGTATTGGAAATTGGAATTCCATCTATGAACCGAGGCTAGGGGCAAGATCCTCACCGAATTCGAGCTTTCTAGTTCGAGTCTCCGGAACAGCCGCAACTGCCCTTGGAGTCACAGGGTCGGTCCACCGATGTGGATTAAATAACAACCTGAACAATACGTCTCCCCGCCCTTTGGGGCGTAAATGAGCCCACTGGCTCTATATCCGAGGCGCCTCGCAACAGCAACAACCATACAGGTGAAAAGTATATAAATGTCAGCGCTGGTAGGTCCCTGACACCACCCTAACTAAAAAGAGACGCATGTCCTCCCTGGATCCTTCCCCCGTTTTTGGTTCACACCGGGGTGTGAGGCTCGCGAATCAACGTTACACAAGACTCTGCTTTTCAACAGGAGCCTTGATCATTTGCATCTTAGCATGCCACACAGGCAAACCACTCTATGCAACCGATATCAGTCACACAGAATGATATCCAATGTCAGACACACAGTCCATACAAGTTCGTTCTGGGTCTGAACGAAACCGGAGGCACTTTCCTCGCATATCCGTCGATCTCCAAGTACGTCTGGACGATCACCAACTGATTCCCTCCTCTTGGGTGTACAACCCAATCAAGATCATCAGTAACCACCCAAACGATGTGAAGACCCTCGGTCTTCAACCACCGTCTTCATCTTCGACGTATCATCGAATCGGTTATTCAGAATGGGTATAAACCCGGTCTTTCTGAATAACTCGCGTATATAATAAACAAGTGTTACGCAAACACAACATACGCCTCATTCCAATTCAGAATATTCTTTTATTCAAATATTCATATCTTTTGGGATAGGTTCCCATTAATTTTATCAAAGATAAATTCTTTAAAATTTATTCTTTAATCTTCCTTTGGATATCATTTCAAACCGTATTATGGTTTTCCAAACTAGTCGGGATTAGCGATCCACACCGGAGTAATTATTTATTTTATTTTCCAATCCCAACCTATTTATCCCCTGGAGTAAAACTGGTAATACTCCATATCTAACACCACAGTGTTATCGGTAAAACTAATTACCATTTCACGTTCAAATCTAGTTAAAGATATAACTATCGCTCTGGAGCAAAACTGGTGTTACTCCATTCTCGATCATTTCAGTCTAATTAAAGATTCATTAAAACTCCACTTAGTTTTAATCTTTGACTGGATTAAAGAATCGATGCCATGTAAAACACGGTTCACGATAAACCCAAAATCACATCTCATTGTTTATCGGGTTAAAGAACAAGTTTTATTTAAAACACCGTTCACGATAAACCCAAAATCACATCCCATTGTTAATCGGGTTAAAGAACAAGTGTTATTTAAAACACCGTTCACGATAAACCCAAAAATCAATATCAATTCAATTCCAATTAAATATTAATTAACTGGACAATTTCACTATACCTTAATTAAAAGATTTATTCTTTTCTAATCTGAGTTCAAGAACAGTGTTATTTAAGACACTGATCACGGCGAACCCAAAACCCAATTCGATATTCAATATAAGGCTCTGAACAGAAAATATATCGGCTTATAGTCAATATCGAATTCTGAAACCAACAAACATCGTATTGGAAATAACGATATAAAATATATCTTTCAAATTTCCATAACAATACTTGTATAATCACCAAATCCAACATCGAAATATTCCGACGATAATTTCGATTCAAATCCATCCCAATTCACATATTGGAAATTATGGTTATTTTTAAAACCCCTTTTCAATCCCATTTATTTCTTTAAAATTAACTGGATTTCTAATTCTAGTTAATAACTAGTTTAATTCGATAAAAATCTATTTTTTTCTTTACAAACATTGAGTTTTTCACCCCAACTCTTCCCAAATCATTTATTATGATTTTTCACAAATTATTAATATTTTTAATAATTTTATCAAGGCCCGTACAGTCGATTTCCATCAATGGTCGTCGAACTGCACTTACAGCTACCTTTTCCAAATTTGATTTGGACATGATTCCAAATCCAACCGTTAAATTTCAAATTTCTTATATTCGTTAGAAAGCTCTTTTCGATACGAACCCAGCGGTACCGGTTTTAGGAGAATCCGACGGTCGGATCTCCCGTAACGTCTATTCAAAGTCAATGGTCGAAATTCGCGAACTGCCGCGGCGCGGCGCGTTCAATTCAGGCCATTTAATATATATATTATATATATTTTATAAATTGTTTTAAATTCATTTTCAAAATGATTTCCACTTCATATTCAATTTCAAATCAAAATTGAATATTTCATATCATCAATGATAATCTTTTCAAAACGTTATATTTTGAAATCACTTCTTTTCTATATTCAAATAAAATCGATATAAATATCGTTCGCGTCAAAATGGCGCATATCTAATCAACACGGCTTTATATATTTCAATAAATTCGTTATTCTATTCAACAAATGAATATTTTATTCAACACATGAATATATATATATATATATTTCTTTCAACACATGAATATATATTTTATTATATTCTTTATTTTCTAGATTAGAATGAGGCCCAATCAATTACCATATAACGTTAATTATATGGATTCCATACAACACATGTATATAATAGCAACAATAAATAATCAACCATCATCCAGAGTGCACAACACAACTGTCTGTCAACCTATCGATCGACACACAATTAATCATTGGGACTAGTGTACGTCAAATATCATCCCAAAACCCGTGTGGGGTTTCACATCAACAAACACTGAATATTATTTGTACAGTTGGGCGATGTGTAAAATTTATCGTCCCAATCAATATCAGTGTACATAAACAAATCGTTTGATTTGTAAATGAATATTTTATTTTATTCACACACGTTAAAAATTATATTTTTAACGATAAAATATTTTATCTCAACCCATGAATTTCTTTTCAGCTCATTTATTAAATAAAATGATATTTTTATTTTTCTAACTTATTTTAGAAAATCCGGCGGCATAACGGCACGATACTAGGTCCGGGATAAGGTCTCGCCTTACCCCCAATCTACTAATGGCCCCGCCATACTCATACCAATTTTTATCAATACCATTTCTCAATCCAAACCAATTTCACCAAATAAACCAATCAACCACAACACAATATAATCCTATCAACTACACAACCAAACAAACAAGTCCATGGTCTGTGGACGATTTTGTCGGGTGCTACTAAGCACCGTCAGCATCCTAGTATATATTTTAACTAGAAAAGAAAATTTAAAGTGAGAAGTTCTCACCTTTGGTGTAACAATTAGGAATTTCGCTCGATCCGAATCGATCGCTAAACCGACCAAGACCGTTCGAAACCCCGAATCGCTTTGAGAACAAGACAAATCAGGACACAAACAGAAGAACATTCCATTTCTTATTACAACAATTTACATCAGAGTACAATAATTTACAGAGTATGGACAAATAAATTTACATTTGACAAATATCAGAGATTCATATACAATACTGCAGCGGAAAAATAATACAAAATACAACTGAAAGAGATACACGGACACAAAGCTTCCCGAATATCATTCCAGCTGTAAACCAGAGTCCTGTGAATATAAATCCGCAAAACCAAAACTACTAGCTGCCCGTGCGGAAAATAAGGGCACCCAGTGTTTAGGTTAAAACAATAAACTCCTAGTCAGTCATGTGACTGGTGTGAGAACTAAAACAGTTATTAATCTTTATTTTAAAGTTCGGTAAATCAAGGGACCACGCCGTATAACACGGAACGGGTTTTTACCCCAAGAATACCAGTGCATATAACTAAACAACGCAATGCTAAAATAAATACAATGAAGCTATTATAAGACCCAGGTCCCATCACACAATGCAACACAAACCGGAGGATAGGGTTTTTACCTTATAATAGCCAAAGAATGCTTGATACGTTTAAAACAGATTATTTTGATAGTACTATAAGTGTATAGTGTCAAAAACAATTTCAAATATAAATGTATCAATCATAGGCGGCATGGGTACCATCTATCATGTCACCAATACTAGGCTCTACAATCATAATCGCAAAATCACGTATTGGAAATTGGATTTCCGTCTGTGAACCGAGGCTAGGGGCAAGATCCTCACCGAATTCGAGACGCTCTAGTCCGTCCCTCAGGCAAGCGCGCAAGCAAGCCTTGGATCATCAGGGTCGGTCCACCGATGTGGATTAAATAACAACCTGAACATGCGTTTCCCCACCCTATGGGGCGTAAGTGAGCCCACTGACTCCATATCTGAGGCGCCTCGCAACAGCAACAACCACACAGGTGAAAAGTATATAAATGTCAGCCAGATTAAGCACCGATATTACCTCTAACTAGAAGAAAACGAATGCCCTCCCTGAGTCCTTTCTCCCGTTTTTGGTTCACACCGGGGTGTGAGGCTCGCGAATCAACGTTACACAAGACTCTGCTTTTCAACAGAAGCCTTGATCATTTGCATCTTAGCATGCCACACAGGAAAACCACTCCGTGCAACCGATATACATCAATCACACATAATGATATCCAATGTCAGACACACAGTCCATACAAGTTCGTTCTGGGTCTGAACGAAACCGGAGGCACTTTCCTCGCATACCCGTCGATCTCCAAGTAAGTCTGGACGATCACCAACTGATTCCCTCCTCTTGGGTGTACAGCCCAATCAAGATAATCAGTAACCACCCAAACGATGTGAAGACCCTTGGTCTTCGACCACCGTCTTCATCTTCGACGTATTGTCGTATCAGTTATTCAGAATGGGATAAACCCGGCCTTTCCGAATAACTCGCGTATATAATACACAAATGTTACACAAACACAACATACACCTCATTCCAATCCAGAATATTCTTTTATTCAAATATTCTTGTCTTTTGGGATTGGTTCCCATTAATTTTATCAAAGATAAATTCTTTAAAATTTATTCTTTGATCTTCCTTTGGATTTCAATTCAAACCCTATTATGGTTTTCCAAACTAGTCGGGATTATCGATCCTTACCGAAGTAATCTTTTATTTTATTTCCCAATCCCAACCTATTTATCCCCTGGAGAAAAACTGGTAATACTCCATATCTAACACCACAATGTTATCGGTAAAACTAATTACCATTTCACGTTCAAATCTACTTAAAGATTTAACTATCGCTTTGGAGCAAAACTGGTGATACTCCACTTTCGATCATTTCAATCAAATTAAAGATTCATTAAAACTCCACTTAGTTTTAATCTTTAACTGGGTTAAAGAACCGATGTCATTTAAAACACGGTTCACGATAAACCCAAAATCACATCCCATTGTTAATCGGGTTAAAGAACAAGTGTTATTTAAAACACCGTTCACGATAAACCCAAAAAATCAATTTCAATCCAATTCCAATTAAACACTAATTAAATGGACAATTTCACTAAATCTTAATTAAAAGATTTATCCTTTTCTAAACTGGGTTCAAGAACAGTGTTATTTAAGACACTGTTCACGACGAACCCGAAATCCAATTCAATATTAGATATAAGGCTCTGAATAGAAAATATATCGGCTTATATTCAATATCGAATTCTGAAACCAACAAATACCGTATTGGAAATAACGATATAAAATATATCTTTCAAATTTCCATAACAATACTTGTATAATCACGAAATCTAACACCGAAATATTCCGAGAATAATTTCGATTCAAATCCATTCCAATTCACGTTTTGGAAATTATGGTATTTTTTTTAAAAACCCCTTCTCAATCCCATTTATTTCTTTAAAAATAATTGGATTCTAATTCTAGTTAATAACTAGTTCAATTCGATAAAAATCTATTTTTATCATTACAACCATTGAGTTTTTCACTCCAACTCTTCCCAAATCATTTATTATGATTTTACACAAATTATTAGTATTTTTAATAATTTTATCAAGGCCCGTACAGTGATTTCCATCAACGGTCGTCGAACTGCACTTATAGTGACCTTTTCCAAATTTGATTTGGACATAATTCCAAATCCAACCGTTAGATTTCCAATTTCTTATATTCGTTAGAAAGCTCTTTTCAATAAGAACCCAACGGTTCCGGTTTTAGGAGAATCCGACGGTCGGATCTCCCGTAACATCAATTCGAAATCAATGGTCGAAATTCGCGAACGGCCGCGGCGCGGCGCGTTCTATTCAAACCATTTATATATATATATATATATATATATATTATATAATATATATATATATATTTTTTGTTCAAAAAGTATTTTATAAATCGTTTTAAAACGATTCACTTTTTGTTCAATTTTAAATCAAAATTGAATATTCTATATCATTTATATATAAATGATAATATTTTCAAAATGTTTGATTTTGAAATCATTTCCTTTCGATATTCGTTATAAAACGAATAAAATCAATATAAATATCGTTCGCGTCAAAATAGCGCAAATCAAATCAACACGGCTTTTATTCAACACATGGATATATTTTTCTCTTTTTCAACACATGAATATATATTTTATTTCAACACATGAATATATATTTTATTTCAACACATGAATATATATTCTATTTCAACACATGAATATATATTTTATTTCAACACATGAATATATATTTTATTATATTCTTTGTTTTCTAAATTGGAATGAGGCCCAACCAATAACCATATAATGTTACTTATATGGATTCCATACGCACATGTATATCACAAGCAAATAAATGATCAACCATCATCCAAAGTGCACAACACAATTGTCTGTCAACCTATCGATCGACACACAACTAATTATTGGGACTTGTGTACGACAAATCTCATCCCAATACCCATGTGGAGTTTCACATCAACAAACACAGATTCTATTTGTGCAGTTGGGCGACGTGTAAAATTTATCGTCCCAATCAATATCAGTCAAATCAGTGTACATAAACAAACCGTCTGGTTTGTATATGAATATTTATTTTATTTATTTCCTGTTTAAGCTAAAAATAATATTTTTACTTAGCTAAATTTTCTAACACTTTTTAGAAAATTTCGGCGGCATAACGGCACGATACTAGGTCCGGGATTAGGCCTAGCCTTATCCCCAATCTACTCGTGGCCCACGCCATACACAAACCAATTCTACTCAATTCCATTTCATTTCACAAACCCAATTCAACCAAACAACCACAAAACCAATTCAAACAAATGTATCACCCAAACCAAACAAGCAAACAAGTCGTCCATGGTCTGTGGACGACGGGGAGCAGTTCATATAAGCAGTTATATACAAAATAACTGTAAAAGAAATTTGAGTGAGAAGTTCTCACATTGATTTTTTTTCTAACACTTTTCTGAACTGCTGAATTTTTGTTGGAGTTCCAGACTTCGCATACAAGCTCCAATCTTCAACCAATCTTTTTTTCTAGCATAAGAACGCCATTCTGAACAACTTTTGCCTAAGAGACTTTTTGCCGAAAATGTGCCGTTTCGCCGGAAATCGCGAAAGTACACGATTTTTACTGCTTTCGGACAGCAGACTCTGAACGCGTTTTCCGAGTAACTCCGAACTCCAAAACACGACTTCCATATAGCCAAATCGAAGAGAAAATCGTGCTCTACAACTTTGGTCTGGAGGAGTTTTCGCTAAAAATGCACGGTTTGGGAGTTATTAAGGAAAGAATGACAGGGTGTTTTGTGCAAAATGGGAAATTAGTGAAAAAGGAGATTTTTGAGGAGGAGGGGCCCACGGCCGGAATTGGGTGACCATAGGGGGGCGCCGGACCTGATTGGGCGTGGGGAGCTCGCTGGTGGGTGGTGGCGGTGGTGGTGGGGCCCGTGGTGGTGGCGGTGGTTGGTGTTTGGGTGTAGGGTTTATGAAATCAAAGAGAGAGAGAAGGAGGAGGAAGAGGGGGAGGAGGAGAGGAAGGGGAGAGGGTGCGGCGGCTGGTCAGAGGCCGGTGGTGGCTGGTGGAGGAGCGGGCAGCGACGGTTTGGAGGAGGAGGCCATTAATTGGTTTTTGAAAGAAAAGGGGAAGAGGAAGAAAGTGAGAAATGTAAAGGAGGAAAAGTGATTATATGCTAGTTTCTCGCGTATCGCCTGAGCGCTAACGATCTCCAATCGTCGCGGCTTTCGGACATGACATAGTAGACGTGAAGACGAGTCCAACGAAACAAGTTTCGTCGAATTCCGAGTTCGTTTGACCATCCGTTAAAATTCACGAATATGCTCAGATATTGCTCAAAACCGCGATTTTGGCGCAGCATTTCTTCTTGCACGCTCACACGCTAACTTCAAAAATCATGACCTCTTGGATTTAACCATTATTAGACCATACGAATCCAGAAAAAAAAGTAGAATCGAATTCCGAGGTCGTATCAGTAATGTTCCTTTGTAAAATGACTGCACGTTTTTGAACAAATGGTTTTGCTTCGCACGACCACATAATAACTCCGATCGACGTGCCCTTTGGAACTCAACAATAATTTATCATTGTGAATCCATAAAAATTTATCTCGTCGAATTCTGAGCTCGTATGCGAAATTTCACTTTTTAAGGGCTATGTATTGTTAACCGAAAAGTTCCAGCCAATAGCCATTATTCCGGATATCGGAATATATCGAAGCTTATACTTTTCGGAGTTCTAAACGACATTTTAAACTCAATGGAAGTGGTTTCGAGTCCAAATTCATCCATATGCAAAATATGAATTTTTGGGCCATATATAATTTTCACAACGACTATTCTAAATTTTAAACTGGACATATCTTACACTCTATAAAGTGAAATCTCAGTTTTCTAACTTTGTTTGAAAGATATTGTTGAACAAATTTAAATATTTCTTGTTTCATTCAATTCTGACTTAAAACGAATTCTGTATATTCAATTGAAATTCGAAATCGAATTTTCGAACTACCGCGCCATTTCAGGCTCGTTATATAATTAAAATAAATTCATTCGTTTTAACGACGTCGAAAATAAATTTTCCGTCGTTATTATTTAAAATAATCTATTTTAAATAATCAAAATTCATTAAAATTGCCAAAATAAAAATTTTAAATTGGGTCATATTTTCCGAGTTGTTTCAATCTCCCCAACTTAAAATCTTTTCGTCCTCGAAAAGGAACGAAGCTGAAAGTTGTTTTCTAATCAACTCAACTTTCATTATTTTAATTGTGGCTTAAGTTTTCAACTTTTCAGTTTCTAAAAACTTTTCAATTTTTTCAAAAATTTGGCTAACACCCTAAATTTTCGAAAATTTTCGCCATAACCTCCCCTACACCGGGAGCATCGGGATATTTCAAATAGCCTCCCATGGCCCTCACCAATCAATGGTGGAATAAAAAGAAAAAGAAAAATGTAACACCCCACCTCCACCAGTGTCACTCTTGCAATGGCACTAGCTTTGGAGGGGCGTTAAACAAGGTAAACATGCATGAGGATATCACAAGGCAGAACATAAATGATAAAACAGAGTAAGTAAACAGCGGAAAACAAAACCATCTTCATTATTTCAAAACCATAGTCAAGTACATCATGATACTAAAAACATCATTTTCCAAAATACATAACAAGTCTAAATACGTGGAATGAAAATACATGAAGTAAAACATAGAGTACTAATCCCCATGATAACTGTAATGTCGCCATAGCATAGCTCACGAAACATACATGAGCTCCCCAGATAAGCAAGCAAAAGATCCAGCTAAGAACTAGTGGTCCCACCCTGATAACCTGGGGGGGGGGGGGGGGAACGGAAGAAAAGAAGCGAAAGGAAAACGGGTCAGTCATAAAGACTGGTAAGCCCTATCTACTATCAGCATATAAACTAGTAAAGTTAACAGGACATGTGAAACCGACATGAGACATAAGGGTAAAACTGGATAGGTGTGAAATCAAGATAAACAAGTCTGGTATCACATAAACAAGGTTCAGTTGCACCACGTGTACTAGTATTCAACTCAAGTCAAGTGTAAATAAGAAATGATCCCTTGGTCCAAAATCATGAGTTGACCCTAAACCAGGGTCCAACTAAACGGTCTAATCAATCGGCTCCCTATCAGCCTAACTCGTCACGTGTCGGTGTCATTTCGCGGAAAGAAGTTAGCTGTGCTGGTCCACCCTAGGTTGTATCTTGGCCCTAGGGTGTCAACCTCTGACACAAACAAGAATGCACAGTCTAAATCTACTGATGCCCATGTTCAACACCGGACTCATGTGTACGACCATGGTCCGCCTGAACAACCGGTGCACCTAATCAGCCATCGTTTTGGTCGCTTACAATCAGCCCAGTAATCGTGCCCCACCCTAGCCTAGTCCTAGGGTATCTCGATACTTCTTGGAGGTTTACTGCTGAAATGGGCCCCGTAACTAGGGTTTCTAATGGGTTAAGTGTGGTTAACCCAATCCAATGATGTATTGAGTTGGTTAAGTGTATCCATGGTTCAAGACTCAACCCTATCAATACATTGTGTTCAAGTGGTTAAGTATATTCAAGTAGCCCATGACTTAACCCTATCATGTGGCATTTATTTTACTAAATGCACCCCAACCTCTCACATTAGACCTTGTTGTGGTTACTGGTTAAGCCGGGTAGGTCCGGGCAGTTTTACACCACAACCTAGTCTAACCTCGGGTTTTAAGCGCGACTTGACCAACTTCTCACATTGGGTCCTATCGTTGCAACTACTAGTTAAGCCGGGCGGGTCCGGGTAGTTTTACGTTGCAAACTCAACCCAACGTCGAGTTGGCCAATTTCATGTTTTCTACATGTCATGTCCATAATCATGTTTTCAAGCATGTTAACATTCATGTCATCAATTCAAGTCAAGTTTCATGTCTTTTTAATTTTGCCTAACTACCCATAAACGTATTCCCATCGCACGTGAACTCGCATCAATATAAACATGTAAAAAGGGAACATAATCATATAACAAGGTGGGTATAAAGTGGCAAAGTCCATCATAGGTTAAACATGGTCATATTTGAGGCTAAAGGTTTACATACAACTTGCATATGACATAAAAGGCCTCAAAATATGTATGGCATTAACTTAGCAAATACGTGATTTGGCCACAAACATGTCATTAATCATCATAAGGTTACTTACATCACAAATAGGTCATATGCATGTTAAGTGACTTGTTAACATGCATATGCAACCAAAACATGTCGTTAATCATCATAAGGTTACTTGCATCCTAAATAGGTCATATGCATGTTAAGTGACTTGTTAACATGCATATGCAACCATCCATGTATGACAACAACATAGCACATTAGTGATAACATGGAAAAGTGAACATGAGGTGATAATCATATAGTTTAGCAACATAGGCTAGTTGTCATATAAGTCATGAGAGGTTACATGTTGCATTATGCAAAGTCTACAAACAAAGGTCATAGCTTTACACCCCAAAGTTAACATGAATGTTACTAGATTCATGATATGCAACATTTAGGTCCACAAACAAACATAGATGCATTCATTTCAAGTTAAACATACCACAAAGGCCTCATTTCACTTGCAACATATCATAATTAAATTCATAGTCTAAATGTAATAGTAAAAGGGGCTTACTATGCTATGAAGACACAAATCAATTTATAATACAAAGATTGAGACGAAGCCACTAAGCAATCACCAAAAACCCCAAATGATAAGCTCCAAATGAACCCCTTGAGCAAATATCAATAAAAATCCTTGCTTTGAAGTAAAAAGGTTGCAACTTTGGCTTTGAATGAAGCTTATGAACTCTCATGTAACTTAGAAACACTCAAATGATCATGTAATCTCTCATGTGAGTGGAGATAGAGTTTATGACAAGAGGATGGAGGCTAGGGTTTGAGTGGAGGCCATGGTGAGTGAACATTTTGGCATAGTTTAGTTGTAGGATCAATTTGTGTTAGTTTATGAGAGGGTTAGGGGTCTTTTTATAGAGATTTAGGTTAGTTTAGACCCTAGGATTAAAACCTAGTTTAGATCCTAACCCTCAAAACCGAATCTGGCCCAAAACCTAGCCAAAACACAAAACAGGTGCACCAGGCATTTCTGCCCGCCACCCTGTGTCGACACTGGTGTCGACTGGGCAGTCAACACCACCCTAGGTGTGTCGACACCCCAGTCGACACCCCTGTCGACTTGGGGTGTTGGCGGGAAACTTTCCCGCCTACCTTCCTGGGTTGATTTTTTATTTTTGAACTTGCATTTTGAATCTGTTTTGTATTTGGAATTTTCTGAAAACTTCAATGGGCCTTAACTGGGTCATACGGACTCCGATTCTCGAAAACTCGGACTCTATTTCGCGTATTTTTCCGAGACGAACGCAATGGCACAGCCTGTTTCCCTTGATTCATATTTCTATAATTAATTCTTCCTTGATTATTGATTATAGCATGTTATAAAAATACGGGTTGTTACATTCTCCCCTCCTTAAAGGATTTCGTCCCCGAAATCTCCAAGTTAGGAAGAATGTATCCTACCATCCATCATCCATCTACTCAAATCATCATTCACGAGCAATCATTGTCCTTAAAGTTTCTAATGCGGTATGAACATATGCAAAAGGTGTGTGTATATTTACTTATCTAATGCAAAAGATCGATGCAAATATGTTAGTGAAATGAATCCATATGTATGCAAATTCCTAACGTATAATGTCTATATGAATGCACATAACATTTATCCATATGCAACATCCATGTGATAACACAAAAATTTTCATCCATGAATAAGCAATAAACACTCATGCATATGCAATATGAAAAGTGTGTGAGCCGATCTTAGTGCCTAATGTGTATGATGCATCCACGAGTAACCACTTGCAAACACTTGCAACCACTTGCAAACATCAAGTCATAACATGTTTCAAATACATGTTTCATCCAAAGGGTTTCTACCTAAGGTTCTCATGACAAGATTAACGAAGTAACAAGATAAACAAGATAAACATGGATAACAAAAGAAAGATATGCTAAAGAGAGATCGGGAAGATAAGCAAGATAAACTCCTTTTGGATTACAAGAAATCCCTTTCTAAACCCAACCCATATCCTATAAAAGTCCAAAAGATTTAGTCAACCTAACGGACCCCTTCAAACCCTGACATGTATTACTAACCGATGAGTCATACCCCCTTATGGAGTTTACCAAAGAAATAGGATCGAGAATGGGACCGAGAGGATATACGTAAAAGATAACTTGCAAGTAAGCTCCACAGGAAAACAAGGATCAAGGATATACTCTTAAAAAGAGATATGATGCGCGTATCTAGCCTTCAATCTTCTAAGTCACGTTTCCTTGAGCTTAACTCCACTGTGCTTTGACCATCTTTTACTTCATGATTTCTTGGCTTCTTAACTCCTATTTCCAAATATGAGTTGGAACTCATTTCATTGTCGCCTCTCGTTTTCCTCTTTCACTTATTCTTCTTCTAGCATACTCGGCTTAAACATAACTGTGACCTCATGGTTTCATGCAAGCTCTCCAAAATTCACCAGTGAATCCTGGATCTCGTTTACTTACTATAAAATATTCCACGCAGAAGAATTCTTTCTTGAAAATACCAATCCACGTTGCCAATTGCTCTAACTAACGTGATTTCTATAACTCATGCTTAATCGAAATGAACCATCCGCCTGTGGGTGATAGGCCGTACTTAGATTCAGTCACTTACCCATGGCTTCCTGTAGACTATTCCAAAACTGGCTAGTGAAAATTGGGTCACGGTTGCTAACTATACTTGAAGGAACCCCGTGCAACCGCCCTATTTCTTGAAAGTAAACCGTCGCTAGCCATGATGCTGTCCTTTTGCTCTTCACCGGAATGAAATGAGCACTCTTCTTGAGTCTATCTACTATGACCCGCATGCTCGTATTCCCTTTTCTTGATCTAGGTAGTTCATCCACGAAATCCATCGAGATGCTTTCACACTTCCATTGCGGGACCTCCAATGGATGTAATAGCCCACCGGGATTCTTCGACTCGGCCTTAACCTGTTGGCACAACATGCACCTTGAGACAAACTCGGCCACCTCCACGAGTGATGCGCATCTTCAAGAACCTTCTTTACAAAGTCTTCCACTCGAGGAACACATAATCTCTCATCGCGTCTTAGCCATCCCTTGTCATCTATAGTATATCTAGCGAGGTGACTTAACGTCTCGCCTCGAATCAACTTGTCCATAATCTCGACTAACTGCGGGTCTTCTTTCTGTGAAGTCCCTGCATGATCCAGAATAGTAGGTCTAAGCTCAAGGGATGCTAACTAACTAGTCAAACCGAGAAAGCTTCTTACTTCAGTTGCGTTTTTTGGAACTTTCCAATCTTGTACCGCAACTACTTTCGCAGGATCCACAGCTATGCCTTGCTTAGAAACTATATGCTCACGAAACCGAACTTCCTTCCTCCTAAATTGGCATTTGGAGAACTTGGCTTTCAACTGGTGAGCTCTAAGCGTATTCATTACCTCCTTGAGATGTCTTGCATGCTCTTCCTCATCCTTAGAGAAGATCAAGATATCATCCACAAAGACGACCACGAACTTGTTCAGGAACTCTCTAAACAACCTACTCATCAAGTCCACGAAGTAGGCGGGTGCATTAGTCAAACCGAATGGCATGACTAGCCATTCAAAGAATCCATCTGGAGTCCTAAACGTAGTTTCGTCGATACCATCTTCAGCCACTCTGAGCTGATGGAATCCGGTAGCTAGATCAAGAGAAAACAGATGTTCCTATAAGCTGATCAAACAAATCATCGATCCTTGGTAACAGTTGTCTATTCTTCTTGGTCAGCTTGTTCAACTCTCGATAATCAACACACAGACGAAGCGAACCATCCACTTTAGTAGCGAACACAACCGGAGCACCCCACTCGGAAATACTTTGTCTTATGAAGTTCTTCTCAAGCAACTCCTTGACTTGCTTACTTAACTCTCGTCTTTCTCGCGGGGCCATGTGCCTAACCGGCAACGAAACTGGCTTGGCATTATCAACCAGATAAATGCAGAAATCTATCTCGCGTTTAGGGGGTAACCCCTTCATTTCATCAAAGATATCAGGATATTCTCGGACCACCCTCACAGATTGCAAACTATCGATAGACAAGTCGAGGGATTCAAAATAACATAACATGACGAGACCCATAGGGTTACAAGAAATCTCTAGGGTATTACCGAGGCGAGTCATGAGCCTCACAACCCTATGCTCAAAAATCAAGGATGGATCCAAAACTGGACAACCAATCCATGCCCAAAATCAACCCATATCCCATGAAACCGAGAATATAAGCATCACACGAGAATTCTACACTCAAGATAGAAATTTTCAAATCCACGCAGATCATAGACAAATGGGCAAAACCCCCAATTGGATTTGAAACACATACGGGATCATCAACTAGACTAGTACTTAGGTACAAACTTTCAACTAGATCAGATGAAATAAAACTATGCGATGCGCCAGAATCAAACAAAGTACGAACAGGAAAATCAGAAATGTAAATAAGACTTTCAACAGAAACACTACCTCGATCATGAGCTGGAAGAACGGTGTTGAGAGGATGAACTCGCCCTCCGGATGGTCCTGCACGCTAAGTCTGACCTTGCCCTTGCCTCTTCGGGCAATCCTTGCTGAGATGTCCAAACACACCACAATGAAAGCATTCGCCCCGCTTTTTCTTCTTCCTTCTACATTCCCTGGATATATGTCCAACTATACCACAGAAGTTGCATTTCCTTCCCTCTCTTGACTTGTCCTTGCGGTTTTTGGTGTTCTTGCCTCGTTTCCCGGAATTTACCTTCTTGCCTTGAGACTCATTCGCCTTGACCTCCTTCTTGTCATTCTTATCTTCCTCTTGAAGTAGGGCCATATTCACCAAACTCTCGAAAGTCGCCCCCAAAGGTATATGAGACATGGCCAAACCGTGTAATGGCTCGTTTAATCCTAGAGCAAAGTGTAGGGCCTTCTTCTGAGCTATGTTAACCAAGTCTAAACCGACCCGAGCCAGTTGATTAAACTTATCTACGTATTCCCTAATAGTCATGTCCCCTTGCTTCAGTGATAGGAACCTCAGTCCAAACTTTCCCCTAAAGTCATCCCAAGTCTCAATTGGCCTAGTAGCGGTGGTAACCACCCACCAACGTGCAGCTTCTTCCTTTAGCAACCACACAGCCAATAAAACCTTCCTGCGGTCACCTATATCAAAGATGGCGAAAAGATCTTCGGTCTCTTTTAACCAATTCCTTGCCTCTACAAAAGCCTCCGTTCCAACGAAATTCTTTCCACCCATCGTCTTAAAGTTCTTACATGTTTTCGCGAAATCCGCTTGTGGAGGCTGAGGGGGAGGAGGAACATCAGCTACGGGAGGAGGAGGGGGAACAGCGGCCTCGATTGGGGAAGCATCACTAGAGAAACCCGGGACCGGTGTCGTGGCTTCCAAGTACCGACGAAACCAATCGGGTATTGTTACTCCTTCGGGCAAGATGAGATTGTCAGACATGCTGGAAACGAAAAGAAAAGAGTTCAAACGAGGAATCAAAGGATAGTGCTAATGGCTTTTGGGGACTAGCCTTTCAAAATATAAACTAGACTTTTCTTTGGAAAATATTTCTTAGTAAACGGTTTTGAAAATAATTTTACAAGATTTTTAAAACGTTTGCTCCATCTCGTAAACCTTATGCTCTGATACCAAATGTAACACCCCACATCCACCAGTGTCAATCTGGCAAGGGCACTAGCTTTGGAGGGGCGTTAAACAAGGTAAACATGCATGACGATATCACAAGGCAGAACATAAATGATAAAACAGAGTAAGTAAACAGCGGAAAACAAAACCATCTTCATTATTTCAAAACCATAGTCAAGTACATCATGATACTAAAAACATCATTTTCCAAAATACATAACAAGTTTAAATACGTGGAATGAAAATACATGAAGTAAAACATAGAGTACTAATCCCCATGATAACTGTAATGTCGCCATAGCATAGCTCACAAAACATACATGAGCTCTCCAGATAAGCAAGCAAAAGATCCAGCTAAGAACTAGTGGTCCCACCCTGAGAACCTTGGGGGGGGGGGGGGGAGGGGGGGGGAAACGGAAGAAAAGAAGCGAAAGGAAAACGGGTGAGTCATAAAGACTGGTAAGCCCTATCTACTATCAGCATATAAACTAGTAAAGTTAACAGGACATGTGAAACCGACATGAGACATAAGGGTAAAACTGGATAGGTGTGAAATCAAGATAAACAAGTCTGGTATCACATAAACAAGGTTCAGTTGCACCACGTGTACTAGTATTCAACTCAAGTCAAGTGTAAATAAGATATGATCCTTTGGTCCAAAATCATGAGTTGACCCTAAACCGGGGTCCAACTAAGCGGTCTAATCAACCGGCTCCCTATCAGCCTAACTCGTCACGTGTCGGTGTCATTTCACGGAAAGTAGTTAGCTGTGCTGCTCCACCCTAGGCTGTATCTTGGCCCTAGGGTGTCAACCTCTGACACAAACAAGAATGCACAGTCTAAATCTACTGATGCCCATGTTCAACACCGGACTCATGTGCACGACCATGGTCCGCCTGAACAACCAGTGCACCTAATCAGCCATCGTTTTGGTCGCTTACAATCAGCCCAGTAATCGTGCCCCACCCTAGCCTAGTCCTAGGTTATGTCGATACTTCTTGGAGGTTTACTGCTGAAATGGGCCCCATAACTAGGGTTTCTAATGGGTTAAGTGTGGTTAACCCAATCCAATGATGTATTGAGTTGGTTAAGTGTATCCATGGTTCAAGACTCAACCCTATCAATACATTGTGTTCAAGTGGTTAAGTATATTCAAGTAGTCCATGACTTAACCCTATCATATGGCATTTATTTTACTAAATGCACCCCAACCTCTCACATTAGACCTTGTTGTGGTTACTGGTTAAGCCGGGCGGGTCCGGGCAGTTTTACACCACAACCTAGTCTAACCTCGGGTTTTAAGCGCGACTTGACCAACTTCTCACATTGGGTCCTATCGTTGAAACTACTAGTTAAGCCGGGCGGGTCCGGGTAGTTTTACGTTGCAAACTCAACCCAACGTCGAGTTGGCCAATTTCATGTTTTCTACATGTCATGTCCATAATCATATTTTCAAGCATGTTAACATTCATGTCATCAATTCAAGTCAAGTTTCATGTCTTTTTAATTTTGCCTAACTACCCATAAACGTATTCCCATCGCACGTGAACTCGCATCAATATAAACATATAAAAAGGGAACACAATCATATAACAATGTGGGTATAAAGTGGCAAAGTCCATCATAGGTTAAACATGGTCATATTTGAGGCTAAAGGTTTACATACAACTTGCATATGACATAAAAGGCCTCAAAATATGTATGGCATTAACTTAGCAAATACGTGATTTGGCCACAAACATGTCATTAATCATCATAAGGTTACTTACATCACAAATAGGTCATATGCATGTTAAGTGACTTGTTAACATGCATATGCAACCAAAACATGTCGTTAATCATCATAAGGTTACTTGCATCCTAAATAGGTTAAATGCATGTTAAGTGACTTGTTAACATGCATATGAAACCATCCATGTATGACAACAACATAGCACATTAGTGATAACATGGAAAAGTGAACATTAGGTGATAATCATATAGTTTAGCAACATAGGATAGTTGTCATATAAGTCGTGAGAGGTTACATGTTGCATTATGCAAAGTCTACAAACAAAGGTCATAGCTTTACAACCCAAAGTTAACATGAATGTTACTAGATTCATGATATGCAACATTTAGGTCCACAAACAAACATAGATGCATTCATTTCAAGTTAAACATACCACAAAGGCCTCATTTCACTTTCAACATATCATAATTAAATTCATAGTCTAAATCTAACAGTAAAAGGGGCTTACTATGCTATGAAGACACAAATCAATTTATAATACAAAGATTGAGACGAAGCCACTAAGCAATCACCAAAAACCCCAAATGATAAGCTCCAAATGAAACCCTTGAGCAAATATCAATAAAAATCCTTGCTTTGAAGTAGAAAGGTTGCAACTTTGGCTTTGAATGAAGCTTATGAACTCTCATGTAACTTAGAAACACTCAAATGATCATGTAATCTCTCATGTGAATGGAGATAGAGTATATGACAAGAGGATGGAGGCTAGGGTTTGAGTGGAGGCCATGGTGAGTGAACATTTTGGCATAGTTTTGTTGTAGGATCAATTTGTGTGAGTTTATGAGAGGGTTAGGGGTCTTTTTATAGAGATTTAGGTTAGTTTAGACCCCAGGGTTAAACCCTAGTTTAGATCCTAACCCTCAAAACCGAATCTGGCCCAAAACCTAGCCAAAACACAAAATAGGTGCACCAGGCATTCCTGCCCGCCACCCTGTGTCGACACTGATGTCGACTGGGCAGTTGACACCACCCTAGGTGTGTCGACACCCCAGTCGACACCCCTGTCGACTTGGGGTGTTGGCGGGAAACTTTCCCGCCTACCTTCCTAGGTTGATTTTTGATTTTTGAACTTGCATTTTGAATCTGTTTTGTATTTGGAATTTTCTGAAAACTTCAATGGGCCTTAACTGGGTCAAACGGACTCCGATTCTCGAAAACTCGGACTCTATTTCGCGTATTTTTCCGAGACGAACGCAATGGCACAGCCCGTTTCCCTTGATTCATGTTTCTATAATTAATTCTGCCTTGATTATTGATTATAGCATGTTATAAAAATACGGGTTGTTGCAAAAAAGCCAAGCGGCTAGCCATGCGGCTAGCCAATCGGCTCATAAAATCATCAAAACCCCAAGAAATTAGTAAACATGTACCTATTTGTCGGGCAAACAATTTTATTCATCTGCTTTTAGCCTCCTGCTATGACTTGTTCAATGTATACACATGTACATATATGCAAATGCAATAATTTTCAATTTAGTTCAATATTAGAATCAATTTGGCTTATTTTAACTTTCATGTACAATTTGGTTTCAACAATTCTAACTAGTCAAACTAACAATCAAACAACACAACCATCAATCAATTAGTTGGTTAACGTTTCAAATTCATAATTTTGATATAGTTAAAAATTCGATTTTTGATGCCAAGTCACACAATAAGCCCTATCTAGTTTTGGTTCTCACACCAGTCTAATGGAAATATATAGAAATCCCACCTTCGAAACTCGAACACAAATACTGATGATACTATAGTAATCATCAGGACAGTCTCCGGGCGACTATAGTGTGATTCTATATCTATCTAGTATATTAAAACTTCGAATATACGTTCATGACGCGTATACGCGAAATATTTATATGCTCGATTGTCCAAATTCAATATAAACTAAATAATCAAATACGTATAATCAAGTTTATATTTTCCAAAACAAAGTTTGTTTTCATTTTTATTTGAAAAATATACTCTTCACACTCGTTCGAGGATATTACTGATCCCATCTCTAACGAGTCATTCTCATTGGATATTACTAATCCAATCTCTGATGAGTTCTTTCGTTCGGTTCTAATATGTCTTGCTCTCGAGCTTTGTAAACCAAAGCTCTGATACCATTGTAACAATTAGGAATTTCGCTCGATCCGAATCGATCGCTAAACCGACCAAGACCGTTCGAAACCTCGAATCGCTCTGAGAACAAGACAAATCAGGACACAAACAGAAGAACATTCCATTGCTTATTACAACAATTTACATCAGAGTACAAGAATTTACAGAGTATGAACAAATAAATTTACATTTGACAAATATCAGAGATTCAAATACAATACTGCAGCGGAAAAATAATACAAAATACAACTGAAAGAGATACACGGATACAAAGCTTCCCGAATATCATTCCAGCTGTAAACCAGAGTCCTGTGAATATAAATTTGCAAAACCAAAACTACTAGCTGCCCGTGCGGAAAATAAGGGCACCCAGAGTTTAGGTTAAAACAATAAACTCCTGGTCAGTTATGTGACTGGTGTGAGAACTAAAACAGTTATTAATCTTTATTTTAAAGTTCGGTAAATCAAGGGACCACGCCGTATAACACGGAACGGGTTTTTACCCCAAGAATACCAGTGCATATAACAAAACAGCGCAATGCTAAAATAAATACAATGAAGCTATTATAAGACCCAGCTCCAATCACACAACGCAACACAAACCGGAGGATAGGGTTTTTACCTTATAATAGCCAAAGAATGCTTGATACGTTTAAAACAGATTATTTTGATAGTACTATAAGTGTATAGTTCAAAAACAATTTCAAATATAAATGTATCAATCGTAGGTGGCATGGGTACCATCTATCATGTCGCCAATACTAGGCTCTACAATCATAATCGCAAAATCACGTATTGGAAATTGGATTTCCGTCTGTGAACCGAGGCTAGGGGCAAGATCCTCACCGAATTCGAGACGCTCTAGTCCGCCCCTCAGGCAAGCGCGCAGGCAAGCCTTGGATCATCAGGGTCGGTCCACCGATGTGGATTAAATAACAACCTGAACATGCGTTTCCCCGCCTATGGGGCGTAAGTGAGCCCACTGACTCCATATCCGAGGCGCCTCGCAACAGCAACAACCACACAGGTGAAAAGTATATAAATGTCAGCCAGTTTAAGCACCGACACCACCTCTAACTAGAAGAAAACGCATGCCCTCCCTGAGTCCTTTCTCCCGTTTTTGGTTCACACAGGGGTGTGAGGCTCGCGAATAAACGTTACACAAGACTCTGCTTTTTAACAGAAGCCTTGATCATTTGCATCTTAGCATACCACAGAGGCAAACCACTCCGTGCAACCGATATACATCAATCACACAGAATGATATCCAATGTCAGACACAAGTCCATACAAGTTCGTTCTGGGTCTGAACGAAACCGGAGGCACTTTCCTCGCATACCCGTCGATCTCCAAGTACATCTGGACGATCACCAACTGATTCCCTCCTCTTGGGTGTACAGCCCAATCAAGATAATCAGTAACCACCCAAATGATGTGAAGACCCTCGGTCTTCGACCAACGTCTTCATCTTCGACGTATTGTCGTATCAGTTATTCAGAATGGGATAAACCCGGCATTTCCGAATAACTCGCGTATATAATACACAAATGTTACACAAACACAACATACGCCTCATTCCAATCCAGAATATTCTTTTATTCAAATATTCTTATCTTTTGGGATAGGTTCCCATTAATTTTATCAAAGATAAATTCTTTAAAATTTATTCTTTGATCTTCCTTTGTATTTCAATTCAAACCCTATTATGGTTTTCCAAACTAGTCGGGATTATCGATCCTTACCGAAGCAATCTTTTATTTTATTTCCCAATCCCAACCTATTTATCCCCTAGAGCAAAACTGGTAATACTCCATATCTAACACCACAGTGTTATCGGTAAAACTAATTACCATTTTACGTTCAAATCTACTTAAAGATTTAACTATCGCTTTGGAGCAAAACTGGTGATACTCCACTTTCGATCATTTCAATCTAATTAAAGATTCATTAAAACTCCACTTAGTTTTAATCTTTATCTGGGTTAAAGAACCGATGTCATTCAAAACACGGTTCACGATAAACCGAAAATCACATCCCATTGTTAATCGGGTTAAAGAACAAGTGTTATTAAAAACACCGTTCACGATAAACCCAAAAAATCAATTTCAATCCAATTCCAATTAAACACTAATTAAATGGACAATTTCACTAAATATTAATTAAAAGATTTATCCTTTTCTAAACTGGGTTCAAGAACAATGTTATTTAAGACACTGTTCACGATGAACCCGAAATCCAATTCGATATTAGATATAAGGCTCTGAATAGAAAATATATCGGCTTATATTCAATATCGAATTCTGAAACCAACAAATATCGTATTGGAAATAACGATATAAAATATATCTTTCAAATTTCCATAACAATACTTGTATGATCACAAAATCTAACACCGAAATATTCCGAGAATAATTTCGATTCAAATCCATTCCAATTCACGTTTTGGAAATTATGGTATTTTTTTAAAAACCCCTTCTCAATCCCATTTATTTCTTTAAAAATAATTGGATTTTAATTCTAGTTAATAAGTAGTTCAATTCGATAAAAATCTATTTTTATCGTTACAACCATTGAGCTTTTCACCCCAACTCTTCCCAAATCATTTATTATGATTTTACACAAATTATTAGTATTTTTAATAATTTTATCAAGGCCCGTACAGTCGATTTCCATCAACGGTCGTCGAACTGCACTTATAGTGACCTTTTCCAAATTTGATTTGGACATAATTCCAAATCCAACCGTTAGATTTCCAATTTCTTATATTCGTTAGAAAGCTCTTTTCGATACGAATCCAACGGTTCTGGTTTTAGGAGAATCTGACGGTCGGATCTCCCGTAACATCAATTCGAAATCAATGGTCGAAATTCGCGAACGGCCGCGGCGCGGCGCGTTCTATTCAAACCATTTATATATATATATATATATATATATATTATATAATATATATATATATATTTCGTTCAAAACGTATTTTATAAATCGTTTTAAAACGATTCACTTTCTGTTCAATTTTAAATCAAAATTGAATATTCTATATCATTTATATACAAATGATAATATTTTCAAAATGTTTGATTTTGAAATCATTTCCTTTCGATATTCGCTATAAAACGAATAAAATCGATATAAATATCGTTCACGTCAAAATAGCGCAAATCAAATCAACACGGCTTTTATTCAACACATGGATATATTTTTCTCTTTTTCAACACATGAATATATATTGTATTTCAACACATGAATATATATTTTATTTCAACACATGAATATATATTCTATTTCAACACATGAATATATATTTTATTTCAATACATGAATATATATTTTATTATATTCTTTGTTTTCTAAATTGGAATGAGGCCCAACCAATTACCATATAATGTTACTTATATGGATTCCATACGCACATGTATATCACAAGCAAATAAATGATCAACCATCATCCAAAGTGCACAACACAACTGTCTGTCAACCTATCTATCGACACACAATTAATTATTGGGACTAGTGTACGTCAAATCTCATTCCAATACCGGTGTGGGGTTTCACATCAACAAACACAGATTTTATTTGTGCAGTTGGGCGACGTGTAAAATTTATCGTCCCAATCAATATCAGTCAAATCAGTGTACATAAACAAACCGTCTAGTTTGTATATGAATATTTATTTTATTTATTTCCTATTTAAGCTAAAAATAATATTTTTGCTTTGCTAAATTTTCTAACACTCTTTAGAAAATTTCGGCGGTATAACGACGCGATACTAGGTCCGGGATTAGGCCTAGCCTTATCCCCAATCTACTCGTGGCCCACGCCATACACAAACCAATTCTACTCAATGCCATTTCATTTCACAAACCCAATTCAACCAAACAACCACAAAACCAATTCAAACAAATGTATCACCCAAACCAAACAAGCAAACAAGTCGTCCATGGTCTGTGGACGATGGGGAGCAGTTCATATAAGCAGTTATATGCAAAATAATTGTAAAAGAAATTTGAGTGAGAAGTTCTCACATTGATTTTTTTCTAACACTTTTCTGAACTGCTGAATTTTTGTTGGAGTTCCAGACTTCGCATACAAGCTCCAATCTTCAACCCATCTTTTTTTTCTAGCATAAGAACGCCATTCTGAACAACTTTTGCCTAAGAGACTTTTTGCCGAAAATGTGCCATTTCGCCGGAAATCGCGAAAGTACACGATTTTTACTGCTTTCGGACAGCAGGCTTTGAACGCGTTTTCTGAGTAGCTCCGAACTCCAAAACACGACTTCCATATAGCTAAATCGAAAAGAAAATCGTGCTCTACAACTTTGTTCTAGAGGAGTTTTCGCTAAAAAACTACGATTTGGGAGTTATTAAGGAAAGAATGACAGGGTGTTTTGTGCAAAACGGGAAATTAGTGAAAAAGGAGATTTTTGAGGAGGAGGGGCCCACGGCCGGAATTGGGTGACTATAGGGGCGCCGGACCTGATTGGGCGTGGGGAGCTCGCTGGTGGGTGGTGGCGGTGGTGGTGGGGCCCGTGGTGGTGGCGGTGGTTGGTGTTTGGGTGTAGGGTTTATGAAATCAAAGAGAGAGAAGGAGGAGGAAGAGGAGGAGGAGGAGGAGGAGAGGAAGGGAGAGGGTGCGGCGGCTGGTCGGAGGCCGGTGGTGGCTGGTGGAGGAGCGGGCATCGATGGTTTGGAGGAGGAGGCCATTAATTGGTTTTTGAAAGAAATGGGGAAGAGGAAGAAAGTGAGAAATGTAAAGGAGGAAAAGTGATTATATGCTAGTTTCTCGCGTATCGCCTGAGCGCTAACGATCTCCAATCGTCGCGGATTTCGGACACGACATAGTAGACGTGAAGACGAGTCCAACGAAACAAGTTTCGTCGAATTCCGAGTTCGTTTGACCGTCCGTTAAAATTCACGAATATGCTCAGATATTGCTCAAAACCGCGATTTTGCCGCACCATTTCTTCTTGCACGCTCACACGCTAACTTCAAAAATCATGACCTCTTGGATTTAACCATTATTAGACCATACGAATCCAGAAAAAAAAGTAGAATCGAATTCCGAGGTCGTATCAGTAATGTTCCTTTGTTAAATGACTGCACGTTTTTGTACAAATGGTTTTGCTTCGCACGGCCACATACTAACTCCGTTCGACGTGCCCTTTGGAACTCAACAATAATTTATCATTGTGAATCCATAAAAATTTATCTCGTCGAATTATGAGCTCGTATGCAAAATTTCACTTTTAAGGGCTATGTATTGTTAACCGAAAAGCTCCAGCCAATAGCCATTATTCCGGATATCGGAATATATCTAAGCTT
Organism: Allium sativum; assembly: GCA_030737875.1. NCBI lineage: Eukaryota > Viridiplantae > Streptophyta > Magnoliopsida > Asparagales > Amaryllidaceae > Allium > Allium sativum. Next base: position 804,402,638 of record CM060921.1, on the reverse strand, counting down.
ATACTTTTCGGAGTTCTAAATGGCATTTTAAACTCAATGGAAGTGGTTTCGAGTCCAAATTCATCCATATGCAAAATATGACTTTTTGGGCCATATATTATTTTCACAGCGACTATTCTAAATTTTAAACTGGACATATCTTACACTCTATAAAGTGAAATCTCAGTTTCCTAACTTTGTTTGAAAGATATTTTTGAACAGATTTAAATATTTCTTGTTTCGTTCAATTCTGACTTAAAACGAATTCTGTATATTCAATTGAAATTCGAAATCGAATTTTCGAACTACCGCGCCATTTCTGGCTCGTTACATAATTAAAATAAATTCATTTGTTTTAACGACGTCGAAAATAAATTTTCCGTCGTTATTATTTTAAATAATCTATTTTAAATAATCAAAATTCATTAAAATTGCCAAAATAAAATTTTTAAATTGGGTCAGATTTTCCGGGTTGTTACATTTGGGTTCCACTCCGCCATTCTTTATTTCTGAACGGTTCGGAATTGAATTTTATTCCAGCTAATTCCGTCGCAGTCTATTTCACTCTGTTCATAGTAAAAATCACATTTTTATTATTCAGTTTTATATATAAAGATTATATTTTTATATCGCTACTTTTAAAATAAAAATCCCATTTTTATTTTGCTATTCTCATAATAAAAATCGAATTCTTATCACGCTATTATCTATATAAAAATCTCGTTTTTATCCTTATAAAAATAATGCCTTTTTCTACATAAAGATTTCGCCTTTTATTTTTATAAGGATCATATTTTTAAACCACTGCTTTATAAACTAGTTTTCTATATGAAAATCGTATCTTTTCCCCAAATAAAAGTCAAGTCTTTTTATTCTATAAAGATCCAATCTTTAACAAAGAAAAATCAAATCTTTATTTCTATTCCTTTATAAACAATGCTATTTAATAGAAAACTGATTTGTTTAACTTTCCATATTTTTACTTCGCCACTTTATATATAAAAATCACATTATTAGCTTTCTAAAAATATTTCCCTAGCTTAACTATTCTTAGAATAGCACACATAGGCTAAAAATTATATTTTTAGGTTTCTAAAAATATTTTCCTGACTCGATTATTTTTAAAACTGTATTCATATGATAAAAATTATATTTTTATCAAATTAAAAATATTTTCTTTATACGATAAAAATCATATTTTTATCCAACTAAGAATCGTATTTTTTTTTCCTTCGTTAAAAATCTAACCTTTTCTACTTGTAAAAATCAAACCTTTTCCACATGTAAAAATCAAACCTTTTCTACTTTCAAATCTAATTTTTAGCATTTTAAAAATCAAATCTTATTCGCTATTTATAAATATAAAAATCAGATTTTTATTAATTATTTTCCTATAAACAAAACAAATTTTTAAATATTGCTTTATATAAATTAAAAACTGATTTTAAACAAGACCGATTCCAAAACAAAACTGGTTTTAAAAACAAAACAGATTTTAAACAATAAAACTGAATTATAGAGAGAAAAAAATAATGTTATTCAAACACAGGAAAGAAAAAGAACTCGCCTTTCGATAAGGGTCTCGATCTGCGAGCATCGAAGCATGGACAAAACAATCTGAGAGCGCCATTCAGGTGGATGCAGATCGAACTGGGAGGTTTTCTGCGCGTCGATTGGAGCACACAACGACAGTAGAGCTTAGGGAGGAGAAGGAGATCGAGATGGAGGGGGAAGGTCGGAGTCAGTGGGGCTTCCGGTAATGGCGAGGCGAAGGTGGTCACCAGGGGGGGTGGCGCGTTGTTGTAACAACCCGGAATTTTGGGGCCAATTTAAAATTTTTATTTTAGAAATTTTAATGGATTTTTAATATTTAAAGTAATTTATTTTAAATAATAACGACGGAAAATTTATTTTAATCGACATTAAAACGAATAAATTTAATTTAATTATAAAAGGAGTTTAAAACAGCGCTACAGTTCGAAAATTCGATTTCAAACTTTTACTGAACATACAGAATTTAATTTTAATCAGAATTGAGCGAAACAAGAAATATTTAAATCTGTTTAGCCATATCTTTCTAACGAAACTGAAAAATTGAAATTTCGCTTTAAAAATAGAAAGTTATGCCCAGTTTAAAATTTAGAAAAGTCACTATAGAATTTATATATATTTTAATATAATATATTGACCTTAAAAATAGCCATTTTGCAAACGACCTCGGTTTTCGACGAAACCACTTTTGTTGGAACCGGAATGTCGAATTATTGGTAAATTTAATTTTCCATAATTTTTTCGAATCAATATGTGGGCATGGCGAAAGAAAATGTGTTTTGTCAGTTTCGGTCAAATTTAATCGACTTGAAAATAGCCATTTTTCAAACAATCTCAGAATTCGACGAAATTAGTTTTGTTAGGACTGTATCGTCGAAACATAACCAGAAATAATTTTCTGGAATTTTTAGATTCCGTATGTGGCCCCGGTAATTTAAGATGTACGTTTGAATTAATAATTAAATAATTTATAATTTAATTTAAAGAAAAACATATCGTAACGGCCGAATTGGGTTGCGAAACATGTTCCATTGTGTCCGGGATGGGGGTTATTAGCTAGGGGCGACACTCGTTGGATTTTATTTGGAGTACATGACGTTAAACATAAATTTTTTTGAATTAAAAGAATTAGTAAATAAATTAAATACGGTATAAATATTGTATACTGTTGTGTATACGTAACCCTAGAACAAAGTTTCCAACCGCCGTATCCTCCTTTGAATGGCTGAAAAGCTCCACCATAATTCGTTAATTTCTCCTAACATGGATCGAATTGATCCATGGTTCAGAAGCACAAACTAAAGAGAAACTCTTGCTCCTCGATTCTATACGGGTTTGATGGGTTCTGGGTACCTGGGTGATTAGCATGGATTAAGAACTTTATTAGAGTACTAGTTGTATTTTACATTTTTTTAGTGATTAGTCATTTGATTAGTCTCAACGACAATCCTAATATACTTTTTGTTGTTCTTCTTTTACTGCAATTTTAATTTCTGCATTTTATTTCTATTCTGCATTGTAATTTCCAATTGATAATTGTGATTTCATCGTCGGTTCAATTAGGTTTGTTCTGAATCAAGTTGCAGTTTCAATTTTTCTTGTTTTTCAACCCAACTCCAAGTTTTGTCTAACTCTCCCAAGAATAAGCAAATAATAATTTTTAATTACACCTCCCTGTGTTCGACCTGTATGCTACACACCTGTATGCTTGCAGAATTTAATTTAAATATCGCGCTTTTCTAGTTCTTAGATTAGCTACGATCACTGGGTCGATCGATTTAGGGGCTGAAACATGGCGGGTTCGAGCTCAAATTGTGGCGTCGGAGATGGTGCGAGTTGGCCGGGAACGGGGGCGCGAGGAGGGGCTTCAACGCCAGTCGTCAGGGCGAGTTCGGATCGTGGGTCGGGTGAAGGGATTGGCGTGCGATGGTGGCTTTTGAAAGCCGACGATGGGTTCAAGGCAACGTTAAGGAAGAAGGAGGAAGAAAGGAACGGCCGGGATTTCTTTCTGATGTAATTTGGTCTAACAATTATGTAATTAATTTAATTAAAAATATATTTAATTGTTTAAAGCTTAAATCGACATAACTTCTCCATACAGTATCGGAATCCAACAAATTCAAGTGCGTTGGGACCGTATTTCAGAGATCTACACAACGGTACAGATTAGAACTGGAACTGAGCATTGTGAAAATTCGGATAAAAACCAATCGATGTGAGATTTCTGATTTAAATCAATTTTGATTGTTGATTTACAATGTGATTTTACATGTGTTCGTTGTTAAATTGTATGTGATGTATGAAATTTGAATTGAATGTTTATGGTTGAGATGATTTGATTTAAATTGGGTAGATGTAGAATTGGTATACAATAAAATATACATTTTATTGTATTTATGAGAATAGAAATATTCATGTTTTTAAACAAGATATTTAGACAATAAAACATACCTTTTAATTGTGTGTTAAATCATTAATAAGAATCTTGTTTTAAATAAAAAGGAAAATATATCCATTTTCATCATATGTTTGATTTGATTAAAAAGAATCAAGTTGTGAATTAAAATATCAGTATATTAGACAATGTCATGATAAAATAAAATATTGTTATATTAGAGAAAAGATCATTTTGTTAGAAATGTTATGTATATTAAAAACATCATTTTTGTGAGAGAATGTCAAGTTAGAAATAAAAGAATCATTTTGCTATAAAATGTCGCATTAGAAATTAAAGAATCATTTGGTTATCAAATGTATATTTAGTATAAAACATCGTTTTGTCATAAAATGTCACACTAGACAAAAATACCATTTGGTAATAAAATGTACCTTAGTTTACAAACATCATTTTGGTTTTAAAATGTACCTTAGATTAAAAATAAGATTTTTGAAAGAAAAAAAAAAGTCCTTTTATTTAGAACTATCATTTTTGATAAAAAAATGTCCTTTTATTTAGAACTATCATTTTTTGATTAAAAATGTCCTTTTATTTAGAACTGTCATATTGGGTTAAAAAGTCACATTACAACAAAAATCACATTTTAGTTAGTATATTTTTGTGTAGACAAAAATAACATTCTTGGCTAAAATTGTCTATTAGAATAAAAGTGGCACTTGGGTTAGAAATGTTGAACTAGTATAAAATGACGCTTTTGTTAAAAATGTCCATTTAGACTAAATTCACCGCTTTTGTTAAAATGTTCATTTAGAGTAAGAACACTTTTGTCATTATGTTGAGCTAGAGCTTTCAATATAAATGAGATAAACACTTTTGTCATCCTAGTGAACTTGAGTTTTCATCAAACATTTTTAGTCATTTTGGTTGAATTTGAGAAATATACATGTTCTACATAAGAACATGTTTGCTTTAAAAAGTCACATTTTTAATGTAATATTAGCAATATTAATGTTTTACACAAAAACATGTTTACACTAGAAACTCACATTTTAATGACAAATTAGAATATGGAATGTTCATTGCATTAGTAGTGTCAAATTAGAATAAAAATGTCCATTTTTGTTACTAGTGTTCATTTAAAATAAAAACATCGTCTGGTTAGCATCATGTCTTGTTAAATAAAAACATCGTCATGTTACTTCATGTTTTGTTAATTATAAATGACATGTTAGGTTAAATTATCGTTTTACGTCAACATGAATGTTTAGAAATGAAATGTACATAAAAGTACTCTTTTATGTCAACATGGAATATCAAGAACAATAAAAACATAAGATACCCTTTTTATGTTGATATTAATATGATAGTTGAAATTATCCATTTATATTTTAAATAGTTAAATTTGGTTAAATAATTCTAACCGAATTAAAATTGGTTAAATTTATTAACCAATGATGTATGTATATAAACTGTTGTTGTTTGAAAACCCCACACGGGTGTTGGGGCGATATTTGACATACACAAGTCTCAATATTTTGTTGTCTGTCAATCGATGGATTGACAGTCTGTGATGAGTGTTATTTATTTATTTTAACGCTCACACAGTTGTAAACTTTACTCTGAATGTGAATGGATTGTTGGTTGATTATTTATCATTACTGTCATATACATGCGATGTATGAAATCCATATGACCGAATTTATATGGTAATTGATTGAGTCGCGTTCCAGTTCAAAATATTTTGAATAAAACCATATTTTAAAATAAAGAATATTTTTAAAACAAAGAATCATTTAAGATAAAAAATATTTTAAAATAATAAATACTTTAAATTAATATTCAGTGAAGGAGAAATATATGAAGTCGCGTTAAGTAGAAACGCCATTTTTAACCCGAACGGGTTTACTGACCGTATTATTCATTCTATAATGAACATTGAAAAGAAGTGATTTCAAAATCCAATATTTTGAAAATATAAATATTTTAATATGATAAAAATATAGAACATTCAATTTTGCTTTAAAATTGAAATGAAGTTAAAATAATTTTCAAATGAATTTTTAAATATTTTATAAAAGCGATTTAAATAGAAATCGACGATATATATTTTATTTATTTAATGGCCCGAATAGAACGCGTCGCGCAGCGACCGTTCGCGAATTTCGACCATTAACTTTAAATTGACGTAACGGGAGATCTGACCGTCGGATTCTCCTAAAACCGGAACCGTTGGGTTCGTATCGAAAAGAGCTTTCCAATGAATATAAGAGTTTGGAAATCTAACGGTTGGATTTGGAATTATGTCCAAATAAAATTTAGAAAAGGTCGCTATGGATGCAGTTCGGTGGCCGTTATTGGAAACCGACTGTACGAGCGATAATAATATTATTAAAAATATGGAAATATTATGTAAAATCATAATAAATGATTTAAAAGGAATTTAGATGAAAATTTCCAATAGTGAAGAGATAAAAATATATTTTATCGATATGAACTAGTTATTAACTAGAATAAATCTTATAATTAAGATTTAATAAAGTTTTTCCAATAAATTCATATTTACTTGGAATTAAATAGAATAAATTGGATTTTGGGTTGTCGTGAATGGTGTCTTAAATAACACTGTTCTTAACCCCAGTTAAGAAAAGGATAAATCTTTTAAATAAGATTTTTAGAGTTTTCAATTATATTTGATAATTAGATTAAAATGAAATGTGAATTGGATTTATCGTGAACAGTGTTTTAAACGACACTTGTTCTTTAACCCAATTTGCAGTGAAATATAATTTGGGATTTATAAATCTTTTATTAAGATTTAAGATGGAATATTTTCCAAGAGTAAAAGTTTTCCAATTTAATATATTAAATTGGGATTGAATGAAATTTGATTTAATAATATTCATAGATAAGCTTCTGTAAAAGAAGGCCGTTAATATATATGGAATTTAAAAGGCTTTGCCGTTATTCCATTTATACTAATAGTCCGATACAGAAATTTGTATCGATTATACATTGGTCGGATTTCTATGAAAATTCCATATTTAATGAAAGATGAATTTGAGTTTATCATGAACAATGTTTTAAATGACATTAGTTCTTTAACTCAAATAAGGATAAGATTAATTTCTTAAAATTGGAAAACCTTAAAATAATGATTTTGATATTTGAAACCAAATTGGAGTTTTTAATAAATCTTTAAAAGAAAGATTTATGAATAGAATTAAGAATTTATCTTTGATAGAATATCCTGAATTAGAATGAGGCGTTGATGTGTTTTATACAGCACTTGATTCTTAATTATTAAAATACGCAAGTTATTTGGACAGACCGGGTTCAACCCATTCCGAATAATTACTACGAAAATGAAGAGTCAAAGATGAAGACGGTACAAGACCGACGATCTTCATGTCGAATGGTTGAGTTACCATTGACGCCCATGATTGGAGTAGCTACCTTGAAGGGGCTACAATGGTGGACGACCGGACGTACGTGTTAATTGTCCGGACTCCGGTTTCGTTCAGACCCAGAACGGACTTGTAAATGGATGCGTGTCTGACGTTGAATTGTCAATGTGGCACGCCAAGATACAAATGATCAAGGCTTTTGTTGAAAAGCAGGCCTTGTGGTTGATGATCAAAGCATAGCCTGTTTAGGCGTAGCTTTGTGTATAACTTTACTTCACGAGCCTCACACCCCGATATGAGTCTAAAACGGGAGAAGGGACCATAGGGAGTGCACACGTTATCTTTCTAGCTAGAGTAGTTTCAGGGACCTACGAGCGCTGACATTTTACTCATTGTGGATGATGGATTATGAGGTACCTCGTGTTTTTATAGGCCGATAGTGGTCACATTATAGGTCCAAAAGGACCGGGAAGCATGTGTTCAGGAATTGCGAATCCACAGACATACATGTGGACCGACCCTACCGCTCCAAGGGTTCACTGCGGGGGATCCGGAGGTATCTGCTGGAGTGCCTCGAATCGGTATGGAGTTCCGCCCTAGCCTTGTGTAACACCCCGAAAATTTTATAACTGTGAAATTAACAAATTAATGTATAATTAATTTGAAATCAAAGAACCAAGGGAAAACGGGATACGCCATTGCGTTCGTCTCGGAAAAATAAGCGAAATAGAGTCCGAGTTTTCGAAAAACGGAGTCCGTATGAAGAAGATATGACCTTCGGAAGTTTTGAATTAAATTCAAAATTCAAACAGAATAAAATAATTCGAAAATGGGGCCCAGTGGGCCAGGGCGGATAAACACCCGCCAAGGCCACCTAGGTCGACTGGGCTGTCGACCTGGGGTACCCATGTCGACAGGGCTGTCGACAGCCCTGTCGACAGGGGTGTCGACCTGGTCGAGCCCAGTCAACCTGGCTGGCCAGGTCTGTGTTTGGTCGAATTTCTGTGGTCTGCTTTGTCATTAGGGCTAGGTGGCGGGTTCTAATTGGTCTCTCTATCTAATGAATGGCTACGATCTAACCTAGCAACATCAATGGTCCTAATCAATTCCTAACCTCTATATAAACAACCCTAGACTAAACCCTAATCTATTCATTCAAATTAAGAACATAGCCGCCATGTTGCTGAGGAACGACTAAGAGTAGCCGCCGACTAGAGAGAGAATTAGGAAGAAAGTTCTAAAGCCTAAAGCAATTCAAGCAACCTAAAGCCAATCAATTCAACAAAGGAATCATATTTCTTAATTGGAGAGTTCGTCACACCATTGTAAGTAGAGTATTACTTTGGTATGAATAAACAATTGTGTTGGTTTGTATGCTTGAATTGTGGCAAATAAAGTAATTCATATTTGTACGTTCTTATCAATTTGAAATATTATATACGTTTGGATATTTATGAATTATGTTGTTCATTATAAAGAACTACATGCGGTAGTTCTATGCAAGTATGCGTTTGGAATATTTTGCAAATTATGTAATCTATGTTGAAGCTACATGTGTGTGGTTGATTTAAATTCATGCAAGTTTGGGGTTTTGCTACTATGCCATCATGATGTATATTTTTGTGCATAAATCATTTTGTAAGTAATTAGAACAAGTTTGGTTATTATAATCCATATGAAATTATGTTGAGAATTTGGCATCATGTATTAAGCCATGCTTTTGTACTAGAAAACCTATTTGCAAACTTATGAATATGGCTAGGCTATGAATGATATTTGGCATAATTGAAATCCATGATTAAGTCTATCTTGTTTACAAGAATTATATGATGACATATGTGGTACATGGCTAGGTTAGGCTCAAAAAGTCCCTTTTTGTAAGTTTACATGACTAAAGTAAGAATCATGATTTCATGTTAGAAATACTTATGCCATGTTTATGCTAGAAGTATTTATGCCATGCTTATGTTTGACATTATGCCATGCTTATGCTAGAAATATTTATGCCATGCTTATGTTTGACATTATGCCATGCTTATGCTAGAAATATTTATGGCATGCTTATGTTTGACATTATGCCTAAATAAAAATATAGGTTCATGTGTCAATAATGATATCTCAATTACAAGTTCACATGCCTTGATTCATGTCACATATGTTACCACTATGCAAGTACACCCGTTTCTATTTTGTATTCCCAACATCATATTGCAAGTTCATACGCTCACCTTCCCCTTTTTGTGTATGTAATTACGCTTTATGCCTCCCCTTTTCGCATGGCTAAATTGGGCTTTAAAAGGCTAAGCCCAATATATATAAACGGACGTGTAAAACGGGGGAAAATAACGTTGGGTTAAAATTAATTAATGAATGAAAATATAAAATAGAAGGGCCCAAATTCAAGTATGGGTTGGGCCCGTGATTGGTGTAACCTTTACACCATTAACTTAATAATGGGCCGCAAATATTTACATATAAATAAAGAAGAAAGACAAAATATGTAAAAGTAGAAAATACGATGTGTTTAACCCGAGGTTGGATTGAGTTGTGATGTAAACCTGCCCGGAACCGCCCGGCTGTCCAGTAGTCACAACAATACCTATCCAATGTGAGAGGTTAAACATGGAGCCCAATAAGGACCCGAGGTTAGACTGAGTTGTGGCGTAAGACTGCCCGGAACCAACCGGCAACAGGCAGCCACAACAATACCTGTCTAATGTGAGAGGTCAGGGCCTTAATAAGACAATTAAGGCTGAGTCAGGATTGTTGGGATTAAGTGGACTAAAGACTTAATCAAAATGGAACATGCTAAACTAAACGGACTGGTGGGGGTTAGGTTAGAAACACTTAACCAACTTAGCATGTTGGCTAGAGATAGAAAACCTAGTAACGGGGGACCCTTTTCAGCAGTAACCCTAAAAGGTGTATCATGATACCCTGAAACTAGGCAGGGTGGGGCACGATTACTGGGCTGATTGTAAGAGGTCAAAGCGACGGCGGTGGTGTAGCAGTGTAGGTTCTAACGGAGTGCGGGCGTGCACGCACTCCGGCGCAGAAAAATAAAGCACTGGGCACCAGTAGCATACCTGTGCATTCTAAGGTTGTGTCGGGCCGCTGCCATGGGACTTGATACACCCCATGGTGGGACCAGCATAGGTAACTACAGACATCGGGGGCCGTAAGACACATTTAACTATGCGAGTAGGAGCCGATCATCATAGAATGGATTACATCACCCTGATTATGGGGTGCCAGTTGGAAACTAGTTTATATGGGTTCAGAGATTAACATGGGGTACGATAGTATATTCGACCCTAGACAACTTAACCAAGTTATAGTGCTCGCCCACTTCTTGTTATTACTTATCATACCCAGTTCTTTATTCATAGACAAAATAGTACTAGACTTACTCAGGCTTTATGTCTGACTCTACTTTTCTTTCGTCTTCTTTCTTCCGTTCCCCCCCAGGTCCTCAGGGAGGGAACACAGCAGCTTGACCAGCCTTACCATCCAGCTTGAAGAAGAAGAGAAATGTATTGCTTGGATTTTCCTGTTTTGAACTATGGCTTTGGACAATCCACTATGGGGCTTTTACAGTTTATCTATGTTTTATTTATGCTTCTTTAAATAATGTACTCAAGACAGATTATGAAAGTGTTATGTTATGTTTTTGGAAAGGATGTTGTTGTAACACGTATTTGACTTTATGAAATAAAGTTTGTTGTTCTTCCGCTGTTTACAAATATGTGTTCTTATATCTGTCTTGTATATCCGTGACTTGTACTTATAAACCTCCACCAAAATTAGGGCATTCCCTTTGAGAGTGACCCTAACGGAGGTGGGGTGTTTCACTTGGTATCAGAGCATCGGTTTACCAGATAAGATAAAAAGTTTTGAAAAACTATTTTCAAAAAAAGAAATTTAAAGAAGCATTTTTAAAAGAAAAATATTATTTTATTCTAAAAGGCAAAGTCCACTCCCCAAAGCCATAGGTACTATCTCTTATCCTTCGTTTTGAATCTATCCTTTTTGTTTCAGCATGTCCGAAGATCTTAACTTGCCGGAAGGGGTACCAATACCTGGTTGGTTTAGACGGTTCTTAGAAGCAAGGGCCACTCAGCCAGGTCCTACCGTTCCTCCTCCCCCAGCTGAAGGAAATCATCCAGCTGCAGCAGCACCTTTTCCTCCACCTCTTCCTCGGGGAAACACGTTTGCTATGATATGTAAAGATTTTAAAGCTATGGGAGGAAGGGATTTCCATGGAACTGAGTCCTTCGTAGCAGCTAGGAATTGGCTAAAAGAAACTGAAGACCTATTTATCATCTTTGAGGTAGAGGATAGACAAAAAGTACAACTGGCGGTGTGGCTATTGAAGGGCGAGGCTTCCTACTGGTGGGAAGTCACTAATGCTGAAAGACCAGTGGAGACATGGGAGGACTTTAGGGCAAGGTTTGAGACTAAATTTCTCTCAGATGCAGAAAGAAGTTTGCAGTTAGAAAAATTCTTATTTCTTAAGCAAGGGGACAAGACTGTCAGAGAGTATGTGAATCAGTTCGATGAGCTGGCTAGGTTTGGGCTTGACCTAGTCAACACCCCGCACAAGAAGGCTCTCCGTTTTGTCAAAGGGTTAAATGAGCCATTACACAGTTTGGCCATGACCCATATACCCATGGGAGCCAGGTATGAAAGATTGGTGCAAATGGCATTGCTGAATGAAGAGGATAAGGGCAAGAAGGAGACAAAGGCAGAAAGCTCTCAAGGGAAGAAAGAGGGTTTGCAGCCTAAAAAGACAGACTTTAAGAAAGGCGGAAAAGGCAACAAAGAGAAGAGGAAGTGCAATTTCTGTGGCAAAGTGGGGCACTTAGTAAAGGACTGCCGGAAAAAGAAGGCCAAGGAAAATGGTGGGTGCTTTTCTTGCGGTGAGACGGGCCATAGGGCTAAGGACTGCCCAAAGAAACGAGGACAGGGGCAGAGGGCTGGATCCACCCCAGGGGCACAGGTTCATGTGCTGGAAGCGCCACCTCTGCAACAGCGAGGTATAAATACTTCTGTAGAAAGTGTAGTTTATCTTTATGATCACCCCGTTCGCACTTTATTTGATTCCGGCGCATCACACTCCTTTATCTCGTCTGTTTAGTAGAATCTCTGCACCTAAAAACTAGTATGGTAGAGGACCCCTTAATTGTTTCAAACCCAATTGGGGGCCCAGCTCATTTGTCTATGATCTGTTTGGATTTGAAAATTTCTATTCTAAGTGTTGAATTTCAATGTAGTGCCTTTGTTTTGGGCTTTTCGGGGTATGGTTTGATTTTGGGTATGGATTGGCTATCCCGTAATGGGGCCATCCTTGATTGTGAGAAAAGGGTTGTTAGGCTCCTAACCCAGCTCGGTAATACTTTGGAAATTTCTTGTAATCCCTCGTATGCGGTTATGCTTAGTTACCTTGAATCGCTAGATGCCTCTGTTGAAAATTTGCAATCAGTTAGAGTGGTCCGGGAATATCCGGATGTCTTCGAAGAGGTGAAGGGCTTGCCTCCGAAGCGGGAAATAGACTTCCGCATATATCTTGTAGATAATGCAAAGCCCGTTGCGGTGCCCGTTAGACATATGGCTCCACGAGAAAGGAAAGAGCTCAGTAAACAGATTAAAGAGCTTCTAGAAAAGGGGTTCATTAGGAGGAGCATTTCAGAATGGGGCGCTCCGGTGGTGTTCGCTACAAAGGCGAATGGTTCACTCCGTCTATGTGTTGACTATAGGGAGCTCAACAAGCTAACGAAAAAGAATAGGCACCCTCTCCCTAGAATTGACGATTTATTTGACCAGCTTGTAGGAGCGTCTGTTTTCTCCCAACTCGATTTAGCAACCGGTTTTCATCAGCTAAGGGTGGCTGAAGATAGCATCGATAAAACGTCGTTCAGAACCCCAGACGGTTTCTTTGAATGGCTTGTCATGCCTTTCGGCTTGACAAATGCACCTGCTTACTTCGTGGACCTGATGAGTAGGGTATTTAGAGATTTCCTCAACAAATTCGTAGTGGTCTTCGTAGATGATATCCTTATCTTCTCAAAGAGTGAAGAGGAACATGCTCAACACTTAAGGGCAATCATGGAAACTTTGCGAGTCCATCAACTAAAAGCCAAATTCTCCAAATGCCACTTTTGGAGAGAAGAGGTGAGGTTCCTTGGGCACATAGTATCCAAACAAGGGTTAGCGGTGGACCCTGCGAAGGTAGTGGCGGTACAGGATTGGAAGACACCAAGGAATGCAACTGAGGTCCGAAGCTTTCTAGGACTAGCAGGTTTCTATCGAAAATTTATAAGGGATTTTGCGAAAATCTCATCTCCGCTCACGAAATTGACCAAGAAGAATCTAGTGTTCAATTGGGATTTGGATTGCGAATTTGCTTTCCAACGACTGAAAAGGGCTCTTACAACAGCCCCAGTTTTGACGCTGCCAGATGGGAGCAAGATGTTCACTGTTTATACGGATGCATGTGGGACAGGGCTAGGCGCCGTCTTAATGCAAGAAGGAAGGGTAGTAGCTTATGGCGGGAGGCAGTTGAAAGCGCACGAAAAGAACTACCCAACCCACGATCTTGAGTTAGCCGCCATCGTCTTTGCACTCAAGTCTTGGCGACACTATCTCCTAGGTGAGAAGTTCGAACTTTACACTGACCATAAATCGTTGAAATATCTTTTCTCGCAGAAGGATCTTAACTTGAGGCAACAAAGATGGATGGAGTTTCTTGCCTCGTACGATTTCGAAATCTCCTACACTCCGGGCAAAGGCAACGTAGTGGCAGACGCGTTGAGCCGAAAGAAATTGACCCTAAGCCCATTGTTTGTTGAAAGACAAAGCCTAGAGTTTATAGCCAGCTTCAACTTTAGGCCCTCCTCCGATTTCGTACCAGGCTTGCAAGCATCTCTCGAAGTACGGCCAACTTTAGTGGATTCAGTAGGGACAGCACAACGCGAAGACCCTCAACTTGTGGAAATAATTGATAGGCTAATTAGGGGTGAGACTTCAAGTCACCTCAACAGATACTCCATCGACGATAAGGGTTTGCTAAGGCGAGACGGAAGACTATGCGTCCCATAGACAAACGATTTAATAAAGAAGGTTCTCGAGGAAGCACATCACTCCAAGATGACGATACACCCAGGCGGGGATAAAATGTACAAAGACATAAAAAGGACTTTCTTTTGGAATGGCATGAAAAAGGACGTGGCAGAATTCGTTTCTAAATGTATGGTGTGCCAACAGGTTAAGGCGGAACAGAAAAAGCCTGGCGGACTACTACATCCTCTGGAGGTCCCGCAGTGGAAGTGGGATAGCATCTCAATGGACTTCATCGATGGGCTGCCTAGGTCTAGGAGAGGCAACACTAGCATTTGGGTAATAGTGGATAGGCTTACTAAAAGCGCCCACTTTTTACCCGTCAAAAGTAAAAGAACTGCCTCATCCCTAGCATCACTTTACCTTAAGGAAATCGTTCGACTCCATGGAATATCATCTAGCATTGTTAGTGACCGAGACCCCATCTTCACCAGTGAGTTTTGGCGGAGTCTGCAAGAAGCAGTAGGAACGCAGTTATGCTTGAGCACAGCCTATCATCCCCAAACCGACGGCCAAACAGAGAGAGTGAACAGAGTTTTGGAAGACCTTTTAAGGCTATGCGTCCTTGACTTCGGAGGGACATGGGAAGACCACCTTCCTTTGGTGGAATGTGCCTACAACAACAGCTATCAAGCAACCATCGGAATGGCGCCCTTCGAAGCTTTATATGGAAGACCGTGCCGATCGCCCACTTGTTGGTGGGAGTCCACGGATAAGCTCATACTTGGACCAGATATGATCCGAGAGACCTCAGAGAAAGTAGACTTAATACGAAGAAGGATGAAGACGGCCCAAGACAGACAAAATTCCTACGCCGACAAGAGGAGGACCGACCTTGAATTTGAAGTTGGAGACAGAGTTTTTCTCAAGGTATCACCGCTAAGGAACGTTGTTCGTTTTGGAACCACAGGAAAGCTAGCGCCAAGATTCGTAGGGCCATTCCCTATTATCGAGAAGATTGGGAAAATGGCCTATAGATTAGAGCTACCCGAGAAGTTGGCTGGAGTCCACAACGTTTTTCACGTTTCACATCTCCGAAAATGTCTACATGAGTCTGCTGAAGTGGTAGAGCCAAATATCCTCGAAGAGGCCGAAGTGGAGAGCGAAGCAACCATAAGGAGAGTTCCAACCCGCATCTTAGGAACGGAAGTGAAGAGGCTACGCAACCGCGAAGTCAAGCTCGTCAAAGTCCAGTGGAGCGACGCCGAGGGAGACGCGACTTGGGAAACTGAAGCTAGAATCCGCACTGCCTACCCTTTTCTGTTCGAGGGTACATCCTTGATCTTTCTTTTTCCTTAAGTTGCGCTTTTATCTATCTTTTTAGGCATATTTCCTCGACCGTATCTTTTAGGTAGAAACTCTTTGGATGGAAACATGTAATTGAAACATGTTATGTATGAATGGTTGCAAGTGGTTGCAAGTGATTGCTAGTGGTTGCTCGTGGTTGCATATACACACACAATCTAGGTTTTAGATCGGCTCAGTCACTTCATATTGCATATGCATATATGTTTGCATTCGTATGTGATTTAACTTTAATGTGTTGTCATGTGGATGCTGCATTTGTATTGAATGATTGTGCACTCATGTAGAATCAAGAATAGGAAAATTTGCATACATAATGGATTCATGGCACTTACATAATTCGCATTAAAGAGGTCAACTGAATCAGTAGACCGCCTGATTTTGCATTAGATAAGTTCATATACACACACTTCGCATACGATCATGAAGCATTAGAAGTCTTTTAAGGACAATGGATGCTCGTGTTTGATGGATGAGTAGATGGATGATTGGATGTTAGGATATACAATCCTCCTAGCTTGAAGATTTCGGGGACGAAATCCTTTTAAGTGGGGGAGAATGTAACACCCCGAAAATTTTATAACTGTGAAATTAACAAATTAAAGTATAATTAATTTGAAATCAAAGAACCAAGGGAAAACGGGATACGCCATTGCGTTCGTCTCGGAAAAATACGCGAAATAGAGTCCGAGTTTTCGAAAAACGGAGTCCGTATGAAGAAGATATGGCCTTCGGAAGTTTTGAATTAAATTCAAAATTCAAACAGAATAAAATAATTCGAAAATGGGGCCCAGTGGGCCAGGGCGGATAAACACCCGCCAAGGCCACCCAGGTCGACTGGGCTGTCGACCTGGGCTACCCATGTCGACAGGGCTGTCGACAGCCCTGTCGACAGGGGTGTCGACCTGGTCGAGCCCAGTCAACCTGGCTGGCCAGGTCTGTGTTTGGTCGAATTTCTGTGGTCTGCTTTGTCATTAGGGCTAGGTGGCGGGTTCTAATTGGTCTCTCTATCTAATGAATGGCTACGATCTAACCTAGCAACATCAATGGTCCTAATCAATTCCTAACCTCTATATAAACAACCCTAGACTAAACCCTAATCTATTCATTCAAATTAAGAACATAGCCGCCATGTTGCTGAGGAACGACTAAGAGTAGCCGCCGACTAGAGAGAGAATTAGGAAGAAAGTTCTAAAGCCTAAAGCAATTCAAGCAACCTAAAGCCAATCAATTCAACAAAGGAATCATATTTCTTAATTGGAGAGTTCGTCACACCATTGTAAGTAGAGTATTACTTTGGTATGAATAAACAATTGTGTTGGTTTGTATGCTTGAATTGTGGCAAATAAAGTAATTCATATTTGTACGTTCTTATCAATTTGAAATATTATATACGTTTGGATATTTATGAATTATGTTATTCATTATAAAGAACTACATGCGGTAGTTCTATGCAAGTATGCGTTTGGAATATTTGCAAATTATGTAATCTATGTTGAAGCTACATGTGTGTGGTTGATTTAAATTCATGCAAGTTTGGGGTTTTGCTACTATGCCATCATGATGTATATTTTTGTGCATAAATCATTTTATAAGTAATTAGAACAAGTTTGGTTATTATAATCCATATGAAATTATGTTGAGAATTTGGCATCATGTATTAAGCCATGCTTTTGTACTAGAAAACCTATTTGCAAACTTATGAATATGGCTAGGCTATGAATGATATTTGGCATAATTGAAATCCATGATTAAGTCTATCTTGTTTACAAGAATTATATGATGACATATGTGGTACATGGCTAGGTTAGGCTCAAAAAGTCCCTTTTTGTAAGTTTACATGACTAAAGTAAGAATCATGATTTCATGTTAGAAATACTTATGCCATGTTTATGCTAGAAGTATTTATGCCATGCTTATGTTTGACATTATGCCATGCTTATGCTAGAAATATTTATGCCATGCTTATGTTTGACATTATGCCATGCTTATGCTAGAAATATTTATGGCATGCTTATGTTTGACATTATGCCTAAATAAAAATATAGGTTCATGTGTCAATAATGATATCTCAATTACAAGTTCACATGCCTTGATTCATGTCACCTATGTTACCACTATGCAAGTACACCCGTTTCTATTTTGTATTCCCAACATCATATTGCAAGTTCATATGCTCACCTTCCCCTTTTTGTGTATGTAATTACGCTTTAAGCCTCCCCTTTTCGCATGGCTAAATTGGGCTTTAAAAGGCTAAGCCCAATATATATAAACGGGCGTGTAAAACGGGGGAAAATAACGTTGGGTTAAAATTAATTAATGAATGAAAATATAAAATAGAAGGGCCCAAATTCAAGTATGGGTTGGGCCCGTGATTGGTGTAACATTTACACCATTAACTTAATAATGGGCCGCAAATATTTACATATAAATAAAGAAGAAAGACAAAATATGTAAAAGTAGAAAATACGATGTGTTTAACCCGAGGTTGGATTGAGTTGTGATGTAAACCTGCCCGGAACCGCCCGGCTGTCCAGTAGTCACAACAATACCTATCCAATGTGAGAGGTTAAACATGGAGCCCAATAAGGACCCGAGGTTAGACTGAGTTGTGGCGTAAGACTGCCCGGAACCAACCGGCAACAGGCAGCCACAACAATACCTGTCTAATGTGAGAGGTCAGGGCCTTAATAAGACAATTAAGGCTGAGTCAGGACTGTTAGGATTAAGTGGACTAAAGACTTAATCAAAATGGAACATGCTAAACTAAACGGACTGGTGGGGGTTAGGTTAGAAACACTTAACCAACTTAGCATGTTGGCTAGAGATAGAAAACCTAGTAACGGGGGACCCTTTTCAGCAGTAACCCTAAAAGGTGTATCATGATACCCTGAAACTAGGCAGGGTGGGGCACGATTACTGGGCTGATTGTAAGAGGTCAAAGCGACGGCGGTGGTGTAGCAGTGTAGGTTCTAACGGAGTGCGGGCGTGCACGCACTCCGGCGCAGAAAAATAAAGCACTGGGCACCAGTAGCATACCTGTGCATTCTAAGGTTGTGTCGGGCCGCTGCCATGGGACTTGATACACCCCATTGTGGGACCAGCATAGGTAATTACAGACATCGGGTGCCGTAAGACACATGTAACTATGCGAGTAGGAGCCGATCATCATAGAATGGATTACATCACCCTGATTATGGGGTGCCAGTTGGAAACTAGTTTATATGGGTTCAGAGATTAACATGGGGTACGATAGTATATTCGACCCTAGACAACTTAACCAAGTTATAGTGCTCGCCCACTTCTTGTTATTACTTATCATACCCAGTTCTTTATTCATAGACAAAATAGTACTAGACTTACTCAGGCTTTATGTCTGACTCTACTTTTCTTTCGTCTTCTTTCTTCCGTTCCCCCCCCAGGTCCTCAGGGAGGGAACACAGCAGCTTGACCAGCCTTACAATCCAGCTTGAAGAAGAAGAGAAATGTATTGGTTGGATTTTCCTGTTTTGAACTATGGCTTTGGACAATCCACTATGGGGCTTTTGCAGTTTATCTATGTTTTATTTATGCTTCTTTAAATAATGTACTCAAGACAGATTATGAAAGTGTTATGTTATGTTTTTGGAAAGGATGTTGTTGTAACACGTATTTGACTTTATGAAATAAAGTTTGTTGTTCTTCCGCTGTTTACAAATATGTGTTCTTATATCTGTCTTGTATATCTGTGACTTGTACTTATAAACCTCCACCAAAATTAGGGCATTCCCTTTGAGAGTGACCCTAACGGAGGTGGGGTGTTTCACCTTGACTCATGTTGGAAAACCAAATCTCCAATACGAGCTTGCGGTTTCGATTGTATAACTAGTATGGAGGCATAGTATATGGTAGCTATGCTTCCTAGGATTGATATATTTACTTGGAATTGTTTTCATTAAAACATATACACCCTAATATTAAACCTGTTATATCGTACTAAGCATCTTTTGACCATTATAAGGTAAAACCCTATCCTCCGGTTTGCGTTGCATTGTGTGATGGGACTTGGGTCATATGATGGTTTCATTCTCTTTTCAAATAAAAGCATAGCGTTAGTTAAACGATTTACTTTTCTTATGCACTGGAAATCCAATGGAGTAAACCCGTTCCGCGTTAGCGGCGTGGTCCTGTGATTAGCCTTATCATTAGATAAGTTAAATAAGATTTCTCATACCAGTCCCATGACTGACCTGTAGTTTGTTTCACTGGAAAACTCGGGTGCCCATATTTTTCCACACGGGCAGTCGAGTAGCTTTTGCAGATATATCTACAGGATCCAGGTTTACAGCTGAAGCGGTATTCGGAAAGCTCTGTATCCATGTATTCCTTTCGGTTGTATATTTGTATTACTTTCCGCTGCTATTTAAATGTAATTTAAGTCTCTGATATTATTGTATTTCTATTGTAATAAGTATTCATACTCTGTCAATTTCTTGTACTCTGATGTAATTGTTGTAATCAGCAATAAAATGTTCTTCAGTTTATGTTCTGATGTGTGTTGTTCTCAAAGCAATCCAGGCTTTCCTTTACTGGGAAGTTCGGGTTGTCGCAGTTGGTATCAGAGCTTTGGTTTACAGAGCTCGAGAACAAGACACATTAGAACCGAACGAAAGAATTCATCAGAGATTGGGTTAGCAATATCCAATAAGAATAACTCGTTAGAGATAGGATCAGTAGTATCCTTTAACGAGTGTGAAGAGTATCATTTTCTTCAAAATATAAGTAAAAACAAATTAGTTTTGAAAATTTTATCTTAAAATACGTATTTGAGTATATTATATTTTAATGTGGATAATCGAGTATATAAAGATTTCGGATATACGAGTAATTAACGGATATTCGAAGTTTTAATATACTAGATAGATATAGGATCACACTCTATTCGCCCGGGGATAATTCTGGTGATTGATCGATCATCATCAGTATTTATGTTCGAGTCTCGAAAGTGGGATTTCTATATATTTCCATTGACTAGTATGAGAACCAAAACTTAGTTAGGACACATTGCTGTGATTTGCACTAAAATATGATTTTTGACTATGTATAAAAGTTATATAGATTTAAAAAGTTAATCACCTATTTGATTGCTGGTTGTTATGTTTGATTTCTAGTTTAACTAACTAAATTAGTAGAATGATAATTAATACCAATAAATAAAAAAAATTATAGCTTAGTTTGTTAATTAAACAACCTTTAGCTACGTTCCTTTTCGAGGACGAAAAGATTTTTAAGTGGGGGTGATTGTAACAACCGGGAATTTTGGGGCCAATTTAAAAATTTTATTTTCGAAATTTTAATGGATTTTTAATATTTAAAGTAATTTATTTTAAATAATAACGACGGAAAATTTATTTTAATCGACGTTAAAACGAATAAATTTAATTTAATTATAAAAGGAGTTTAAAACAACGCTGCAGTTCGAAAATTCGATTTCAAACTTTGACTGAACATACATAATTCATTTTTAATCAGAATTGAGCGAAACAAGAAATATTTAAATCTGTTTAGCCATATCTTTATAAGGAATCTGAAAAATTGAAATTTCTCTTTAAAAATAGAAAGTTATGCCCAGTTTAAAATTTAGAAAAGTCGCTATAGAATTTATATATATTTTAATATAATATATTGACCTTAAAAATAGCCATTTTGCAAACGACCTCGGTTTTCGACGAAAGCACTTTTGTTGGAACCGGAATGTCGAATTATTGGTAAGTTTAATTTTCCAGAATTTTTTCGAATTAATATGTGGGCGTGGCGAAAGAAAATGTGTTTTGTCAGTTTCGGTCAAATTTAATCGACTTGAAAATAGCCAATTTTCAAAAAGTCTCAGAATTCGAGGAAATTAGTTTTGTTAGGACCGTATCGTCGAAACATAACCAGAAATAATTTTTCTGGAATTTTTAGAGTCCGTATGTGGCCCCGGTAATTTAAGATGTACGTTTGAATTAATAATTAAATAATTTGTAATTTAATTTAAAGAAAAACATATCATAACGGCCGAACTGGGTTGCGAAACATGTTCTATTGTGTCCGGGATGGGGGTTATTAGCTATGGGCGACACTCGTTGGATTTGATTTGGAGTACGTGACGTTAAACATAAATTTTTTTTTGAATTAAAAGAATTAGTAAATAAATTAAATACGGTACAAATACCGTATACTGTTGTGTATACGTAACCCTAGAACAAAGTTTCCAGCCACCGTATCCTCCTTTGAATGGCTGAAAAGCTCCATCATAATTCGTTAATTTCTCCTAACATGGATCGATTTGATCTATGGTTCAAAAGCACAAACTAAAGAGAAACTCTTGCTCCTCGATTCTGTACGGGTTTGATGGGTTTTGGGTTCCTGGGTCGATCGATTTAGGGGCTGAAACATGGCGGGTTCGAGCTCAAATTGTGGGGTCGGAGATGGTGCGAGTTGGCCGGGAACGGGGGCGCGAGGAGGGGTGTAACACCCCACCTCCGTTAAGGTCACTCACAAAGGGAATGCCTTAACTTTGGTGAAGCATTTTAGTAAACAGAACAGAAACTTACAAGACAGATAAAATAGTACTTGAAAATTTTTAACTTTATTACAACGGAAACAGAAATTAATATGGTTACATCCTTTCAATTTCAGAATTCAAGTACAAAATATCAGTCTTGTACAAAAGCCTTCAAAATGCATAGTTTAAAATCATAATCCCCATGGAACGGAAGCTATACAGAGCCAAGCCATACTTTAAGCACTTCAAGCAAAGAGAAATCCGGATCAAGCTAAAGTATTTCCCTCCTTGGATAACCTTGGGGGGGGGGGGAAACGGAAGAAAGGAGGCGAAACAACAAGGGTCAGACAAAAAGTCTGGCAAGTCCAGTGACTTTCAGCATATGAACAGATAATAATAATATGATATGAACATAAAACTGGATGTGAGATAACTATAACAGGTGTAGCAGATATAACAGAAAAACAGAATGATATAAACTATTGTTTTACACTTCTCTGCACTAATAATAGTATAGCAAAATTAGGTGTCACCCTAATGTCTAAATTGAAGCAGGAACGGGTACAGAATACTTTAACAGAAACAGCATGCTAATAATGGGCCTTTACTACCCGATCAGAAACAGACAGAAGAAGAAACATATTTATCCCTATGGAAACAGAATGTGGAATTAGGTGTACACTAGTAATGGGCCTTTACCACCCGAACAGACGGTACCACACAGAAACAGACAGGTGTTACCACCCAACAGAAACAGACGGTACCAACAGAAACAGACAGAACTAAGCGTACCCTAAAACCCTACCCCAAGCGATCGGCTCCCTAATACATAAATATCCTGTGTCGGCCCCACAGTATGGTGTATCACTCCCTAAAGTGACAACTAATTGGCACAGACCTATTTACAGATGTCACGGCGTCTTACATCCTCAGAGGCAGACCGGGATCCATGCACGCACATGACCCGGTTGGAACGCACCATCAACACCCTTCGCCATTATCAGAATGAACCTCTTATAATTAGTTCAGTAAGCGTGCCCGGACCCTACTTACTGTTGGGTCAAAGTTTTGATACCAGAAAGGGTTACTGACTAATATGGGTCCCAAACAACAGATGACACAAGTAATTCCCCTCCTAACCTTGTGTCCCCAGACTAACAGATTTCAGATTAACTTGTTTACAAGTTCAGACATACAGAATTCAGATTTACTAATTCACAAATTAAGTTAACAAGTTTTCAGACTAACGGATCAGATGTACAGATTTTTCAGATTTGTCTAACTTTGTATTGGGCCTACAGATTCATGGACGGGTTTTACTACATCTATTAATCCCTTTGGTTTAACCCTATTTTTCCCCAATACGTTTTAGACGTCATTCTTATCTTAGATTTGCATTAATTAATTATTAATGCACAGACCTCTCACATTAGGTCGGTAGCTTGTGGCCGCTGGATATGCCGGGCGGTTCCGGGCAGACTTCTGCCACAAGCCAGACCTAACCTCGTGTCTTACGCATGTTATGACTAACTTCTCACATTAGAACCTATTGTTTGCGGCCACTGGATGTGCCGGGCGGTTCCGGGCAGATTTACGCCGCAAACTCATTCTAACCTCGAGTTAGCCATGTTTATCTTTGCGGCCAATTAATTAATAATTTACCGTTTATGCGCACGCCCAATATATATGCCAATTCAGATTATATCAATAACAGGATGATTATATCAACATAGCAGATAACAGATTTTATATGACTTAACGGATTTAACAGATTTAGCAACTTAGCAGATTTTGGCATATAACAGATTAGGCATTTCTACCGACAAATTTAACAGATTAGGCATTTCAATATAATTAGCAGTCTAGGCAATACAACAAAACTAGTAGTTTAGGCAACTTGACAAATTAGCAGATTTAGCAAATTTAATATTTCTAAAAGTTCTATTTACATGCCTTACCCAATCATAAATTGGCCTAAATTCATATGCTTACATAATTGTCATGATTCACAACATATACTCCATGTTTGCATAAGCGCAGAATATGGACATAATTTGCCATATAACATATGTTCCAATTTTTGTTGAACTAGCATTTTACAGCAGATTCACATATAAATTATACCAAATATAACCATTAATTTCAATGCATGCCATATATCCAAAAATCCCTATTTAGGTGTAATCACAATAATAGATATCCTAATTAATGTAAATCTTTACACCTAAGTTTCCATATTTTCTTCTTTTTGAGTCATGAATCATTATGCAAACTATACCCAATAATATAAATCTTTAAATCATATCTTCTAAAAATCATATCTTGACTTTTATATGCATTTTGTCCAAAGTCTCAAATCATATGTAATCTTACAATGGTTCCTCTTTTCTTCTATCATAGAATATGCATAGATCCAAATCTAGTTTACAACATATGCTCATTAATTACAGTTCTAAATTACAACATAACTATGCATACAACATGCATAAATTATATGTTCATAGTCATATTTATGCATATGTCCAATATATTTTATGCCTTAGACCTAGAGTCATACATTCAATTTAGTCTTGTCAAATTTCGCATCATTCATTATTTATCCCAAAATTTGCGTTCATACGTTCATCTCTTATGAGATTAGGCACAGGCTCGTGGTAGCCTGGCTATAAAAATAGAAAAGAAGAAAAGGGATACAGAACAGTCACAGAAAAACAAATCTAACAGAAGAGAATATATATACAATCTCAGATTCAGAATTAAAAACATATCAAAATTATAATTAACGTTTATAGCGGAAAATAACTGTACTTGCCTTGATTGGATTAAAGAAAGAACTTTAACTTGTTGTAGAATCTTTGCAGAAACTTTAATCTCTAGTTTGAATTGAGTTGCTTAGGCTGATGTTGATTATCTTCTAGTTTTAATTCCAGCAGAGCAGCGACGCCATTTTTATTTTATTTTTTATTAGAAGAAGAGAGCAATGGAGGCTAGAGAATTGTGTAAGAAACCTAGGTAGAGTCTAGGGTCATTTTATAGAGTTTATGAACTGATTAGGACCATCGATGTTGCTTGGATTGATCGTAGCCATTCATCCTAAGGAGAGACCAATTAGAGCCTGCCACCTAGCCCTAATGACAAAGCAGACTGCAGAAAATCGACCAACATAGAATAGGCCAGCCAGGGTGGACTGGGTTCGACCTGGGTCTGGACCAGGTCGACAGCCCTGTCGACCTGGCTAGACCAGGTCGACAGCCCAGTCGACCTGGGTGCCTTAGGCGGGTGTTCTCCTGCCCTGGCCCATTGGGCCCCATTTTTAATTTTAAACTTGATTTTCTGAACTGTTCGAATTTTAAACTTAATTCAGAAACTTCCGGAGGATATATCTTCTTCATATGGACTCCGTTTTTCGAAAACTCGGACTCTATTTCGCGTATTTTTCCGAGACGAACGCAATGGCGTATCCCGTTTCCCTTAGTTCTTTGATTTCAAATTAATCATACTTTAATTTGTTAATTCCACAGTTATAGAATACACGGGGTGTTACATTCTCCCCCACTTAAAAGGATTTCGTCCCTGAAATCTTCAAGTTAAGAAGAATGTGTCTTACCATCCAATCACCCATCTACTCAACCATCATCCACAAGCATCCATTTTCCTTAGAAAACTTCTAATGTTGTATGAACATATGCAAAAGTGTGTGTATATGTTCCTTATCTAATGCAAAGATCAGGCGGTCTACTGATTCAGTTGACCTCCTTAATGCGAATTATGTCAGTGCCATGAGTCCAACATGTATGCAATAGAATTCTGATGATATATATTATTTCTATATGAGTGCACAACCATTCACTCAAATGCAACATCCATGTGCTGAATCAACCAATTTGCATCCACAAGAATTGAAAAATGCTCGCCCATCCATATGCAGTATGAGAGTGTTTTCGAGCCGATCTAGTGCCTAGTGTGTGTATATGCATCCACGGGCAACCACTTGCATCCACTTGCAACCATCAAACATAACATGTCTCAAACACATGTTTACACCCATTAGTTTCTACCTAAAGTTCAAATATTCGATCGATAGGATACAGTCGAATGATGGAAGCGAGTACAGATAGAACGAAAATTTGGTTCCCATTAGACATGGGTCCTAAGTATCGGCCCCAAAGACCGAAACCAACATCAAATTGACACCCAGAGGATTACCTTCTTTAGACAATGTCAAAACTGGAAATCCTATAAAAAGTATTTAGATATTTACCGACTACTAGTACAGATCAGGTTCCCTAATGATTCTTAGGAAGCTAAGCATGATAAAATCATACCCCACGAAAACTCAGAATGTATGCGTCATACTTGACGCCTAACACAGATATCCCTCAAACCCCAATCTCAAACAGATGATCCATAACCATTATGGGTCTGAGTCTATAGCGGAATTCAGAAATAATACTAGTATTAAAGTGCAGAGTATCAATTACAAAATCAAAATACCAGAATCAGAAAAAGTCTTAATTCCATAATCAGATAAAGAAATTAAACCTACTATAGAGATTTTCCTATTTCTATCCTAGCCACTAGCCTCAAGAGTGTTCGCCTGCCCTCCTTGTCCTCGTCTCTTCGGGCAGTCCCTAGTGAAGTGTCCCATCTCCCCACAGTTGAAGCAAGCGCCCTTCCTTTTTCTGCAATCCTTGTTCAGATGAGTTGAGCTCCCACAAGTAAAGCACTTTTTCCCCTTCTTATCTTCAGACTTCTCATCCTTCTTTTGTGTTTCCTTTTTGGGCCCTGCTTTCTTATTCTGTGGTTCTTCCTTCTTTGTCTCTTTCGGGCCCTTGTCTTCCTCGTGCAGTAGTGCCATATCCACCAATTTCTCGTAAGTTGCTCCCATGGCTACATGGGTCATGGCTAGGCTGTGCAGTGGCTCATTCAATCCTTTAACAAAGCGAAGAGCCTTTTTATGCTGAGTGTTGACTAAATCCAATCCGAATCTTGCTAGTTGGTTGAACTGGTTGACGTATTCCTTGACCGTCATACTTCCTTGCTTAAGAGACAAGAACTTTTCCAATTGTAAACTTCGTTCAGCTTGCGAGAGGAATTTTGTCTCAAACCTTGTTCTGAAATCCATCCATGTCTCAACCGGCCTCTCGGCGTTAGTGACTTCCCACCAGTAGGAAGCTTCGTCTTTGAGCAGCCATACTGCCAACTGTACCTTCTGCCTATCGTCCACCTCGAAGATAACGAATAGATCCTCAGTTTCTTTGAGCCAATTCCTTGCTTCTACGAATGATTCAGTTCCTTTGAAATCCTTCCCACCCATGGCCCTAAAATCTCTACAGATCTTTGAGAAAGCAATTGCACGAGTAGGGGGTGGAGGAGGGGGATCATTTGTTGGACCTGCAGCGGCGGTCCTAGCCTCAAGATATTGACGAAACCAACCGGGTACATGAACACCCTCTGGTATCTCAGATGCTTCAGACATGCTGAAAAAGGAAAGGTTCAATACAAAAAGGACTAAAAGAAAGATATATGGCTCTTGGGGATCATGTTTTCCAAAATAAGCTTTATTTTCTTTTTTGAAAATACTTCCTTCCAAAACCTTTTTGAAAACAGTTTTCAAAAACTTTACCCAATCTGGTAACCTTCAGCTCTGATACCAAGTGTAACACCCTACCTCCGTTAAGGTCACTCACAAAGGGAATGCCTTAACTTTGGTGAAGCATTTTAGTAAACAGAACAGAAACTTACAAGACAGATAAAACAGTACTTGAAAAATTTTAACTTTATTACAGCGGAAACAGAAATTAATATGGTTACATCCTTTCAATTTCAGAATTCAAGTACAAAATATCAGTCTTGTACAAAAGCCTTCAAAATGCATAGTTTAAAATCATAATCCCCATGGAACGGAAGCTATACAGAGCCAAGCCATACTTTAAGCACTTCAAGCAAAGAGAAATCCGGATCAAGCTAAAGTATTTCCCTCCTTGGATAACCTAGGGGGGAAACGGAAGAAAGGAGGCGAAACAACAAGGGTCAGACAAAAAGTCTGGCAAGTCCAGTGACTTTCAGCATATGAACAGATAATAATAATATGATATGAACATAAAACTGGATGTGAGATAACTATAACAGGTGTAGCAGATATAACAGAAAAACAGAATGATATAAACTATTGTTTTACACTTCTCTGCACTAATAATAGTATAGCAAAATTAGGTGTCACCCTAATGTCTAAATTGAAGCAGGAACGGGTACAGAATACTTTAACAGAAACAGCATGCTAATAATGGGCCTTTACTACCCGATCAGAAACAGACAGAAGAAGAAACATATTTATCCCTATGGAAACAGAATGTGGAATTAGGTGTACACTAGTAATGGGCCTTTACCACCCGAACAGACGGTACCACACAGAAACAGACAGGTGTTACCACCCAACAAAAACAGACGGTACCAACAGAAACAGACATAACTAAGCGTACCCTAAAACCCTACCCCAAGCGATCGGCTCCCTAATACATAAATATCCTGTGTCGGCCCCACAGTAGGGTGTATCACTCCCTAAAGTGACAACCAATTGGCACAGACCTATTTACAGATGTCACGGCGTCTTACATCCTCAGAGGCAGACGGGGATCCATGCACGCACATGACCCGGTTGGAACGCACCATCAACACCCTTCGCCATTATCAGAATGAACCTCTTATAATTAGTTCAGTAAGCGTGCCCGGACCCTACTTACTGTTGGGTCAAAGTTTTGATACCAGAAAGGGTTACTGACTAATATGGGTCCCAAACAACAGATGACACAAGTAATTCCCCTCCTAACCTTGTGTCCCCAGACTAACAGATTTCAGATTAACTTGTTTACAAGTTCAGACATACAGAATTCAGATTTACTAATTCACAAATTAAGTTAACAAGTTTTCAGACTAACGGATCAGATGTACAGATTTTTCAGATTTGTCTAACTTTGTATTGGGCCTACAGATTCATGGACGGGTTTTACTACATCTATTAATCCCTTTGGTTTAACCCTATTTTTCCCCAATACGTTTTAGACGTCATTCTTATCTTAGATTTGCATTAATTAATTATTAATGCACAGACCTCTCACATTAGGTCGGTAGCTTGTGGCCGCTGGATATGCCGGGCGGTTCCGGGCAGACTTCTGCCACAAGCCAGACCTAACCTCGTGTCTTACGCATGTTATGACTAACTTCTCACATTAGAACCTATTGTTTGCGGCCACTGGATGTGCCGGGCGGTTCCGGGCAGATTTACGCCGCAAACTCATTCTAACCTCGAGTTAGCCATGTTTATCTTTGCGGCCAATTAATTAATAATTTACCTTTTATGCGCACGCCCAATATATATGCCAATTCAGATTATATCAATAACAGGATGATTATATCAACATAGCAGATAACAGATTTTATATGACTTAACGGATTTAACAGATTTAGCAACTTAGCAGATTTTGGCATATAACAGATTAGGCATTTCAACCGACAAATTTAACAGATTAGGCATTTCAATCTAATTAGCAGTCTAGGCAATATAACAAAACTAGTAGTTTAGGCAACTTGACAAATTAGCAGATTTAGCAAATTTAATATTTCTAAAAGTTCTATTTACATGCCTTACCCAATCATAAATTGGCCTAAATTCATATGCTTACATAATTGTCATGATTCACAACATATACTCCATGTTTGCATAAGCGCAGAATATGGACATAATTTGCCATATAACATATGTTCCAATTTTTGTTGAACTAGCATTTTACAGCAGATTCACATATAAATTATACCAAATATAACCATTAATTTCAATGCATGCCATATATCCAAAAATCCCTATTTAGGTGTAATCACAATAATAGATATCCTAATTAATGTAAATCTTTACACCTAAGTTTCCATATTTTCTTCTTTTTGAGTCATGAATCATTATGCAAACTATACCCAATAATATAAATCTTTAAATCATATCTTCTAAAAATCATATCTTGACTTTTATATGCATTTTGTCCAAAGTCTCAAATCATATGTAATCTTACAATGGTTCCTCTTTTCTTCTATCATAGAATATGCATAGATCCAAATCTAGTTTACAACATATGCTCATTAATTACAGTTCTAAATTACAACATAACTATGCATACAACATGCATAAATTATAGGTTCATAGTCAAATTTATGCATATGTCCAATATATTTTATGCCTCAAACCTAGAGTCATACATTCAATTTAGTCTTGTCAAATTTCGCATCATTCATTATTTATCCCAAAATTTTCGTTCATACGTTCATCTCTTATGAGATTAGGCACAGGCTCATGGTAGCCTGGGTATAAAAACAGAAAAGAAGAAAAGGGATACAGAACAGTCACAGAAAAACAAATCTGACAGAAGAGAATATATATAAAATCTTAGATTCAGAATTAAAAACATATCAAAATTATAATTAACGTTTATAGCGGAAAATAACTGTATTTGCCTTGATTGGATTAAAGAAAGAACTTTAACTTGTTGTAGAATCTTTGCAGAAACTTTAATCTCTAGTTTGAATTGAGTTGCTTAGGCTGATGTTGATTATCTTCTAGTTTTAATTCCATCAGAGCAGCGACGCCATTTTTATTTTATTTTTTATTAGAAGAAGAGAGCAATGGAGGCTAGAGAATTGTGTAAGAAACCTAGGTAGAGTCTAGGGTCATTTTATAGTGTTTATGAACTGATTAGGACCATCGATGTTGCTTGGATTGATCGTAGCCATTCATCCTAAGGAGAGACCAATTAGAGCCTGCCACCTAGCCCTAATGACAAAGCAGACTGCATAAAATCGACCAACATAGAATAGGCCAGCCAGGGTGGACTGGGTTCGACCTGGGTCTGGACCAGGTCGACAGCCCTGTCGACAGCCCTGTCGACCTGGCTAGACCAGGTCGACAGCCCAGTCGACCTGGGTGCCTTAGGCGGGTGTTCTCCTGCCCTGGCCCATTGGGCCCCATTTTTAATTTTAAACTTGATTTTCTAAACTGTTCGAATTTTAAACTTAATTCAGAAACTTCCGGAGGATATATCTTCTTCATACGGACTCCGTTTTTCGAAAACTCGGACTCTATTTCGCGTATTTTTCCGAGACGAACGCAATGGCGTATCCCGTTTCCCTTACTTCTTTGATTTCAAATTAATTATACTTTAATTTGTTAATTCCACAGTTATAGAATACACGGGGTGTTACAAGGGGCTTCAACGCCAGTCGTCAGGGCGAGTTCGGATCGTGGGTCGGGTGAAGGGATTGGCGTGCGATGGTGGCTTTTGAAAGCCGACGAAGGGTTCAAGGCAACGTTAAGGAAGAAGAAGGAAGAAAGGAACGACCGGGATTTCTTTCTGATGTAATTTGGTCTAACAATTATGTAATTAATTTAATTAAAAATATATTTAATTGTTTAAAGCTTAAATCGACATAACTTCTCCATACTGTATCGGAATCCAACAAATTCAGGTGCGTTGGGACCGTATTTCACAGATCTACACAACGGTACAGATTAGAACTGGAACTGAGCATTGTGAAAATTCGGATAAAAACCAATCGATGTGAGATTTCTGATTTAAATCAATTTTGATTGTTGATTTACAATGTGATTTTACATGTGTTCGTTGTTAAATTGTATGTGATGTATGAAATTTGAATTGAATGTTTATGGTTGAGATGATTTGATTTAAATTGGGTAGATGTAGAATTGGTATACAATAAAATATACATTTTATTGTATTTATGAGAATAGAAATATTCATGTTTTTAAACAAGATATTTAGACAATAAAACATACCTTTTAATTGTGTGTTAAATCATTAATAAGAATCTTGTTTTAAATAAAAAGGAAAATATATCCATTTTCATTATGTGTTTGATTTGATTAAAAAGAATCAAGTTGTGAATTAAAATATCAGTATATTAGACAATGTCATGATAAAATAAAATATTGTTATATTAGAGAAAAGATCATTTTGTTAGAAATGTTATGTATATTAAAAACATCATTTTTGTGAGAGAATGTCAAGTTAGAAATAAAACAATCATTTTGCTATAAAATGTCGCATTAGAAATAAAAGAATCATTTGGTTATCAAATGTATATTTAGTATAAAACATCGTTTTGTCATAAAATGTCACACTAGACAAAAATACCATTTGGTAATAAAATGTAACTTAGTTTAAAAATGTCATTTTGGTTATAAAATGTACCTTAGATTAAAAATAAGATTTTTGAAAGAAAAAAAAAGTCCTTTTATTTAGAACTATCATTTTTGATAAAAAAAAATGTCCTTTTATTTAGAACTATCATTTTTTTTTATTAAAAATGTCCTTTTATTTAGAACTGTCATATTAGGTTAAAAAGTGACATTACAACAAAAATCACATTTTAGTTAGTATATTTTTGTGTAGACAAAAATAACATTCTTGGCTAAAATTGTCTATTAGAATAAAAGTGGCACTTGGGTTAGAAATGTTGAACTAGTATAAAATGACGCTTTTGTTAAAAATGTTCATTTAGACTAAATTCACCGCTTTTGTTAAAATTTTCATTTAGAGTAAGAACACTTTTGTCATTATGTTGAGCTAGAGCTTTCAATATAAATGAGATAAACACTTTTGTCATCCTAGTGAACTTGAGTTTTCATCAAACATTTTTAGTCATTTTGGTTGAATTTGAGAAATATACATGTTCTACATAATAACATGTTTGCATTAAAAAGTCGCATTTTTAATGTAATATTAGCAATATTCATGTTTTACACAAAAACATGTTTACACTAGAAACTCACATTTTAATGACAAATTAGAATAAGGAATGTTCATTGCATTAGTAGTGTCAAATTAGAATAAAAATGTCCATTTTTGTTAGTAGTGTTCATTTAAAATAAAAACATCGTCTGGTTAGCATCATGTCTTGTTAAATAAAAACATCGTCATGTTACTTCATGTTTTGTTAATTATAAATGACATGTTAGGTTAAATTATCGTTTTACGTCAACATGAATGTTTAGAAATGAAATGTACATAAAAGTACTCTTTTATGTCAACATGGAATATCAAGAACAATAAAAACATAAGATACCCTTTTTATGTTGATATTAATATGATAGTTGAAATTATCCATTTATATTTTAAATAGTTAAATTTGGTTAAATAATTCTAACCGAATTAAAATTGGTTAAATTTATTAACCAATGATGTATGTATATAAACTGTTGTTGTTTGAAAACCCCACACGGGTGTTGGGGCGATATTTGACATACACAAGTCTCAATATTTTGTTGTCTGTCAATCGATGGATTGACGGTCTGTGATGAGTGTTATTTATTTATTTTAACGCTCACAAAGTTGTAAACTTCACTCTGAATGTGAATGGATTGTTGGTTGATTATTTATCATTACTGTCATATACATGCGATGTATGAAATCCATATGATCGAATTTATATGGTAATTGATTGAGTCGCGTTCCAGTTCAAAATATTTTGAATAACACCATATTTTAAAATAAAGAATATTTTTAAAACAAAGAATCATTTAAGATAAAGAATATTTTAAAATAATAAATACTTTAAATTAATATTCAGTGAAGGAGAAATATATGAAGCCGCGTTAAGTAGAAACGCCATTTGTAACGACCCGGATTTTGAGCGACTTTGGTTATCGACATAAGCTCGATGTCGATAACCAAAACATCGAAAAATCTTGGTAGTTAGTGAAAGAAATTAGAGGGTTAGAATAGGAAAGATAGAAACTTAGAATAGAAGAAGAAGAAGACAACAACAACATCAGAGTAACACGAACCTCACAGCGGAACGAATAAAATATAACATAACTTTGAAATATAAATCTGTACTTGAATATACATAGCATTATCAAGTACAACACTTACAACACAGCGGAATAATAATAGCTATAATCCTGAAGCCTTCTGCTCCAGCTCTTCAAGTATTTGTAAATCCTGACTACTTGACTGCTCGTATAAAATTGAGCACCCAAGAGTTTAGGGAAAACAAAACAAAGTAAACTCCGGGTCAGTCATGGGACTAGTATGAGTAAAACAGTTTAAAACAGTTTGAGTAACAACGATATCTCATAAGACCACGCCGCATAGCGGAACAGGTTTTTCCTTTATGAGAATCCAAAACTAATCTTTATATCAAATCTCTTTTGATATTATAATAATGTCTATCAACCATAATATAATGATCATCTAGCAGAAACGCTTTCATCTCACGTTCTACATACATAGTATACAATCAAATTCGCAAGCACGTATTGGGTAATGGATTTCCAACTATGACAAGGTATGGAACCACCTATCGCTAGTGTACCTCTAGAGAGGGATACACTGGGTTCAACAAGAACATCTTGCAACCCGGCCACACATGACCGACCACTCATTTGCTTGAGTGTATCGAATGTATATCACCAACGGTTGGGATCAGCAACCGTTTCCCTAATGGGACAGCATCAATGTAACACCCCGCCTCCGCCAGGGTGACTCTTGCAAGCACCCTGACTTCGGAGGGGCGTTTTAACCGGGTAAACATGCATAATGTTATATCAAGGCAGAACAAGAACATAAATATATATGTAAACAGAGTAAATAAGATAAGTAAACAGCAGAAGATTTCAAAACTACTTCAAAACAAGTCAGTTACAACATGTTTTCCAAAATAACAAGTCTGGATAAAACAACATCACTGAGAAACAGAAATACTAAAGTACTATCCCCAAAAATAAAGTGATAAACCATAGCCAGCTTCATGTGCAACCGTACATGAGCCAAAAATCCCACAACAAGCGATCAGAAGTCCAAGCTAAGCTCCGATGTTTTCACCCTAAGAACCTGGGGGGGGGGGGGAACGGAAGAAAAGAAGCGAAAGAAAACAGGTCAGTCAAAAAGACTGAGTAAGCTCTACTACCATCAGTCCATAAACTATAAAGTTAACTGGCATGATGTAAACTGAGATGAACATGAAGATAACAACATACTGACATGATGATTAACTAACAGGATAAAGGTGTCATCGCATAATCAGGATTAAGTCTTGCACCACAGGTGTACTAGCAAACTAACATGACTTGAATAAACAAGTATTGATCCCTTGGCCCAAGCTTTGGCCCAAAACATGAGGCGACCTGAATACGAGGTCCAACTAAACGGTTCTAGTCGATCGGCTCCCTATAAGCCTAACTCGTCACGTGTTGGTGTCAATACGGCTAAAACATAATAGTAGTCAGACTGTGCAGGGTCCACCCGTCGGGTGTATCAAGCCCTAGGGTGTCAACCCCTGGACACCAAAACATGAGTGCACAGTCTCAGCCTACTGGTACCCATGCTTGATTTCTCCGCTAACGGACTACGTGCACGGCCCTAGTCCGTCCGGAACTACATCGGCGTACCACACTGCCGTCGTCTTTTGGTCCCTTACATCCAGCCCAGTAATTGTGCCCCCCTCCCTAGCCTAGTCCCTAGGGTCATGATGATACTAACTTGGGATTACTGCTGGAACGGACCCCCGTTGCTAGGATTTTCTAGTGGGTTAAGTGTGGTTTAACCCCCTTTACTAATCATGGATTAACTTGGTTAAGTGTAACGATGAGTTCACGACTTAACCCCGATTAATCACCAACCCCAACTTGATTAAGTATAAAGTGGACCATGACTTAAACCCTAATCATGAGGCATTGATTAATTCATTAACGCACCCAACCTCTCACATTAGACATTCGTTGTGGTTACCTGGGAAGATTTACACCACAATTAGGTCTAACCTCGGGTTTGAAAGCGCAACATGACCAACTACCCACATTAGACACCCGTTGTGGTTACCTGGGAAGATTTACACCACAATTAGGTCTAACCTCGAGTTGGCCATTTCATATTATCTAGTGTCATGTCCATTATGTTTCCAAAACATAATTACAAGTTAATTAATACTTGGGTAGACCTAACTTAATAGGTAAATTCCCAAGGGGTAGACCTAACTTAATAGGTAAATTCCCAATCTTATATTTTCATGTGTTTTAAGTTTACCCAACCCCACGCAATCCCATCGCTTACATAATCGCCAAAGCGCATATAGGATAGAAAGAGTGAACTTGGCATAATCATGACATACTTGCATACATATCATGGCATACATATTATGACAACTTGCATAACATTTTATGGCATACTTGCATACATATAATAGCATCATGAACATGCATATCATAGCCTCATAGACTTGCATATTATAGCCTAACTAACTTGCATATAATAGCATCATAAACTTGCATATAATAGCATCATGAACTTGCATATAATAGCATCATAAAATTGCATATAATAGAATCATAAACTTGCATATAATAGCATCATAAACTTGCATACTTGCATATCACAACATCATAAACATGCATACTTACATATCATACATCATAAACTTGCATAAAACATTATGACATACTTGCATACATATCATAGCAACTCAAATTTGCATCATACATTTATCTTTAGAGTTTATAAAGATGGTAAGAGGCTTAGTACTCTTAAGAAGACACAAAACAAAGATTGAGGCAAGCCCTTAAAACCCAATAAGAAGATCCAATAAGAAAACCCTTTGCCAAAATCACCAAAAACTCTAGCTTTGAAAATAAAGCTTGCAACTTGATGATAAATGCAACCTAATAATCACTCATGCAACTCAAAAACACTAGTATGCATGGAAAATCTCTCATGGAAATGACTTAGAAATTTTAAGAAGAAAGTGGAGGCCATGAGAGGTAGAATTTTGCCATAGTTTAGTTACTAGAATGAATAATGGGGATTTAGGGATAGGTTAGGGTCTTATTTATAGAAGATTAGGGTGTTTTTAGGCCTTTAGATCAACCCTAGGTTAGATTAGGACCCTTAGATTTCGGAACCTTCCAGAAACAAGCTCCAAAACCCCAATCAGGTGCACCTGGGCTGGCTGGCTCGACCAGCCACGTCGTGCCCATGTCGACAGGCAAGTCGACAGGGCAGTCGACTTGGTCGGGACCAAGTCGACAAGCCTGTCGACAGCCCTGTCGACATGCCTAGGCGGGAAATTTCCTGCCTAGCCCCATTGCTGCATTTTCAAAATCTGTTTTCGAATTTTAAATTCCCGAAAACTTCGATGGGCCTTAATCGGGTCATACGGACTCCGATTTACAAAATTTCGGACTCTATTTCGCGTATTTTTCCGAGACGAACGCAATGGCACAGCCCGTTTACCTTGATTCTGATTTTTGAATTAAATTCTGCCTCGATTTATGTTATAATAGGTTACTGAAAATACGGGTTGTTACATTCTCCCCTCCTTAAAGGATTTCGTCCCCGAAATCTTCAAGTTAGGAAGAACGTATCCTACCATCCATCATCCGTCTACTCAAAACATCATCCACGAGCAATCATTGTCCTTACAAGATTCTAAATGTTGTATGAACATATGCAAAGGTGTGTGTATATGTACTTATCTAATGCAAAGATCAATGCAAAGTATGTTAGTGAAATGTATCCACATGTATGCATTTCCTAACATAATGTATAGCATCTATATGTGTGCACATAACATACATCCATATGCAGAATCCATGTGATAGCATAACATATTAAACCATGAATAAGCATAAACACTCATGCATATGCAATATGAGGAGTGTGTGAGCCGATCTAGTGCCTAATGTGTATAATGAATCCACGAGTAACCACTTGCAAACACTTGCAACCACTTGCAAACATCAAGCATAACATGTTTCAAACGCATGTTTCAACCAAAGGGTTTCTACCTAAGGTTCTCATGACAAGATAAACTAGATAAACTAGATAAACTAGATAAACTCCTTTTTGGGTTACAAGAAATTCCTTTCTAAACTCAAACCCATCTCCTATAAAGGTCCAAAAGGTTTAGTCAACCTAACGGACCCCTTCAAACCTTGACATGTATTACTAACCAACGAGTCATACCCCCTTAAGGAGTTTACAACAGTAATGGGACCGAGAGGATATATATAGAAGATAACATGCGAGTAAGTTCCACAGGAAAACAAGGATCAAGGATATACTCTTAAAAAGAGATATGATGCACGTGTCTAGCCTTTACTTTCTAAGTCACGTTTCCCTGAGCTTAACTCCACTGTGCTTTGACCGTCTTTTTCTTTATGATTTCTTTGCTTCCTAACTCCTATTTCCAAATATGAGTTGGAACTCGTTTCGTTGTTGCCTCTCGTTTTCCTCTTTTGCTTATTCTTCTTCTTGTATACTCGGCTTAAACATCATTGTAACCTCATGGTTTCATGCCAGCACTCCAAAATTCACCAGTGAATCCTGGATCTCGTTTTCTTACTATAAAGCATTCCACGCAGCAGAACTTTTCTTGAAGATACCAATCCACGTTACCAATTACTCTTACTAACGTGATTTTCCATAACTCATTCTTGAACTAAATGAATCATCCGCCTATGAATGATAGGCCATACTTAGGTTCAGTCGCTTGCCCATGACTTCCCGTAGATTATCCCAAAACTGGTTAGTGAAGATTGAGTCACGGTTACTACTATACTTGAGGGAACCTCGTGCAATCCGCTTTATTTCTTGAAAGTAAACCGTCGCTAGCTATGATGCAGTCCTTTCGCTCTTTACCGGAGTGAAATGAGCACTCTTCGTGAGTCTACCTATTATGACCCACATGCTCATGTTACCCTTCCTTGATCTAGGCAGTCCATCCGCGAAATCCATCGTGACGCTTTCCCACTTCCATTGCGGGACCTCCCACGGATGTAATAGCCCACCGGGCTTCTATGACTCGGCCTTAACTTGTTGGCACACATTCACCTTGGGACAAAATTCGGCCACCTCCTCGAGTGATGCTTCTTCAAGAACCTTCCTTACTAAATCTTCCACTCGAGGATCACCTAATCTCTGATCGCGTCTTAGCCATCCCTTGTCTTCTATAATATATATAGCGAGGTGATTTAACATCTCGTCTCGAATCATCTTGTCCATGATCTCGACTAACTGCGGGTCTTCTTTCTGTGAAGTCCTTACTTGATCCAGAAGTGTAGGTTTAAGCTCAAGGGATGATAACTAACTAGCCAAACGAAGAAAGCTTTTTTCTTCAATTGCCCTCCTCAGAGTTTTCCGGTCTTGAACCGCAACTACCTTAGCGGAATCCACCGCTAAGCCTTGCTTAGATACTATATGCCCAAGGAATCTAACTTCCCTTCTCCAAAAGTGATAATTGGAGAACTTGGCCTTCAATTGATGCACTCTAAGCACATCCATCACCTTCCCGAGATGCCTTGCGTGCTCTTCCTCATCCTTTGAGAAGATCAAAAATATCATCTACGAAGATCACGACAAACTTGTTCAAGAACTCCTTAGAGACCCTACTCCTTAAGTCCACGAAATAGGCGGGTGCATTAGTCAAACCAAATGGCATGACCAGCCATTCTAAGAATCCATCTGGAGTTCTGAACGTGGTCTTGTCTATACTATCTTCAGCTACCCTGAGCTGATGAAATCCAGTAGCAAGATCAAGCTGAGAGAAAACAGAAGCACCAACCAGCTGGTCAAAGAGATCGTCGATCCTCGGTAACGGGTGTCTGTTCTTCTTAGTCAGCTTATTCAACTCTCGATAGTCCACACAAAGTCGAAGAGAACCATCTGCCTTGGTAGCAAACACCACAGGCGCTCCCCATTCAGATATACTTCGTCTGATGGAGTTCTTTTCAAGCAACTCTTTCACTTGCTTACTTAACTCCCGTCTTTCACGCGGAGCCATGTGCCGAACGGGCAAAGAAACTGTCTTTGCATTATCCACCAGATAAATGCGGGAATCAATCTCTTGCTTAGGGGTAACCCCTTCACTTCACCCAAGACATCAGGATATTCTCGGACCACCCTCACCGATTGCAAACTATCGATAGACGAGTCGAGGGATTCAAGATAACACAACATGACGGGACCCATAGGGTTACCAGAAATTTCTAGGGTATTACTGAGGCAAGTCCTGAGCCTCACAACCCTACGCTCAAAAATCAAGGATGGCTCCAAAACTGGACAACCCATCCATGCCAAAAATCAACCCATATCCCAAGAAACTGAGAACATACACACTACACAAGAACTCTACACTCAGTATAGAGATTCTCAAATCCCCACAGATCATAGACAGATGGGCGGAACCCCCAATAGGATTTGAGACACAGACGGGATCATCTACTAAGCTAGTACTAAGGTGCAAACTATCAACAAGATTAGATGAGATAAAGCTATGCGATGCACCAGAATCAAACAAGGTACGAACTGGAAAATCAGAAATATAAACAAGACTTTTAACAGAAACACTACCTCGAACCTGAGCTAGAAGAATGATGTTGAGGGGATGAACTCGCCCTCCACATGGTCTTGCACACTGAGTCTGACCTTGCCCTTGCTTCTTCGGGCAATCTTTGCTGAGATGTCCAAACTCACTACAGAAAAAGCA
This sequence comes from Allium sativum, assembly GCA_030737875.1. Lineage (NCBI taxonomy): Eukaryota > Viridiplantae > Streptophyta > Magnoliopsida > Asparagales > Amaryllidaceae > Allium > Allium sativum. The sequence goes on along the minus strand of CM060921.1, from coordinate 804,361,816 downwards.
TCCACCACCCTTCCTTTTCCTCTTCCTACAATCCTTAACAGGATGCCCAACTGAACCGCAATAATGGCACTTCCTCTTGTTGTTTTTGCCCTTGTTGTTGTTCTTGTTGCCTTGACTGCTTGAACTACCCTGGTTTCCCTTCCACTGGGAATCAGTCTTCTTGGCTTGAGTATCACTCAACTTGATCTCTTTCTTGCCATCTCCCTGAAGTAACGCCATATTAACCAAGCTCTCAAAAGTTGCCCCCAAGGGTATATGAGACATGGCCAAACTATGTAATGGCTCTTTTAATCCTAGAGCAAAGTACAGGGCCTTCTTCTGAGATGTGTTAACCAAGTCTAAACTGAGCCGAGCAAGTTGATTAAACTTATCCACGTATTCCCTAATAGTCATGTCCCCTTGCTTCAGTGATAGGAACCTTAATCCAAACTTTCCCTTAAAGTCATCCCAAGTCTCTATTGGCCTAGTAGCGGTGGTAACCACCCACCATCGTGCTGCTTCTTCCTTTAGCAACCATACCACCAATAAAACCTTCCTACGGTCTCCTATATCAAAGAAGGCGAAAAGATCTTCGGTCTCTCTCAACCACTTCCTTGCTTCTTCAAGAGTCTCCGTTCCAATGAAATTCTTGCCACCCATCGTCTTAAAGTTCTTACAAGTTTCCGCAAAATCCGCTTGTGGATGTTGAGAGAGAGGAGGAGGAACACTAGCCACCGGAGGAGGAGTAACATTTGCGGGGCCGGCTTCGGTCGCCCTAGCCTCCATAAGTCTCCTATACCAACTAGGTACTTGTACTCCCTCCGGAATGGCAAAGTTATCAGCCATACTGGAAACGAAGAAAAAGATAGATTCAGAATGGAGAAAACGAAAGGAATTTCTGCTAATGGCTTTTTGGGGAATAGCCTTTAAAATAAACTAGACTTTTCTTTGGAAAATACTTTATACTTGATTTGAAAATAGTTTTTCCAAAAGTTTTTAAAAACCTTTTTGTCCTTTCTCGTAAACCATATGCTCTGATACCAAATGTAACACCCCGCCTCCGCCAGGGTGACTCTTGCAAGCACCCTGACTTCGGAGGGGCGTTTTAACCGGGTAAACATGCATAATGATATATCAAGGCCGAACAAGAACATAAATAAATATGTAAACAGAGTAAATAAGATAAGTAAACAGCGGAAGATTTCAAAACTACTTCAAAACAAGTCAGTTACAACATGTTTTCCAAAATAACAAGTCTGGATAAAACAACATCACTGAGAAACAGAAATACTAAAGTACTATCCCCAAAAATAAAGTGATAAACCATAGCCAGCTTCATGTGCAACCGTACATGAGCCAAAAATCCCACAACAAGCGATCAGAAGTCCAAGCTAAGCTCCGATGTTTTCACCCTGAGAACCTGGGGGGGGGGGGGGGGAACGGAAGAAAAGAAGCGAAAGAAAACAGGTCAGTCAAAAAGACTGAGTAAGCTCTACTACCATCAGTCCATAAACTATAAAGTTAACTGGCATGATGTAAACTGAGATGAACATGAAGATAACAACATACTGACATGATGATTAACTAACAGGATAAAGGTGTCATCGCATAATCAGGATTAAGTCTTGCACCACAGGTGTACTAGCAAACTAACATGACTTGAATAAACAAGTATTGATCCCTTGGCCCAAGCTTTGGCCCAAAACATGAGGCGACCTGAATACGAGGTCCAACTAAACGGTTCTAGTCGATCGGCTCCCTATAAGCCTAACTCGTCACGTGTTGGTGTCAATACGGCTAAAACATAATAGTAGTCAGACTGTGCAGGGTCCACCCGTCGGGTGTATCAAGCCCTAGGGTGTCAACCCCTGGACACCAAAACATGAGTGCACAGTCTCAGCCTACTGGTACCCATGCTTGATTTCTCCGCTAACGGATTACGTGCACGGCCCTAGTCCGTCTGGAACTACATCGGCGTACCACACTGCCGTCGTCTTTTGGTGCCTTACATCCAGCCCAGTAATCGTGCCCCCTCCCTAGCCTAGTCCCTAGGGTCATAATGATACTAACTTGGGATTACTGCTGGAACGGACCCCTGTTGCTAGGATTTTCTAGTGGGTTAAGTGTGGTTTAACCCCCTTTACTAATCATGGATTAACTTGTTTAAGTGTAACGATGAGTTCACGACTTAACCCCGATTAATCACCAACCCCAACTTGATTAAGTATAAAGTGGACCATGACTTAAACCCTAATCATGAGGCATTGATTAATTCATTAACGCACCCAACCTCTCACATTAGACATTCGTTGTGGTTACCTGGGAAGATTTACACCACAATTAGGTCTAACCTCGGGTTTGAAAGTGCAACAAGACCAACTACCCACATTAGACACCCGTTGTGGTTACCTGGGAAGATTTACACCACAATTAGGTCTAACCTCGAGTTGGCCATTTCATATTATCTAGTGTCATGTCCATTATGTTTCCAAAACATAATTACAAGTTAATTAATACTTGTGTAGACCTAACTTAATAGGTAAATTCCCAAGGGGTAGACCTAACTTAATAGGTAAATTCCCAATCTTATATTTTCATGTGTTTTAAGTTTACCCAACCCCACGCAATCCCATCGCTTACATAATCGCCAAAGCGCATATAGGATAGAAAGAGTGAACTTGGCATAATCATGACATACTTGCATACATATCATGGCATACATATTATGACAACTTGCATAACATTTTATGGCATACTTGCATACGTATAATAGCATCATGAACATGCATATCATAGCCTCATAGACTTGCATATTATAGCCTCACTAACTTGCATATAATAACATCATAAACTTGCATATAATAGCATCATGAACTTGCATATAATAGCATCATAAAATTGCATATAATAGCATCATAAACTTGCATATAATAGCATCATAAACTTGCATACTTGCATATCACAACATCATAAACATGCATACTTACATATCATACATCATAAACTTGCATAAAACATTATGACATACTTGCGTACATATCATAGCAACTCAAATTTGCATCATACATTTATCTTTAGAGTTTATAAAGATGGTAAGAGGCTTACTACTCTTAAGAAGACACAAAACAAAGATTGAGGCAAGCCCTTAAAACCCAATAAGAAGATCCAATAAGAAAACCCTTTGCCAAAATCACCAAAAACTCTAGCTTTGAAAATAAAGCTTGCAACTTGATGATGAATGCAAGCTAATAATCACTCATGCAACTCAAAAACATTAGTATGCATGGAAAATCTCTCATGGAAATGACTTAGAAATTTTAAGAAGAAAGTGGAGGCCATGAGAGGTAGAATTTTGCCATAGTTTAGTTACTAGAATGAATAATGGGGATTTAGGGATAGGTTAGGGTCTTATTTATAGAATATTAGGGTGTTTTTAGGCCTTTAGATCAACCCTAGGTTAGATTAGGACCCTTAGATTTCGGAACCTTCCAGAAACAAGCTCCAAAACCCCAATCAGGTGCACCTGGGCTGGCTGGCTCGACCAGCCACGTCGTGCCCATGTCGACAGGCAAGTCGACAGGGCAGTCGACTTGGTCGGGACTAAGTCGACAGGCCTGTCGACAGCCCTGTCGACATGCCTAAGCGTGAAATTTCCCGCCTAGCCCCATTGCTGCATTTTCAAAATCTGTTTTCGAATTTTAAATTCCAGAAAACTTCGATGGGCCTTAATCGGGTCATACGGACTCCGATTTACAAAATTTCGGACTCTGTTTCGCGTATTTTTCCGAGACGAACGCAATGGCACAGCCCGTTTCCCTTGATTCTGATTTTTGAATTAAATTCTGCCTCGATTTATGTTATAATAGGTTACTGAAAATACGGGTTGTTACAATCAACAATAGATTATAGAAATAAATGAAACTCTAGATCAGGTGATTATACACCCTAATAGGTGCGACCTACATAGCCATGCTGCCTGCCCGATTTCTGTCATTTACTGGATGTGAGGCTAGAAGCTACGCTTTATCATTACATCAGATTCACTTCGAATGCCACATTGTCAGATCCATCAAATTCACTAACTTGACGTCTACAGCCATACATTACATGTCAGCTAAAAGAAGTTTCCTTCTCCGCTTCCACTCTTGGTATGGTTGAAGAAATCAATGTACGTGACCTTTCTGGGAATACTCTGTCAGACACTCATCCATACAAATAATCATCATTCACTTAGAATGTCACATCGTCATACCCGCGAAATCACAAATTGATTTATCCAAAAATAACACGGGTATACAGCTACAGAAACGAATCCCTCTGCCACCAAACGTGAATATGTTTGAACAGATCAACTTACGCGATCTATTGGATATACTCTGTCAGACCTTCGTCCATACAAGTTGTCCTGGGACTGGACAAACCGAAGGCACTATCCAGTACATCCATCTTACGCACTGTTATCTAAGACTTATACAATAGCCCTTGCATTTTACTCCATCTTCAATTATCTTTGGCATATATGATTCACAACGCTTATGCCAATTCAGAGTGGTTCTTTGGATAAAAACCCAACCGGTCTCTCCATATTAACAACGTTAAAATGGTCAAAAACATTGATAGTCTGTGATTTAACTATCAAAGAAAAACAAGTGTGCAAACAACGATATTATTTCCAAGTGGAAATTATATCGAACACCCATCATTTAACCTTTATCTCTTTAGTTCATTGATTTACAAATCTCCTGTTTATATATTCTAAATTCTTATTTTACATTATCAGAAAACATTTCTGATTCTTACTTGGAAAACATTTCCAAAACTCCTTTACGATCAAACCTTACCATTTCTTAGTTAAGAAGGAAGTCAATCAAGTTGGGGTATAATTACCTCTCTCTAACGACCCGGATTTTGAGCGGCTTTGGTTATCAACATAAGCTCGATGTCGATAACCAAAACATCGAAAAATCCCGGTTGTTAATGAAAGAAATTAGAAGGTGAGAATAGACAAGATAGAAACTTAGAATAGAAGAAGAAGAAGAACACAACATCAGAGTAACACGAACCTCACAGCGGAACGAATAACATATAATAGATAACATAACTTTGAAATATAACAGTTATGTATACAATAGCACTTATCAGAGTACAGCACTTACAACACAGCGGAAATAAACTATAGCTATATGATCTTGAAGCCTCCTGCTCCAAGCTCTCCAAGTATATCTGTAAAATCCTGACTACTTGACTACCCGTACAAATTAGGCACCCAAGAGTTTAGGGAAAACAACAAAGTAAACTCCGGGTCCGTCATGGGACTGGTGTGAGTAAAACAGTTTAAACAGGTATATGAACAAGTTAAAGATATCTCATAAGACCACGCCGCAGAACGGAACGGGTTTTTCCCTTATGAGAATCCAAAATATCTTTATATCAAAAACCTTTTGATATTATAATAATGTCTATGTACAAATAGATATCAACTAGCAGAAACGCTTTCATCTCACGTTCTACATATATAGTATACAATCAAAACCGCAAGCACGTATTGGGTAATGGATTTCCAACTATGACAAGGTATGGAACCACCTTCCGATCAGTGTACCCTAGGAACGATACACTGGAGTTCAACAAGAACACCTTGTAACTCAGCCACACATGACCGACCACTCATTTTGCTTGAGTGTATCGAATGTATATCACCAACGGTTGGGATCAGCAACCGTTCCCATATATATATGGGACAGCATTGATAGATTTAAGAAACAAATGAATATTCTCTAGATAGGTGATTATACACCCTACTTCGGTGTGACCGACTTAGCCATGCTTCCTGCCCGATTTCTGTCATTTACCGGATGATGAGGCTAGAAACTACGCTTTATCATCACATCAGATTCACTTCGAATGTCACATTGTCAGATCCATCGAGAATCACTAATTGACGTCTACAATCATACATTACGTGTTAGCTAAAGAAGTTTCCTTCTCCGCTTCCACTCTTGGTACGGTTGAAGAAATCAATGTACGTAACCTCTCTGGAAATACTCTGTCAGACATTCATCCACACAAGTCATCGTCATTCACTTAGAATGTCACATCGTCATACCCGCCAAATCACAAATTGACTTATCCAAAAATAACACGGGTATACAGCTAAGAGAAACGAATTCCTCCGCCACCAAACGTGAGTACGTTTGAACAGATCAACTTACGCGATCCATTGGATATACTCTGTCAGACCTTCGTCCATACAAGTTGTCCTGGGACTAGACAAACCGAAGGCACTATTCAGTATATCCATCTTAGTCACTGTTATCTAAGACTTATACAACAGCCCTTGCACTTTACTCCGTCTTCAATTATCCTTGGCATATATGATTCGCAACGCTTATGCCAATACAGAGTGGTTCTTTGGATAATAATCCAACCGGTCTCTCCATATTAACAACGTTAAAATGGTCAAAAACTTCGATAGTCTGTGAGTTAACCATCGAAGAAAAACAGGTGTGCAAACAACGATATTATTTCCAGATGGAAATTATATCGAACAATCATCAATCATTATTAACTCTTAAATTTATCTTATCATTTATTTATTCCCTTCCTTGTAAATAAACATTCCATTTTCTAATTCATATTTCAAATTCCAATCCTTGATTTCGTTCTGATTCTGTTTTGGAAAACATTTCCAAATACTACTTTATTTGGATTTAAATGGATGTTTAAATCCACAACGCGATGACGACCCAAACCACTATACTCATTAACTGATTCCACTTAACTCCTTTCGAATAAACTATATTCGATAACTCCTTTAATTCCATTCAAATAAACTAGATTCGATTAACTCCTTTAATTCTATTCGAATAAACTAGATTCGATTAACTCCTTTAAATTCTATTCGAATAAACTAGATTCGATTAACTCCTTTACTTCTACTAGATTTGATAACTCCCCTTTTCGAATAACCAATATTCGATTAACTCACTTCGAATAACCAATATTCGTTTAACTCACTTCGAATAACCAATATTCGATTAACTCACTTCGAATAACCAAAATTCGATTAACTCATTTCGAATAACCAATATTCGATTAACTCATTTCGAATAACCAATATTTGATTAACTCATTTCGAATACCATATTCGATTGACTCACTTCGATTAAACTATAATCGATAACTCCTTTCGATGAAACTAACATCGATAACTCCTTTCGATGAAACTAACATCGATAACTCCTTTCGATGAACTGACATCGATAACTCCTTTCGATGAAACTAACATCGATAACTCCTTTCGATGAAACTAACATCGATAACTCCTTTCGATGAACTGACATCGATAATTCCTTTTGAATAACTAATTCGATTACTTTAACTCTACGAACTTAACTCGATTAACTTGACTAACTTAACTCGACTTGATTCGACCAATTTGATTCGATTAACTAGGCTCGACTAACTTGATCGACCCACTAGATTAACTCAACTTATTTAACTTACTAAATTAACTTAACTTAATTCACTTTACTCGATTCACTCCCATCGATTAACTTAACTTGATTATCTCGACTTGATAATCTCAACTTGATTACTTAACTTGATTACCTCGACTTGATAATCTTAACACAATACTTAACTTGATTATCTCGACACGATAATCTTACTCAATACTTACTTGATTACCTCGACTTGATAATCTTAACACAATATTTAACTTGATTATCTCGACACGAAAATCTTACTCAATACTTAACTTGGTGATCTTAACTCGATTCACTTACATCGATTTACTCTCATCGTTTATCTTAACTCGATTCACTTGCATCGATTAACTATCTTGATTCACTTGACTTAACTTATCTTAACTCGATAACTTAACTCGGTAAATCTAACTCAATCGATTTCTCTTATTCGAGTACCCCTATTTTGATAACGTTTATTCATTTATAAAGATTTACTTTTAGTAACGGTTCTGCACTTTATAAATGTTCTCTTTAATAACGTTATTCCACTTATACAATTGTTTGTATCCATTTAATTTATACTATCGTTGTTAAAACCAATATCTCTTCTCTATATAAGTTCAGCCTTATATATTTCATTTATCGATGATAAATATTCATTTATTTTATAAACTGTTATTTATAAATAAATCTTTTCCGTTCATCTGTTCAAAACAGATTTCCATTTTCTATTCACTTCTAAATATTCTTTTGATTAAATCCTATTTATTTAACAAATAAATATCTCCTTTATTTAAATCCTATTTATTTAACAAATAAATATCTCCGTTATTTTATTTATTCTAACAAATAAATAATCCTTTTACTTTATTTATTCCCTAAATAAATAAGTTCTTTTACCATTATTTATTTCCTAAATAAATATATCCTTTTACCTTTATTTATTTCCTAAATAAATAAATTCTTTTTAACTCTATTTATTTCCTAAATAAATAATTCCTTTATATTTGCTTTCAAATATATCTCCTTTATATTTGATTTCAAATATCTCCTTTATATTTCATTAACAAATAAATTCCTTTATATTTGGTTTTCACATTTATTCATTAAAGTATTCTAACTCCTTAAATTTCCGGGAAAATTCGCCATAACCTCCTTTGTATCGGGAGCATCGGGAAAATCCCCAAACCCGCCACACAGGCCTTTCCATTCAAAAAGGAAATGTTTGAATTTATTTCCTTTTTAAATTATCTCCTATTTATAAATATTTCAATTTATAAATATTCCTTATTTATAAATATTCAAATTTATAAATATCTCTTATTTATAAATATTCCATTTACAAATATTAGATTTTCAATATCACTTTGAAAACCCCCTTATCAACATCACGTATGTTGTGGTATTCAACATATCAAATCACGATGACAAAATCTCATCCAAACACATATAATCAACCACAGATTTAACACCACATCATATATCACAATATATGAAAAACAATAAAATAACTGTTGAGGAATCCAGTCGGATTCCTCCAACCTGTTTCCCTGCATCCACAGATGTTACACAACATGATTGTCATCACTTTCAGTTCAATATGAATTATTCTGATAAACAGAATCAATATATAACTATCTAACTGTTTATATATTATATATATATATATATATAATATTTCATTAACTGACTAGCAGTTCAATCAACAGTCAACACACAACCAAACAGACAATTTCTAACAGTTCTAAAAATACAACATGAAATTATAAACTGTTCAGAGTTGGTGAGATTTACTCACATTGGACTGTTATCGTTAAAAACGATTAACTGTCTTTGATTTAGACGGACAATTTATTTTGCAATAAATTGTAACGAGCTCGGATGGACTTCCAGTTAGTGTCAACGTGTTGCTCCCGTCCATACGATCCCAACGCAACTTACGGTTCGTAAAACTGATAAAATATGGTTAAGATATTAAGTCTACAAGTTTATACCATATTTAAATTAAAATAGAACTTGAATTAAAAATCTGTTGGGCTTAACTTGGTTTGACCGGCCCATTACCACTTCCAAGACCAAACCCGTACCCCCCTTCTTCCTCTAATTCGATCGTGGCTTCTCTGTAACCTCAAATGGACATTTCCCAAGTTCAAACGCCTCGTCCACCCTCATCTCTCCACCGTTCAACCAACCGACGCCACCATCCTTCACTCATTCGGCTCTCTACCTCCCCATACCACTAATACCCAACTAGTCTTCACCTCGTTACATCCGTCGAGACCCAAAAATGCTCGAACCCAGTGAAAACTTCCGACCTCTTTCATCACCGTAAATCCCCAATTGTTGCTACAAAGGGTATTTCGATCTCCAGGTTTCAAAACCACACTCGGATTCACACATTAAGGCTTGAAGAACACAAACCCCCCAACCCTAGGTTTTCTGATTACAAATCGAGTACCCCAAATCAACGACCGAGTTTGAAAAAACCCATACCATTGTGAAGAGCTTGAGCTCAGGAGAATAAAAACATAAGTTTCATGATTTAAAACTTTTTATATGAATTTACAATGATTTTAGAAGATCACTGATTTGTTTGAGGAAGTTTATTTGGTGGCGGCTCCAAATTTTTGAGCAGATGACTTTGTGGATTAGGTTATAAGGAATAAGTGGGGGGTATTTATAAGCCACAAAAATATCTAGATATTTTATATTAATATTTTAATATTTTTATTTTAATCCTTTATATTCATTTCTGACTTCTAAAAATCCGTGTGATCACACACGATACCCAAAAATCACGAAACCGAACATGTAGCTAGAGTTCGACATTACGGTCCCAACGAAACTGGTTTCGTCAAATTTCGACTTCGTATGCTCACGCAGCGTATTTTTAACTGTCGAAATACTGACTGTTTCTCACTCTAAAAATCGGTATGGCCACATACAACTTCAAAAATCACGAAACTTAACATCTAACAACTATTTGATATTGCGGATCCAACAAAACTGGTTTCGTCGAATTCCGACTTCGTATGCTCACAAAGCATATTTTTAAAGCTCTGGATGACCCATTTAAATGTATAAATATATTTAAATATTATTAAATTAAATATAAATAAATTAATATTATCGTATATATCCATATACGATGTCGTCCGGCTCCAGAATATCACCTCAGATTTTATGACTTGATTTCCAGACTCCAGATTATCCCGATATTCAGTTCGTATCGAAAAATCGATTTATAACGTATATAAAGCATCGCAAATTATAAAGGAATTCCACAGCGACTTTTCTGAAATTTGATTTGGACATAACTCAAAATCTACACGATGAAATCCCGATTTTTCTCTTCCACTAGAAAGATATACTCCACCAGCTCCACACATTTCTTGTTTCACAGAAATCCGGCTTAAAACGAATCCTGTACATTCAGTTGAAGTTCGAATCGCCAAATCGCGAACTGCAGCGCCATTTCGAGCTCGATTTTAATTATATTATAATTATACGTTCAAACTGTCGTCGATTGAATATATTCGTCAATATAATTCAACTCTAAGCTGAATTAAATCCTAGGGACGACCCCGTTCACAGAATATTGTGATTTCCAATATTTTTGATTGTTCCTGAATTAAATATATTATTTAATTATTTAATTTAATTAAATATTCCCTATTATTAAATTAACGACCATTCGAATTCTCTAAACCACCATTTATATAATTAAATAAATTAATTATATACCTCTGCAAATGCGGGTCATTACACTCTCAGACCTTAACCGAACAACGTTATAACTTTTGAAATGGTCAAAGTTTATCTTTTACTCTTTAACAAATTCCTTTACGTAACTCGCGAATTCGATTTACGAATCCGCTTCTATATTTAAAACCATTGGTTATAACGATAACGTTATAAATCCCTATTTCTGAAATATCTAACTTAACATCTAACTCTTATCACTTATACTAAATGATTAACCTAACAACTAATTTATTTATGAATAAATAAACCTTGATTTAAAAACTGGAAAGTAAATATACTTTCCCGAATTCGATTTAATCGAATTCGACGTAAAACTCCCCTTTCGAGTAATCTCTATTTGATTAACTCTTCTTCGAATAACCTATATTCGATTAACTCCTTGTCTTCGAATATCTTATATTTGAAATCTCACTTCGAATAAACTTTAATCTATAACTCCTTTCGATGAAACTAACATCGATAACTCCTTTAACTCTATTCGAATAAACTATATTCGATTAACTCCTTCAATTCTATTCGAATATACTATATTCGATAACTCCTTTTAACTAACTCTAATCGATTTATTCTAATTCGATTAACTATATTTAATTACTCTATTGGTTAAGCCTAACTCTAACTGGTTGACTCTAATTGATCAACCCTAACAGATTAACTCTATTCGATTAACTCGAATCGAATAACTAATATTCGATTTACTCATTTGAATTATCTCCTTGGATTAATTCCTTTGAATTAACATCTTTATATTTGATTTCACAAATATTTCCCTTTATATTTGATTTCACAAATATTTCCCTTTATATTTGATTTCACAAATATTTCCCTTTATATTTGATTTGTAAATGTTTTACAAATCCTTCTCTTTTGATTTCATTTGTAAATGGTTTACAAATCTTTCCCCTTTAATTTCACTCTCTAAATAAAAAATCCCTTTTTATAACTTATTTATTTCCTAAGTCAATATCTCTTTATCTTATCCTATTTATTAAACAAATAAATATTCCTCCTTTATTCTATTTATTTCCAATAAATATTTTCCTTTTATCTTTCTATTTATTTCCTAAATAAATAAATCTCATTTACATCATTCTATTTATTTTCAATAAATAAATAAATCCTTTTACTTTTATTTATTCCCTAAATAAAAAATTAATCCCATTTAATCTATTTGTACATGTTCTACAAATATTTCCTCTTTCGATTTCATTTGTAAATGGTTTTACAAATACTCCTTTATATTATCTTCTTTTATTTTCTAAATGAATATTTCCTTTTTCATCTTGTTTTACAACGTCTCCCTTTGTATTTGTTTTACAAATAATTTTCTTTATATTTGTTTTACAAATATCTTCCTTTATAAAACTCTAATTGTTTTATAAATAAATCCCTTTTGATTTTCCTATTTATTTATTTTCTAAATAAATATCTCATTTAAAATGTCTCACTTATTTATCTTAATAAATAATTCACTTTATAAATATTCCCTTTTATAAAATCGGTTGATTTTATAAAATTCCTTTATTCCAATATACATTGAAATATTTCTTTTCACCTCCCAGGGTCACTTATGATATTTAAAATATCGAATAACAATGATCAATATCATTCTAACCATACACAATCAACCAGATTATATATATCACATCATATATCAACATATATGAAAAACAGTAAAATAAATGTTGAGGAATCCCGTCGGATTCCTCCAACCTGTTTTCCTGCATCACAGATGTTAGACAATATAATCAACATCACTTTCAGAGTTTAACGATCCATATATATATATATTTGTATATATATATATATATATAATATTTCCACTAACGGACTAGCAGTTCAATCAAACACTCAACACACAGTCAAACAGACAATTTCTAACAGTTCTAAAAATACAACATGAAATTATAAACTGTTCAGAGTTGGTGAGATTTACTCACAGTTGCGCGTTAACCATTGAATAACGGTTTGCCTTATTCGACCCAGTTGGACAATTTATTTTGCCATAAATTGTAACGAGCTCGGATTCACTCCCGGTCAGTTCCATGACGTAGCCACCGTCCATACGACCCCAACGCAACTTACAGTTTGCAAATCCGACCTCGTACGGACAAGATACGGTATTACGAAGTTTAATCACTATTTAAATAAATAAAACTTGAATTATTAAATATATGGGCCTTAACTTCATTCGCGGCCCATACCAAAATCGTCAAAGCCCGGACCCGATTCATCTCCTTCCCCAAATCAACCGGCGTGCTCCTGTTTGCATCACAGACATTTGCCACTCTTCGATCTCCCTTATTCTTCTTCATTTCTCAACAAACAACCGAACTAAAATCTTCATTAAACTCCTCAAACAATTCTCTACAAAACCGTACCAATTTTGTCAAGATCGAACACCACATGGTACTTCCGTCGAACTGTAGTTTCCACGCATTTCAGGAAACCACTCGACATCAATGACCACCGCATACCCCAAAATTAGCACAAATGCATCTCCTTAACACCACAAACCCGAATGTAACCGCCAATCCTCACATCGATGCACCATTCTCACCAAATCAGTAACCCTAGCTCACTGACAAAAAACCCACCCACCAAAACAGCGATTGAACTTCAGAAAATCTAGATAGAAATGAAGCGATACCCTCTCCGAACCCAAATATGTATAGAAAATTATTTGTAGTATTTGTTTTATATTTCTTTTGATTTTTGGCTTGCTCGACATTTTTCTTTACTGTGAAGAAACAAACGGCGGAATACTTGTTGACTTCTGAGGAAGAGAGTTTAGGTTTAGGAAAATAGTGTGGTGTATTTATAGGGTAAGGAAAATATCTAGATATTTTAAAAAAGGAATATTCTTGGTATATTCTCCATTTTTAATTCGTTTTTGACTTCTAAAAATTCGTGTGATCACACACGATACCCAAAAATCACGAAACCGGACATACTGCTAGAGTTCGACTTTCCGGTCCCAACGAAACTGGTTTCGTCGAATTCCGACTCCGTTTGCTCACACAGTGTATTTTTAACTATCAAAATACTGACTGTTTTGCACTCTAAAAATCCATACGGCCACATAATGCCTCTAAAAATCACGAAACTGGAAATCTAACTACTATTTGATATTGCGGATCCAACAAAACTGGTTTCGTCAAATTCCGACTTCGTTTGCAAAACCGGCTATTTTTAAAGCTCTGGATGACCCATTTAAATATATAAATATATTTAAATATAATTAAATTAAATATAAATAAATTTATATTATCGTATATCTTCACATATGATATCGTACAGCTCCAGAATATCATATCAAAATTTACAGTTTGATATTTCAGATTTTAGTTTTATCTCTATATTCAATTTATATCGAAAATCCTTTTATAACGTAAATAAAGAGTCGCAAATTATAAAGGAATTCCACAGCGACTTTTCTGAAATTTGATTTGGACGTACATCAAAATCTACACGATAAAATCCCGATTTTTCTCTTCCACTAGAATGATATGCTCCACCAGCTCCACACGTTTCTTGTTTCATAGAAATCCGATTTAAAACGGACCCGGTACACTCAATTGAAGTCTGAATCGCCAAATCGCGAATTGCAGCGCCATTTCGAGCTCGATTTTAATTATAATATAATTATACGTTCAAACTGTCGTCGATTGAACATATTCGTCACTATAATTCAACTCTAGGCTGAGTTAAATCTAAGGGACGACCCCGTTCACAGAATATTGTGATTTCCAATATTTTTGATTATTTTCTGAATTAAATATATTATTCAATTATTTAATTTTAATTAAATATTTACTATAAATTAAATTCCACGACCATTAAATTCACTATATCACTATATATATAATTAAATAAATTAATTATAATGCGGGTCATTACATTCTTCCCCACTTAAAATAATTTCGTCCTCGAAATTGCTAAGTTAGAGGACGACCCTATCTATTGGAATTCCTAAGAATTTTATTTTTTTACCCCTTATTTCTGATTTCATCTGAATCAATTAATATCGACTAAAATATTAATTCCTTCCGACTAACTAAAATTTTCAAAAATTCTGAAAATTTTCTAACACTTTAAATTTTTAGAAAATTTCGCCATAACCTCCTTTGTACAGCCCTATCGGTAAAACCACAACTCGCCTCTCTAGGCCTTCTTCGCCATAAATATATCTTTCAAATTTCCATAACTATATCTGTATAATCACGAAATCCAACGTCAAAATATTTCGAAGATGATTTCGATTCAAATCCACTCCAATTCATATATTGAAGATTCTGGTTATTTCAAATCCAATTTATTTATTTAAAAAGATTGAATTATAATTCTAATTCATTTTATAAAAATAAATTTTTATCCTTACAAATGTGGAGTTTTTCATCCCAGTTCTTTCCAGTTCATATATTATGATTTTACACAAATTATAGATATTTTTAATAATTTTATCAAGGCCCGTACAGTCGATTTCCAATAACGGTCGTCGAACTGCACTTACAGCGACCTTTTCTAAATTTGATTTGGACGTATCTCCAAATCCAACCGTTAGATTTTAAGTTTCTAATATTCATTGGAAAGCTCTTTTCGATACGAACCCAACGGTTCCGGTTTCAGAAGAATCCGAAGTTCGTATCTCCTGTAACGTCAATTCGAAGTCAATGGTCGAAATTCACGAACTACCGCAGCGCGGCGCGTTCTATTCAGGCCATTTAATATATATAATATATATATGATATATATTTCATCGATTTCAATTCTAAACATATTTGAAAATTCGTTTTAAATTCGTTTTCAAAACGATTTCAACTTCATGTTCAATTTCCAATCAAAATTGAATATTCCATATCATCGATATATATATAAATGATATTATTTTCAAAACGTTATAATTTGAAATCACTTCTTTTTCAATATTCGAATAAAACTGATATAAATATCATTTACGTCAAAATGGCGCAAATCTAACCAACACGGCTTTATATTTCAATAACATCGTTATTATATTCAACAAACGAATATGTAAATTTTATTTCAACACATGACTAATCTCAACAAATGAGTACCGTCAACACATGAGTATTTTTGTTATTATATATATATTTCTATTTCAAATATTTTCTACAAATATTTATTTTCAAATATTCTATTTCAAATATTTCTATTCAAATATTTCGACTTCAAATATTTCTATTCAAATTGGAATGAGGCCCAATCAATTACCATATAACGTTAATTATATGGATTCCATACAACACATGTATATAAATGCAACGACAAATAATCAACCATCATCCAAAGTGCACAACACAACTGTCTGTCAACCTATCGATCGACAAACACTATACAATTGGGACTAGTGTTCATTAAATATCATCCCAATACCCGTGTGGGGTTTCACATCAATAAACACAGATTTTATTTGTGCAGTTGGACGATGTGTAAAATTTATTGTCCCAATCAATATCAGTCAAATCAGTGTACATAAACAAACCGTCTGGTTTGTAAATGAATATTTTATTTTATTCACTCACACGTTAAAAATTATATTTTTAACGATAAAATATTTTATTTCAACACATGAATTTCTATTCAGTACCTTTACACAATAAAAATGATATTTTTATTTTTCTAACATATTTTAGAAAATTTTGGCGGCATAACAACACGATACTAGAAACGGGACAAGGCCTAGCCTTATCCCCGGTCTAGTGATGGCCCACGCCATACACATATCAATCAAAACAATTTCCATTTCACCAAACATTCAAATTCAACTCAAATAATCTAACCAATCTATGCAATCAAACAAACAAGTCCATGGTTTGTGGACAGTGGTGTCGGGTGCTACTAAACACCGTCTGCATCCTATTATATATTTCTGACTAGGAAAAGAAATTTAAAGTGAGAAGTTCTCACCCAAGCTAAACCAGACGCCACGACTCTTCATATGTAGGAAATCTTCATCGTCTTGCCCTTCATCACTTTCGTCGCCCGTATCCACTACATATATAAAAAACGAATTTTTATATTCTCTAGCATATGAAAATCATATTTTCATTATCCTACTTATACAAAAATTATATTTTTAACTTCATTAAAAATCCCTTCTTTCTGTATTCAAAAATCACTTCTATTTGTTTTCAAAAATCACTTCTTCTTTTGATTAAAAATCACTTCTTCTTTATATGACCATCCTATAAAGATTATATTTTTATAGCTCTACCTAAATAAAAATCATATTTTTAATATGCCACTAGTATAAAAATTATACTTTTATCCTTTCTATATTATAAAAATTATATTTTTATCCTTTCTATATTATAAAAATTATATTTTTATCCTTTCTATATTATAAAAAAATATATTTTTAACTTTACATTCAATAAAAATTATATCTTTCTTATTAAACATTTAAGCTTTCAACTATTAAAAATATAAGCTTGAAACGAAAGAACAAATTAAATTAAATTAGAACTCACTTTTCTTCAAAACAAAAAGATCACTTCTTTGCCTATGTGAAAATCACTTTTCTTCTACATTAAAAATCACCTCTTTTATCATGCTATTTATATAATGAGCTGAAATTAAAATCCATGATTTTCATATCTAAAAATCAAACCTCTTTTTGTTTTGCAAAACAAAGTATATTATTCACGAAAATCAGATTGTTAAATGGATTAAACTAACAAAACATTTAAAATAATTTAAAACAAAACAAAATAAGCAAATAAATAAAAGGAAGACAAAAGCTTACAGCGAATGGGGAAGAAGAGGGATCGGAGGGGGCTGCTAGGGCGCAAAGGAGGTCGGAGGCGTGACAGGGGGGTCTGAGCAGTCGGAGGTGGGCGTTGGCGTCGGATTTGGGGACAAAAAGGGGGCGCTGCATTGGGTTTTGGCGGCGGAATGGGGGAGGCTGCCGACTAGAGGGGGGAAGAGGAAGTAAAGGGGGAGGCGCTCGCCTGTCAGGGAGGAGGCGGAAGTGGTTGCGGAGGTGGGTGTGTGAAGAGGAGGGCTTGGCTGTCTCGTGCGAGGTAGAGAAGAAGGGGAGGTGGATCGCGCGTCGTAGGGGAAGAGAATGCGAGAGGGGCTAGGGGACCGGAGCTTGGCGGCGGCGCCAGCCTGGGCGGCGCGATGGCGTTCCGTCGATTCCCCTTTTCCAATTATTTTTTTTTATTTTCTTCATCGTTGACTGAGTGATAAGGAAAGAGAAGAGAAGGTAAGGGATAAAGGGAATTTAATATAATTTATTTATTTTATAATTCCAAAAAGCAACTTTAAATTTCGAACTCGAAATCAAACCCACCGACTGTCGTCCCTAGCGTTTTACCCCCATTCCGAACACAATGGGATATGCCACGTAGGCCAATTCGACTATTTGAATCAATTTCCGTTGAATTTAAAGTATAATTCTTTATATATTCAATTTAAACGCACATTTCAAATTACCGGGGTCACACACTAACTCGAAAAATTCCAGAAAAATATTTTATAGCTTCGTATTGACGATACGGTCCTAACAAAACTAATTTCGTCGAATTCGGAGACCGTTTGAAAAATGGCCATTTTCTGGTCGACCCGATTCGACTGAACTGTCAAAAACGCGTTTGGCTTCGCCACGCTCACATATTGATTCAGAAAATTATGCAAAAATAATCTTAGCAATAAATTGATATCCCGGATCCAACAAAAGTCGTTTCGTCAAAAACCGAGGTCGTTTGCAAAATTTCCGTTTCTAAGGGCCTTTATATATATTAAAATATATATAAATTCCACAACGACTTTTCTGAATTTTAAACTGGACATATCTCTCAACTTCTAAAGCGAAATCTCAGTTTCTTACATCCGTTGGAAAGATATCGTCAAAAGATTTAGATATTTCTGGTTTCGTCCAATTCCGACTTAAAACGAATTCTGTATATTCATTTGAAATTCGAAATCGAATTTTCGAACTGCAGGGCCATTTCAGGCTCGTTATATAATTAAAATAAAATTGTTCATTTTAACTTCGTCGATAATAAATTTTCCGTCGTTATTATTTAAAATAATCCATTTTAAATATTCAAAATTCAATAAAATTTCCCAAATAAAAATTTTAAACTGGCTCAGAATTTCAGGGTCGTTACAATCTCCCCCACTTAAAATCTTTTCGTCCTCGAAAAGGAACGAAGCTGAAAGTTGTTTATAAATCAACTCAACTTTCGTTATTTTCGTTACGGCTTAAGTTCTTCAACTTTTCAGTTTCTAAGAACTTTCAAATTTTTCAAAAATTTGGCTAACACCCTAAATTTTCGAAAAATTTCGCCATAACCTGCTTTGTACCGGGAGCTTCGGGATATTTCAAATAGCCTCCCATGGCCCTCACCAATCAATGGTGGTATAAAAAGGAAAAGAAAAAGCCAAGCGGCTAGCTAATCGGTTCATAAAATCATCATCACCTAAACAAATCAGTAAATGTGTACCTATTTGTCGGGCAAACAATTTTATTCCTCTTCTTTAGCCTCCTTGCTGTGACCTGTTCAATGTATACACATGTATATGCATGCAAATGCAACCAATTTCAATACAGTTCAATATTTGGTTCAATTTGACTTAAGGGTTCAAAAATGTAACTAAATGAAACCAATAATCAAACAACACAATCATCAATCAATTAGTGGATTAATGTTTCAAATTCATAATTTTGATATATATATATATATATATATATATATATATATATATATATATATACGGAAAATCATGTTTTTGATGCCAAATCACAACAATAATCCTATATCTAGTTTTGGTTCTCACACCAGTATAATGGAAATATATAGATATCACACTTTCGAAACTCGAACATAAATTCTGGCGATGCTGCAGCGATCATCAGAATCTTCTCCGGGCGACTAGAGTGTGTTTCTATATCTATGTAGTATATTAAAACTTCGAATACACGTTTGCAAGACGTATATGCAAAATCTTTATATACGGGATTGTCCAAATTCAATACAAATGAAATAATCAAATACGTATAAAATGGTTTCAAGTTTCAAAACAAAGTTTGTTTTCATTTTTCTTTTAAGAATAACACTCCTTCGACCCGTTCTAGGATACTGCTGATCCCATCTCTAACGAGTCATTCTTATTGGATATTACTAATCCAATTTCTGATGAATTCTTTCGTTTGGTTCTAATGTGTCTTGTTCTCGAGCTCTGTAAACCAGAGCTCTGATACCAAATGTGACGAACGGGAATTTCGCTCAATCCGAATCGATCGCTAAACCGACCAAGACCATTCGAAACGCCTATCGTTTGAGGACAAGACAAACCAGAACACAAACAGAAGAACATTTCATTGCTTATTACAACAATTCCATCAGAATACAGGAATATTACAGAGTATGAATAAATATTATAAAACAGAGAATATCAGAGATTTTAAATACAATACTGCAGCGGAAAAATAATACAAAACGTAACTGGAAGAAATACACGGATACAGAGCTTTCCGAATATCACTTCAGCTATAAACCAAGATCCTGTGAATATAAATCTGCAAAACCCAACTACTAGCTGCCCATGCGGAAAATAAGGGCACCCAGAGTTTAGGTCAAAACAATAAACTCCAGGTCAGTCATGTGACTGGTGTGAGAACTAAAACAGTTATTAATATTGGTTTTAAAGTTCGGTAAATCAAGGGACCACGCCATATAACACGGAACGGGTTTTTACCCTAAGGTACCAGTGCTTAAATAAACAGCGCAATGCTAAATAAAGAACAATGAAGCTGTTATAAGACCCAGGTCCCATCACACAATGCAACGCAAGCCGGAGGATAGGGTTTTACCTTATAACAGCCAAAAATGCTTGATGCGCGAAATTTTATCTTTTAATTCTTAATCAGACTCCAACCGAAAATTAGTTAGAGAACGATTCCCTAAGTATTAACCCCGAAGGCCGAAACCAACATCAGACCAATACCTAGGAAACCATCCGTCTTAGCTCGTTTCCAGTCAGTTTCTAATTTTATATACAATCATAAATATAAATCATAGACGGCATGAGTGCCCCATCCCACTATGTCGCCATACTAGGCTCTACAAATAAAACCGAAATATCACGTATTGGAAATTGGATTCCGTCATGAGTCGAGGCAAGGGGCAAGATCCTCTCCGCTTCGAGACACTCTAGCAAATGTCTCGGGACTACACTTGGGTAACCCCTGGAATCGGTTGGGTCGGTCCTCTCTTACGTTTGAGGATTGGCAATTCCTGAACACACGTTTCCCGATCCTAACAGACCTAATATCGAGGCGCCTCATCCAACAACCACAAGGTGAAAAGTATATAAATGTCAGCCAGTTTAAGCACTGACACCACCCATAGCTAGAAAGAAACGTCGTGCTCTCCCAGCGGTCCGTATCCCGTTTTTAACTCATACCGGGGTGTGAGGCTCGCGAATCCACGCTATACACAAAGCTAGGCCACGTAGGCCGTACTTTGATCAACCACAAGACTTTGCTTTGCAACGGAAGCCTTGATCACTACATCTTAGCATGCCATACAGGCAATTCACTCCATACGACTGATTCCTATCGATATATAACCTCTGAGCTCGTACGTCTCAGAGAAGGGCGTTAAGCAAGAGAATAAATTCTCCGCCGCTAAACAGATATATATTTAACAGAGATCATTCAGCACAGAACAAAATCCAATGTCAGACAAACAGTCCATTTACAAGTCCGTTCTGGGTCTGAACAAAACCGGAGGCACTTTCCTCGCATATCCATCGATCTCCAAGTACGTCTGAACGATCACCAACTGATTCCCTCATCTTGGGTGTACAGCCCAATCAAGATCGTCAGGAATCATCCAAACGATGTGAAGACCTCTGGTCTTCAACCATCGTCTTCATCTTCGACGTATCATCGAATCGGTTATTCAGACTGGGTATCACCCCGGCCTTTCTGAACAACCCGCGTATATAATAAACAAATGTTACACAAACACAACATACGCCTCATTCCAATTCATCAGTCACTAACCGTAAATCAGTAAGAGAATAATTCCCTAAATATTAACCCCGAAGGCCGAAACCAACATCAGATCAATATCCAAGAAACCATTCAACTTAACTGATCCCCAGTTAGTAGCTAAATTTCACATTCTTAGGGAAAGGTTCCCATTAATTTTATCAAAGATAAATTCTTTGAAATTTATTCTTTAATCTTCCTTTGAATATCATTTCAAACTAGTCGGGATTAGCGAACCACACCGAAGTAATTATTTATTTTATTTCCCAACCCCAACCTATTTACCCCATGAAGCAAAACTGGTAATACTTCATACCTAACACCACAGTGTTATCGGTAAAATTAATTACCATTTCACGTTCAAATCTAATTAAAGATTTAACTATCGCTTTGGAGCAAAACTAGTGATACTCCATTCTCGATCATTTCAATCTAATTAAAGATTTCATTAAAACTCTAATTCAGTTTTAATCTTTAACTGGGTTAAAGAACCAATGTCATTTAAAAACACGATTCACGATAAACCCACATCACATTCCATTCTATTGTTAATCGGGTTAAAGAACAAGTGTTCTTTAAAACACCATTCACGATAAACCCAAAACCCATTTGATATTAAATACAAGGCTCTGAATAGAAAATATATCGGCTTATATTCAATATCAAATTTTGAAACCAACAAATACCGTATTGGAAATAACGATATAAATATATCTTTCAAATTTCCATAACCATATCTGTATAATCACGAAATCCAACGTCGAAATATTCCGAAGATGATTTCGATTCAAATCCACTCCAATTCATATATTGAAGATTCTGGTTATTTCAAATCCAATTTATTTATTTAAAAAGATAGAATTATGATTCTAATTCATTTCTAGTTCATTTTGATAAAAATATATTTTTATCCTTACAAATGTGGTGTTTTTCATCGCAGTTCTTTCCAGTTCATATATTATGATTTTACACAAATTATAGATATTTTTAATAATTTTATCAAGGCCCGTATAGTCGATTTCCAATAACGGTCGTCGAACTGCACTTACAGCGAACTTTTCTAAATTTGATTTGGACGTATCTCCAAATCCAACCGTTAGATTTCAAATTTCTAATATTCATTGGAAAGCTCTTTTCGATACGAACCCAACGGTTCCGGTTTCAGAAGAATCCGACGGTCCGATCTCCTGTAACGTCAATTCGAAGTCAATGGTCGAAATTCACGAACTGCAGCAGTGCGGCGCGTTCTATTCAGGCCATTTAATATATATATAATATATATTATATATATTTCATCGATTTCAATTCTAAACGTATTTTAAAATTCGTTTTAAATTCGTTTTCAAAACGATTTCAACTTCATATTCAATTTCCAATCAAAATCGAATATTCCATATCATCGATATATATATAAATGATATTATTTTCAAAACGTTATAATTTGAAATCACTTCTTTTTCAATATTCGAATAAAATCGATATAAATATCGTTCACGTCAAAATGGCGCAAATCTAACCAACACGGCTTTATATTTCAATAACATCGTTATTATATTCAACAAACGAATATGTAAATTTTATTTCAACACATGACTAATCTCAACAAATGAGTACCGTCAACACATGAGTAATTTTGTTATTATATATATTTCTATTTCAAATATTTTCTACAAATATTTATTTTCAAATATTCTATTTCAAATATTTCTATTCTAATATTTCGATTTTAAATATTTCTATTCAAACTGGAATGAGGCCCAATCAATTACCATATAACGTTAATTATATGGATTCCATACAACACATGTATATAACTGCAACGACAAATAATCAACCATCATCCAAAGTGCACAACACAACTGTCTGTCAACCTATCGATCGACAAACACTATACAATTGGGACTAGTGTTCATTAAATATCATCCCAATACCCGTGTGGGGTTTCACATCAACAAACACAGATTTTATTTGTGCAGTTGGGCGATGTGTAAAATTTATCGTCCTAATCAATATCAGTCAAATCAGTGTACATAAACAAACCGTCTGGTTTGTAAATGAATATTTTATTTTATTCACTCACACGTTAAAAATTATATTTTTAACGATAAAATATTTTATTTCAACACATGAATTTCTATTCAGTTCCTTTACACAATAAAAATGATATTTTTATTTTTCTAACATATTTTAGAAAATTTCGGTGGCATAACGACACGATACTAGAAATGGGACAAGGCCTAGCCTTATCCCCGGTCTAGTGATGGCCCACGCCATACACATATCAATCAAAACAATTTCCATTTCACCAAACAATCAAATTCAACTCAAATAATCTAACCAATCTATGCAACCAAACAAACAAGTCCATGGTCTGTGGACAGTGGTGTCGGGTGCTACTAAACACCGTCTACATCCTAGTATATATTTCTAACTAGGAAAAGAAATTTAAAGTGAGAAGTTCTCACCCAAGCTAAACCACACGCCACGACTCTTCATATGTAGGAAATCTTCATCGTCTTGCCCTTCATCACTTTCATCGCCCGTATCCACTACATATATAAAAATCGAATTTTTATATTCTCTAGCATATGAAAATCATATTTTCATTATCCTACTTATACAAAAATTATATTTTTAACTTCAGTAAAAATCCCTTCTTTCTGTATTCAAAAATCACTTCTATTTGTTTTCAAAAATCACTTCTTCTTTTGATTAAAAATCACTTCTTCTTTATATGACCATCCTATAAAGATTATATTTTTATAGCACTACCTAAATAAAAATCATATTTTTAATATGCCACTAGTATAAAAATTATATTTTTATCCTTTCTATATTATAAAAATTATATTTTTATCCTTTCTATATTATAAAAATTATATTTTTATCCTTTCTATATTATAAAAATTATATTTTTAACCTTTACATTCAATAAAAGTTATATCTTTCTTATTAAACATTTAAGCTTTCAACTATTAAAAATCTAAGCTTGAAATGAAAGAACAAAATTAAATTAAATTAGAACTCACTTTTCTTCAAAACAAAAAGATCACTTCTTTGCGTATGTAAAAATCACTTTTCTTCTACACTAAAAATCACCTCTTTTATCATGCTATTTATATAATGAGCTGAAATTAAAATCCATGCTTTTCATATCTAAAAATCAAATCTCTTTTTGTTTTGCAAAACAAAGTATATTATTCACGAAAATCAGATTGTTAAATGGATTAAACTAACAAAACATTTAAAATAATTTAAAACAAAACAAAATAAGCAAATAAATAAAAGGAAGACAAAAGCTTACAGCGAATGGGAAAGAAGAGGGATCGGAGGGGGCTGCTAGGGCGCAAAGGAGGTCCAAGGCGTGACAGGGGGGTCTGAGCAGTCGGAGGTGGGCGTTGGCGTCGGTTTTGGGGACAAAAAGGGGGCCTTGCATTGGGTTTTGGTGGCGGAATGGGGGAGGCTGCCGACTGGAGGGGGGAAGATGAAGGAAAGGGGGAGGCGCTCACCTGTCAGGGAGGAGGCGGAAGTGGTTGCGGAGGTGGGTGTGTGAAGGGGAGGGCTTGGCTGTCTCGCGCGAGGTAGAGAAGAAGGGGAGGTGGATCGCGCGTCGTAGGGGAAGAGAAGGCGAGCAGGGTCTAGCGGACCGGAGCTCGGCGGCGGTGCCAGCCTGGGCGACGCGATGGCGTTCCGTCGATTCCCCTTTTCCATTTTTTTTATTTTCTTCATCGTTGACTGAGTGATAAGGAAAGAGAAGAGAAGGTAAGGGATAAAGGGAATTTAATATAATTTATTTATTTTATAATTCCAAAAAGCAACTTTAAACTTCGAACTCAAAATCAAACCCACCGACTGTCGTCCCTAGCATTTCACCCCCATTCCGAACACAATGGGATATGCCACGTTGGCCAATTCGACTATTTGAATAAGTTTCCGTTGAATTTAATGTATAATTCTTTATATATTTAATTTAAACGCACATTTAAAATTACCGGGGTCACACACTAACTCGAAAAATTCCAGAAAAATATTTTATAGCTTCGTATTGACGATACGGTCCTAACAAAACTAATTTCGTCGAATTCTGAGACCGTTTGAAAAATGGCCATTTTCTGGTCGACCCAATTCGACTGAACTGTCAAAAATGCGTTTGGCTTCGCCATGCTCACATATTGATTCAGAAAATTATGCAAAAATAAACTTTGTAATAAATTGATATCCCGGATCCAACAAAGGTGGTTTCGTCGAAAACCGAGGTCGTTTACAAAACTTCCATTTCTAAGGGCCTTTATATATATTAAAATATATATAAATTCCACAGCGACTTTTCTGAATTTTAAACTGGACATATCTCTCAACTTTTAAAGCGAAATCTCAGTTTCTTACATCCGTTGGAAAGATATCGTCAAACAGATTTAGATATTTCTGGTTTCGTCCAATTCCGACTTAAAATGAATTCTGTATGTTCATTTGAAATTCGAAATCGAATTTTCGAACTGCAGGGCCATTTCAGGCTCGTTATATATATAAAATAAAATTATTCGTTTTAACTTCGTCGATAATAAATTTTCCGTCGTTATTATTTAAAATAATCCGTTTTAAATATTCAAAATTCAATAAAATTTCCCAAATAAAATTTTTAAACTGGCTCAGAATTTCAGGGTCGTTACAGCGGCAGTTCGTAATATTGAGTTTTGAACTTCAACTAAGAATACAGAATCCGATATAAGTCGGATTTCTATGAAACAAGACACGTTGGAACCGTATTGACGATAATTTTCATATGAAAGAGAAAAATCTTGATTTTGTATTGTAGATTGTAAGTTATAGCCAAATCAAAATTTGAAATAATTGCTATGAAAATCGTTATTAAATTATAGGCCTTTAAAATGGCCATTTGGCAAATGATCTCGGATTTCGACGAAATCAGTTTCATTGGGACCGTAGCAGTAAATTTTTGCATGGTGTTAAATGGCATGGCAAACCGATGTCGTATGTGACCACGGTAGCCGTAAATGACCGTTGAATTTCTATAGCGTGTAATTAAATTAATAAAGAGATATTTGGGTATAACTCGAGCAGAAGGTCGAATTAAGCCACGAAACCAGTTCCGTTGAGTTCGTATCATCGGTTAGATTCAGAATAGGTATATAGTTTGTTATTTTTGGAGACTGGGTAATTTGGCGTTAAAAATGGTATTGCGGTACACGGTAAAAATAGCCTACCGGGGAAACAGTCTCAAAATACGACGAAACTAGTGCTGTTGGGTTCGTATCAACAAATTATTGCTAGATTTGAAAGTTTAAAGTTGATTTGAATTATCTGGTGACTATGGAAAAATTAAACGCGTGTTGATTTCTGGTTTTATAAAGGAAAATTTTCCATACGATGTCGGAATTCGACGAAACTTGTCCCATTGGGTCCGGAATATTTTTTACACTAGGATTAGTTTTTTTTATCAGTAAACATGATACGATTATTATTAGTTTTACACGATACTTTACAGTGAAGTTTCATAAAGATAAAAAGAAAAAGAAAAAATAACGTATTCTCTTCACCCTTAAGTAAAACTGACTTCCGCCTAACCCAATTTCTACCTTCCCCAAATCTTCGCTTCTACGCACAAACCGTACATTGTCTATCCCATACTTGATGCAGTGATATTTCTAATCGGTGTAAGATCACATGCCTAGTTTGTACACAAATCACGCAGGCCTAATCCTAATGTTTGAGAATACACATGCTATGGTAGTATCAGCCTATTCTATAATTCACATCACTCAGCTGCTGGAGAAAAGAACACACACTGAAACACTGTTTTCTCTCTCCCCAGCTATCTTCAGAACAACCATGCTTAGGCCTTCACCATCACATAGCCTACGTCCTTCACCATGGCATGTCCCCTCCATCCATCAGCCTACTTAAGGCTAATACACATGCCTACAGAAAAGACTGCCTCCTTATCCTTGGTCCTTCGTGAGGGTATATATACCAGCTCTCATACTTATTTGTCTCCCCAATCTCCAGCCACTAAAGCGAAGCAAAGGTTTTAGAAAAAAAGAATATGTATGGAAATAACGTGTAGCACAGTAGTGTTTTTCAAAGTAGAAGCTTGGGCCGGCAACATGAAGGCTGGTGAACTAGGGAATGGATGGACATGCTCGGTTTTGTAACACGCAATACGAGGAGGCAACTTGAAGACCGTGGAAGGGGGTGGTGCACTCAAGACGTGAAGGAGGCGAGAAACAGGGGTGAGAGACTGTGAAGCCGCGACTTGGGGTGTCTGCATTGATGGCATGGGAAAGATTTGGTGGCGACATGGTGTTCTGGACTATGTGAAGCTATGTGGCGGCTCTGGGACGTTGGAACGGTGGCCATGAAGAGCGTCCTGATGGGTTCAAATGAAGATGAACAGTGGGGTATGGTTCCTAATCACCGCTTTATTTGCCTAACCTATGAATTAAAATAAACTAACGGTATTTCTTTAGTTAATCAGTTTTAGTTAAGTTGTTATTTCCATTAGAACCGCATAAATTGTTTAGCGAATAACTAGGATGTTCATTAACAGAATCGAGTAAAAAAAAAGAGAAGGTGAATAGTACATACTTTTTGCGCCTAAAATTAGTTTAACTGTTCCTAACCGATTAATTAAAGTAAGCACGCTTAGACTAATAATAAATGGTCGGGATATTTACATAACGGTGTATAATTTTTTTGTGGCCACCACGTTCAGTTAGATCTCCTTGAACAAGTTACGCCGCGACTAAGTATTCATATATTTGCCCACTTTCGTGTATACCATGTTACTGGCCTGGTAGTAATTGTGCCAAATACTTTTAGCATGTCTAGTTAAGTTGTTTTAACGAAAGTAAAATTTAGTTAATAAATTTTTATCAATTATAATAATGAATTAAATAAATACCATATTAAATATCTATAGTATTATCCTATGGTGACGTCAGATCGATATCGACTAGCACGACAGATGAAACTGATTTGGACAGAGCAGACAGCTATTGGAGTTTTTAATTAAATTAAACAACAGTTTAATTTAATTAAAAGGAACGGTTTCCGCAATGGACGAATCAGGTGAGTTAAACTCACTCAGTTTTCCCATTTATATTTTATACAAATTGGGTTTTTATTTTTTGTGCTCTTCTTACTGATGATTGTCTGTTTGCTAGTTATACCTTTGTTTGTTGATTTAACTGATGAAATTAATCCGTGTTTAGTTTCAGTGAAATTTCCAAATCGTTATTTTTAACGATTGGTTCCAATAAAGGTAACTCACCTGGGTTGGTCACGTTTATTTATAAACGTGTTTAAATGGTTGAATTGTTTGAATTGCTTGTGGTTGATGTTAAATGGTCGTTATTTAGTTTATCAGTTAAACAAAAACTGAACAGTCTGATTTGAGAAAACCGTTGTGATTTCAGGGAAGAACAGGTTGGAGGGATCCAACCGGATTTCTCAAATATATTTTTATTTTCATATTATCATATATAAACTGTCCTGTTTGGGGTGATTGATTTAATTATTGATATGGACCGAGAATTCAACCTGTGTTGTGTTTAAACCAATAAGCGGTATTAGTTGAGTATTTGGCAGCGTATGGCCTATAAAATCAATCGTGTAATAAATATTGATTCATTGTCAGGTGAATCGATAAAGAGGAAGTTATAAAAATTTATTTTATAACTGGAGTTGGTTTTTGAATATATTATTTTGAACCAAAGTTATTAAAGAGAAATAAATATTTTATTTATTTAAGACTTTGATTTATTAAGTTATTTTATAAAGTTGATTCTGATATTAATCAGATTTATAAGTACGGGCATAAGAAATAAACCGAATGGTTTAGCTTGGATAGTTATTTGATCAAGAAACAATAAATGGAATTTTTTTTAAAGTAATTATATTTTTAATTAATTTAAAGTGAGGATTAATTCGAATCGGTTAATGAGAAAATTGAGTTTTGAGTTAATCGACCGTTTTTAATTGAAATTGATCGAATTAAGTTGTTTTGATTAAAATAGTCAAATGAATATTGGTTAAATGCAATGAGTTTTAAAAAAAAGGGGATTTACCATTTATTTTAGTAATAAAGAAAACTAACTACTGAAGTAGTTAGTGATTAAAGTGAATTATTATTTTAAATAATAATAATTTAAGAAAGTACCTTTTTAAATGGAAATTTATTTAAAAGGGTAATCAAGGTTGAAGCGGAATAGAATGGAATGATGATAGGAATTTATGAATGGGGTTTATATTCGAAACCCGAATTTTTATAACAAAGTATAAAAGGAATTTCAAGTGAATACAATAGCTTGAAACAAACGTTACTTAATTATTTGAATTGAGTGAGAAGAGATTACAGAAAAGGGTTTAAGATAGACCAAAGTATATAAAGGAGTGTTTGAAAATGAGATCAAGTAAAAAGGGAAATTTGAAATAAGATTTCAAAAGTGGGAAATGGTTGGATATGGTGAAAGGAGATTGGAAATAAGTGAATCTGGTTAAAGAAGTGGGTTATAGGGTTGTATAACCAAATCCAAGTTATGGTGGAAATAGTTTTGAGAATAGAATGGAATATTGGGTTGTGATTACAACTTATATTTATCTGAGGATATGAACGTTGTTGATCAAGGTCTGAGAGGTAATTAAAATACCCCAACTTGAACAACATCAGGATTATCTGAGGATGATATTAGTTGGTAATCGTAAAAGAGGTTGGTGATAGTTCATTATTTCCATTAGTGAAATAATGCAAAGTTGGTGGAAATGGGAAAATATGCATAACGAGAAATTCGAAGTAAAGTGGGAACGTAAAGTTAGCTTTATTCTATGCTGATCAATATTAGTTATGGTTTCGAGAATGGAATACAAGATAGTACGTAACGTTGTTTATGAAGTAGTAAGTTGAATGGATTTTCCCAAGTTTAAAATAATAGAGAATGACGTAACATACGTTTTTGAAAGGAGATTTAAGTTAGAATTGAATATGGTTATAAGTTGTTTTACTATGTAATACAAAGATATGGGTTTGAGAACATTTTTATATTTATTAAGGATCAAATATCATTTTTTTTAAAGAGTTAGAAGTTTAATTAAGTTGAAGTGAATCAGTTTGTTTTAATGAAAAGGCCAAGTGATGCTGAATACTGAACCAGTGAACTCACTGGAGTCTCATGATTGAAACACTATGTATTTTGATTGTTAAATCACCGACTATCAAATTTGTCCAATACGATTGTTGGTATGGAAAGACCGGGATCGAATTTATATTCGAAAACCATTCCGACCAACAAATACGTGAAGATCTCAGAAGATGAACAAGTTGGAGCATTGAAGACCGTGGATTTTCATAAACGGAAGAACCACTAATATTCTATGCCTGGCAAGTAGAGATAAGCTGTGATTCTGTCGTGGTTGGAACCTATGGGTTGCAAGGACTTCTCGCTACTGATCCATGGGGTGATTCCTATATGGATGCGGTAGGAGAGTGCCTTCGGTTCATCCTGTTCCTAGATGACTTGTATGGACGAATGTATGACGGAGTAGTTCCAAAGAGTCACGTACGTTGATTTCTTCAAACGTACGATAGTTGTTGGCAGGGAATTGCCGTTCTCTTAGCTTTCAGCCAGAGTATTTTTATGCACGTCAATTAGTGATATCTGACAGATATGACGATGTGGCATTCAAAGTTAATGGTGATCAGATGTTTGAAAAACAAACTCTAACCTCAAGCCTCATCAACCAGGAAATGACAAAAATCAGGCAGGCAGCATGGATATGTGGGTCGCTCCCATTAGGGTGTATAATCAACTATCTAGAGAAATTCTTATTTTCTTCTTAAATCTATATTTGATGTTGTCCCGCGTTGGGAGATGGTTTATGATCCCAACCGTCGGTGATATACATTCGATACACTCAAGCGAAATGAGTGGCCGGTCATGTGAGGGCCGGGTTGCAAGATGTTCTTGTTGAACCCAGTGTATTCGTCTCTAGAGATACACTATCAGCAGGTGGTCCCATACCTTGTCATAGTTGGAATACAATCTCCAATAAGCGCCCGCGATTTTGTTTGTATACTATATATGTAGAGCGTGAGATGCAAGTGTTCTACTAGATTGTTATTTACTTGTATGTAGACACTATTATAATATCAGAAAAGATATTGGTTTCCAAAACTGCTTTGGGTTATCGTAAGGTAAAAACTGTCCGTGTTTATGTGTGGATTTGGTCTTACGATTATCCTTTTCTTTCGAAAGGATTTTAACTTTAAAATCAAGTTGTGTGATACCCTTAATACTGTGCGAGTTCTTCTCAATCTAGTTCACCAGACTGACCTTGTGTTTTGTAAATGCTCTGGTTAGCCTGGGGTGTACAGGATCAGGTTATCGAATGCTGTGAAGTCCAGAGACGAGCTGGAGATGTCCAGACGTATGATATCATATAGCTACTATTCTGTTGTGTATTGTATATGGGAATAGGTTATTATAACTGTCCCATTGTGTGATGTACTCTGATACTGTAAGTATTTTTAAAGCTCTCAATAAAGATTTATTTCTGTATTATATTTTGTTCCGCTGCGATGTGAGACTCTGTGTTGTGTTGTTTCTTCTTCTTCTTCTTCTATTCTAATATTTCTTTCTTTCTAATCTCACCCTCTAGTTTCTTTCTAATAACTATCCAGTGTTTTCGGTGCTTGGAGAGTCGGCATGAGTTACGGTAAAGGTATTTATGTCGATTTCCGAGGCCGAAAATCCCTGGGTTGTTACACCATGGATGAAATATATTCAACCAATCTAATAAGCACACAAAAATCAATCAATAATCAAGGCACAACAAACTCAATCAAATCACTAAATTTACATTCAATATTACTATTTAATTTAATTCACATATTCAAATATCAACCAATTAATATTCGATTGATTTCTATTTAATTAAATTTCCAAATTCAAATCAATTTTATTTAGTTTCAACACCATTTATTTCCAATATCATTATTAATTCGATTTCACTTAACCCAGTTAAGTTTCAATTCAAAAAATTTAACCAAATTTTGAATTTCATTCAAATCAGCCAACACACCATATCTAAATAATTTGAGAAAATTATTTCCTTTCTATACAAAAATAAATTTTGGGTAAAATTATTTCGATTACCCTCTTTTCAAAACAATATTGTGTCCATTACCAGTTCAACGCTTTTCAACACTTGAACCGATTAACAACACAATACAAAACATTTGTATGTAAAATTTACAAATACGCTCTCATATATATACACTCAAACTCAATCTAGGGTGTTACTAACCCTATCTCTATTGAGTTACGCCACAGAGCCAAGGTTATCACTAAACCAATAGCTCTGATACCACTGTAACGACCCAGGGTTTTCGGCCCTGAAAATGGACATAAATACATTACCATATCTCATGCCGATCCTCCAAAACACCGAGAACACTGGAACGTTTATGAAAGAAGTTAGAGGGTGAGGTAAGAGAGAAATAAATATTAGAATAGAAGAAGAAGAACCAACGCCAACACAGAGTCTCACATCGCAGCGGAACAAAATATAATATAGAAATAAATCTTTATTGAGAGCTTTAAGTAACTTACAATATCAGAGTACATGAACACATCTGGACAATTATAATAATCTGCCCTTATGTACAACACAGCGGAATAATATCATACGACTGAACTCTTCTAGCCCGTCTCTTCACAGCCTTCGATAACCTGAACCTGTACGCTCCGGGCTAACCCGAGCATTTACAAAACACCGGGTCAGTCTGGTGAACCAGAGTGAGATAAACTCGCACAGTATTAAGGGTAAATCATCCAATCATGAATTTAAAGTTCGAAATGTTTTAAAAAGAAAAGGATAATCGTAAGACCAAATCCACACATAAACACGGACGGTTTTTACCTTACGATAACCCAAAACAGTTTTGAAAAGAATATCTTTTCTGATATTATAATAATGTCTAAATACAAGTAAATAACAATCTAGTGGAACGCTTGCATCTCACATTCCACATATATAGTATACAATCAAAACCGCAGGCGCTTATTGGAGATTGGATTCCAACTCTGACAAGGTATGGGACCACCTATCGATCGTGTATCTCTAATGACGAATACACTGGGTTCAACAAGAACGTCTTGCAACCCGGCCCACACTTGATCGACCACTCATTTCGCTTGAGTGTATCGAATGTATATCACCGATGGTTGGGATCAGCACCCGCCTCCCGAAAAGGGACAACATCGATATATTTAAGAAGCAAATGGAATTTCTCTAGATAGGTGATTATACACCCTAATGGGAGCGACCCACATAGCCATGCTGCCTGCCCGATTTTTGTCATCTCCCGGTTGATGAGGCTTGAGGTCAGAATTCACTTTTTAACATCTGGTCATCATTCACTTTGAATGCCACGTTGCCAGATCCGCCAAATCACTAATTGGCATCCACAAAAATATTCTGCAGCTGACAGAAGTACGTTTGTAAAATCAGTGTACGTGATTCTTAGGAAATACACCGTCAGACATTCATCCATACAAGTCATCCAGGAACAGGATGAACCGAAGGCACCCTCCTACTGCATCCTAGGAATCACCCTATAGATCAGTAGCGAGAAGTCCTTGCAATCCGTAGATCCATTTTCGACAGAATCACTGTTGAAATATCTCTGGCCGCTAAACCAGAGAAATCCAATCAGTAGTCCTTCCGCTCATGAAGATCGACGGTCTTCACTTGCTCCATCTTCAACAATCTTCTTTCACGTATTCGCTGGTTGGAATGGTTTTCGAATATAAATTCGATTCCGGTCTTTCCGTACTAACGATCGTATGAGTCAGGTTTGATAGTCGGTGATTTAACTGTCAAATAAATAATTGTGTGAATAACATGAGTTTACCAGTTCAGTATCAACACCACGTGGCCTCTATAATAAAACGATTAACGACGGTTAATCTCTAAATCTTAAACATTTCAAATAAAAACTATTTGACGTAAGGGTCTTATTTCAACCATTTCACTTTCATGTTTAAGAAAATATTCTATAATCATATTCAATTCTTTATTCAACCATCGTTTCAAATCCATTTACTATTTATTCCACATTAACCATCTTGGGAAAAACGACTCATCTCATTTCAAGTAAAACAACGTTATGAAATCTCCTTTATTTTTCCACTTGAATATAATAACCATTTATCATACCTTTAGTATAAACCATTCGCAAAACTTAGCGTTTCAATTTCCTTTTATCTCGAAAACACCATTTTAACTTCCCACCATTTCCTTTTCATTTATTTCACTTTGGACATTTATATATATATGCCAAATCCTTTCCACTTCCATTACTTGGGAAAAATCTCATTTATATGTTCTCGACCCTTTCATTTATATCCTGTTATTATTCCACATATGGAAAAATAAATTATTCCTCTCCTTTCACATTACAAACTAATACCATCCTTAGATAATCCCGAGGTCGTTCAAGTTGGGGTATTTCTTTACCTCTCAAACCTTGATCAACCACGTTCTCATCTTCAGATGGACACCAGTTGTAATTTAAAAGCCGATCTTTATATTAACACCAAACACAACTCATCTAACTGTTTTATAAAACTTCTTACTTTGAAAATCTCTTTCTCGAGTATAACTATCATTTCTTAATTCATTTATTAAGAAATCATTTACTAGATATCACCTTTTCTTTACTTCTTTAATCGATACATTCCATTGCTCGGATTATTTTTTTGTCAATCAAAGACATGATTACCTCATTAACCAATTTCAAATAATTCTTTATTTCAATTAATTAAGAATATAATTAACTTAAATACCCCTTTTAATTATCTCTCAAAACGATTATACAAATTTATATCATTAAGTTTGCTCGCGTATAAATCTGATAAATATCAGCAATTTCCTTTATAAAACCAATTTATAAGCTCGATTAATAAATAATAAATATTTTTCCTTATGACAAACTTTAATTCAAAATAATAGATTTAAAAATCTATTTTCAGTTATAAAATAAATTTTATAACTTTATCTCATCGATTTATCTGACGGTAGTTCGATATGGTTAATTTATAGGCCATGTATTGCCAATCACTCAACCAATAGTACCCATTGGTTTAAACTAAACAAAATGTTGAATTTCAGGTCAATATTCAACCATCAAAACAAAACAATTCAATAATGGTCTCATAACAGTTTATAATGACAATTCAGTATCAACCACCACCATCACTAGAAACAATTTATTTATTTATTTAAACAAGTTTATTTTATAAACGTGACCAATAAGGTAAGTTACCTTAATTGGGACCAATCGTTAAAAATAACGATTTGGGTTTCACTGAAATTAAACGACGTTTAATTTCATCAGTTCAAACGATATGTGGATATATCATCAATCAGTCAATCATTAGCAATCATAGCATACAAAAATAAAAACCCAACTTATAAAATATAAGCGGGAACAACTGCGTGAGTTTAACTCACCTTGATTCGTCCATCACTGAAACAGTTTGTTTCTAATTAAATTAAGTGGCGTTTAATTTAATTAGAAACCCCGATAGCTGCCTACTCTACCCAAACCAGTTTTATGCTCGGTGATACGGTCTCGACCTCTTTTCATCATCCCATTCCATTGCTGTATCACACAATTATAAATTTAACACGCTATTTACTATTTAAAATTATAAATACCTTAATAAAATTGTCCTATTAAAACATTTAAAATAATTATTTACTAAATTCTTAATTATGTTGCGTCTAATGCTCGCTCTAATATATATATATGGACAGGTTATTTATACCAACATTGATCACTACACAGAAATCTATATCTAATTTTACAAGGGAGTGTGGATGGATTTATTTCATTTCTGCGCATCTCCACAGTTGTGACTGGTAAAGTAAATACCATTTGATAACATTATTATTGGGCATAAGAGGAACTTCGATTGGGCCTTTACAAAACTCCAGTCATGTTAAGTTTCGATGGGTCCTCCGAATACATATGATTTCCGTCATTGGTATAGATTATATATATATATATATATATATATTATATTAACTTGATCATTACTTAATTTAGTTAGACTATAATTAGGGCCAAAAATAAAAGTATCTGGGCACCCTAAACAAATGATTAGGCTTTTTAATAACGTTCTTAAGCATATTTGATCATCAGGAGGCCACGTGTATTACTTGTTTAGGCAGAGATGAGGCGTATTATTACTTACAGTTTACTCTCTTCTTCTTCAATACGATCGAAGCCCTCCTATTCTCCAGTCACGCTCCACTTCCCATGCACCGACTTCTTTACTCAACACCACTTCCGTCCACACGCCCCTGCTACCAAAGGCTGCAAGTCCTTCATCTTCCAATCCGCCACAACACATCACGCCCTGGTCCATGTATTTCCATTTCTTTCATTGATCCTCCACTGCGGATTTCCTTTTTCCTCTCCTTGCTATTTCTAATGCACCAACCTCACTATCCCATCATCCCCCAGTTCTCACGTTAACTGATCAAAGGAACACCACTGTTCCTTTCTTCTTCGGCCAGCGTATGCTTTGTTTTTTTTGTATATATATATATATCTGTTTGATTCTGTTCTAACGAATAGGATGACCTTCTCTGCTTATATACGCATGGCACCTTGGTCATCACGGTAAGAGGTTGTTTGGTGAACACGGTTTTGATGCCTTAGCAGTCACATTTTCGTTTGTAGGGTGGCTGTAGATTACCAGGTGGGTTTGCAGTGTTGTCATTCGGTGCTGTGTCAATGTAGGTCCGCAGATGGAACTGGAGAAGAAGCGCACTGGTTCTCAACATGTGCGTGGATATGTTTTCCCAGATATTATGTGTGTGAGTTTTTCTTTTCTATAGAAATCACGGGTAGGATAGCTGATGTAAATACAGTTCGTCATGTGCATGAATTGTAACACGTCAATCAATTTAAATATAGGCTGAGTACGCTAGCGTAGCCGGAAAAGGTGAGTACCAAAGGTTTTAAGCATTCAATTGGGGTAGTCTTTCTACTGTTTGAACAAGGATGTACAATAGAATAGCGTAAGTTTTCAGTGTCCATTTTTCCTTGGTGTGACTTATATAACATGTGCAAACGTTCCTCTCCTATATATTTAAATTTTTAGTGTACCGCATTACATGAGATTTCATTTATGTCCGAGCCACTACGGATAGAAATAAGAATACGGTCGTGTCGAGCGAGGTGTCACGATCCCAAAAATATAATAATATAGGTCCGTTAACTTATTCTGTGACACCTCGAAATGTTGATATAGGGTGTAAAATACTCCAAATAAAAAGTTGCGTATTTAATTTATTAAAAATTACAGTAAAATTCTAAAAATTATATTATAACTACGTCTCAAAAGAACCTTGTCCAGATTCGAATCCAGTATGCAGTTATATCAAATAAACCATTACGGTCGATGAACGATTCTATAGTGACTATTTGAAATTTTAATCTAGGCATATCTTACCATCTACACGATGAAATCATGATTTTTCTCTTTTATCAGAAAAATATAATCAAATCGATCCAATGTTTCTGGTTTCACAGAATTTCGACTTAAAACGAATTCTGTATACTCAGTTGAAGTTCAGAACGAAATTTACGAACAACCGCGCCATTTCTAGTTCGTTTATAATATAATTATAAATTAAACGTTCTGACGTTGTTTTAATAACGATTATATTTATATAACTCCATATAAACTATATTTAAACCACTTTAAATCGCTCGTTCACATTATACAACAAATTTAACATTTTCCCAATATCCCGAAAATAAAATATTATTATATTATTAATTTAAATATTCAAATTAAAATGGCTAGATCCCCTTACTTAAATTCAAATCAATATTTTAAATAGATAAAATATTTTAAATAAATGGTCAGAAAATACGGGACATTACATTCTTTCCTCCTTAAAATAATTTCGTCCTCGAAATTGCTAAGGTAAGAAAAATATTGCAAATCCCATTGACTTTAAAAATTTATTTTATTTTCAAAGTAAAACCAATTTATTTTGGTAAAACAAAATTTTCAAAAATTATCGAAAATATTCTAGCGCATTAAATTCTCACAAAATTCAGCAGAGTCTCCCCTGCACAAAGTGACATCTGCAATCTCGAAAGAACGAATAATATCGACCCATGTGGTCGGAAAACAAAAATTAAAATCCCAAGATTTTTATTTTCGCATAGGCGTACCTTTTCGAGCGCTATTGAGTCTACTACTCAATTTTACGTGCAATCTACGCCATCAGACTCAATCTTCATAGTCCTCTGGTCTCTGTACTTAACTCAATCCATAATATAAGTAACACATATATGAAATATTTAATTAACACTTCATTTTTCTGGTTTCAGTTTATTTAATTCTTTATTAACCCATGGATGAAATATATTCAACCAATCTAATAAGCACACAAAAATCAATCAATAATCAAGGCACAACAAACTCAATCAAATCACTGAATTTACATTCAATATTACTATTTAATTCACATATTCAAATATCAACCAATTAATATTCGATTGATTTCTATTTAATTAAATTTCTGAATTCAAATCAATTTTATTTAGTTTCAACACCATTTATTTTCAATATCATTATTAATTCGATTTCACTTGACCCAGTTAAGATTCAATTCAAAAATTTTAAACAAATTTTGAATTTCATTCAAATCAGTCAACACACCATATCTAAATAATTTGAGAAAAATATTTCCTTTCTATACAAAAATAAATTTTGGGTAAAATTATTTCATTTACCCTCTTTTCAAAACAATATTGTGTCCATTACCAGTTCAACGCTTTTCAACACTTGAACCGACTAACAACACAATAAAAAACATTTGTATATAAAATTTACAAATACACTCTCATATGTATACACTCAAACTCAATCTAGGGTGTTACTAAACCTATCTCTATCGAGTTACGCCACAGAGCCAAGGTTATCACTAAACGAATAGCCCCGATACCACTGTAACGAAACAGGGTTTTCGGCCCTGAAAATCGACATAAATACATTACCATATCTCATGCCAATCCTCCAAAACACCGAGAACACTGGAACGTTTATGAAAGAAGTTAGAGGGTGAGGTAAGAGAGAAAGAAATATTAGAATAGAAGAAGAAGAAGAACCAACGCCAATACAGAGTCTCACATCACAGCAGAACAAAATATAATATAGAAATAAATCTTTATTGAGAGCTTTAAGTAACTTACAATATCAGAGTACATGAACACATCTAGACAATTATAATAATCTGCCCTTATATACAACACATCGGAATAATATCATACGACTGAACTCTTCTAGCCCGTCTCTTCACAGCCTTCGATAACCTAAACCTGTATGCTCCATGCTACCCCGAGCATTTACAAAACACCGGGTCAGTCTGGTGAACCAGAGTGAGATAAACTCGCACAGTATTAAGGGTAAATCATCCAATCATGATTTTAAAGTTCGAAATCTTTTAAAAACAAAAGGATAATCATAAGACCAAATCCACACATAAACACGGACGGTTTTTACCTTACGATAACCCAAAACAGTTTTGAAAACAATATCTTTTCTGATATTATAATAATGTCTAAATACAAGTAAATAGCAATCTAGTGGAACGCTTGCATCTCATGCTCCACATATATAGTATACAATCAAAACCGCAGGCGCTTATTGGAGATTGGATTCCAACTCTGACAAGGTATGGGACCACCTATCGATCGTGTATCTCTAGAGACGAATACACTGGGTTTAACAAGAACGTCTTGCAACCCGTCCCACACATGACCGACCACTCATTTCTCTTGAGTGTATCGAATGTATATCACTGACGGTTGGGATCAGCAACCGCCTCCCGAAAAGGGACAGCATCGGTATATTTAAGAAGCAAATGGAATTTCTCTAGATAGGTGATTATACACCCTAAAGGGAGCGACCCACATAGCCATGCTGCCTGCATGATTTTTGTCATCTCCCGATTGATGAGGCTTGAGGTCAGAATTCACTTTTTAACATCTAATCATCATTCACTTTGAATACCACATTGCCAGATCCGCCAAATCACTAATTGACATCCACAAAAATATTTTGCAGCTAACAGAAGTATGTTTGTAAAAATCAATGTATGTGATTCTTAGGAAATAC
Source organism: Allium sativum (assembly GCA_030737875.1). Classification (NCBI taxonomy): domain Eukaryota; kingdom Viridiplantae; phylum Streptophyta; class Magnoliopsida; order Asparagales; family Amaryllidaceae; genus Allium; species Allium sativum. Next base: position 804,320,348 of record CM060921.1, on the reverse strand, counting down.
TCTGTCAGACATTCGTCCGTACAAGTAATCCAGGAATAGGATGAACCGAAGGCACCCACCTACTGCATCCTAGGAATCACCCTATAGATCAGTAGCGAGAAGTCCTTGCAATCCGTAGATCCATTTACGACAGAATCGCTGTTGAAATATCTCCTGCTGCTAAACTAGATAAATCAAGTCAATAGTTCTTCCGCTCGTCAAGATCGACGGTCTTCACTTGCTCCATCTTCAACAATCGTCTTTCACGTATTCACTGGTCAGAATGGTTTTCGAATATAAATTCGATCCCGGTCTTTCCGTACCAACGATCATATGAGTCAGGTTTGATAATCGGTTATTTAACTATCAAATAAATAATTGTTTGAATAACATGAGTTTACCAGTTCAGTATCAACACCACATGGCCTCTTTAATTAAAACGATTAACGATGGTTAATCTCTAACCCTTAAACATTTCAAATAAACATTTATTTGACGTAAGGGTCTTATTTCAACCATTTCACTTTCATGTTTAAGAAAATATTCAATAATCATATTCAATTCTTCATTCTACCATCGTTTCAAACCCATTTACTGTTTATTCCACATTAACCATCTTAAGAAAAATGACTCATCTCATTTCAAGTAAAACAACGTTATGAAATCTCCTTTACTTTTCCACTTGAATATAATAACCATTTATCATACCTTTAGTATAAACCATTCGCAAAACTTAACGTTTCAATTTCCTTCTGTAACAACCCGTACATTCGATGATTTTAGATTTAGATATTTTATTTAAATCTATCGTCATATCCGATGTGTCACTCAAAAATTCGTTTTCCACAAACGATAAAATTAGGACTCGAGACCACTTCCATTGAGTCCGGATCGTCGTTTACGACCTTTTTGACTGTAAGCATCGATATGTTCCGAGATTCAGAGATTTGGCACTTTGGTTGGGTCATGAGTTAGCCAACCTAGCCAACTCTTATAACTCACCTAGCTCCCTCCTCCTTCGTTCATTCTTCCTCATGCTTCAAGAAATAGAAAAATGGGGATTGGGAAAGGGAAATAGAAATTCCGAGGCTAGGGTTGTCAATCTAGAGCTCAATTCTTGTGTAAATCCAATTCTATGACATGGGTAAGCTCTCTACTGTCCCTCTCTACCTTTCTCTCCTCTCAATTTCGGATTTTTATGATGTTCTAACATCCATGCCTTTGCATGTGTGTCTATATGGTGATTCGAGAGGAGCAATTGAAGAAAGAAAGCTTCTTTGCTTGAGTTGGAGCTTGTTCTTGTCATTTATGAAACCAAGGTGAGTTCTTTTTGAACTCACATCTATGCCTCAAGCCTTGTTGCTTGTACAAGTGTAATTTAGTGTTCATATGAGTTTGTTTGTGCTTGTGAATTGGTTAGGCTAGTGTAACTTAGTCGATTTCGTTTTTTTATGTTTCAATGGGTTGAAAATTATGATAAGGATTGTTCATACGACCTTATGCATATGTGTTGAGTTGATTTGGTGATGTTGTGAAGCTCCATTGTCCCCCAACAAAGTTCTAAGTCTTCACAAGTCGCTTGAATCGCTTTCGTGTGCTTTGATTTGAAATTTAGTTCACATTTGAATTTATAAGCCGAATCATTGCAAATCTCTTGTATGAATGTTTGTGTATGTGCATTTGAGTGTTATGAGTTGTCTCGGCAAGTCCTTGAAGCCTCATTTCCATGTATATAACACCATTGTGCCATACTTTGAATTGTATTTGATTAGAGAACTTAGTCGTCTTGGAGTTTTATAATCGAAATCATAGCAATCTCTTGCTCGTGTGGTGTGTGCATGTTTGTTGGTGTTATATGATGTTTCGGTAAGCCTTAGATGCTTCATTTTCACTTAGAAATCATCATATACCATCACCCTTTGTCTGGGGCTCGTCCGAGGCCGATTGCACATTCATTAGGAGGGGAAAACTTAATTGCTTCAGCTCAGACATCTGACCCAAATGGGTCAAACGTCTGTCCCGGCTCTCGGGAAAAATAAAAAAACAGTTTCCTACAGTGACAGACGTCTGTCACTACAGGACAGACGTCTGTTTGCCTGAAACTACTGTTGACCGGTGGAGACCACTATCAACAGTTTAGGGTCGTTTGAGCTCGTTCCCGACCAAGTTTCGGCCCATTTCGACGTCGTTTGTGACTTGTCAGTTTCTCTGGTTCGCAGATTTCTGCATCTCGATTCCTCGACTTCAATTCTCATGTGATTCTTCCAATGATTGATCCTTATTGGTCGGTTCACATTTTTTTATGATGTAACTTGAATAAGTGATCATTCTAAAGCCCGTATACTCTTGTTAGGATGACTCACGCCTCTAAAACGTGAATTATCAACTCGATATCCTTCGAGCCTATTCCGATGTAGTTTAAAACCTTCGGGTGCTAGTTTGGGATTTCGATTCGTTCGTTGATCGAAATTACAACCGTTATCCCTTGATTTCATGTATGTTGTTGTGATGTGAGTTTATGATTTATGATTTGAGATCACGTCATTGTGACGTGAACCCCCTTGATCGGTTTGCCTCGGCAACCGTACCATTGTTTATTGCCACTTTGAAATTATATAAAGAGGTTTTATGTTATTTAGTAGATATCAAATTCTTGTGCTAAAATGATTTCAAATCTTACTTCATTATACGAAGCTAATTTACGAAATCATTTTATAAACCTTCCTCAAATCTACTGGTATGTATTTTATAAACCTTTTCCTCATTCGTATGAGAAATCTAATAAAACGTCTTAGTAAATTCAAGGACTATGAACCCTTGCTTTTTCTTCAATGGTTAATTCTTGGACTTATTCGATTGAAAAACCGTGGCAATGCTCATTCTATGATTTTCTCTGCTTTTGAATAGAAACCAATTACGGGTTCGTAAATATTCGAGAATAGCGTGTGGTTATGGGACATGTCGCTGTTTTCTTATATTCACTAGCTCGGAGTAATTTCTATTCACCCGGATCCATGGTATCCGCCTCTATGACTTATGTTTTGTGGTCCTCGATCGCCCGAGTGGGATTTACGATTCTTGGATTTCACCTGGGGGACTTCGGTCCAACTTTCTATGATTTATGATGTTTTCTAGGGATTTCACAATTTATGTGTTTTCTCTCTTCGGGGTCACGACCCGGCTTCGTGGGGAGCTTCGGCTCAAACATGTGGGTTCGCTACCTAGAGATCGTATCTCATCATTGGGAAAGGCCTTTTTATGATGTTTTCTGGATTTCGAGTGATTTTTGGATTCTTGAGTACTTTGATGCGATGTGCGTCAATCTGAGAAATGATTTATGATTCATGATTTACTTTGGTGCGATGGTCATCAATTTGATGTGTATTTGGCATTCCGCTGTCATTCATGTGTTTAATATATTTGGCATTCCGCTGTCATTTCCTGTTGTGTGCTATTATTTGAATGTTGCATTCTTTATTAGCTACGAGATTATTTAGAGATACTTGTGTGCTGACATTCCGTTGTCATTTCCTGATTGTGTCGACATGCCATGTTCATGTCATCATGTGTTATATCTCTTGTTATCTTAGTTTATTTGATAAGTACAGCTAGACTGACTCGTTTATTATTTATTCCTCTAAATAATACTCGGGTCAGGCCGAGTCATTTTAGGTACTCCTTTGGGACTCATCGCAGGATTGATCTTCCGCATTCAGCTTGCTACTCTGTCTCCATAGTTTTATGTACTTTTGTACCTTTGACATTATCTATCGTAGTGTACATATTCTTTTATGTAGATCTTGGTTTATTCATATCTATTCCGCCTTTGTGATATGATTATTCTGTGTCTGGCTTTGAGATATACCATATTTAGATTATTGTTGTTGTCTATTTTATGCTGCTTTCCGGATTGCATATAGCCGTTGTGTAGTTGCCCTATGTGCCGAATGGTCATGTCGAAATTTTAATCGGTATCAGAATTCGATGTGCATTCCTCACATGGAGCAATTATACAATCGGTCGCCCTTCACAAACCTCATTCTCCGTTATGGTCTGCGACATTTCTCTGAAATGAACCGGACGATAGTGGGTATAGAGGCAGGGCGCTACAGTTTGGTATCAGAGCAACTTTCTGGAACAGTGTAAGATAGTATGACGATGGTATTGTCTTAAGCCTCTCTCGGGAATCGTGCTTTAGGGTTTTAGTTGGAGTCTTAAGACCCATCATAGCTTATCTTCCTATACGATTCAATTTTGATCGAATTCGCGTTGTTTGAATTCAACTTTAGACTAACTTTTTCCTCCTTCTTTTTCCTTAAAGAAGCGAAATAGTTGGTCGTAGCCGTGCAAGTGCCGATTCACCTAGTGTACCTACTACGGGAGGGGTGATTATATCTCTAGTCGCCTGTTTTTGGTCACTTAGAATAGTTATCGACTCGTCCTCTTCGGGTTGATTTCTATAGTCCATCTAGGGTCCGTGTGCTCTAGTGGTACTTCTGTTTCATTCTTTGACTCGAGTTGCTAATCGATGTCTTGTTTTGTATGGATTACGTTATTAAAACGTAAGTTTCAAGTTGTCGATCGCTTCGGTTATCGTAATTCGACATTGTCATGACTACTTCAATCGTACGAGAAATTTGATTAAACGCCTTAGTAAACATGAGGACTGTGGACCCTTGTGTTTGCTTTGACGGATAATTACTGAACTTGTGCAATTGAAAACTATCCTATTGTGTATCACACTTATCTTGTTGATCATTTATGATCCTTGTAGTTGATTGATCATTGGATATCTTGTCCGCGCGTCGTTATGCACGTCGTAAACGCCTTTGATCATGATATTTCTTGATTTCTAGTTAAAATTGTTTCGTACGTCATTACGTACCTAGCATGGTCTATTGATCACTTGTCGGTCGGTGTGAGATCACCAAGCCTTCGGGCTAAAACAACTCATTTGTGTTACCTCGTTGTGTTCCAAAATCAAGATCAAGAATGAGGGAAAGCATCCCGCTTCTTGTGATCCCTCTTCTCGAGTCAATGTACGTGCCATTAATTCCTTAATGTCATTTACCTTGTTCAGAGATTATTTTATTTATGTTCTTTTGATATACGTTTACTGTGTTCTTCGTTATCAAAGGATATCGTTTGTGTTTTATTCGTAAGTTGATAAAGGAATTTTATTTCCTTTATGCCATCCCGAATGATTTGCGGAATTTTTATATTTTCGCGAGATTTGTGCGAACGTTAGAAATTATGAGGACTTTCTTGTGTTAACTTGTCCATCGGGTGCGTTATGGATCTCGAACGAGACGTGGGACGCCATGTTGTAGTTCGGAATTCCTAAACACCATTGTGTGACAATCTGACATTCGAAATGATTCCTAAAAATTAAAATTCACTTCTAATAAATTAATCAAAATAATAATATTTTGGGATTTTTGCGATTTTCGTAGTCGTTTGTAATTTTTTCTAGATAATTTATTTCTAGATATGCTTGGAGCAATTCCAAGAATTTGAGTGGTTCAAGATTTTCAATTAGAAATTATCTTGAATCTTTTTCTTTGAGTAAGTAAATAACTCCAGGAACTATTCCTAGCGATTATTTATGTCTCTTGTTTCTGGGTTTCAGATCTTTGATTTTTAAGATTCTCAATCACTAAGAATCTCGCCTAATTCTTAACCCGTGTTTCGATTTGCCAAAGAGAATTTAGTATTGTTGTGATTCCATGGGTCTTCTTATTTTCTCTAGTGAACGATCACTCGAGAGAATGGGAATTCCCGTTGGGGAGGGAAATTTGAGATTTTGCGATCCACTGCAAACTTAATAATTCCTTTCTTCGAATCTATGATCTAGTCGATCATCCAGAAGTGCTATAGTCAATTCACTTATGGACTTAGCCTTGAGTTGTTCTTAGAAATGAATATTGAAAGGATGAGCTCTTTTGATATTCATCCCTTGTTTGTTTGAACATTGGGTCGACAATTGCCTTCGCACGTTTGTTAACCCTTGTGAATCAAATCTTTGGGGATTATGACCTCTTTGGTTTAATCTCATCTTGTTAGAGAAATTTTCTATTGTTTCTTTGATTAATTGTTGATGTTTTTGCGATTTGAGATTTTTGGCGGAAAATTATCTTAAATCATGTTGTTTCGAAGTGGTAAGTTTTGCACTACTTATCCCTCGTCTTCTCGATGTTTTTGATTTTCTAGAACTGATACTCGAGTTTCTGAATATTGGGAATTTCGTATAATTCCTAATTATTCGTCCTTATGGTTACTAAATGAGATTTAGTACCTAGTTAGAAATCGATTTCCCCGAGTAGTTCATTGGTATTCCATTACAAATATTTGTTATCGACTTGTAGTTCATTGGTATTCCGTTACCAATATTTGTTTATCGGTTTCTAGCTTGTTGGTATTCCGTCACCAACCTTGAATCATTGATCTTAAAATTGATTATTCCTTCGAAAATGCTTTCCTTAGCTAAATTCGTTGGAACCTCTATGTTGTGATTTTGATTGGTTTTAGCCACCTTGTCACAAGACTAAAGCGCTTGGTTTCGATGTTCGCTACACCGTCGTGATTGGGTTTGGGAATGGAGTAGTCAACCACCGTAATTTCCTATCCCATATCCTATAGAAATATCTACTATTGATATATCGCGTCTAAGGGCGCAGTCATGTTGCTCCTTGAATTCCAAATTTGATTCACTTGGTTTTTGAGCATTCTATTGATTCTCATTCCTTTGAGAATCATACGAAGAAAGATGAGTCTATTTGAATTCACAGCGCTTATGAATTTTTCTGGAATTATTTTACCCGTTTGGGATGACTACCTTCATGGGTAATGGAATTCGAGATTGAACTCTAGTTTTTATGATCTTGTGACACGAAATTGGGATCTCATCTAGCCGTTGGTGTGATCTTTTCATTTCGTGTCGGTTCTTGTGGTACCACTCCATGGTATTGTTTTTGGTTGTTACTTATTACTTCATTCTTAAGGTATTGCGGGGACGCAATTCTTTTAAGGTGGGAAGTCTGTAACAACCCGCTAATTCGATGATTTTAGATTTAGATATTTTATTTAAATCTATCGTCATATCCGATGTGTCACTCAAAAAGTCGTTTTCCACAAACGATAAAATTAGGACTCGAGACCACTTCCATTGAGTCCGGATCGTCGTTTACGACCTTTTTGACTGTAAGCATCGATATGTTCCGAGATTCAGAGATTTGGCACTTTGGTTGGGTCATGAGTTAGCCAACCTAGCCAACTCTTATAACTCACCTAGCTCCCTCCTCCTTCATTCATTCTTCCTCATGCTTCAAGAAATAGAAAAATGGGGATTGGGAAAGGGAAATAGAAATTCCGAGGCTAGGGTTGTCAATCTAGAGCTGAATTCTTGTGTAAATCCAATTCTATGACATGGGTAAGCTCTCTACTCTCCCTCTCTACCTTTCTCTCCTCTCAATTTCGGATTTTTATGATGTTCTAACATCCATGCCTTTGCATGTGTGTCTATATGGTGATTCGAGAGGAGCAATTGAAGAAAGAAAGCTTCTTTGCTTGAGTTGGAGCTTGTTCTTGTCATTTATGAAACCAAGGTGAGTTCTTTTTGAACTCACATCTATGCCTCAAGCCTTGGTGCTTGTACAAGTGTAATTTAGTGTTCATATGAGTTTGCTTGTGCTTGTGAATTGGTTAGTCTAGTGTAACTTAGCCGATTTCGTGTTTTTATGTTTCATTGGGTTGAAAATTATGATAAGGATTGTTCATACGACCTTATGCATATGTGTTGAGTTGATTTGGTGATGTTGTGAAGCTCCATTGTCCCCCAACAAAGTTCTAAGTCTTCACAAGTCGCTTGAATCGCTTTCGTATGCTTTGATTTGGAATTTAGTTCACATTTGAATTTATAAGCCGAATCATTGCAAATCTCTTGTATGAATGTTTGTGTATGTGCATTTGAGTGTTATGAGTTGTCTCGGCAAGTCCTTGACGCCTCATTTGCATGTATATAACACCATTATGCCATAGTTTGAATTGTATTTGATTAGAGAACTTAGTCGTCTTGGAGTTTTATAATCGAAATCATAGCAATCTCTTGCTCGTGTTGTGTGTGCATGTTTGTTGGTGTTATATGATGTTTCAGTAAGCCTTAGATGCTTCATTTTCATTTAGAAATCATTATATACCATCACCATTGGTCCGGGGCTCGTCCGAGGCCGATTGCATATTCATTAGGGCGGGAAAAACTTAATTGCTTCAGCTCCGACGTCTGACCAAAATGGGTCAGACGTCTGTCCCGGCTCTCGGGAAAAATAAAAAAACAGTTTCCTACAGTGACAGACGTCTGTCACTACAGGACAGACGTCTGTTTGCCTGAAACTACTGTTGACCAGTGGAGACCACGGTCAACAGTTTAGGGTCGTTTGAGCTTGTTCCCGGCCAAGTTTCGTCCCATTTCGACGTTGTTTGTGACTTGTCAGTTTCTCTGGTTCGCAGATTTCTGCATCTCGATTCCTCGACTTCGATTCTCATGTGATTCTTCCAATGATTGATCCTTATTGGCCGGTTCACATTTGTTTATGATGTGACTTGAATAAGCGATCATTCTAAAGCCCGTATACTCTTGTTAAGATGACACACGCCTCTAAAACGTGAATTATCGACTCGATATCCTTTGAGCTTATTCCGATGTAGTTTAAAACCTTTGGGTGCTAGTTTGGGATTTCGATTCGTTCGTTGATCGAAATTACAACCGTTATTCCTTGATTTCATGTATGTTGTTGTGATGTGAGTTTATGATTTATGATTTGAGATCACGTCATTGTGACGTGAACCCCCTTGATCGGTTTGCCTCGGCAACTGTACTATTGTTTATTGCCACTTTGAAATTATATAAAGAGGTTTTATGTTATTTAGTAGATATCAAATTCTTGTGCTAAAATGATTTCCAATCTTACTTCATTATACAAAGCTAATTTACGAAATTGGTTTATAAACCTTCCTCAAATCTACTAGTATCTATTTTATAAACCTTTTCCTCATTCGTATGAGAAATCTAATTAAACGTCTTAGTAAAATCAAGGACTATGAACCCTTGCTTTTGCTTCGATGGTTAATTCTTGGACTCGTCCGATTGAAAAACCATGGCAATGCTCATTCTATGATTTTCTCTGCTTTTGAATAGAAACCAATTACGGGTTCGTAAATATTCGAGAATAGCGTGTGGTTATGGGACATGTCACTGTTTTCTTATATTCACTAGCTCGGAGTAATTTCTATTCACCCGTATCCATGGTATCCGCCTCTATGACTTATGTTTTGTGGTCCTCGATCGCCCGAGTGGGATTTACGATTCTTGGATTTCACCTGGGGGACTTCGGTCCAACTTTCTATGATTTATGATGTTTTCTAGGGACTTCACAATTTATGTGTTTTCTCTCTTCGGAGGTCACGACCCCGCTTCGTGGGGAGCTTCGGCTCAAACATATGGGATCCCTACCTAGAGATCGTATCTCATTATTGGGAAAGGCCTTTTTATGATGTTTTCTGGATTTCGAGTGATTTCTGGATTCTTGAGTACTTTGACGCGATGTGCGTCAATCTGAGAAATGATTTATGATTCATGATTTACTTTGATGCGATGGTCATCAATTTGATGTGTATTTGGCATTCCGCTGTCATTCATGTGTTTAGTATATTTGGCATTCCGCTGTCATTTCCTGTTGTGTGCTATTATTTTAATGTTGCTTTCTTTATTAGCTACGTGATTATTTAGAGATACTTGTGTGCTGACATTCCATTGTCATTTCCTGATTGTGTCGACATGCCATGTTCATGTCATCCTGTGTTATATCTCTTGTTATCTCAGTTTATTTGATAAGTACAGCTAGACTGACTCGTTTATTATTTATTCCTCTAAATAATACTCGGGTCAGGCCGAGTCATTTTAGGTACTCCTTTGGGACTCATCATAGGATTGATCTTCCGCATTCAGCTTGCTACTCTGTCTCCATAGTTTTATGTACTTTTGTACCTATGACATTATCTATCGTAGTGTACATATTCTTTTATGTAGATCTTGGTTTATTCATATCTATTCCGCCTTTGTGATATGATTATTCTGTGTCTGGCTTTGAGATATACCATATTTAGATATTGTTGTTGTCTATTTTATACTGCTTTCCGGATTGCATATAGCCGTTGTGTAGTTTCCCTATGTGCCGAATGGTCATGTCGAAATTTTAATCGGTATCATAATTCGATGTGCATTCCTCACATGGTGCAATTATACAATCGGTCGCCCTTCACAAACCTCATTCTCCGTTATGGTCTGCGACATTTCTCGGAAATGAACCGGACGATAGTGGGTATAGAGGCGGGGCGCTACACCTTTTATCTCGAAAACACCATTTATCTTCCCACCATTTCCTTTTCATTTATTTCACTTTGGACATTTATATATATATAAATGCCAAATCCTTTCCACTTCCGTTACTTGGGAAAAATCTCATTTATATATTCTCGACCCTTTCATTTATATCCCGTTATTATTCCCCATATGGAAAAATAAATTATTCCTCTCCTTTCACATTACAAACTAATACCATCCTTAGATAATCCCGAGGTCGTTCAAGTTGGGGTATTTCTTTACCTCTTAGACCTTGATCAACCACGTTCTTATCTTCAGATGGACACCAGTTGTAATTTAAAAGCCGATCTTTATATTAACACCAAACACAGCTCATCTAACTGTTTTATAAAACTTCTTACTTTGAAATTCTCTTTCTCGAGTATAACTATCGTTTCTTAATTCATGGATTAAGGAATCATTTACAAGATATCACCTTTTCTTTACTTCTTTAATCGGTACATTCCATTGCTAGGATTTTCTTTTTTTTTTGTCAATCCAAGACATGACTACCTCATTAACCAATTTCAAATAATTCTTTATTTAAATTAATTAAGAATGTAATTAACTTAAATACCCCTTCTAATTATCTCTCAAAACGATTATACAAATTTATATCATTAAGTTGGCTCGCGTATAAATCTGATAAATATCAGCAATTTCCTTTATAAAACCAATTTATAAGCTCGATTAATAAATAATAAATATTTTTCCTTTTGACAAACTTTAATTCAAAATAATAGATTTAAAAATCTATTTTCAGTTATAAAATAAATTTTATAACTTTGTCTCGTCGATTTATCTAACGGTAGATCGATATGGTTAATTTATAGGCCATGTATTGCCAATCACTCAACCAATAGTACCCATTGGTTTAAATTAAACAAAATGCTGAATTTCAGGTCAATATTCAACAATCAAATCAAAACAATTCAATAATGGTACCATAACAGTTTATAATGACAATTCAATATCAACCACAACCATCACTCAAAACAATTCATTTATTAAAAAACGTTTATTTTATAAAGGTGACCAATAAGGTAAGTTACTTAATTGGGACCAATCGTTAAAAATAACGATTTGGGTTTCACTGAAATTAAACGACGTTTAATTTCATCAGTTCAAACGATATGTGGATACATCATCAATCAGTCAATCATTAGCAATCATAACACACAAAAATAAAAACCCAACTTATAAAATATAAGCGGGAATACCTGAGTGAGTTTATGTAATGACCCGCACTGGCAGAGGAATTATAATTAATTAATTTAATTATATATATCGTGAGGTGGGGAATTAAATCATCGTTAATTAAATTATAGTGAATATTTAATTAAATTAAATAATTAAATAATATATTTAATTCAGAAATAATCAAAAATACTGGAAATCACAATATAATGTGAACGGGGACGTCCCTTAGATTTAATTCAGCTTAGAGTTGAATTATATTGACGAATATATTCAATCGACGGCAGTTTGAACGTATAATTATATTATAATTAAAATCGAGCTTGAAATGGCGCTGCAGTTCGCGATTTGGCGATTCGAACTTCAACTGAATGTACTGGATTCGTTTTAAGCCGGATTTCTGTGAAACAAGAAACGTGTGGAGCTGGTGGAGTATATCTTTCTAGTGGAAGAGAAAAATCGGGATTTCAACGTGTAGATTTTGAGTTATGTCCAAATCAAATTTCAGAAAAGTCGCTGTGGAATTCCTTTATAATTTGCTACGCTTTATATACGTTATAAATCAATTTTTCAATACGAACTGAATATCGGGAAAATCTGGAGTCTGGAAATCAAGTCATAAAATCTGAGGTGATATTCTGGAGCCGGACGACGTCGTATATGGATATATACAATAATATTAATTTATTAATATTTAATTTAATAATATTTAAATATATTTATATATTTAAATGGGTCATCCAGAGCTTTAAAAATAGTCGGTTTTGCAAACGAAGTCGGAATTCAACGAAACCAGTTTTGTTAGATCCGCAATATCAAATAGTTGTTAGATTTCCTGTTTCGTGATTTTTAGAGTCACTGTGTGGCCATACGGATTTTTAGAGTGAGAAACAATCAGTATTTTGACAGTTAAAAATACGCTGTGTGAGCATACGAAGTCGGAATTCGACGAAACCAGTTTCGTTGGGATCGTAATGACGAACTCTAGCTACATGTCAAATTTCATGATTTTTAGGCGTATGATGGATTCGCAGTGATTTTTAGAAGATTAGAACGAATATTAAAATAAAAATAAATGGAAAATATCTTACATGAATATCTTGCTAAAATATCTAAAGGGATTTTGCCTATAAATATACCTCCTCTAACATCCTTACGACCTAAATCCCATTCCAGAAAACCAGCCGCCACATTTATACATTTTCTGTAAACCAAATCATGGCTTTGAAAATCAAAAGAAAATCTAACATAAATCTATAAAATCCAAGACATGTATACTTGGATTTGTCTTGCTTTTCTCTTCACGCTGACATGCTTTAGCATGAGTTCGATTCAGTTTTGGTCCACTGCGTTTTGTACAGCGTGGGTTCAACAGTTCTAGGGTTTTCTATTTTGGGAATTTGAGGGCTCGGATCTGATTTTGAGTATAGTATTTGGGTTCAACGTGATTAATAGCACTAGCGTGTAATTTGGTGGGGAACTCGGTGTTCATACTGATGTTGCGGGCTTGGGACAGTGATCGACCGGTTTGGGAAGGAAGCATCGATTTGTACACTGGTAGGTGGAGGAGAGAGAGAGTGTGTTGAAGAGTTGAACGAAATTGTTGGTTTAGGATTTCATTTGGGAAATGGCGATGGAAGGTATTCGAGAATGGTGGTGGAAGTAACTGGGAGTTACGGTTTTATCAGAAGAGGAAGAAGGAGTACTAGCGGGTTCACATTTGGGTTGGGCTGATAAAATAGTAAGGCCCAATTAATTAATTTCTATAAGTTTAGTTTTAAATTAATTTCGTATAACTTGTAAAACCAATATCTTTCTCGTACGTGATCAGAATCTGACGAAACAAGTTGCGCTGGGATCGTATGGACGGGAGCAACACAGTGGGACTGACCGCGAGTCAATCCGAGCTCGTTACAATTTATGGCGAAATAAATTGTTCGACTGAATCAACGAACGCAAACCGATATTTACCGGTTAACGCGCAAATGTGAGTAAAACTCACCAACTCTGAACAGTTTACAATTTCATGTTGTATTTTTGGAACTGTTAGAAATTGTCTGTTTGATTGTGTGTTGACTGTTGATTGAACTGCTAGTCAGTTAATGAAATATTTTTTATATATATATATAAAATATATAAACAGTTAGATAGTTATATATATATTGATTTTGTTTATCAGAATAATTCATATTGAACTGAAAGTGATGACAATCATGTTGTGTAACATCTGTGGATGTAGGGAAACAGGTTGGAGGAATCCGACTGGATTCCTCAACAGTTATTTTATTGTTTTTCATATATTTTGATATATGATGTGAATTATAACCTGTGGTTGATTGTGTGTGTATGGACGATATTGAACATCGTGATTTGATATGATTGAGTACCATAACATACGAGATGTTGATAAGTGAATTTTCAAAGTGATAGTGAAAATAAAATATTTATAAATGGGATATTTATAAATAAAAGATATTTATAAATTTGAATATTTATAAATAAGGAATATTTATAAATAGGAGATATTTTGAAAAGGAAATAAATTCAAAATATTTTCTTTTTGAATAGAAAGGCCTGTGTGGCGGGTTTGGGGATTTTCCCGATGCTCCCGGTACAAAGGAGGTTATGGCAAATTTTCCCGGGAATATAAGGAGTTAGAATATTTTTTCAGAAATCAAATTAAAATAGAAATGTTTGTAAAACCTTTACAAATGAAATTGAAAAGGGATATATTTGAAATCAAATACAGAAGGAATTTATTTGTTAATGAAATATAAAGGAGTTATATTCGAAATGAAATATAAAAGAGTTATATTCGAAATGAAATATAAAAGAGTTATATTTGAAATGAATTATAAAGGAGTTATATTTGAAAGCAAATATAAAAAGGAAATTATTTATTTAGGGAATAAATAAAGAGTTAAAAAGGAATTATTTATTTAGGGAATAAATAAAGAGTTAAAGGGGTTTATTTATTTAGGAAATAAATAAAGTATAAAGGAGATATTTATTTGTTAAATAACTAGAAAAGATAAAAGAGATATTTATTTGAGAATAAATAAATAAATAGAATTAGAAGTAAAACATTTTATTTGATTAAATAAATGGAGTTATGAAGGGATATTTATTTGGAAAATAAATATCAATTGGAAATCTGTTTTAACAGATAAGTTAAGAAGATTAATTTATAAATGATATTTTATAAATTAAAGTAAATTATTTATCAATCGATAAATGGAAATATAAGTCTGAACTTATATAGAGAATATAAATTAGTTTTAACACCAATGGTTTTAGAATGTGAACTCAACACTTCTAAATTGAATAAACGTTATAAAAAGGAACCTTTATAAAGTGTAGAACTGTTACTAAAAGTAAATCTTTATAAATGAATAAACGTTATCCAATAGAGTTAATCGAA
Organism: Allium sativum; assembly: GCA_030737875.1. Lineage (NCBI taxonomy): Eukaryota > Viridiplantae > Streptophyta > Magnoliopsida > Asparagales > Amaryllidaceae > Allium > Allium sativum. Next base: position 804,305,334 of record CM060921.1, on the reverse strand, counting down.
TTAGAATAAATCGATTAGAGTTAATTAAAAGGAGTTATCGAATATTAGTTATTCAAATCGAGTTAAAAGGAGTTATCGAATATTAGTTATTTGAATCGAGTTAAAAGGAGTAATCAAATCGAGTTAATCGATAGGAGTTAAGTAATCGAGTTAATCGATAGGAGTTAAGTAATCGAGTTAATCGATAGGAGTTAAGTAATCGAGTTAATCGATAGGAGTTAAGTAATCGAGTTAATCGATAGGAGTTAAGTAATCGAGTTAATCGATAGGAGTTAAGTAATCGAGTTAATCGATAGGAGTTAAGTAATCGAGTTGAGTTAATTGAGTATGGTTAGTCAAACCAAGTGAGTTAATCGGGTGGGTCGACCAAGTTAGTCGAGCCTAGTTAATCGAATCGAATCAAGTCGAGTTAGTCGAGTCGAATTAATCAAATCGAGTTAAATTAACCAAGTTAAGTTCGTCGAGTTAAATAAGTCGATGTTAGTTCATCGAAAGGAGTTATCGATGCTAGTTCATCGAAATGAGTTATCGATTTTAGTTAATCGAAGTGAGATAAATCGAATAAGAGTTATTCGAAAGAGATTATCGAATATTGCTTATTCAAAAGTGAGATTTTCAAATATGAGATATTTGAAAAGAAGGAGTTAATCGAATTTAGTTATTCGAAGGTGAGATTGTCGAATATTAGTTATTCGAAGAGAGATTATCGAATATCGTCTATTCGAAAGGGAGTAATCGGATATAGTGTATTCGAAAAGAAAGAGTTAATCAAATAGAGATTACTCGAATAGAGTTAATCGGCGAATTCGATTATATCGAATTCGGGAAAGTATATTTACTTTCCAGTTTTTAAATCATGATTTATTTAATTATAAATAAATTAGAGTAGGTTATTTATTCAGTATAAGTAATAAGAGTTAGATTGTTAAGCTAGATAATTCGAAAGTAGGGATTATAACACTACAGTTATAATCAAATGTTTCAATTAAGAAGTGGATTCGTAAATAGAATCCGAGAAAGACGTAAAGAGGTTGTTAAAGATTTAAAAGATAAACTTGACCATTTCGAAGTTATAACGTTGTTCAGTTAAGGTCTGAGAGGTAATTATACCCCAACTTGATTGACTTCCTTCTTAACTAAGTAATGGTAAGGTTTGATCGTAAAGGAGTTTTGGAAATGTTTTCCAAGTGAGAACCAGAAATGTTTTCTGATAACGTAAAATAAGAATTTAGAATATATATAAACAGGAGATTAGTAAATCAATGAACTAAAGAGATAAAGGTTAAATGATGGGTGTTCGATATAATTTCCACTTGGAAATAATATCGTTGTTTGCACACTTGTTTTTCTTTGGTAGGTAAATCACGGACTATCAAATGTTTTGACCATTTAACGTTGTCAATATGGAGAGACCGGTTGGATTATTATCCAAAGACCACTCTGTATTGGCATAAGCGTGTATGCCAAAGATAATTGAAGACGGAGTAAAATACAAGGGCTGTTGTATAAGTCTTAGATAACAGTGACTAAGATGGATATACTGAATAGTGCCTTCGGTTTGTCCAGTCCCAGGACAACTTGTATGGACGAAGGTCTGACAGAGTATATCCAATGGATCGCGTAAGTTGATCTTTTCAAACGTATTCACGTTTCGTGGTGGAGGAATTCGTTTCTCTAAGCTGTATACCCGTGTTATTTTTGGGTAAATCAATTTGTGATTTGGCGGGTATGACGATGTGACATTCTAAGTGAATGGGGATGACTTGTGTTGATGAATGTCTGACAGAGTATTTCCAGAGAGGTCACATACATTGATTTCTTCAACCGTACCAAGAGTGGAAGCGGAGAAGGAAACTTCTTTTAGCTGACATGTAATGTAGGGTTGTAGACGTCAATTAGTGATTTTCGATGGACCTGACAATGTGGCATTCGAAGTGAATCTGGTATGATGGTAAAGCGTAGCTTCTAGCCTCATCAACCGGTAAATGACAGAAATCGGGCAGGCAGCATGGCTAAGTCGGTCGCACCGAAGTAGGGTGTATAATCACCTATCTAGAGAATATTCATTTGTTTCTTAAATCTATCAATGCTGTCCCATATATATACGGGAACGGTTGCTGATCCCAACCGTTGGTGATATACATTCGATACACTCAAGCAAAATGAGTGGTCGGTCATGTGTGGCTGAGTTACAAGATGTTCTTGTTGAACTCCAGTATATCGTTCCTAGAGTACACCGATCGGAAGGTGGTTCCATACCTTATCATAGTTGGAAATCCATTACCCAATACGTGCTTGCAGTTTTGATTTTATACCATATATGTAGAACGTGAGATGAAAGCGTTTCTGCTAGTTGATATCTATTTGTACATAGACCTTATTATAATATCAAAAGGTTTTTGATAAAGATAATTTGGATTCTCATAAGGGAAAAACCCGTTCCGTTCTGCGGCGTGGTCTTATGAGATATCGTTTACTTGTTCATATACCTGTTAAACTGTTTTACTCATACCAGTCCCATGACTGACCCGGAGTTTACTTTGTTGTTTTCCCTAAATTCTTGGGTGCCTAATTTTTTACGGGCAGTCAAGTAGTCAGGAATTTGCAGATATACTTGGAGAGCTTGGAGCAGGAGGCTTCAAGATCATATAGCTATAGTTATTTTCGCTGTGTTGTAAGTGCGGTACTCTGATAAGTGCTATTGTATACATAACTGTTATATTTCAAAGTTATGTTTTCTATTATATGTTATTCGTTCCGCTGTGAGGTTCGTGTTACTCTGATGTTGTGTTCTTCTTCTTCTTCTATTCTAAGTTTCTATCTTATCTATTCTCACCCTCTAATTTCTTTCATTAATTACCGGGATTTTTCGATGTTTTGGTTATCGACATCGTGCTTATGTCGATAACCAAAGTCGCCAAAAATCCGGGTCGTTACAGTTGGTATCAGAGCTTAAGTTAAGAATTACTTGGCTCTGTGGCGTGACTCGGTAGAGATAGGGTTAGTAACGCCCTAGATTGAGTTTGAGTGTATATATACCAGTGCGTATTTGTACTTGATATAAAATTTTGTTTTATATTGTGGAGATTCATTGGCTGAGTTGTTTATGAGTTCTGGTCGATCAGTTTGATCCACTGTATCGGTAGGAGTAAATAAACACTTGAATACGATGGACCGACACAGTATGGATATGTGATATATTATCATATATAGGTTGCGTTTATAATCGAGTAAGATTATAACATGTGAAATGGTTATACATAACCAATCAGAATTCATGTAAGTAAGGTATATGAAATAAGATGAATTAATTTGAATTTAAATCAGATTTGGAATTAAAATAAGGAAATTTTAAGTTCCTGGGAGATTTTGAAATGTTTTCAAAATGGAAGTATTTAGTAATGGTTTTGAAAATAATATAGTATTAAAATCACTTGGGTCGCTGGAAAATAATTCCGATGATGACTGCGCAGTATCATCGGTGTGATTTTCGAGTTCAAAGTGGTGGATTACCACCAAAGATTTTAATTTGAATTGTTTTGAGGAAACAAGTTGTTTAGAAAATTCAAAGGTTTTGAATTGGCAGTATGATTTCAAATTGATTTGAAATTTACCCAGGAATTGAAGTTCTAGGAAATAAAATTTAACTTGTGAAGTTAATTCGAATGGGATGGTAAAAGTAAATAATAAACCAGTATTTAACTTGAGATGATAGGTCAAGAAAAACTGGAAGTGATTAGAGAATAATCTGGTTTTGGATTTGAAATGATAAGTTGAGAGTTTGGAATTTGAAACTCGAATTTGAAATTGAATTCGGCTTGAATAAGCGAATGGTTGTGTTAAGAATAACTTGGTTGGAGTTGATTGGGATGGCATTTGTATAGGCCGAGTTGATAATAGATGGTAGGGATAAAATGATATGCCCAACAAAAAGGTACAAGTTTATATTTTATATGAGTTTGGAATTTATGAGCCGAATTGGCAAGCCGTTTGGCTGTTTGATTTTCTTTTGGGTTAGAGATGGCCTAGAGAGGCGAGTTGTGATTTTACCGATAGGGCTGTACAAAGGAAGTTATGGCGAAATTTTCCGAAAATTTAAAGTGTTAGAAAATTTTCAGAATTTTTGAAAATTTTAGTTAGTCGGAAGAATTAATATTTTAGTCGATATTAATTGGTTCTATTGAAATCAGAAATAAGGGGTAAACAAATCTTAGGAGTTCCAATATATAGGGTCGTCCTCTAACTTAGCAATTTCGAGGACGAAATTATTTTAAGTGGGGAAGAAAGTAATGACCCGCACTGGAAGAGGTATTATAATTTATTTATTTAATTATATATATCGTGAGGTGGGGAATTAAATCATTGTTAATTAAATTATAGTGAATATTTAATTAAATTAAATAATTAAATAATATATTTAATTCAGAAATAATCAAAAATACTGGAAATCACAATATAATGTGAACGGGGTCGTCCCTTAGATTTAATTCAGCTTAGAGTTGAATTATATTGACGAATATATTCAATCGACGGCAGTTTGAACGTATAATTATATTATAATTAAAATCGAGCTTGAAATGGCGCTGCAGTTCGCGATTTGGCGATTCGAACTTCAACTGAATGTACTGGATTCGTTTTAAGCCGGATTTCTGTGAAACAAGAAACGTGTGGAGCTGGTGGAGTATATCTTTCTAGTGGAAGAGAAAAATCGGGATTTCATCGTGTAGATTTTGAGTTATGTCCAAATCAAATTTCAGAAAAGTCGTTGTGGAATTCCTTTATAATTTGCGACGCTTTATATACGTTATAAATCGATTTTTCGATACGAACTGAATATCGGGACAATCTGGAGTCTGGAAATCAAGTCATAAAATCTGAGGTGATATTCTGGAGCCGGACGACATCGTATATGGAAATATACAATAATATTAATTTATTAATATTTAATTTAATAATATTTAAATATATTTATATATTTAAACGGGTCATCCAGAGCTTTAAAAATAGCCGGTTTTGCAAACGAAGTCGGAATTCGACGAAACCAGTTTTGTTGGATCCGCAATATCAAATAGTTGTTAGATTTCCAGTTTCGTGATTTTTAGAGTCACTGTGTGGCCGTACGGATTTTTAGAGTGAGAAACAGTCAGTATTTTGACAGTTAAAAATACGCTGTGTGAGCATACGAAGTCGGAATTCGACGAAACCAGTTTCGTTGGGACCGTAATGACGAACTCTAGCTACGTGTCAAATTTCATGATTTTTAGGCGTCGTATGGATTCGCAGTGATTTTTAGAAGATTAGAACGAATATTAAAATAAAAGTAAATGGAAAATATCTTACATAAATATCTTGCTAAAATATCTAAAGGGATTTTGCCTATAAATATCCCTGCTCTAACATCCTTACGACCTAAATCCCATTCCAGAAAACCAGCCGCCACATTTATACATATTCTGTAAACCAAATCATGGCTTTGAAAATCAAAAGAAAATCTAATATAAATCTATAAAATCCAAGACATGTATACTTGGATTTGTCTTGCTTTTCTCTTCACGCTGACATGCTTTAGCATGAGTTCGATTCAGTTTTGGTCCACTGCGTTTTGTACAGCGTGGGTTCAACAGTTTTAGGGTTTTCTATTTTGGGAATTTGAGGGCTCGGATCTGATTTTGAGTATAGTATTTGGGTTCAACGTGATTAATAGAACTTGCATGCAATTTGGTGGGGAACTCGGTGTTCATACTGATGCTGCGGGCTTGGGACAGTGATCGACTGGTTTGGGAAGGAAGCATCAAGTTGTACACTGGTAGGTGGAGGAGAGAGAGAGTGTGTTGAAGAGTTGAACGAAATTGTTGGTTTAGGATTTCATTTGGGAAATGGCGATGGATGCTATTCGAGAATGGTGGAGGAAGTAACTGGGAGTTACGGTTTTATTAGAAGAGGAAGAAGGAGTAGTAGCGGGTTCACATTTGGGTTGGGCTGATAAAATAGTGAGGCCCAATTAATTAATTTCTATAAGTTTAGTTTTAAATTAATTTCGTATAACTTGTAAAACCAATATCTTTCTCGTACGTGATCAGAATCTGACAAAACAAGTTGCGCTGGGATCGTATGGACGGGAGCAACACAGTGGGACTGACCGCGAGTCAATCCGAGCTCGTTACAATTTATGGCGAAATAAATTGTTCGACTGAATCAATGAACGCAAACTGATATTTATCGGTTAACGCGCAAATGTGAGTAAAACTCACCAACTCTGAACAGTTTATAATTTCATGTTGTATTTTTAGAACTGTTAGAAATTGTCTGTTTGATTGTGTGTTGACTGTTGATTGAACTGCTAGTTAGTTAATGAAATATTATATATATATATATATATAAAATATATAAACAGCTAGATAGTTATATATATTGATTCTGTTTATCAGAATAATTCATATTGAACTGAAAGTGATGACAATCATGTTGTGTAACATCTGTGGATGCAGGGAAACAGGTTGGAGGACTCCGACTGGATTCCTCAACAGTTATTTTATTGTTTTTCATATATTTTGATGTATGATGTGAATTATAACCTGTGGTTGATTGTGTGTGTGTATGGACGATATTGAAATTCGTGATTTGATATGATTGAGTACCATAACATACGAGATGTTGATAAGTGAATTTTCAAAGTGATAGTGAAAATAAAATATTTATAAATGGGATATTTATAAATAAGTGATATTTATAAATTTGAATATTTATAAATATGGAATATTTATAAATAAGAGATATTTTGAAAAGGAAATAAATTCAAAATATTTTCTTTTTGAATAGAAAGGCCTGTGTGGCGGGTTTGGGGATTTTCCCGATGCTCCCGGTACAAAGGAGGTTATGGAAAATTTTCCCGAGAATATAAGGAGTTAGAATATTTTTTTCAGAAATCAAATTGAAATAGAAATGTTTGTAAAACCTTTAAAAATGAAATTGAAAAGGGATATATTTGAAATCAAATACAGAAGGAATTTATTTGTTAATGAAATATAAAGGAGTTATATTCGAAATGAAATAAAAAGGAGTTATATTCGAAATGAAATATAAAAGAGTTATATTCGAAATGAAATATAAAGGAGTTATATTTGAAAGCAAATATAAAAAGGAAATTATTTATTTAGGGAATAAATAAAGAGTTAAAAAGGAATTATTTATTTAGGGAATAAATAAAGAGTTAAAAGGGTTTATTTATTTAGGAAATAAATAAAGTATAAAGGAGATATTTATTTGTTAAATAAATAGAAAAGATAAAAGAGATATTTATTTGAGAATAAATAAATAAATAGAATTAGAAGTAAAACATTTTATTAGATTAAATAAATGGATTTATCAAGGGATATTTATTTGGAAAATAAATATCAATTGGAAATCTGTTTTAACAGATAAGTTAAGAAGATTAATTTATAAATGATATTTTATAAATTAAAGTAAATTATTTATCAATCGATAAATGGAAATATAAGTCTGAACTTATATAGAGAATATAAATTAGTTTTAACACCAATGGTTTTAGAATGTGAACTCAACACTTCTAAATTGAATAAACGTTATAAAAAGGAACCTTCATAAAGTGTAGAACTGTTACTAAAAGTAAATCTTTATAAATGAATAAACGTTATCCAATAGAGTTAATCGAATTAGAATAAATCGATTAGATTTAATTAAAAGGAGTTATCGAATATTAGTTATTCGAATCGAGTTAAAAGGAGTTATCGAATATTAGTTATTCGAATCGAGTTAAATGGAGTAATCAAATCGAGTTAATCGATAGGAGTTAAGTAATCGAGTTAATCGATAGGAGTTAAGTAATCGAGTTAATCGATAGGAGTTAAGTAATCGAGTTAATCGATAGGAGTTAAGTAATCGAGTTAATCGATAGGAGTTAAGTAATCGAGTTAATCGATAGGAGTTAAGTAATCGAGTTGAGTTAATTGAGTATGGTTCGTCAAACCAAGTGAGTTAATCGGGTGGGTCGACCAAGTTAGTCGAGCCTAGTTAATCGAATCGAATCTAGTCGAGTTAGTCGAGTCGAATTAATCAAATCGAGTTAAGTTAATCAAGTTAAGTTCGTCGAGTTAAATAAGTCGATGTTAGTTCATCGAAAGGAGTTATCGATGCTAGTTCATCGAAATGAGTTATCGATTTTAGTTAATCGAACTGAGATAAATCGAATAAGAGTTATTCGAAAGAGATTATCGAATATAGCTTATTCAAAAGTGAGATTTTCAAATATGAGATATTTGAAAAGAAGGAGTTAATCGAATTGAGTTATTCGAAGGTCAGATTGTCGAATATTAGTTATTCGAAGAGAGATTATCGAATATCGTCTATTCGAAAGGGAGTAATCGGATATAGTGTATTCGAAAAGAAAGAGTTAATCAAATAGAGTTAATCGGCGAATTCGATTATATCGAATTCGGGAAAGTATATTTACTTTCCAGTTTTTAAATCATGATTTATTTAATTATAAATAAATTAGGGTAGGTTATTTATTCAGTATAAGTAATAAGAGTTAGATTGTTAAGCTAGATAATTCGAAAGTAGGGATTATAACACTACAGTTATAATCAAATGTTTCAATTAAGAAGTGGATTCGTAAATAGAATCCGAGAAAGACGTAAAGAGGTTGTTAAAGATTTAAAAGATAAACTTGACCATTTCGAAGTTATAACGTTGTTCAGTTAAGGTCTGAGAGGTAATTATACCCCAACTTGATTGACTTCCTTCTTAACTAAGTAATGGAAAGGTTTGATCGTAAAGGAGTTTTGGAAATGTTTTCCAAGTGAGAATCAGAAATGTTTTCTGATAACGTAAAATAAGAATTTAGAATATATATAAACAGGAGATTAGTAAATCAATGAACTAAAGAGATAAAGGTTAAATGATGGGTGTTCGATATAATTTCCACTTGGAAATAATATCGTTGTTTGCACACTTGTTTTTCTTTGGTAGTTAAATCACGGACTATCAAATGTTTTGACCATTTAACGTTGTTAATATGGAGAGACCGGTTGGATTATTATCCAAAGAACCACTCTGTATTGGCATAAGCGTGTATGCTATAGATAATTGAAGATGGAGTAAAATGCAAGGGCTGTTGTATAAGTCTTAGATAACAGTGACTAAGATGGATATATTGAATAGTGCCTTCGTTTTGTCCAGTCCCAGGACAACTTGTATGGACGAAGGTCTGACAGAGTATATCCAATGGATCGCGTAAGTTGATCTGTTCAAACGTATTCACGTTTGGTGGCGGAGGAATTCGTTTCTCTAAGCTGTATACCCGTGTTATTTTTGGGTAAATCAATTTGTGATTTGGCGGGTATGACGATGTGACATTCTAAGTGAATGGGGATGACTTGTGTTGATGAATGTTTGACAGAGTATTTCCAGAAAGGTCACATACATTGATTTCTTCAACCGTACCAAGAGTGGAAGCGGAGAAGGAAATTTCTTTTAGCTGACACGTAATGTAGGTTTGTAGACGTCAATTAGTGATTTTCGATGGATCTGACAATGTGGCATTCGAAGTGAATCTGGTATGATGGTAAAGCATAGCTTCTAGCCTCATCAACCGGTAAATGACAGAAATCGGGCAGGCAGCATGGCTAAGTCGGTCGCACCGAAGTAGGGTGTATAATCACCTATCTAGAGAATATTCATTTGTTTCTTAAATCTATCAATGCTGTCCCATATATATACGGGAACGGTTGCTGATCCCAACCGTTGGTGATATACATTCGATACACTCAAGCAAAATGAGTGGTCGGTCATGTGTGGCTGAGTTACAAGATGTTCTTGTTGAACTCCAGTGTATCGTTCCTAGAGTACACTGATCGGAAGGTGGTTCCATACCTTGTCATAGTTGGAAATCCATTACCCAATACGTGCTTGCGGTTTTGATTTTATACCATATATGTAGAACGTGAGATGAAAGCGTTTCTGCTAGTTGATATCTATTTGTACATAGACCTTATTATAATATCAAAAGGTTTTTGATAAAGATAATTTGGATTCTCATAAGGGAAAAACCCGTTCCGTTCTGCGGCGTGGTCTTATGAGATATCGTTTACTTGTTCATATAACTGTTAAACTGTTTTACTCATACCAGTCCCATGACTGACCCGGAGTTTACTTTGTTGTTTTCCCTAAACTCTTGGGTGCCTAATTTTGTACGGGCAGTCAAGTAGTCAGGAATTTGTAGATATACTTGGAGAACTTGGAGCAGGAGGCTTCAAGATCATATAGCTATAGTTATTTCCGCTGTGTTGTAAGTGCTGTACTCTGATAAGTGCTATTGTATACATAACTGTTATATTTCAAAATTATGTTTTCTATTATATGTTATTCGTTCCGCTATGAGGTTCGTGTTACTCTGATGTTGTGTTCTTCTTCTTCTTCTATTCTAAGTTTCTATCTTATCTATTCTCACCCTCTAATTTCTTTCATTAATTACCGGGATTTTTCGATGTTTTGATTATCGACATCATGCTTATGTCGATAACCAAAGTCACCAAAAATCCGGGTCGTTACAGTTTAACTCACCTTGATTCGTCCGTCGCTGAAACAGTTTGTTTCTAATTAAATTAAGCGGTGTTTAATTTAATTTGAAACCCAGATAGCTGCCTACTTCGGCCAAACCAGTTTTATGCTCGGTGATACGGTCTCGACCTCTTTTGATCATCCCATTCCGTTGTTGTATCACACAATTATAAATTTAACACGCTATTTACTATTTAAAATTATAAATACCTTAATAAAATTGTCCTATTAAAACATTTAAAATAATTATTTACTAAATTCTTAATTACGTTGCGTCTAATGCTCGCTCGAATATATATATGGACACGTTATTTATACCAACGTTGATCACTACACAGAAATCTATATCTAGTTTTACAAGGGAGTGAGGATGGATTTATTTCATTTCTGCGCATCTCCATAGTTGTAACTGGTAAAGTTCATACCATTTGATAACATTATTATTGGGCATAAGAGGAACTTCGATTGGGCCTTTACAAAACTCTAGTCATGTTAAGTTTCGATGGGTCCTCCCAATACATATGCTTTCCGTCATTGGTATAGATTATATATATATTATATTAACTTGATCATTACTTAATTTAGATAGACTATAATTAGAGCCAAAAATAAAAGGATCTGGACACCCTAAACAAATGATTGGGCTTTTTAATAACGTTCTTAAGCATATTTGATCATCAGGAGGCCACGTGTATTACTTGTTTAGGCAGAGATGAGGCGTATTATTACTTATAGTTTACTCTCTTCTTCTTCAATACGATCGAAGCCCCCCTATTCTCCAGTCACGCTCCACTTCCCATGCACCGACTTCTTTACTCAACACCACTTCCGTCCATACGCCCCTGCTACCAAAGGCTGCAAGTCCTTCATCTTCCAATCCGCCACAACACATCGCGCCCTGGTCCACGCATTTCCATTTCTTTCATTGATCCTCCACTGCGGATTTCCTTTTTCCTCTCCTTGCTGTTTCCAACGCACCAACCTCACTATCCCATCATCCCCCAGTTCTCACGTTAACTGATCAAAGGAACACCACCGTTCCTTTCTTCTTCAGCCAGCGTATGCTTTGTTTCTTTTTTTTGATATATATATATATATCTGTTTTATTCTGTTCTAACAAATAGGATGACCTGCTCTGCTTATATACGCACGACACCTTGTTCATCACGGTAAGAGGTTGTTTGGTTAACACGGTTTTGATGCCTTGGCAGTAACGTTTTCGTTTCTAGGGTGGCTGTAGATTACCAGGTGGGTTTGCAGTATTGTCATTCGGTGCTGTGTCAATGTAGGTCCGCAGATGGAACTGGAGAAGAAGCGCACTGGTTCTCAGCATGTGCGTGGATACGGTTTCCCAAAGATTATATGTGTGAGTTTTTCTTTTCTACAGAAATCAGGGGTAGGATAGCTGCTGTAAATACAGTTCGTCCTATGCATGAATTGTAACACGTCAATTAATTTAAATATAGGCTGAGTACGCTAGCGTAGCTGGAAAAGGTGAGTACCAAAGGTTTTAAGCATTCAATTGGGGTAGGTATTCTACTGTTTGAACAAGGCTGTACAATAGAACAGCGTAAGTTTTCAGTGTCCATTTTTCCTTGGTGTGACTTATATAGCATGTGCAAACGTTCCTCTCCTATATATTTAAATTTTTAGTGTACCGCATTACATGAGATTTCGTTTATGTCCGAGCCATTGCGGACAGAAATAAGAATACGGTCGTGTCGAGCGAGATGTCACGATCCCAAAAATATAATAATATAGGTCCGTTAACTTATTTTGTGAAACCTCGAAATGTTGATATAGGGTGTAAAATATTCCGAATAAAAAGTTGCGTATTTAATTTATTAAAAATTACATTAAGATTCGAAAAATTATATTATAACTACGTCTCAAAAGAACCTTGTCCAGATTCGAATCCAGTATGCAGTTATATCAAATAAACCGTTACGGTCGATGAACGATTCTATAGCGACTATTCGAAATTTTAATCTAGGCATATCTTACCATCTACATGATGAAATCACAATTTTTCTCTTTTATCAGAAAAATATAATCAAATCGATCCAACGTTTCTGGTTTCACAGAATTTCGACTTAAAACGAATTATGTATACTTAGTTGAAGTTCAGAACGAAATTTACGAACCACCGCGCCATTTCTAGTTCGTTTATAATTTAATTATATATTAAACATTCTGACGTCGTTTTAATAATGAATATATTTATATAATTCCAAATAAACTATATTTAAACCACTTTAAATCGCTCGTTCACATTATACAGCAAATTCAGTATTTTCCCAATATCCCAAAAATAAAATATACTTATATTATTAATTTAAATATTCAAATTAAAATGGCCAGATCCCCTTATTTAAATTCAGATCAATATTTTAAATAAATAAAATATTTTAAATAAATGGTCAGAAAATACGGGACATTACATTTTCCTTCTCTGGTCAAGCTTCAACTAAAATTCTCATGACTGTTTCCTTTCTTCTTTACTTTTCAAGCTTACAGTGAAAGAAACCCATGGCCACTTCAATAAGAAATCCATAACTTCCAATCTATTCACTTTCAGCCAAAATAATTCACACGAAGGTTGTTCAGATTTTCATTTCTGATTTTTAGAAGTTAACGGATCTAGATTTCATCAACTATCAAAAGAGAAATCTCTCTTTTTTAAGAAAAATGTCAATTTGCAAAGGAAACTTCTAAATTTTTTTTCTCCTAATCCAGAGAGAATTAAATCGCGCTGTCATCACAATTGAGATCAGCGAAGCAAGGAGTATTTTTGGTGTAAGTTTCATGCGATTCCGTGTCGATGATCGAAAAAGTTGAAATTTAGGTTTGAAGATAATCGAAGAATCAAGCAAAGATAGGAAAATTCGAGTATGGCATGGCGATGAGGGAGGAGAGAGCTTCAATGCGGTGTATTTTGGTGGTATTCGATGAGAAAAACTGTCTAGACTTTTTAATGGTGGCGTGTGGTTTTGTCTCCTGGAGCAAGCTCGGATTTTGGAGGAGGCAGCCGGAGTTTATGGGAATGTGTGCAGTAAGAAGAGGAGGATAAGAGAAATTAGTTGGTGCTTTCCAATAGGAGAATGGTGTGGAGATTTGGTGGTGCGTGTGCACACGTGCACGGTGAAATTTGGGTCTAGGTGTGAGGAAAAAAAAGAACAGCGCAAGGAGAAAGGAGAAGAAGAAGAAAGGGCCGCGTTCAAGTGGACCGATGCTTTCGGGCCTTGGGACTTCTTTAGCTGGGGTATAATTCTTTTGCTTGTTTAAGTTAGTTTTTAGTGTAAACATTGTCGGTTAATATCTCATTCGTTTTAAATCGGATTTACACACCATTGGATCCGTTAGAATCGTATCGGAAAATAGAATCCATCAATATATAATTCTGTTAGTTGTAGTTAAATAAAATTTATGGAAATAAAATGAAATACCTATATATATATAACGACATATATAACGAACGATGTTGTTAATTCAAATTCCGATATTTATAATTAGCAGAATAAGTACCGGTGCTAATGGATATGGATCGAAGCGATACGAGTAGCGGTGTCGGTGTTCACGAACTTGTCAGTCCTGGTTATGAAGCCGTGGAGTTTTTCAGTGAGAACATTTAATTTAATTTAATTATTTTATTAAATTATAAATTATGGAATAATTATAATTAGAAAAGATTGGTTATAATCAGTAGTTGTTTGGATATGGATGTTATTGAGTGAATGGATGCGCATGCATGTAGATGACACTGAACATTGAAAAGCGTTATTGACAGTAACGCTTGTGCATAAATGATTTTTTTTATTGATGATGATTATTATGTATGATCATCTGATTTATATGTTTGATTTATTTTGTTTGCATGATGCACATACAAAACCATGGTTGTGGAATCATACAGATAACCGATTAAATTCTCCTTCCATATAAATGAAGATTTTTTTTCAAATATTAAAATTGTATTCTTTTAAGTCAAAAATTTAAATTTGAAATAGATTTGGAATTTAAATATAATATTTTATAATATTATATACCGACCATTCTATGATGACAGAGAGGATGGTGTCTAGGCTTGGGTTTGGAAATCCAGTTTTCTGCTCTCCTTGGCTATCCCTAACTGGTCCGATGGACGAAACAGTTAATTCAAAATATAAATTGAATTTGAATTTGAAGTTGTTTTAAACTTAGAAAAAACTGAGTTGAATTAAATTAATGAAGCTTAAAATTTTTGAATTTTAAAATTTAAACTTAAATTTAAATCAAAAGGGTTTTGAATTCCTATGGTTTACAAGTTATTTAAATTAAAATTTAGATTGGGAAATGATTTTTATTTAATTTAAAAATCGGTTTTGAAATTTAGTTGTTTGAAATTTTAATTTTAAATTAAAAAGGATCTGAAGGAATTATATTTAAATCGTTTTATAACGCGCTACGGCGCGACAGTTCGTAAATATCAATTTAAATTTTCAAACGATTATCACTTGACCATTTGAAATCGGTTTGACTTAAAACAAGAAACGTTGATTTTCAAATATTAATAGTTTTTTAATGGAAAAGGAATTTCCAAATTTCAGCGTACGATTTCAAGTTATATTTAAAACAAATTTGGAAAAGGTTGCCGTACGTGCAGTCGACGGCCATAGGGGAAAATCAAGGGAAAAAAATTCTAAAAAATTAAGGAACTTTTCTTACTTTATTTGTTTAAAGTGATTAGAATAGAAATTCGAATTTTTAAATCTACTTGATTTAAATGGCAATTGCAGCGTTTCAGTGAACTTTCAAACGTTATTATCATTTTGCTAAAAAGAAATTGGCAGCGCTTTCAATAACATTCCAAACGTAATTATCATTATCCAAAGAGTAATAGGTTTAGAAATTTAAATAGCGAACCGTTATTTCAAATGGTGAAATGGATTGTAAATGGTTTGGAAAAGTTTTAAGTGAATAAATATGGAATTATTTATTGATTCTAAAAGTTTGAGTTTAAAAGGGAAATAAGTTGAATATAAGTCAAATTAACTCTATCAAACTTATATTTGAATATAATTTGTTTGGATTATCGTGAATTGAATTGCAATCCAAAGGAAGCTTTGGTAAGTTGGAAGATGTAAGGAAAGGAATAAAAATGTATGTTCTAGGCGTAAGAATTTGAAAGGTACGTTTGAATAGAAGGATTGATAAATTTAATATTGGGTTTTCAAATTTAAGGGTTAAGATAACAACGGAATTTATGATCAATCCAACCTTGATTTAGAAATGAATGTATAATGATTTGGAAGGAAAATTGAATTGAGAACCTGTGTGGTCCATAACCATTGTTTTATGAATACGCTTAATAGTACGACGCATGAAGCAAATTCAGGACTTGGAATCGATGAATGAAGACCGTGGTTCTTCACAAATCGAATGGACTATCTGCTGATTGGTTTCTTTACTGAATAGCTACAGTAGAGAGATGCCCCTATTACCGGAGTGGAAGGAAGTCCTAACGTGTTGGGAGAACTTTCGGATTTTGTTCCGTTCAGACCCAGGATGAACTTGTATGAATTGTGTGCCTGGCATTGTAATTGACGGCATAACACTGATTTCCGTTGATATGTATCTGGTTGTGACGTATGAGCTCAAAGTGGTTATGTATGGATGGAAATCATTGGTCATGTTGTGAGCGGATAATGTGACATACTTAAGAGATGAAATGAGCTTGCACGATCAGGGCATTGCTTTCTAGGCATGCTTTGTGTATGACGTGACGTCGACAAACCTCACACCCCAGATGATGAGAAATTGGCGGTCAGGTTGTGTGTGTATATATATATATATAAATTGATGATGACCGCTGCAGCAGTGGAAAACCACTTATGACTTATGGAATAAGGTATGTTCGGGGGGCCGTGTCTGTTCGAAAACCGTTGATCTACCTCGGGATTTGTATTGGCGTCCGCATCTGGATGAAAAACCCGTGATTACATTTCGTCTATGTTCCAATTGATCTTTCGTGTTAGGAATCATCAAGTTGGAAAACCAAATCTCCAATACGAGCCATACGATTTTGATTGTGTGTGTATATATATATATATATATATATATATATATATATATATATATATATATATATATGGCGACATAATATTATGGGGTATTATGCCGTCTAGGATTAATACATTTATTTGCGAAATGGTTTTCCATACTATATGATTGTACTGAAAGAGGTCTTTTACGTATGAAAGCATGTTTGGTTATCATAAGATGAACCTCGCCCATCTGGTGTGCGCTTGCATTGTGTGATGTGGGACGAGCTTATGATAGCTTCATTTTCAAAAAGTCATTGCGTATTTATATGCAAGGGCATTCACATGGAGTAAACCCGTTCCGCATTAGCGGCGTGGTCCGGTGAACTTCCCAACTTTAAAATAAATCCTAAAAGAAACTGTTTTATGTTCTCACACCAGTCCCATGACTAACCTGGAGTTTATTATTCCTTCCTAAACTCTGGGTGCCCACTAATTTCCACATGGGCAGCTAGTGTTTAGTTTTACAGTTATAGATTATTGGAGCAAGATTCGTCACACTTTCTAGGTTGGAGTTCACGCTAGAGTCTGGAGCTTCCGCTATAATATACTGCTTCTTCCACTGAGAGTGTATTTATTTTTCTTCCGCTGTATATTGTTGTAACTCTGATGTAATATTGTATTATGTAAAGAAAGTTCTGTTATTTTGTTCAATATATGTACGTACCCATAACAATTCGTCTTTATGAACGGTTTGAGTTGGTTTAATTACCGGCAAAAACTGGGAAAAAGGCGGGTCGTTACAGTTGGTATCAGAGCTTTGGTTTATACAAATCTATGGGGTGCGACGTATTTTGAACAAAAGATAGGACTCATCAGAGCTATAACGTCTCATTAGAGATAAGGTCAGAAATGCCCAAGAATGAGATTTTGGAATATTATGTCAAGAGAGCGTATTTTGAAATTTATATAAAGTACTTTTGAACTAAGTAAATCGTTTTGAAAGAATGATTATTTTAGAAATATAATTAAGGATAAAGGTTCTTGAGTATTGTATTTGACGTCGCGATTGGACTATCGAGTATATAAGGATTTTGAATATACGCCTAGCTAACGTATATATGAATTCCAGTGTATACTAGATAGATATAGAATCACATTCTAGTCGCTCGAGGATGAATTTACTGATGACCATGGCACCATTAGTAGTGATTTTCGAGTTTCGTAAGTGGGATGATTATATGATTCCGACTACGACGTCAAGAAATACTTAAATTATTTTGATATATTGGAAATACTAAAGGAATTTAATATATAGTACATAAGCTAAAAACATAATTAACCTGGGAAATAAGTCATGAGTAGCGTGTAGATAGCTGGAAAAAATGTTTAAGAGTAAAGTTCGTCTGAAGAATTGGAAAATGAATCTTGAATATGCACATATGTAAGCTTATTTGTTAATCACATGCATTGATCACTCCGTTCTCACAAAAGTAATTGATCAAGTCATAATGAATGTTTGAATATAAATATTAAGATCTAATAAGTATAACCAGGGAGATATCATATTCCTCGATAAGTGTCAAGCAATAGAGTCGAACCTATACCCGGCATGAATTGTAAACAGTAAAATGCAAGCTAAGCAATTTTTCTCGGAAGTATATTTCAGCAATCAAACTCCCTCCCCTCAAAGAATTTGAGGTAATTTTACTTACGTTGAGAATTTGTTTGAAAAAAAAGGTTTAAATTGTAACAAATATCTAAGTGGGAGAGAAAACTATCTTTCCCTATTGAAACTGTATGAGAAATCCAAATAGAAAGTATTAAAGAGTAATCAATTACGATACAATGGAAAACGAAATTTAAAGTAAGATTTACTCAAGAAAAAGATAATAGAAAAACCTGAATACCCAACAAAACTAGGAACTGATTCGAATTAGGTAATTTCAATTTTTCCAAAACCTTATGTTAACCGAACTTCAAATAGTAAGCCTTGCGTAGTAAGTAGACTAGGAAAATTTTTATTTTTCGAAGTATAAAGATTTTAGTTTCGGGGAATCTTCGTAACCAATTTCTAGTGTTGGGACAAATTGTTTGAAATAGGTATACGTTAAATCGGAGTAGCGCAGCGAAAGCATAGTGGTAATTTGAAAGGAATGTTTCAAAGATTTTCGCTAGACTTGTTGGATAAAGTAACTTTCCAAACAAAATTTGGATTTGAAACAAGAATGAATAAATGTCGTAGATCTCGAAATAGAAACAAAAAGAAAAGTTGTTCGATTTTATGCATATGACTTCTAAATTTTGGAATTAGACTCTTGGAAAATATAATATAAAAGTCTTGAAATGGTGAAGCAATATTGAATTTTAAAAGAAGCTAATGCCATATATGAAGTTTAAAACGGTTGGAATGTAAAGTTTGAATTTGCATAAGACCAATTTATGATAATATGAGTCGATAAGCAAAATTTCAACTTATGTAAAGAATGAAAATTGAAATTCACAAAGTTTGGTATGAATTCGAAACTTGATGTAAAGGCCCGTAAATCCGTACCAATTTGAGCTGACTAATTACAACCCAAATGACACAAAATTACGAATCTTTAATAGAAAGAAGTTAGAGGATGAGAAAGATAAGATAGAACTAATAGAATAGAAGAGTAAGAAGAACATCAGAATCTCACAACGGAACGAATAAAATATAACATATCAAATCTCTTTATACAAAAAGAACCTGTATATATACATACCAATCATCAGAGTACAACATATATCTGTCACAATGGAAAATAACAAAATGGTGAAGCCTCCTGCTTCCATCTCCTGAAACTCCAGCGAAACCAAACCTGTAAATATACTCGGTCTGACCCGAGCACATTTGATTTAAAACAAAATTCACCCGGATCAGTCTGGAATACTTTCAGTGGTAAATTCACAGTAAACACTTGCTTAATTTTAGAAATCCTTTTTGATATATCATATTTCAGTGATATTATAATAGTGTCTATCATATCACAAATAAATAATCAAGTAGTAGAATGCTTGCATCTCACGCTCTACATATTTATTTCATAATCGAAAACCGCAGGGTGCTTATTGGAGATTGGATTCCAACAGACAAGGTATGGGAGCACCTACCAATCAGTGCACTCTAGAGGGTATACACTGCAGGTTCAACAAGAACGTCTTGCAACCCGGCCACACATGACCAACCACCCATTTAGCTTGAGTGTATCGAATATATTGCCACCCACGGTTGTTGGCCATCCAACCGTCATCCGAAGATACATAATCGAAAAGAAAAACAAATATGATTTTTCTCTAGATCGGTGACAATACACCCTGCTTGGGTATGACCCAACTAGCCATGCTGCCCAGCCCAACTTTTATCTCTCCCCGGCTGATGAGGCTAGAGGCTACGTCTATCTTTTCAGAATATCTGGCCACCATTCATTTTGAATGCCACATCGTCAGATCCGTCAAATCACTAATTGACGTCCACAAATACACTCTGGGTGTTAAGTAAGAGAATTTCTTCACCACCAAACTTGGTATATTTGTACAAATCAATGTATGTGATTCTTAAGGAAATACTCTGTCAGACACTCATCCATACAAGTCATCCAGGAACAGGATGAACCGAAGGCACCCTCCTACTGCATCTTAGGAATCAGCCAACAGATCAGTAGCCAGTAGTCCTTGCAATCCGTACATTCCAATCACGACAGAACCACAGTTTATCTCTGGGAGCGACCCAGAGATTATCAGTACTTCTCCCGTTTCATGAAGATTTACGGCCTTCAGTTGCTCCATCATAATCTTCTGCAGATCGTCTTGTACGCAACGTTGAATCAAAGTTTTTTTGGGTCTAGTGCCCATCCCGGTCTCTTCGAAACAACACATCAAAAGGTCCAATAGAATATTTTATTGATAGTCGGTGTTTTACCTATCAATGTCGATAATATCGTTAAGTACATTGGCAGCTCTGACCCTTTGATAAAACTTATTCGTCTAAACCATTTACCATATTTTCTTTTCGTTATAATTATCTTACTTAATCTAATTATTAAGTAACGTTCGTTTACAAAGCATTCCTTTGATTTCAACTATTTTTATCGGCCTAGTTTATAAACTTGGAATCTTCATAATTCCCTTACCCGGTTGAATCATTTTCTCTCGCTTACTTCTTAAATAAAACATTTAAAAAGTAAATCCCTTTAAAAATCTTTAGTATCAAATTCGAAGTAAATATAGTTTACTTCATTATAATTCATTATCAGAAAGGTCATTAACTAATGATACCCTATTAGAACAAATAATTAAATAAAAACTTTAAATCGTAGTTAATTAAAGATAAATTAACTACTTAGAACTTTCGTTAAACCTTAACGACTAATCATAGAATTTACTGGATTAAATTAATCTAATATTCGATCTTCGTTAACTAGTTGGTTTTGTTGACTTATAAATATAATCATTCTTTTTAACATTAATTAACAACTTCGTTAACTCACGATACTTAATTGTTTTAAATAAACAATTATTTCAGTCTCCTAATCTGTTGATTAATTTATACTTTCTTAGTCATAAAATCCTATAACGGCATAAGAATGCGTTATATATATAACGATTAATAATTTATGTAATCCATGATTATAAATAAAAATATATTTATAATCCTTTTAATTTCAATAACATTTATAAAATAAATTCCAAATTCGATTCAGTTATAAAAATATATTTTATAACGTAAACTCTGTCAATTCGCCTAACGGCGAAACGATGTTTTAAAACGATGGGTATTAGGCCATCTGCTGCCAATAACTTAATCAACACGGTTTATTGATTAAAACACAACAATCGTTGAATATACGTTCAACGATCAACATCCATTCAACCGTAAATGTCCAAACAGATTATAATATCATTTGGGGGTAAATAATTCATGTGTGGGTAGTAATGAACAATCAATGATATATAATTTATTTGAGGAATCCGGTCGGATCCCACCAACCTGTTCTTCCCTGTAAATCAGATTATAATATAATTTATAACAGCATATGAATAATATTCTAAACTAACACATTCAACCATTAGCAAACAATTAGCAATCACGACATCCAATCAACCAAATAAACGATGGATTATAGTTATGTGAATTTAGCACATCATAGCAGACCAGAAAAGTGTGAGAGTTAACTCACCTTGATTCGACGGTTCCGCGTTGTTCCGTTTAATTTTAAACAAAAATCCAATTTTCTTCGATCCCTTCTGAAATCAGCGCAGCAGTGTATTACTCTCCACTATGATTCCATCGCTACTTATTTTTCGTGAAATTCTTCTGAACTAGGTTTAACTTTTAATGATCCACGTCATTAGTTCCCTATAATTAACGCGGTCTCCTGAATGCTATCCCCTTCTTGTTTCTTGCTAGAATCCTTATGCACTCCACGTTCTTTCCTTTCTAACAAATGGCCTCAAGCCCAAGATCCCACCACGTAAATGCTTGTACTCGGTATTTCGCATTTCTCTTTTCACATATAATATAACTTCTCTTTTAGACCCGGCTCATATTCTTCACATCCCACAGCTGATCGGCCCCTTTTCAAGTTAATGTACTGTTAAATACTCTGTTAAACTTTTAATAGATCGGACAAATTACTTCGCTCCCCTCTCTGATTTACAACGACCAACTTATTCCTTTTAATTGGGCTGAAACCCAAATCCCATCGCCACAAAACACACGTCCTGCATTCACGATGATCTACACGTCAGTACCCCCCTCAGTCATCAACGTACCAAGTATATTCCTCAACCTGTCTCGGCCAATGCCTCTCATTTCCGTAAACAACTCCGCCCACCTGCACAAAACCCATGCTGTCACATCCCTTTTTAAATCTAACGCATGGACACCCATACACCACTATTTCATTTCTTCTCAATGTTTGAAAACTTGCTGCCGTGGAAACATTACCCGAACCATTTGCGTCGGAACCACCTCCTCCAAAATACATGAACACACCACACCTTCTCTGCATATTGAATATGCTTGCTCCAGTGCAATATCTCCAGATTTCACGCCAGCCTTCACTCTTCATTCCCCTTGTATATTTTCCTTTTTATTTTATTCGTTTTCAAAAACTGCTCCTCAACGTGTACCGTAATTTTCCCAAAACCTGCTTCAGATGGTTCCGATTTTCTCTTATGCTCTGATAGCTTTTCACCTTAGTCCTCACACCATGCAGTCATAGCAAAAATCCACTCTCTCCCTACCGCATGTCAGTACCACAATTTCAGTATCACCGTCCACCCTCCACTATAATCCCATTCACGTTTTACTGTTACACTGCACCCCTTTATGAAAGAACCAGTGCATGAACCAATTTCGCTTATGCTCCTAAGTCCTACCTCATCATATTATGAAAGATTCGTTACATCACTCCTCACTTCCACCCTTATTTATGTTTCTACATGCAGCGCTCTTGACAAAATGCCTAGCTCCGCCTCCTACATGATACTGACCTCCCATCCGCACTGTATCCTCTTCTTTGTATTCACGCGCCCTTCTCCAACTGGTCCATACTCGCACGCATCATCATATTTCAAAACAAGCCATCAAGTCTGCATGCCAACCTCCCTTAAACTTCCTTGCCAAAACAAACTACAGCATTCCCATTCTCTGTTTTGTTTGCCAATACCGCTTCCTTCCCATATATTCCCCATACTTTAATCTCCACGTCCGTACTGCCTTTAGTACATACTCCAATATTTCCACGTGAATGGCTCCACCGAAGCAAACATACCAGTGCCCTATTTATTCTTCTTTCTGTGCTTCACTTAAGGTATCTTCTTCCATAAGAACTGGTTCGTCCCTCTCCATCGCCCCCGAGATCTTCAGCATCAAGTCATATCAAACACGTTAACACGACCGATCCTCACAATGCTGCCTTCAGCACTTCACTCGTACTCCAACTTCGCATGCTTTTGTTCTGCCATCAGCCGAGCTGCAGCTCCGCCAGTCTCCCCTATGCTCATGAACTCTCCAGCACCTACTCCCTCCGTTCATTCCTTACGCGTCAAACTCGGTTATATAGTGATTCCAATAATCCGAGATTTGGTTGTGAATTGGGTTTATTTTATTTTTGAACGGAAGAAAAGGAAGTGAAGGCTTCGTTTGCTTTTGTTTGGAATGAGAGACGGACGAGAGATACGGACGAAGGCATATATACAAAGGAGAAAGGGACAGTGCTTTAACATGGTTTTCTGTAATTTATCTCAGAAATATTTTCTTTCGTACGGGTAGGCTTTGAAAAAGAAATGTGTAGGTGTATGTGCAATATGGTTTCGTTGGGTCATTTTCATTATTAATGAACAATGAGGAGATGGCACGATTCACATATTTGAAGAGATTTGTTCAAATGTTTAGGGTGATGATTTTCTTCCTATAGGTCCTCATAGAGGAATGCACGAGGTGATTTTCTAGTATACTGAAAAGAAATTTCAACGTAGGTGATGGGTAATTCGTAGGTTATAATTCCAATGGCTATACGATAGGGTAATGCGTGGGTTATAATTTCAATGGGTAGGGGTTATTTTTTTCAAGTAGGTGATGGAGATAGGGTAGTGAACGCACGCCCATTTTAATTAGTTCTATTTTATAGTGGTAGTTTTTTAGGGTATCGCTTTATACCATTTAGGTACTGCTACGGACAAAAATAAAAATACCGCTTTATCAACCAACGCCCCACGATCCCAAAAATATTATAATATCGGTACATCAACTTATATTGTGAAACCCCAAAATACTGGTACAGGGTGCGAAATACTCCAAATAAAAAGTAGCTTATTTTACGAATTAAAAATTACAGTAAAATTCTAAAAATTAAATTATCCCTACGCCTTAAAGGTTTTGTTCAATTTCGAAGCCGATATTTAATTATATTAAATTATCATTACTACATTTTAAAGAAATACATTCGAGATAAAAGCTATTTATATCACCAAATCAATATTAAAACAGATTTTAATATTCATTATTAACGTTCGAAAATCTGGGAAGTTACAGACCTTCCCCCTTAAAAGAATTTCGTCCCCGAAATTACAAGGCAAGAAGAATGATTCGAAACTAATTATTTAAGAATAATTATATTTGAATTATTATCAAAATAAATTCAAACACCTTAAAATTTTCGAAAATTTCGCCAACACCTCCTCTGCGTGGTTCGATCGGTACAACTACAACTGCCACACCGGGCCTCAACTTCTCCGAAACAAAACACAAATGGTACTCAACTCAGGGGTATAAAATCAATTACTCCAATCAATATATTAAGGTTTACCTTTTTGTCGGGCAACTCCATTCCCATTCCGACGTAATCATCTAACTGCCTTTCGTTATCCAATCTGCACTTCAATCTCTATATCCAAATCATCTCCACAGCTTCTAGAATCTGCAATTATCTCAATTCTCAACGCAAATAACAAACACAGGTTTGAATAATTCAATTCCATTCATCACCTGTTTTTTATTCCCAGTTTATTATACTGGAATTTATCTCCTTGCTTCCCATTTCATCCAATTTCTTATTAACTAATAATAAGTTCTATTCGACCAAACTAACATCCAATTACTCAAACTCCGCAATTAACTTAATCGTTCAAGTTTGATTTAATTTGTCTGGTTAAATTTAATTTATAATTCTATTTAACTCGGTTAAATTTTCTTTCCAGATCTAATTAACTAATTGGTTCAATCTTATTTCATAATTCAGTTCTAACCATGTCAGTTAGATTCAAAACATTCAAGTCATCCATTCCGGACAATTTCATGCCATTCGATTAACATGGATTCTGTATATAATCTTATCTTAGCAATCCATTTGGATTTATTATAAGTTCAATTTATTCAAGATATCAAGTTTATTCTTCAACCATGAAATCAAACATTCCAGCAAACAAGGCCCAATCAATATAACCAAATCACTTTGATTTATATTTACTTTAATTTTCACTTTGATCCAAATTAACTTCACATTGAAGTTTTTATTTTTGAATTTCATATCTGAAATTCTTCCTTGGATATCTTTCAATTTCATAATCAAGCAGATTCAAATCACCCATTTGAGCCAATAATCAAATCAATAATTTGAGGGAACTTATTTCTTTTTCTATATAAATATGGGTCGGGTAAATAATTTTATTTACCCACTTTCAAAACATATTGTGACGATTAATCATATTCGAGTGTTTAGAAGCCCCTATCGACATTGTGGCGCCCCAACGTCAACCAGAATTTATATACCACTCAACCAATAAATCTCCACAATAAAAATAATTTTTATACAATTTACAAATACGCTCTCTCGTATATATATATATATATATATATATATATATATACACACACTCAAACTCAATCTATGGTATTACTGACCCAATCTCTATTGAGTTACGCAACAGAGCCAAGGTTATTCCTAAACTAATAGCTCTGATACCAACTGTAAAGGCCCGTAAATCCGTACCAATTTGAGCTGACTAATTACAACCCAAATGACACGAAATTACGAATCTTTAATTGAAAGAAGTTAGAGGATGAGAAAGATAAGATAGAACTAATAGAATAGAAGAGTAAGAAGAACATCAGAATCTCACAGCGGAACGAATAAAATATAACATATCAAATCTCTTTATACAAAAAAGAACCTGTATATATACATACCAATCATCAGAGTACAACATATATATGTCACAGTGGAAAATAACAAAACGGTGAAGCCTCCTGCTTCCAGCTCCTGAAACTCCAGTGAAACCAAACCTGTAAATATACTCGGTCTGACCCGAGCACATTTGATTTAAAACAAAATTCACCCGGATTTGTCTGGAATACTTTCAGTGGTAAATTCACAGTAAACACTTGCTTAATTTTGGAAATCCTTTTTGATATATCAGAATTCAGTGATATTATAATAGTGTCTATCATATCACAAATAAATAATCAAGTTGTAGAACGCTTGCATCTCACGCTCTACATATTTAGTTTATAATCGAAAACCGCAGGGTGCTTATTGGAGATTGGATTCCAACAGACAAGGTATGGGAGCACCTACCAATCAGTGTACTATAGAGGGTATACACTGCAGGTTCAACAAGAACGTCTTGCAACCCGGCTACACATGACCGACCACTCATTTAGCTTGAGTGTATCGAATATATTTCCACCCACGGTTGTTGGCCATCTAACCGTCATCCGAAGATACAGAATCGAAAAGAAGAACAAATATGAATTTTCTCTAGATCGGTGACAATACACCCTGCTTGGGTATGACCCAACTAGCCATGCTTCCCAGCCCAACTTTTGTCTCTTCCCGGCTGATGAGGCTAGAGGCTACGTCTATCTTTTCAGAATATCTGGCCACCATTCAATTTGAATGCCACATCGTCAGATCCGTCAAATCACTAATTGACGTCCACAAATACACTCTGGGTGTTAAGTAAGAGAATTTCTCCACCACCAAACTTGGTATATTTGTACAAATCAATGTACGTGATTCTTAAGGAAATACTCTGTCAGACACTCATCCATACAAGTCATCCAGGAACAGGATGAACCGAAGGCACCCTCCTAATGCATCTTAGGAATCACCCAACATATCAGTAGCCAGTAATCCTTGCAATCCGTACATTCCAATCATGACAGAACCACAGTTTATCTCTGGGAGCGACCCAGAGACTATCAGTACTTCTCCCGTTTCATGAAGATTTACGGCCTTCAGTTGCTCCATCTTCATCTTCTGCAGATCGTCTTGTACGCAACGTTGGATCGAAGTGGTTTTGGGTCTAGTGCCCATCCAGGTCTCTTCGAAACAACACGTCAAAAGGTCCAATAGAATATTTCATTGATAGTCGGTGTTTTACCTATCAATGTCGATAATATCATTAAGTACATTGGCAGCTCTGACCCTTTGATAAAACTTATTCGTCTAAACCATTTACAATATTTTCTTTTCGTTATAATTATCTTACTTAATCTAATTATTAAGTAACGTTCGTTTACAAAGCATTCCATTTGATTTCAACTATTTTTATCGACCTAGTTTATTAACTCGGAATCTTCATAATTCCCTTACCCGGTTGAATCATTTACTCTCGCTTACTTCTTAAATAAAACATTTATAAATTAAATCCCTTTAAAAATCTTTATTATCAAATTCGAAGTAAATATAGTTTACTTCATTATAATTCATTATCAGAAAGGTCATTAACTAATGATACCCTATTAAAACAAATAATTAAATAAAAACTTTAAATCGTAGTTAATTAAAGATAAATTAACTACTTAGAACATTCGTTAAACCTTAACGACTGATCATAGAACTTACTGGATTAAATTAATCTAATATTCGATCTTCGTTAACTAGTTAGTTTTGTTGACTTATAAATCTAATCCTTCTTTTTAACATTTATTAACAACTTCGTTAACTCACGATACTTAATTGTTTTAAATAAACAATTATTTCAGTCTCCTAATCTGTTGATTAATTTATACTTTCATAGTCATAAAATCCTATAACGACATAAGAATGCGTTATATATATAACGATTAATAATTTATGTAATCCATGATTATAAATAAAAATATATTTATAATCCTTTTAATTTCAATAACATTTATAAAATAAATTCCAACTTCGATTCAGTTATAAAAATATATTTTATAACATAATCTCTGTCAATTCGCCTAACGGCGAAACGATGTTTTAAAAAGATGGGTATTAGGCCATCTGCTGCCAATAACTTAATCAATACGGTTTATTGATTAAAACACAACAATCGTTGAATATACGTTCAACGATCAACATCCATTCAACCGTAAATGTCCAAACAGATTATAATATCATTTGGGGGCAAATAATTCATGTGTGGGTAGTAATGAACAATCAATGATATACAATTTATTTGAGGAATTTGGTCGGATCCCTCTAACCTGTTCTTTCCTGTAAATCAAATCATAATATAATTTATTACAGCATATGAATAATAATCTAAACTAACACATTCAACCATTAGCAAACAATTAGCAATAACGGCATCCAATCAACCAAATAAACGATTTGTTATAGTTATGTGAATTTAGCACATCATAGCAGACCAGAAAAGTGTGAGAGTTAACTCACCTTGATTCGACGGTTCCGCGTTGTTCCGTTTAATTTTAAACAGAAATCCAATTGTCTTCGATCCCTTCTGAAATCAGCGCAGCAGTGTAGTACTCTCCACTTTGATTCCATCGCTACTTATTTTTCGTGAAATTCTTCTGAACTGGGTTTAACTTTTAATGATCCACGTCATTAGTTCCCCTTAACTAACGCGGTCTCCTGAATGCTATCCCCTTCTTGTTTCTTGCTAGAATCCTTATGCACTCCACGTTCTTTCCTTTCTAACAAATGGCCTCAAGCCCAAGATCCCACTACGTAAATGCCTGTACTCGGTATTTCGCATTTCTCTTTTCACATATTATATAACTTCTCTTTTAGACCCGGCTCATATTCTTCACATCCCACAGCTGATCGACCCTCTTTCAAGTGAATGTACTCTTATATACTCTGTTAAACTTTTAACAAATCAGACAAATTACTTCGCTTCCCTCTCTGATTTACAACGGCCAACTTATTACTTTTAATTGGGCTGAAACCCAAATCCCATCGCCACAAAACACACGGCCTGCATTCACGATGATCTACACGTCAGTACCCCCCTCAGTCATCAACGTACCAAGTATATTCCTCAATCTGTCTCGGCCAATGCCTCTCATTTCCGTAAACAACTCTGCCCACCTGCACACAACCCATGCTTCACATCCCTTTTTAAATCTAACGCATGGACACCCATACACCACTATTTCACTTCTTCTCAATGTTTGAAAACTTGCTGCCGTGGTAACATTACCCGAACCATTTGCATCGGAACCACCTCCTCCAAAATACATGAACACACCACACCTTCTCCGCATATTGAATATGCTTGCTCCAGTGCAATATCTCCAGATTTAACGCCAGCCTTCACTCTTCATTCCCTTTCTATATTCTCCTTTTTATTTTATTCGTTTTCAAAAACTGCTCCTCAACGTGTACCGTAATTTTCCCAAAACCTGCTTCGGAACGTTCCCATTTTCTCTTATGCTCTGATAGGTTTTCACCTTAGTCCTCACGCCATGCAGTCATAGCAAAAATCCACTCTCACCCAACCACATGTCAGTACCACCATTTCAGTATCACCGTCCACCCTCTACTATAATCCCATTCACGTTTTACTGTTACACTACACCCCTTCATGAAAGAACCAGTGCATGAACCAATTTCGCTTATGCTCCTAAGTCCTACCCCATCATATTATGCAAGATTCGTTACATCACTCCTCACTTCCACCCTTATCTACGTTTCTACATGCCGCGCTTTCGACAAAATGCCTAGCTCCGCCTCCTACATGATACTGACCTCCCATCCGCACTGTATCCTCTTCTTTGTATTCACGCGCCCTTCTCCAACTGGTCCATACTCGCACGCATCATCATATTTCAAAACAAGCCATCAAGTCTGCATGCCAACCTCCCTTAAACTTCCTTGCCAAAACAAACTACAGCATTCCCATTCTCTGTTTTGTTTGCCAATACCGCTTCCTTCCCATATATTCCCCATACTTTAATCTCCACGTCCGTACTGCCTTCAGTACATACTCCAATATTTCCACGTGAATGGCTCCACCGAAGCAAAGATATCAGTGCCCTATTTATTCTTCTTTCTGTGCTTCGCTTAAGGTACCTTCTTCCATAAGAACTGGTTCGTTCCCCTCCATCATCCCCGAGATCTTCAGCATCAAGTCATATCAAACACGTTAACACGGCCGATCCTCACAATGCTGCCTTCAGCACTTCACTCGTACTCCAACTTCGCATGCTTTTGTTCTGCCATCAGCCGAGCTGCAGCTCCGCCAGTCTCCCCTACGCTCATGAACTCTCCAGCACCTACTCCCTCCGTTCATTCCTTACGCGTCAAACTCGGTTATATAGTGATTCCAGTAATCCGAGATTTGGTTGCGAATTGGGTTTATTTTATTTTTGAACGGAAGAAAAGGAAGTGAAGGCTTCGTTTGCTTTTGTTTGGAATGAGAGACGGGCGAGAGAGACGGACGAAGGCATATATACAAAGGAGAAAGGGACAGTGCTTTAACATGGTTTTCTGTAATTTATCTCAGAAATATTTTCTTTCGTACGGGTAGGCTTTGAAAAAGAAATGTGTAGGTGTATGTGCAATATGGTTTCGTTGGGTCATTTTCATTATTAATGAACAATGAGGAGATGGCACGATTCACATATTTGAAGGGATTTGTTCAAATGTTTAGGGTGATATTTTCTTCCTATAGGCACTGTTTTCATGACCGGACCGGGCCTTCGGCCCAACCATTAAAACCTCGAACCACAGAGCTACGCGACCCGGAATGAACGAAAACCGAAATTTCCATTGGGCCGTAAAAACCATGGTCCAACCGTAAAAAACCCGGTTTTATACCAACAAAAGACCAAACCGTTAAAGCATTTCAGTTTTCAAACAGGCCAAAAACAAATCTAAAGTCCACTGAACACACTTGCAGCCAATGTTAATGGATTAGCTGGAGGCGGTACTACTTTATAGACAATAAATTAAAGACTTCCACGTTAAATCTAGAATGTGGGACTTCAATATTTGGCTGAGCTTCCTTTCTTCTCAAAACTGCTTATATTGGCAGTATAGAGTGATTAGCATAAGATCAATTCTAACAGCAGCTGTGATTTTTATTATATATTCTCGTTGAGAGCTAATTTTTTTACATTAACATGGTAACTTCACTGATATTTTTTATGTCCACAGCTTTTACGGTTCAACCGGTCGGACCTTCAAAACCTTCGACCTTGGTTCATCACGGTTCGAGTCACGGCACGGTTATGAAAACTATGCCTATAGGTCCTCATAGAGGAATGCACGAGGTGATTTTCTAGTATACTGAAAAGAAATTTCAACGTAGGTGATGGGTAATTCGTAGGTTATAATTCCAATGGCTATACGATAGGGTAATGCGTGGGTTATAATTTCAATGGGTAGGGGTTATTTTTTTTAAGTAGGTGATGGAGATAGTGTAGTGAACGCACGCCCATTTTAATTAGTTTTGTTTTATGGTGGTAGATTTTTAGGGTATCGCTTTATACCATTTAGGTACTGCTGCGGACAAAAATAAAAATACCGCTTTATCGACCAACGCCCCACAATCCCAAAAATATTATAATATCGGTACATCAACTTATATTGTGAAACCCCAAAATACTGGTACAAGGTGCGAAATACCTCAAATAAAAAGTAGCTTATTTTACGAATTAAAAATTACAGTAAAATTCTAAAATTTAAATTATACCTACGCCTCAAAGGTTTTGCCCAATTTCGAAGCCGATATTTAATTATATTAAATTATCATTACTACATTTTAAAGAAATACATTCGATATAAAATCTATTTATATCACCAAATCAATATTAAAACAGATTTTAATATTCACTATTAACGTTCGAAAATCTGGGACGTTACACTTGAAATGTTGATGTCGACATAAGTTGCTTGGAAATTATATTTTCAACCGTTTTGAATATGATAAATAGGTTATAAACTGTTTATAATAAACAGTGGTTTCGACGACTAGAATCCCGATATTTTGACATGTTTGAAAACAATAAGTAATTGTAAACAATGATTATGAAATGATTTACGACTTCGGGATACGAAATGTTTTGGTTTGTGTAACAACCGGGAAAATTGGAGCCAATTTTAAATTTTTATTTTGGCTAATTAAAAAATTTTGATTATTTAAAATGAATATTTTAAATAATAATGACGGAAAATTTATTTAAATCGAAGTTAAAACGAATAAATTTATTTTAATTATATAACGAGCCTGAAATGGCGCGGCAGTTCAAAAATTCGATTTCGAATTTCAAATGAATATACAGAATTCAATATAAGTCAGAATTGAACGAAATAAGAAATATTTGAATCTGTTTAATCATATCTTTCTAATGAGGCTAAGAAACTGAGATTTCACTTAATAGAGTGTAAGATATGTCCAGTTTAAAATGTAGAAAAGTCGCTGTGGAATTTATATATATTTTAATATATATAAAGGCCCTTAAAAATGGAAATTTTGAAAACGACCTCGGATTTCGACGAAACCACTTTTGTTGGATCCGGGATGTCAAATTATTGCTAGGTTTCAAAATTCATAATTTTTTGAATTAATATGTGAGTGTGGCGCAATTAAACATGTTTGACCAATTTTAGTTGAATTTAACCGACTGGAAAATGGCCATTTTTCAAACGGTCTCAGAATTCGATGAAACTGGTTTTGTTAGGACCGTAGCGTCAATACGAAGCTAGAAACTATTTTTTTGAAATTTTTCGAGTCAGTATGTGGCCCCGGTAAATTGAAATGTGCGTTTAAATTGAATATATAAAGATTTATATTTTAAATTCAACGGAAACTGATCGAAACGGCTGAACTGGCTTACGATACATATCCCATTGTGTTCGGAATTGGGGTAATTAGCTAGGGGTGACAGTCGTTGGGTCTCGTTTCGAGTTCGAATAAAAAAGTAACTTTTTGGAGATTAAATTAATTAAAATATTTAATTACATTATAAGGTCAACTCTCACCTAACTCTCCCTCTCTCTCCTTTCTTCATCGTTTCAGAACAGAAAGAAAAAAAAGAACTGCCACATTCACCATCGGGCCCTCCACCCCGACGCGCTACCCTCCACCGTTCGCCACCACCAGAGAAGCCACCGCCGGCCTCCTCAATCACCCCCACCTCGCGTCGCTCTCTCTCCTTTCCCCCACTGAAGCCGCCGTTCACCCAATCCGAACCCCCCAACCTGAAAACGACCAACACCACCGTACCTAGCTCCGCCCCCTCCATGTCCGACCGCAAACAGCAGCACTCCCCTGCCTCCATACGACCAGCGAAACTCCACCCTCCATTTCGAAGCGCAGATCCCCAACCGCCGGATCCGGTCAATGCGAGCATTTCCCCTTCCTCCGATTAACCCAGTAAGTTCCTTTTCCCTCTTCCTTTCTGATTTTTGTTTGTATGGCTTAGGAAAAATGATTTTTGAACTTTGAAAAATATGGTTTTTAATTTAGGAAAGCTAAAATTTTATATAGAAAATAACTAATAAAAATATGGTTTTTATTCGTTTGAATAGCGAAGGAAGTTAAGATTTTTAAATAGATAAAAATCTGATTTTTAAGTTAGTAAAGGATAGATTTTTAATTTAATCAAGACGAGATTTTTATATTTAAAAGATATGATTTTGAAAATATAAAAGGTGATATTTTTAAATATGAGAACTTTATATTTTTAACTATAAAAAGGTAAAAAATTTATATAAAGAAAGTTAGAAATTTTTTTATATATAATGGAAGTAGGATTTTTTCATTGAAAGTGAGTAATTAAAAATGTGATTTTTAACGTCAAACCGCGTGGACAGATCTCTTAGAAGCGAAGTGAAGATTTTCCTACATAAGAAGAGTCGCGGTGAATGGATCTAGCTTGGGCGAGAACTACTCACTCAAAGTTTATTTCAAGTAAATATATATACTAGGATGCTGACGGTGCTTAGTAGCAGCCGACACCATCATCCACAGACCATGGACTTGTTTGTTTGGTTGTGTACTAGGTTAGATCATTTGATTTGAATTTGATTGTTTGGTGAGATGAAATTGATTTGATTGATATGTGTATGGCATGGGTCATTATTAGACCGAGGATAAGGTTAGGCCTTGTCCCGTTTCTAGTATCGTGTTGTTATGCCGCCGAAATTTTCTAAAATAAGTTAGAAAAATAAATGAACTGAATAGAAATTCATGTGTTGAAATAAAAAAATATAATTTTTAACGTGTATATGTATAAAATAAAATATTCATTTATAAATCAGACGATTTGTTTGTGTACACTGATTTGACTGATACTGATTGGGACGATAAATTTTACACATCGCCCAACTGCACAAATAATATTCAGTGTTTGTGGATTGAAACCCCACTCGGGTGTTGGGATGATATTTGACGTACACTAATCCCAATCGTTTAGCGGTATGTCGATCGTTAGATTGACAGGCTGTTGTAAGCGTTAATTATTTATAATTAATGCTTATGCAGTTGTGTGGTGCACACTGGATGATGATTGATGGTTTGTTATTGTTAGTATATACATGTGTTGTATGAAATCCATATAATTAACCTTATACGGTAATTGATTGGGTCTCATTCCAATTTAGAAAATGAAGAATAAAATAAATATTCATGTGTTGAATAAGAAACTATTCATGTGTTAAATGAAAATAAATATTCTTGTGTGGAATAAAATAAATATTCATGTGTTAAAAAAGAAAATATTCATGTGTTGAATAAAAATAAATATTCATGTGTTGAATAAAAATAAATATTCACGTGTTGAATAGAATAAACATTCATGTGTTGAGTAAAAACCGTGTTGAATAGATCTGCGCCATTTTGACGTGAATGATAGTTATATCGATTTTATTCGTTTTTATAGCGAATATCGAAAAGGAAGTGATTTCAAAATATAACATTTTGAAAATATTATCATTTATATGTTAATGATAAGGAATATTCAATTTTGATTTGAAATTGAATATGAAGTTCAAACCGTTTTGAAATCGTTTTAAAATGAATTTATAAAATACGTTTGAACAAAATATATATAATATATATATATATATATTTAATGGCCTGAATAGAACGCGCCGCGCCGCGGCCATTCGCGAATTTCGACCATTGAATTCGAATTGATGTTACGGGAGATCCGACTGTCGGATTCTCCTAAAACCGGAACCGTTGGGTTCATATCGAAAAGAATTTTCCAAGAATATAAGTAATTTGAAATCTAACGGTTGGATTTGGAATTATGTCCAAATCAAATTTGGAAAAGGTCGTTGTAAGTGCAATTCGACAACCATTGATGGAAATCGACTGTACGGACCTTGATAAAATTATTAAAAATACTAATAATTTGTGTAAAATCAAAATAAATGATTTGGGAAGAATTGGGATGAAAAACTTAATATTTCAAAAGATAAAAATAGATTTTTATCGAATCGAACTAGTTATGAACTAGAATCAAAATCCAGTTATTTTTAAAGAAATAAATGGGATTGAGATGGAGTTTTAAAAATAACCATAATTTGCAATATGTGAATTGGAATGGATTTGAATCGAAATTATCTTCGGAATATTTCGGTGTTGGATTTCGTGATGACACAAGTATTGCTATGGAAATTTGAAAGATATATTTTATATCGTTATTTCCAATATGATATTTGTGGGTTTCAGAATTCGATATTGAACATAAGCCGATATATTTTCTATTCAGAGCCTTATATTTAATATCGAATTGGATTTTGGGTTCGTCGTGATCAGTGTCTTAAATAACACTGTTCTTGAACTCGGATTAGAAAAGAATAAATCTTTTAATTAAGATTTAGTGAAATTGTCCAGTTAATTAGTATTTAATTGGAATTGAATTGAAATTGATTTTTGGGTTTATCGTGAATGGTGTTTTAAATAACACTTGTTCTTTAACCCGATTAACAATGGGATGTGATTTTGGGTTTATCATGAACCGTGTTTTACATGACATCGGTTCTTTAACCCAGTTAAAGATTAAAACTAAGTGGATCCTTAATGAATCTTTAATTAGATTGAAATGGTCGAGAATGGAGTATCACCAGTTTTGCTCCAAGCGGTAGTTAAATCTTTAACTAGATTTGAACGTGAAATGGTAATTAATTTTACCGATAACACCGTGGTGTTAGATATGGAGTATTACCAGTTTTTCTCCAGGGGATAAATAGGTTGGGATTGGGAAATTAAATAAATAACTACTTCGGTGTGGTTCGCTAATCCCGACTAGTTTGGAAAACTATAAATGGTTTGAAATGATATCCAAAAGAAGATTAAAGAATAAATTTAAAAAAATTTATCTTTGATAAAATTAATGGAAACATTTCCCCAAGAATAAGAATATTTGAATAAAAGAATATTCTGAATTGGAATGAGGCGTATGTTGTGTTTGTGTAACATTTGTTTATAATATACGCGGGTTATTCGAAAAGTCCGGGTTTATACCTATTCTGAATAACCGATTCGATGATACGTCGAAGATGAAGACGGTGGTTGAAGACCGAGGGTCTTCACATTGTTTGGGTGGTTACTGATGATCTTGATTGGACTGTACACCCAAGAGGAGGGAATCGGTTAGTGATT
Organism: Allium sativum; assembly: GCA_030737875.1. NCBI lineage: Eukaryota > Viridiplantae > Streptophyta > Magnoliopsida > Asparagales > Amaryllidaceae > Allium > Allium sativum. Next base: position 804,268,378 of record CM060921.1, on the reverse strand, counting down.
GTCCAGACGTACTTGGAGATCGACGGATATGCGAGGAAACTGCCTCCGGTTTCGTTTAGACCCAGAACGAACTTGTATGGACTGTGTGTCTGACATTGGATTTTATTCTGTGTGATTGATTTCTATTAAATATATATCTGTTTGGCGGCGGAGAATTTATTCTCTTGCTTAACGCCCTTCTCTGAGACGTACGAGCTCAGAGGTTATATATTGATGGATATCAATCGCATGGAGTGAATTGCCTATGTGGCATGCCTAAGTGGCAATTGATCAAGGCTTTTGTTGAAAAGCAAAGTCTTGTGGTTGATGATCAAAGCACGGCCTGTGTGGCGTAGCATTGTGTAGCGTTTAATTCGCGAGTTTCACACCCGGTATGGACCAAAAACGGGAGAAAGGACTCAGGGAGAATATGCGTTCTCTTCTAGTTAGAGGTGGTGTCGGTGCTTAAACTGGCTGATATTTATATACTTTTCACCTGTGTGGTTGTTGCTGTTGCGAGGCGCCTCGGTTATATCGGTTTTCATTCTGGTCTGCAAACGGACCAGATTTACGCCCCATAGGTCGGGGAGACGTATTGTTCAGGATCTATGTTTAATCCACATCGGTGGACCGACCCTGATGATCCAAGGGACGATGCGTTCTGTTCCTGAGACATGGACTAGATTGTCTCGAATTCGGCGAGGATCTTGCCCCTAGCCTCGGTTCATAGATGGAAATCCAATTTCCAATACGTGATTTTGCGATTATGATTGTATAACCTAGTATTGGCGACATAGTAGCATGGGATGCTATGCCGCCTATGATTGATACATTTATATTTGAAGTTGATTTCTTCACTTATAGTAATAATAAAAGATTAAATTTCACGTATCAAGCATTATTTGGCTATTATAAGGTAAAACCCTATCCTCCAACTGCGTTCATTGTGTGATGGGACCTGGGTCTTATAATAGCTTCATTGTTCTTTATTTAGCATTGCGCTGTTGATTATATGCACTGGTATTCTTGGGAGGAAACCCGTTCCGTGTTATACGGCGTGGTCCCTTGATTTACCTAACTTTAAAATAAAGATTTATAACTGTTTTAGTTCTCACACCAGTCACATGACTGACCTCGAGTTTATTGTTTTAACCTAAACTCTAGGTGCCCATATTTATCGTATGGGCAGCTTGTAGTACGGTTTTGCAGATTTATATTCACAGGACTCTGGCTTATAGCTGAAGTGATAATCGGAAAGCTCTGTATTTGTGTATTCCTTTCAGTTATGTTTTGTATTATTTTTCCGCTGTAGTATTGTATTTAAATCTCTGATAATTATGAAATGTGTAATACTTATTCATGCTCTGTATATTCTTGTATTCTGATGGAATTGTTGTAATAAGCAATAAAATATTCTTCTGTTTGAGTTCTTATTTGTCTTGTTCTCAGGTAATTCGTTCTTTCCTTACCGGGGAAGTTAGGGGTTATTTCAGTGGTATCAGTGCTTTGGTTTACAAAGCTCGAGACCAATACACATTAGAACCGAACGAAAGAACTCATCAGAGATTGGATTAGCAATATCCAATAAGAATGGCTCGTTAGAGATGGGATCAGTAGTATCCTAGAACGAGTCAAATGAGTGTTGTTTTGAAAAATGAAAACAAATTTTTTTTTGAAAATTTAAACCTTATTTTATGTATTTGATTATTTATGTTATATTGATTTGGACAGTCCAGTATATAAAGAGTTCGCATATACGTCTGATCCACGTGTATTCGAAGTTTTAATATACTGGATAGATATAGAATCACACTATAGTCGCCCGGGGATAATCCTGATGGTGATGCATCATCATCAGTATTTATGTTCGAGTTTCGAAAGTGGGATATTTATATATTTCCAATTGACTGGTGTGAGAACCAAAACTAGATAGGGCTTATTATGTGACTTGGCATCAAAAATTGGATTTTTGACTATGATTTTTTTTAATGAATTTGAAACGTTAATCAACTAATTGATTGATGATTGTGTTGTTTGATTATTGGTTTGATTTATTTAAAATTTTGGACCATTAAGCCTACTTGTTCCGATTATTGAACTGTATCGAAAATTTGTCACATTTGCATACATGTACAACTATATATATGTGACAGGTCATAGCAGGAGGCTAGAGCAGAGGAATAAAATTGTTTGCCCGTCAAATAGGTACATGTTTATTGTATTTCTTGGGGATTGATGATTTTATGAGCCGTACCGGCTAGCCGCTTGGCTTCTTCTTTTTCTTTTTGAGATCTGAGGGCCATGGGAGGCTATTTGAAATATCCCGATGCTCCTGGTGCAGGGGAGGTTACGGCGAAATTTTTCGAGAATTTAGGGTGTTAGCCAAATTTTTGAAAAGTTTTCAGAAACTGAAAAGTTGGAAACCTTAAGCCGTAATGAAAAAAACGGAAGTTGAGTTGATTAGAAAACAACTTCCACCTTCTTTCCTTTTCGAGGACGAAAAGATTTTAAGTGGGGGAGATTGTAACAACCCGGAAAATCTGAGGCAATTTAAAATTTTTATTTTGGCTAATTTAAAGAATTTTGATTATTTAAAATGAATATGTTAAATAATAACGACGGAAAATTTATTTAAATCGAAATTAAAACGAATAAATTTATTTTAATTATATAACGAGCCTGAAATGGCGCGGCAGTTCGAAAATTCGATTTCGAATTTCAAATGAATATACATAATTCAATATAAGTCAGAATTGAACGAAACAAGAAATATTTGAATCTGTTTAATCATATCTTTCTAATGAAGCTAAGAAACTAAGATTTCACTTTATAGAGTGTAAGATATGTCCAGTTTAAAATGTAGAAAAGTCGCTGTGGAATTTATATATATTTTAATATATATATAAAGGCCCTTAAAAATGAAAATTTTGCAAACGACCTCGGATTTCGACGAAACCCCTTTTGTTAGATCCGGGATGTCAAATTATTGCTAGGTTTGAAAATTCATAATTTTCTGAATTAATTTGTGAGCGTGGCGCATTTAAACGCGTTTGACCAATTTCAGTTGAATTTAACCGATTGGAAAATGGCCGTTGACGGTATCATAATTCGACGAAACTAGTTTTGTTAGGACCGTAGCATCAATACGAAGCTCGAAACTATTTTAATGGAATTTTTCGAGTTAGTATGTGGCCCCGGTAAATTGATATGTGCGTTTAAATTGAATATATAAAGATTTATATTTTAAATTCAACGGAAACTGATCGAAACGGCCGAACTGGCTTACGATACATATCCTATTGTGTTCGGAATGGGGGTAATTAGCTAGGGGTGATAGTCGTTGGGTCTCGTTTCGAGTTCGAATAAAAAAGTAACTTTTTGGAGATTAAATTAATTAAAATATTTAATTACATTATATGGTCAATTCTCACCTGACTCTCCCTCTCTCTCTCCCCTTTCTTCATCGTTTTAGAACAGAAAAATAAAACAAAAAAAAGGACAGCCACATTCACCATCGGGCCCTCCACCCCGACGCGCTACCCTCCACCGTTCGCCACCACCAGAGAAGCCGCCGTCGGCCTCCTCAATCACCACTACCTCGCGTCGCTCTCTCTCCTTTCCCCCACTGAAGCCGTCGTTACCCCAGTCCGACCCCCCACCTGAAAACGACCAGCGCCACCGTACCTAGCTCTTCCCCCTCCATGTCCGACCGCCAACAGCACCTCTCCCCCTGCCTCCGTACGACCAGTGAAACTCCCCCCTCCATTTCGAAGCGCAGATCCCCAACCGCCGGATCCGGTCAATGCGAGCATTTAACCTTCCTCCGATTAACCCAGTAAGTTACTTTTCCCTCTTCCTTTCTGATTTTTATTTGTATGGCTTAGGAAAAATGATTTTTGAACTTTGAAAAATATGGTTTTTAATTTAGGAAAGCTAAAATTTTATATAGAAAATAACTAATAAAAATATGGTTTTTATTCGTTTGAATAGCGAAGGAAGTTAAGATTTTTAGATAGATAAAAATCTGATTTTTAAGTTAGTAAAGGATAGATTTTTAATTTAATCAAGACGAGATTTTTATATTAAAAAGATGTGATTTTGAAAATATAGAAGGTGATATTTTTAAATATGAAAAATTTATATTTTTAGATACAAAAAGGTAAAAAATTTATATAAAGAAAGTTAGTTTTTTTTATATATAATGGAAGTAGGATTTTTACATAGAAAGTGAGTAATTAAAAATGTGATTTTTAACATGAAACCGCATGGACAGATCTCGTTAGAAGCGAAGTGAAGATTTTCCTACATAAGAAGAGTCGCGTGAATGGATTTAGCTTGGGTGAGAACTACTCACTCAAAGTTTATTTCTAGTAAATATATATACTAGGATGTTGACGGTGCTTAGTAGCACCCGACACCATCGTCCACATACCATGGACTTGTTTGTTTGGTTGTGTATTAGGTTAGATCATTTGATTTGAATTTGACTGTTTGGTGAGATGAAATTGATTTGATTGATATGTGTATGGCGTGGGCCATTATTAGACCGGGGATAAGGCTAGGCCTTGTCCCGTTTCTAGTATCGTGCCGTTATGCCGCCGAAATTTTCTAAAATAAGTTAGAAAAATAAATGAACTGAATAAAAATTCATGTGTTGAAATAAAAAAATATAATTTTTAACGTGTATATGAATAAAATAAAATATTCATTTACAAATCAGACGATTTGTTTATGTACACTGATTTGACCGATACGGATTGGGACGATAAATTTTACACATCGCCCAACTGCACAAATAATATTCTGTATTTGTGGACTGAAACCCCACACGGGTGTTGGGATGATATTTGACGTACACTAATCCCAATCGTTTAGCGGTATGTCGATCGTTAGATTGACAGGCTGTTGTAAGCGTTAATTATTTATAATTAACGCTTATGCAGTTGTGTGGTGCACACTGGATGATGATTGATGGTTTGTTATTGTCAATATATACATGTGTTGTATGAAATCCATATAATTAACCTTATATGGTAATTGATTGGGTCTCATTCCAATTTAGAAAATGAAGAATAAAATAAATATTCATGTGTTGAATAAGAAAATATTCATGTGTTGAATAAAAATAAACATTCTTGTGTTGAATAAAATAAATATTCATGTGTTGAATAAGAAAATATTCATGTGTTGAATAAAAATAAATATTCATGTGTTGAATAAAAATAAATATTCATGTGTTGAATAGAATAAACATTCATGTGTTGAGTAAAAGCCGTGTTGAATAGATCTGTGCCATTTTGACGTGAACGATAGTTATATCGATTTTATTCGTTTTTATAACGAATATCGAAAAGGAAGTGATTTCAAAATATAACGTTTTGAAAATATTATAATTTATATGTTAATGATATGGAATATTCAATTTTGATTTGAAATTGAATATGAAGTTGAAACCATTTTGAAATCATTTTAAAACAAATTTATAAAATACGTTTGAACGAAATATATATAATATATATATATATATATATATATATATATATATATAATGGCCTGAATAGAACGCGCCGTGCCGCGGATGTTCGCGAATTTCGACCATTAACTTCGAATTGATGTTACGGGAGATCCGACCGTCGGATTCTCCTAAAACCGGAACCGTTGGGTTCGTATCGAAAAGAGTTTTCCAACGAATATAAGAAATTTGAAATCTAACGGTTGGATTTGGAATTATATCCAAATCAAATTTGGAAAAGGTCGTTGTAAGTGCAGTTCGATGACCATTGATGGAAATCGACTGTACGGGCCTTGATAAAATTATTAAAAATACAAATAATTTGTGTAAAATCATAATAAATGATTTGGGAAGAATTGGGATGAAAAACTCAATATTTCAAAAGATAAAAATAGATTTTTATCGAATTGAACTAGTTATTAACTAGAATCAAAATCCAGTTATTTTTAAAGAAATAAATGGGATTGAGAAGGGGTTTTAAAAATAACCATAATTTCCAATATGTGAATTGGAATGGATTTGAGTCGAAATTATCTTCGGAATATTTCGGTGTTGGATTTCGTGATGGTACAAGTATTGCTATGGAAATTTGAAAGATATATTTTATATCGTTATTTCCAATACGATATTTGTGGGTTTCAGAATTCGATATTGAACATAAGCCGATATATTTTCTATTCAGAGCCTTATATTTAATATCGAATTGGATTTTGGGTTCGTCATGATCAATGTCTTAAATAACACTGTTCTTGAACTCGGATTTGAAAAGAATAAATCTTTTAATTAAGATTTAGTGAAATTGTCCAGTTAATTAGTATTTAATTGAAATTGAATTGAAATTGAATTGAAATTGATTTTCGGGTTTATTGTGAACGGTGTTTTAAATAACACTTGTTCTTTAACCCGATTAACAATAGGATGTGATTTTGGGTTTATCGTGAACCGTGTTTTACATGACATCGGTTCTTTAACCCAGTTAAAGATTAAAACTAAGTGGAGTCTTAATGAATCTTTAATTAGAATTGAAATGGTCGAGAATGGAGTATCACCAGTTTTTCTCCAAGCGATAGTTAAATCTTTAATTAGATTTGAACGTGAAATGGTAATTAATTTTACCGATAACACCGTGGTGTTAGATATTGAGTATTACCAGTTTTGCCCCAGGGGATAAATAGGTTGGGATTGGGAAATTAAATAAATAATTACTTCGGTGTGGTTCGCTAATCCCGACTAGTTTGGAAAACTATAAATGGTTTGAAATGATATCCAAAAGAAGATTAAAGAATAAATCTAAAAGAATTTATCTTTGATAAAATTAATGGGAACATTTCCCAAAGAATAAGAATATTTGAATAAAAGAATATTCTGAATTGTAATGTGGCGCATGTTGTGTTTGTGTAACATTTGTTTATAATATACGCGGGTTATTCGGAAAGTCCGGGTGTTAACATATAAAAATGGAGGCTAGAATCATGTCGGATTAGCCAGGTCGTCGAGGAAAAGGAAGTTAAGATATGCTGCCATGTCGCATTAAATTAAGTCGTCCCAAGTTCAATGAGCTGAAGGAGAGTCATGTCGGCCTCCTGATGATGAACAACTGTAGCGACATGACTGCAAGACATAAGGACCATGACATCATGCCGAGAACGACATAAGATAGTCGTCGCGCCATGTTGTAAGTAACACGGAATATCAGACCATCTGAACGAGACAAACCATGTCGTATCAAGCCATGGCGTAACCGACTTATATCAGGTTGCTCACCACCGTCGTCAGGGCGGCATACGCCATGCTAAGAAGAGTATGGTCGTGTCATGGGTTTAAGATTCCAAAAAATAACCCGCCGTGCGATATAATCCATACCGTTAGCGCCATGAATTGTGACCGAGGAACAAGTCATATCGGTGGCGACATGAGTCATGGCGCAATTCCCAGATAATTACGAAACTGTCACCTGGTCCAGAAATCTCCTATAAATACCCCCCACACTTCTTCATTTAAGGGATCGAATCTCAAGGCCACGAAGTGCTGTCAAAGTATTCTTCAACCATTACTTCAACATTCATCCAACTTCCAAAGAAGATTAATCCATGGATTTCAATCTCCATCAAGAGCATCATGAGATCATGCGAGTTGAAGATTGATGGAAAGAGCTTGCACTTAGAGAAGAATCCTACCAATTCTCCATCATTTGCTATCAAATACTTCGGATCTACGCATTCCATCACCATTTTCAAGAGATTTGAGTATGATTTTCATATGTGAGAGAGTGTCAATGTTGTATGAGAGAATATGATATTGTAATCTTCAAGTGGATAATGAATTTCTTCATGAAAGTGGACGTAAATCCTCAATGGATTGAACCACTATAAACATTGTGTGTTTTACTTACTTTGCGATTGATTTTCGGCCACATTTCTTAATTTTTTTGTGAGATCTAGTTCTTACTCTCTTGGTGTTTTCCCATTTTTGGAGTAAACATTTGGCGCCCACCGTGGGGCCCGATTGCTAATCCGTTTCTCGCTCTCTCCCAAAGTAATAGGCCTTGCGTCGGAATTCTAGTTACCATTTGATCAACTAATTTGTCCAAGTCGAAATACTCACCATGGGCAAGCCAGGTAGACCGTCAAAGAAGACTACAAGTAAAAGCATCGAAAATGCTGATAATACCACTAACATGGAAAATACTCTGCTCACGCCCCAGTTTGATGTTGGCGAAAGTTCTAAAACCGGGACCGCCATAACGAGGAAGGAACTGGATGAGGTGGCGGCGGATCTAACAAGCCGAATGGATATTGCCAATGAAGCCGTGCTGAAATAGCTTGAATCCATGTTCGCTTTGCAAGCCGCAACGGCTAAAGTTACTATGAACGCATCACGACCTAAAACTGCTAAAGCCACTCGGACAGAAGACACTGGATCTTCCTCTACAAGCCCGAATCAAAGGGACTCTATCCAGGAAGTCGCAGATCCCGGTCATAAGGATACAGAGCCACCTAACCATAACCACTCTGAAAAAGCAGCAATTCCTCAACAAGCCCTTGGCTCCACCAAAGGGGCACTTCCTCATGCAGGAGGTCCTGTACCCTGGAATCTAAACCGCGACCGTTCGCTTAGGCGGACATCCGGTAAAGATGAAGGCGCCCGCCCCATGGGCCGGCTCAATGAGGAAGAACGTATAACCGGTATGATCCGAAAAATCATGAGTGAGGTTCAGAAAAGGGTGAGTGATGAGAAAGAATGGGGGTTTGCTCCTACAAAGAGCCCATTGACAGAAAGAATAAAGATGGCGCCATATCCGCATAAATTCAAGCCTCCGATTGTGCAAGCCTATAATGGGACTGGTGACCCTAATGTGTTCCTATTCAAGTACGACCAGCACATGGATGGGGCACGAGCTACTGATGAACTCAAATGTCTGTACTTCCCCACTTACTTGGAGGGATTAGCTTCACTTTTGTTCACAAAGCTCAGACCAAAATCCGTGGATGAATTTGCCACCTTAGCCAAGATGTTCAGGCAACAATTCAGACTACAAACAACTAAGGTGCGCAATGTAATGGAATTAAATGAGTTGGAACAAGGACCAGGAGAGTCCATCAAAACCTTCCTTTCCCGTTTTAACACGGCTGCCGCCGAAGTCGGAAACTACGAACCTCGTTTGGCCTTAATGGCTTTGAAGGGAGGTGTAAGTAAGAAAACCAAACTTGGAAGATGGATCAAGAAAAAGAAACCCACAACTCTTGAAGAGCTATTCGACAAGGCAGAAGAGTACATAGGTGTTGATGAGGATCCAGCTTACACCTTGGAAGCTCCCAAGAATGACGTGCCATTAGGGGAAAGGAACGTGAACTTCCCAGAAGGACACGAAAATGTTGAAGGGAATCAAAAGAGGGGAAGTGAAGCGAAGGACGGTCGAAACAACAAAAGGTTTCGTTTCTTCAAGAATTCTGAGATGACGCCCCTCAATGAAACCAAAGAGAACATTTATATTGCGACCACAGACACCGAGGAGTATCCAGAACCAACGAAGCTAAGAACCACCGATAATGCAATAAAGTCCGGTAGGTTCTGTCGATTCCACAACCAGCCGGGGCATAGCACAAACGAATGCAGGCATTTGAAAAACTTAATTGAGGAATTGATAAGGAAGAACCGACTTCAGCAATACACAAAGAATTCTCAGAACGCTTAGAAGACCCAGGATCAAGGAATCTCCATAGGACAGCCTAATCAGAATGAAAGCGTGTCAGTTGCTTCCATACCAAGAATGACGATAAACACCATCTCAGGAGGTCCGTATCCATTTGGGAAAAGCTGGGGAGATATGGTGAAGTATGCTCACGAGGTTAAAGACTTTTCAAAGAAAGGAGAACTCCTGATCATGAATGAGGTTTTATCAGCTAAAATGCCCAGAATTTGGCGAGATGATATCACATTCAAAGATGAAGATCCAGCTGGAATAGTGACACCCACGGAGGATCCAATGGTGTTAACCATTGGTTTGGGTCCGGCCATGGTAAAATGGGTGTTAATCGACAGTGGGGCATCCGTTAACGTCCTCTTCTTCAGTGCATTCCATAGGATGAAGCTTTCCATGGATGATGTAAGGGCTTGTCAAAACAAGGTCCACGGATTCACAGGTCAAGCCGTCCAGCCAATTGGCATTATTAGCCTATTAGTGGAGCTCGGGGAAGGGGAACAAAAAGCCGCGCTAGTACAAGACTTTGTGATAATTGACGAACCCTCCGCTTACAATGCCTTCCTAGGGAGACCTACTCTTGCGGCATTCAGAATCACTATGGCCCCTTGGTGCCTTACTATGGAATTCCAGACGGAAGGCGGAGTGGGCACATTAATGGGAGACCAACAAGCAGCTAGGGAATGCTATTAGTTTGAGCTAGTAGAGGCAAGGAAGAAGGAACTGAATAAGGGTGTGGAGCCTCCGCTCCATATCCGAGAACCCCTCTTGTAGCAATTAAAGCAAAACCCCCATACTGGAGAGCGCAGCGGCGCTCGAAAAGCAATTGATCCAAGGAAAAACAGTATGCGGGAGAATAGAGCAGTGCCAGCCGAGGATACTATCCCTATTCCGATATCCGACAAGGACCCTAACCAAGTCCTAAAGATAGGATCCCAGCTAGGCATAAAGCTACAAAGGGAATTGATTTTGTTTCTGAAAGGAAATTTAGATGTATTTGCCTGGACACACTCAGACATAAGTGGTATCCCATCAAATGTAATTGTTCAAAAGTTAAATATAAATTCGAAATTAGCCCCTGTGAAACAAAAAAGACGTATGCAAGGTTTTGAGATATCTGAAGCTTTAAAAGAAGAAGTAAACAGACTACTCGAAAATAATTTCATACGTGGATCTACATATCCAGATTGGGTCTCTAACCCAGTTCTCGTCAAAAAGTCCAACGTAAAATGGAGAGTGTGTATAGATTACTCAGATCTTTATAAAGCGTGCCCAAAGGACAGTTTTCCTCTGCCCCGAGTCGACCAACTCGTAGATGCAACGGCAGGACACGGGCTACTATCCTTTATGGACACATATTCCGGATACAATCAAATTATGATGCATAAGCCGGACGAAGAGAACACGAGTTTCATAACGGATAGAGGTCTATATTGTTATAGAGTCATGCCATTCGGATTAAAGAATGTAGGGGCAATCTACCAGCGTCTTGTAAACTCCATGTTCAAGTCTCAGATAGGAAGGAAAATGGAAGTATATGTAGACGATATGTTAGTCAAGTCAAAAGAAGCCAAAAATCACATTGAGGATCTAGCAGAAATGTTTCACATACTCAGGAAATACGGAATGAAGCTAAATCCATTAAAATGTTTGTTCGGAGTCTCTTCGGGTAAATTTCTCGGGTTTATCGTTAACGCTTGGGGCATAGAGGCGAACCCCTCTCAGATTTCCGCATTAAAGGAGATGCGGGCCCCGAGGACGAAAAAGGAGCTCCAAAGCCTAAACGGAAAAGTTGCAGCATTGATTAGGTTTGTTTCCAAAGCAACCGATCGTTGTATCCCGCTCTTCGACGCCTTAAAGAAAGAGAGGAAAAGTTTCCAGTGGACCTCAGAATGCTAGGAGGCCTTCGAGGAATTAATCAGACACATGGAATCAACCCCGATGTTGTCAAAACCAAAAGATGGGGAAGATCTATTCCTATACCTAGCGGTTTCATCACACGCCCTAAGCGCTGCACTAATCCGAGAAGAATCAGGAGTGCAGTTGCCGGTGTATTATGTCAGTAAGAGACTTGCTGGAGCAGAGCTGAATTATCCTAAACTAGAGAAACTCACATATTGCCTCCTTATAGCATCAAAGAAATTGAGACCTTATTTTCAATCTCATCCTATCAAAATTCTGACCATTCAACCATTAAGACAGGTCCTTTTCCGCCCTGAGACTTCAGCAAGGTTGCTCAAATGGAATATTGAGCTTAGTCAATATGACATCACTTACCATCCTCGAAGAGCCATTAATGGACAAGCTCTAGCAGATTTTATCGCTGAATTCACAGACATAGGAGAAGAGGTTGAGCAACCAAAAGAAACAAAGGCTAATTGGAAACTATACTTCGATGGATCTAGAAATGATCATTGTTCGGGAGCTGGAATTGTCCTAGAAACCCCAGAAGGTCACTCCCTATGTTACGCCTTGAGAATAGAATTTCCCTCGACCAATAACGAGGCCGAATATGAAGCATTGATAACAGGTTTGAAGCTGGCCAGAGAGCTAAACCTAAAAACTTTGCAAATTTTCAGTGACTCTCAGTTGGTGGTGGGTCAAGTACGTGAAGAATTCCAAACTAAAACCGGGAACCTCCCTTCTTATCTAGTCAATGCCATGGAATTGCTGAACAACCTTGACCATTATGTTATATCTCACATCCCTAGAGAACAAAATTCAAAGGCGGACTCCCTCGCTAAGTATGCCAGTTCATCTGATGCTCAATTGTTGGGTTTAATCCCCATCGAAGTCCTTTCTACCCCAACTATTCAGGAAGCAAGTGTTGACTGGATAATGGAGATCACTGAAGAACCCATTTCGTGGATGACGCCGATCAAAGAATATATCCTCAATGGGACACTTCCAGAAGAGTGGAAAAAGAAAAGGAAAATATTGCGCAAAGCCCCTCTGTATCTAGTTCAAGATGGAAAACTATACAGAAGAAGATTTTCCATGCCGTTGTTGCGATGTGTCTCTAAGGAAGAGTCTAAAGCGATCATGACAGAATTACACGAGGGAGAATGTGGAGGACATACTGCCGGTCAGACGTTAGCCAAGAAGGTCCTGCAATATGGCTATTTCTGGCCCGATATAAATCTAGATGCCATACCCATGTAAAAAAGTGCGATAGGTGCTAGAGATTCGCTAAGATCCCGAGAGCGCCTCCCACAGAGCTGACTCAAATGGTCAGTCCATGGCCATTCGCCATCTGGGGCATAGATCTAATTGGGATATTACCCACCGCAAAAGCAAATATGAGATACGCCATAGTAGCCGTTGATTACTTTACCAAATGGGCTGAAGCAGAACCTTTGGCTACCATCACATCAAAGAAAGTAATCAATTTTGTTTTGAAAAACATTATTTGCAGGTTTGGGGTGCCACAAAAAATCATCACTGATAATGGAACCCAGTTTGAAAGCAATGAATTCCACAACTTCTGCACTAAATATAAAATCAAGAAGAGTTTTGCAGCCGTGGCTCATCCGCAAGCAAACGAGCAAGTGGAAGCCATCAACAAAATAATAAAGTCAACCATCAAGAAACGTCTTGAAAACGCCAAAGGCAATTGGGTCGAGGAACTTCCCCTTGCACTGTGGGCATACCGGACGACACATATGACCGCTACAGGGCACACCCCATTCTCACTTGCATTCAGCTAAGAAGCTATGATCCCAGTAGAATTAGAAGTGCCAACTCATCGCAGAATCCACTTTAACCAGACGGACAACGAAAAACTGCAGTTGGAAGCACTTGATTTGCTCGAGGAAAGGCGAAAAGAGGCAGAGCTCAACATAGCAGCTCATCAACGAAAAATAGCCAGATATTTCAATACAAAAGTCAAGCAAAGAACTTTTCAAATCGTGGACCTCGTTCTGAAGAAAATAATGACAGGAACCGGGGTATTTGGACCCAATTGGGAAGGGCCATACATGATAAGCCAGAAATTCGCAGATGGCACTTTGGGCTCAAAACGACAGATGGAACCATACTCCCTCGAGCATGGAATAGCATCCACCTTCGCCGTTACTTTGCTTAAAATCTCTTTTGCATAATTCATATTATACATATATCATGATTTGTAAATACATCATGCATTGTGAATTTCATGCAAAATTTGTACAAATTAATGAAAGAAGCTGCTTAACCAGTCTAAAATTACACATTTGCGCATTTTTTATGGCAAACCGTTAACATTGATTTTAGCTATAAGCCTCTTGAGTAAATAAAAGCATGTTTTAAGACAATTAAAGCTTGATAAATGCTAAAGCACTTCTTAAACCAAAGACCTCCCCGAGGGGCACCCGGTTTATCGCCAAGGCTATTATGAAGTGGCTGGATTGCGACACGAACACCGGGTTTATAAAAAAAAGACCTCCCCGAGGGGCACCCGGTTTATCGCCGAGGCCATTATGAAGTGGTTGGATTGCGACACGAACACCGGGCTTATAAACAAAAAGGCCTCCCCGAGGGGCACCCGGTTTATCGCCGAGGCCATTATGAAGTGGCTGGATTGCGACACAAACACTGGGCTTATAAACAAAAAGACCTCCTCGAGGAGCACCTGGTTCATCGCCGATGCCATTGAGATATGGCTGGATTGCGACACAAACACTGGGTTTCGATTCATCGCCGATGCCATTAAGATATGGCTGGATTGCGACACAAACATCGGCCTTCTTAAACCAAAGACCTCCCTGAGGAGCGCCCGGTTCATCACTGATGCCATTACGAAATGGCTGGATTGCGACACAAACACTAGGGTTTTTTTAAGACCTTTTCGGAGGCATCCGTCCAGACGTTGGATCTTCCAAATCCAGCTATCGATTTTGGGTCTTCCAAACCCAATTACTAACGGACCCAAAGACCTCTTCGGAGGCATCCGACAAGTTCAATAAGCATTTGAATTATTCAAACTCAACGAATAACGGACCTAAAATTCACTCAAAAGCATTCGATCATAGACTGAGTTTTTCAAACTCAACTAACGACGAAATAAGAAGGGCTTTTGTTAAAAATCGTCTTACAAATTCAACATGTAATTGACTCACTCAATTACTAGGAATAATCGGTTTCTTAATCTAAGTTGCAAACATCATGTTAAATTCTCAAAAAATTGAAACCAATTGTGGTATGGGGGCACCATCATCATATTGACAAAGTCCAATGACATCCCCTTAAGCATACTACAATCCGGACAAATTTTTTAATTTTTACGACACAAAATATGTATTGCAAAAGGTATGAAACGCAAAGAAAAAGAAGTTCAAGAACAAAACGTAACTTCGTTCGAGCATAATCAAGGAACATAGCAAACACAGCTAAAATTACACCATGCGTCACGCAAAGAATTAAACAAAGTTTTACGGCATAGTAGTTTATCCATGTCGCCACCACGGCTAAGAGATTAATGTTTGGACACGACATGGGATTCTGGGCGACACATGATATGGTATTCATAGCAATTCGCAACACAATACTCATATCGGTTCACAACATGATATTTATGATGATACACGGTCTGAAACTCATATTGACAAAAGGGATAAAGGCTTAGGGTGCATCAAACATAACTTCGTTCTAACATGTTCATCACCTACACGCATCCACAACATACACAACCAAGGTTAAGTCATCCGCCAAGCCAGTCGGACGTGGGGTCAAACATGTTCGTCATCACATCACAAGTCCAAGACGTAAACATCGGATGCAAAATATCATAAGTATACTAAGCGAGGACCGGCACTCGCATATACAACCGGTCTAAAGTATAAATACGTCAAAGGAAGATAGCAAAAGAGAAAGAGGATATCCACTGCTTTTCAGTCCCCACCTTGAGTAGGAGAGGGAGTACCAACCGTCGTTGCCTTGCCATCATAACTCGATAATTCAGCAATGAGCTCGTCCTGGGACTTGAGAGCCTTGATAAGTGTTGCCTTGTCTTTCTCCAAAGCAGTGATGAGCTCGATATTCTCTCTATTCAGCCTTTGAAACTCGCAGGCAAAGGTGTTCCAGGCTCCAAGCTTCCGGGCATAATGTTGACCTATCTCGCCAAGGCGTTTGTCAGACCAGGCCCTGATCGCATCAAGTTGCTCTAGTACGTAGTTCCGCATGATGTCCAAGTCCTCGGTCACCGAGCGGTTATCAGATGGATGTATGCCTAAGTCAGATGGATTGAAAGCAACTCCCTGAAGGCACCAACCTTCAAAACGTGCAGCGAGCTCGGATGTATGTGGTTTAGAAGCATAGGCAGGCTTATCTATAATCGCCTTCAGCTTGGCCAAGCTACGAACAGCCTCGGCTTCAAACGTTGGGAGCTTTTCCAGCCTACGATGCTTACGAGCCACATCCTCACTCGAGCTTCCTTCGGATCTCTTGGACATCCTACATAAATAGCAATGTCAAGAAGTCAAAACAAAAAAGACGAACGCTAAAGCAGGGCATGCATGGACATGGGGTTTAAATCGTTATAGTATGGGACTCGTGTCGATGTAGGGCAGTAGATTCATGTCGGATGGCGGAATGAAGTACACGATATGAAACTCATATCGGTAAACGACTTGATTTCCACACTCATCAATGACTTAAGAATCATACATATCCACGACTTGAAATCCATGACATACTGCGACTTGAAACTCATGTATCGTATCGCAATTACAACAGGAAATCAAGTTGTCTGAACAATACCCAAATTCATGTCGTCTATACGACATATCATTTTGACCAACTTAAGATTACGACTGCGGAATTAAAATTCATATGAGCATGATGATATGAAGCAATTCAATAGGGGAAAAAACAACGCAATTATAACAAAGTGTTGGAATGGGTCATGTTTCCAGCATATTAGCAGATAGTTGAGATACAATCTAACAAAATCCCCAAAAAAGCGATTTGTACAATCATCGTAGGCCAAAACAAAACGCTTTATGACATCAAAATTTATATCGTTCAAACTACGGTTTAAAACTCACAACCGCTAGAACGACACGAGACTTAAGCCGTGCATATTACATAAAAATTAGGGTTTCCAAAAAATCAAGGGATTTCAGAGCCCTTGCACAAAGCATACCTATCCTAATCCAATTCATCATCATCTCAATGACACAAAGCAACTAAGATTGGTTTACAAGATTATTACTTTATCAAAAGTGAGTAAAAACCCTTGCTTTTAGAAGAACGATAGAAGGGAGAGACATCATCTCGAATGTCAACCAACACATGATTAAGAGTCGTATCACGAAACCCCACGAAACCCTAAAAGCATCCAATTTGATTTCAAACGTACTTACAACAAAAGAAACTCTTTAGGTCGTACCTGATTCTGGGCAACAAGGAGTTTCAAATCTAATTGTCGGGCTAAAGAATCGCTTGAACTCAAGTCGCTGCGGTGCAAATGATGGTCGGAGAAAGCTATTGAGTGGCAGCCGCCATTAATGGGGTTTTTGGTTTTAATTGGAATTAGGGAAGAATTGTTGTTTAAAAAGGGGGAATTAGAATAAACAACTCAAGTAAGTTGGGCCCCTCAGCGACCCAATACCGAGGAAAAACCAGTCCATAGCCAAATAGTTGCAACTATTTAAGACCTTGTTGCGACTTAAGAGAATACACGACATGAAAATAGTATACCCCAAAAGATTCGCAACACGACCCAAAGGCTCCAAAGAACTAAAAGCTCTAATACGACATGGAGGGGTTAAAACGATTCACGACATAATGATTAAGTCATAACAAAAAATTCAAAGGCATACCAATGACTTAACCAAAGAAATAACAGTAACAGTACGTTGGGAAGTGTAAAAGTTCGAAGCTCGTGCTATTTCCAATAACACAAACTTCGAGGGGCAAATGTTAACATATAAAAATGGAGGCTAGAATCATGTCGGATTAGCCAGGTCGTCGAGGTTATGTCGAGGAAAAGGAAGTTAAGATATACTGCCATGTCGCATTAAATTAAGTCGTCCCAAGTTCAATGAGCTGAAGGAGAGTCATGTCGGCCTCCTGATGATGAACAGCTGTAGCGACATGACTGCAAGACATAAGGACCATGACACCATGCCGAGAATGACATAAGATAGTCGTCGCGCCATGTTGTAAGCAACACGGAATATCAGACAATCTGAACGAGACAAACCATGTCGTATCAAGCCATGTCGTAACCGACTTATATCAGGTTGCTCACCACCGTCGTCAGGGCGGCATACGCCATGCTAAGAAGAGTTGAGTCGTGTCATGGGTTTAAGATTCCTAAAAACATCCCGCCGTGCGATATAATCCATGCCGTTAGCGGCGTGAATTGTGACCGAGGAACAAGTCATATCGGTGGCGACATGAGTCATGGCGCAATTCCCAGATAATTACGAAACTTCCACCTGGTCCAGAAATCTCCTATAAATACCCCCCACACTTCTTCATTTAAGGGATCGAATCTCAAGGCCACGAAGTGCTATCAAAATATTCTTCAACCATTACTTCAACATTCATCCAACTTCCAAAGAAGATTAATCCATGGATTTCAATCTCCATCAAGAGCATCATGAGATCATGCGAGTTGAAGATTGATGGAAAGAGCTTGCACTTAGAGAAGAATCCTACCAATTCTCCATCATTTGCTATCAAATACTTCGGATCTACGCATTCCATCACCATTTTCAAGAGATTTGAGTATGATTTGCATATGTGAGAGAGTGTCAATGTTGTATGAGAGAATATGATATTGTATTCTTCAAGTGGATAATGAATTTCTTCATGAAAGTGGACGTAAATCCTCAATGGATTGAACCACCATAAACATTGTGTCTTTTACTTACTTTGCGATTGATTTTCGGCCCCATTTCTTCTTTTTTGTGAGATCTAATTCTTACTCTCTTGGTGTTTGCCCATTTTTGGAGTAAACACTGGGTTTATACCCATTCTGAATAACCGATTCGATGATACGTCGAAGATGAAGACGGTGGTTGAAGACCGAGGGTCTTCTCATCGTTTGGGTGGTTACTGATGATCTTGATTGGGCTGTACACCAAAGAGGACGGAATCAGTTGGTGATCGTCCAAATGTACTTGGAGATCGACGGATATACAAGGAAAGTGACTCCGGTTTCGTTTAGACCTAGAACGAACTTGTATGGACTGTGTGTGACATTGGATTTTATTCTGTGTGATTGATTTCTATTAAATATATATCTGCTTGGCGACGGAGAATTTATTTTCTTGCTTAACGCCCTTCTCTGAGACGTACGAGCTCAGAGGTTATATATTGATGGATATCAATCGCATGGAGTGAATTGCCTGTGTGGCATGCCTAAGTGGCAATTGATCAAGGCTTTTGTTGAAAATCAAAGTCTTGTAGTTGATGATCAAAGCACGGCCTGTGTGGCATAGCTTTGTGTAGCTTTTAATTCGCGAGTTTCACACCCGGTATGAACCAAAAACGGGAGAAAGGACTCATGGTGAACATGCGTTTTCTTCTAGTTAGAGATGGTGTCGGTGCTTAAACTGGCTGACATTTATATACTTTTCACCTGTGTGGTTGTTGCTGTTGCGAGGCGCCTCGGTTATATCGGTTTCGGCCGATGCATTCTGGTCGGCAGACGGACCAAACTTACGCCTCATAGGGCGGGGAGACGTATTGTTCAGGATCTATGTTTAATCCACATCGGTTGACCGACCCTGATGATCCAAGGGACGATGCGTTCTGTTCCTGAGACATGTACTAGATTGTCTCGAATTCGGTGAGGATCTTGCCCCTAGCCTCGGTTTATGGATGGAAATCCAATTTCCAATACGTGATTTTGCGATTATGATTGTATAACCTAGTATTGGCGACATAGTAGCATGGGATGCTATGCCGCCTATGATTGATACATTTATATTTGAAGTTGATTTCTTCACTTATAGTAATAATAAAAGATTAAATTTCGCGTATCAAGCATTATTTGGCTATTATAAGGTAAAACCCAATACTCCAACTGCGTTCATTGTGTGATGGGACCTGGGTTTTATAATAGCTTCATTGTTCTTTATTTAGCATTGCGCTGTTGATTATATGCACTGGTATTCTTGGGAGGAAACTCGTTCCGTGTTATACGGCGTGGTCCCTTGATTTACCTAACTTTAAAATAAAGATTTGTAACTGTTTTAGTTCTCACACCAGTCACATGACTGACCTCGAGTTTATTGTTTTAACCTAAACTCTGGGTTCCCTTATTTATCGCACGGGCAGCTTGTAGTTGGGTTTTGCAGATTTATATTCACAGGACTCTGGTTTATAGCTGAACTGATATTCAGAAAGCTCTGTATCCGTGTATTCCTTCCAGTTATGTTTTGTATTATTTTCCCGCTGCAGTATTGTATTTAAATCTCTGATAATTATGAAATGTGTAATATTTATTCATGCTCTGTATATTCTTGTATTCTGATGGAATTGTTGTAATAAGCAATGAAATATTCTTCTGTTTGAGTTCTTATTTGTCTTGTTCTCAGGTAATTCGTTCTTTCCTTACCGGGGAAGTTACGGGTTATTTCAGTTTGTTCGAGTAACCATGACTAAAACTGGGTTGTGATGAAAGGTTGGATTTCTTGCGATGGGTGATACTCGGCCGCCCTGTCATGAGGATGAACTTCTCGAACTAATAACATATAGATTTCATTATAGTATATTTGAAATTTTGAAAGCAAATTTTGTTTTGGAGATCCCGAAGTGAAGTATGATTTTCTATATGAAAGAAATATGTAGTATTTCAACAGTTTGAAATAGAAAACGGGATTCGAAGTCAGAGAAATCATCCTGAGGTTTCAAATGCTTACAAAAGTTACTAAAAGTTCAAACTTACTTAAATTAACCTTTCCAACAAATTTTATTTTATAATACCGTGATCTTTATTTTGCATAAATGAACATTTGATATAAGAGTTTTACCAAATTAATCATATGGAAATTTTGTTCCTATAAGCTATTTTTTTGTAAATTTCAATGTTAACAAATTTTGTAAATAATTTTGAAACAAATTTCTAGGTAAGATTTATTTTGTTTATGTATAATTTTACGAACTTCCCTTTTCGAGGACGAAAAGTCTTAAGCGGGTTAGATTGTAACGAACCAATATTTTTCAATGATTAATATGTTATAATTTCAATTTTTCTGAATATAAATTGAGTTCAATAAGGTTTAAATACAAATATTGTTTTAAAATATTTTATATATGAGTTAAATAAATATTTTTATTTTTATTTATTTGATATGAATAACTTATTTTAAAGATCATCTTAAGATTTTATTTAGGTAATTAATTTTAAATATTAGTAAGTAATGATGTTATTTAGTTTTATAAATATATAAATTTCCAAAAAGATTTGTTGTGTAGTAAAATCTCATTTTAAATAAGTTATTTTTTTAATTTATTTATAAAATAGTATAAGAATGATTTTTATTTTATTTGGATACATTATAATGATGTTTATGTAAAGACCCGGAAATTCCCGCTCTTTGAATAGACCATAAACCACACATGTCAGACCCAAAGGTTGGAAATTTTGAATACTTTAACTTTGGGAATACAATACGTCAGAACAATAACAACAGACTTTTATATACATTCTAATAATGTTACATCAGAGTACAGAATATCAGAGTACATCGATAAATAAAATACAGCGGAAGATAAATTACACTAAATTAAATACAATGCTCAGCGGAAGACTTTCAATGCTTTGGACACAGCTTTAAGTTTCGATCCAGGATCCTGCTAAAATAATAGATATCTGCAAACAAGCTACTCGACTACCCGTGTGGAAAAATATGGGCACCCGAGTTTTCTAGTGAAACAAACTACAGGTCAGTCAGTCATGGGACTGGTATGAGAAATCTAACATAACTAATCTAATAAAAATGGCTAATCACAGGACCATGCCGCTAACGCGGAACGGGTTTACTCCATTGGATTGCCAGTGCATAAAATAAAGTAAATTCAACGTAATGCTTTTTGGAAAAATGAAACCATTATAAGACACAAGTCCCATCACACAATGCAACGCAAACTGAAGGATAGGGTTTTACCTTATAATGGTCAAGAGTTGCTTGATACGATAGAATGGGTTTAATATTTGTGTGTATATGTTTTAATGAAAATAATTCAATCATAATGTATTAATCATAGACGGCATAGTACCCCATCCTACTATGTCTCCATACTAGTTCTACAATCAAAATCGCATGGTGTCGTATTGGATATTTGGTTTCCATCATGAGTAAAGGCTAGTTTGGAGCTCCTTACCAATTCGAGACACTCTAGAAAATGCTCCAGGATTCGGACTCTGGAGAACCCTTAGAGCGGTAGGGTTAGTCCACATATATGTTAGTGGATTGGGAATTCCTGAACAAACGATTTCCCTGTTCCTTTGAACCTATAATATGACCACTAAAGGCCTATAAAACACGAGGCGCCCCAAAATCCATCATCCACATAAGTAAAATGCCAGCCAGTTTAAGAACTGACACTACTCCTAGCTAGAAAGAAACGTGTGCACACCCTACGGTCCCTTCTCCCGTTTTAGACTCATACCGAGGCGTGAGGCTCGCGAAGTCACGCTACACAAAGCTATGCCGGAATAGACTATGCTTTGATCATTAACCACAAGGCCCTGCTTTTCAACAAAAGCCTTGATCATTTGCATCTTGGCGTGCCACATTGACAATCCACGCCATGCGATCGATAACCATCAATATACACCAGGGTGTTAAGCAGAGAATAAATTCTCCACCACCAAACAAATGTGTGCCAAATAGAAATCAATGTACATGGAACGAAATTCAACGTCAGACATGCATCCATTTGCAAGTCCGTTCAGGGTTTGAACGAAACCGGAGACGCCTTATTCCGCCCCACATATGTCCAATACAGAGGTGAGGTGCTCGCATATCCGATAATCAACAAGTACGGCCGGATGGTGTAACGACCCGGAATTTCAGGGCCAATTTAAAATTTTTATTTTAAGAATTTTTAATATAAAATGTGCCAGAATTTAAAATTTTCATTTTTAAATGGGGCTTTTTACTATAAGGGCTTATTTACCTTATAAAATTAATCTGTAGGACACATCATTTATATAATTTTTTCCCAGGACAATTTTTACTGAACTACACACGGCACGTAATTTTTCCGCCATTTTCAAATTTCGCATCTCGATTAAATACCAATTTCTACCACTTTTCATTCAAACATTTGAAATAATCGAAAATTAGGTTTTACTCGAGATCGATCCATTTTACTTTTATTTTTGTTTCGACGATTTTTAGAACTGTACTCTGATCGATTTTCGAATTTTTACTAAATCTTATTCTAATCGGTGTGTACTTAATTCAGGGTTTACTTTGGATCTGGTTATCTTCTTCAAAATTGCTTGGTACACGACAATATCTTTTTTGATCGATTAGCAAACGAGTAAGTTTTCAAATACTAAGTGCAGATCATTTTGTTATAATCTATCAATTCACTGATTAAATTTATGTTTACATTTTGTTATATTCAAATTGATTAACTATATGTTACTTTTTTGTTACATTCTAATCGATTAACTGTATGTTTACAATTTGTTACATTCTAATCGATTAACTGTATGTTTTCATTTTGTTCTATGTTGTCAGTTTAGTGAATAATAAGATATTCAATTATATATTTTTAATATAAATTAAGCAAATAAATGTCATATTAAATGATTAATTAGTTATATGGTCGTCTGAAACTTAAACTGTTTTTTTGTTGAATAATTATTTGATTCTATCTTTTTTTCGAAAGCAAATGTTTAAAAAGATATTTGTGTTTATATATTCTTCAAAACAAAATATTATAATTATCTTCTATGTTCAAAATTTAATAAGCTGATGTCTGTTGAGTATGTATGTTATATAAAAAAAAATTTTGTTTTAATAAATTATTAGTTGTTTAAAAATGCTTCACTATTAAATTATTACATTATGTGGTTTACATAATGAAAAAGATAAAGATCGTTATCTTTGTTGTTCATATCAAGAAACTCATTGTCATGTTAATTGATTATTTATTTATATGACCATCTGAAACTTAAACTGTGTTAGTTGAGTAATTATATGATTCTATATTTTTATGAAATCATATGTTTAAAAAGATATTTGTGTTTATATTTTCCTGTAAACACAATATTATAATTATATTCTATGTTCAAAATTTAATAGGCTGATGTCATTTGATAATGTATGCTATATAAAGAATTTTTTGTTTTAATAAAATAGTAATTTGTTTAATAATGCTTGATTGATAAATTATTATATTATGTGGTTTACATAATGAAAAAGATAAAGATCGTTATCTTTTTTGTTTATATTTCGCTAATAACAGTAATTAAATTATAATTGCTCTAATTTTGGATTATCTTTTTAGACATAGTTAAA
Organism: Allium sativum; assembly: GCA_030737875.1. Taxonomy (NCBI): domain Eukaryota; kingdom Viridiplantae; phylum Streptophyta; class Magnoliopsida; order Asparagales; family Amaryllidaceae; genus Allium; species Allium sativum. The sequence goes on along the minus strand of CM060921.1, from coordinate 804,244,215 downwards.
TATACCAGGGAAAATTTATCTGTCAAAAAACAGTGTTTTGTAATACCTAATATTTACTGTTTGTTAATTATATTGCCTTAAAAAAAATTAAAATATTAAATGTATTTACATAATTACTAACATATAAGTATACTTATCTTTTTTATGCAGGATAAAAAATGAAACCAAAAAAAACTTCTAGGTTGTTTAAGAAACATCCAATATGCATTTTCTTAAACGAAGGAGGACATCAATGCATTAATTTCAGACCTATATCAAGTCCTTACTGTGAAGAGCACAGCCAATCAAGAGTGTTATCATTAACTCCACTGGTAAAGTTCTATATAATTTTTAATATGCACCTCTCTTTTATTAAATAGATATATACTCTTATCTTTTTTAAAAATAATGAGTTAAGTATAAATATATATTTTAAAAACATCATTATCTGTATATCATACCTTATTTAATAAAAATTTAGCAAAAAATTTTGAATTAAAAATTCAATTTTAACACACTTTTTAAAAAAGCTAAATGTACTTATCTTTATAAGTTTTTGCATAAAAATTATACAAACTATGTTATTATTTATACTAATTTTTTATAAATACTGTTTGACAATTAGGAAACTTCTGAACGAACAAACAGTTTATCAAATAATGGAACTGAAGTTAACAACAGAGGATATTCTGGTGAAAAAACCACAGAGAAAAAGGAATATGAGGGAGAAACTACTGATACAGATGAAGCCAATAGCTTTGAAATTCAACAAATTCCGAAGAAGAATACAAAATTTCAATACTCAGGCACTAATAGATGCAATTTAGATGTTGTTTTCAAAATGATGAAAACAATTAAGAAAGAAAAAATCCTTTCTCCTGAAGCAAAAAAATACTTGGAAAAATCACCCTTCAATCTATTTTTCAATGTTTTTCTAGAAGGTTCTATATCACGGCAAGATTTGAGAAAAAGTGCTGTAAATTTGGATGACATAATTACCTCCTATGATACTATAGAACAAGCTTTTCGATTTGGTAACAAGTTGATTAAATTGAAACCAGAAGAAATTAGTCTTATTTTTGGAATGACATTGCGTGGAGAGGATTTATTTCCAATACCAGTATCAAATAAAGCTATAGCAATGGAAACTTTCTCGAAATTTTGGACAAACAACTTTGAAGAAGGAGACATCATAAATCAAAAAACTGTGACAAAAAGACTGAACAAAATGATTGAAAACAAAGAGGGTAGCGTTGATTTAGTAAAACTATTATTTCTTCTACTGATCATAACATTCTTGTTTCTGAACAATCAAAGCTACCTGCAGTGGGGATTTCTTCCTAAAATCCTCAATTTGAAAAAAAATCAATTCTATTTCTTGGCCAAGAGAAATATGTGAGAATGTTTACAAAAACGTTCAAAAACATCATACCGATCCAAGGAACACACCTGGGTGCACTATGGTTTTACTTCTAAGATTTCTTACACTTTTTTAATATTTCATTATTACAAAAGTATAAATGTATATATCTTTATATTACAGTATTGGTTTTGTGAGAAGACAAAAGTAATCAGAGAAAAGGAAAATCTGAAGAAAAATTTCCCAAGGATGATAAAGTGGGACTTGTCTAATTTGAAGGACATGGATCTTACAACAATTGACATCAATAAGGTATAAAAGTATTACTTTAGTTCTTATATAATTTAAAAGATATATATTTTTTTATCTTTTCATGTTTACAAGGCCAATTTATTATTGCTTACAAAATACATATTTTTATGTTTATAATATTAAGTACCTTGATAATTTACAGCATTTATTAACAATACGATATAAACGTATAACTTTACAATTCAATTTATTGAAAAGATATATGAATGTATCTTTTGGATTTTATATATAACATTGAAATGATTGTAGGATTATTTAATGCTATGTAACAATAATATTACAAATATCATTATTACGACAAGGATTTTGCCCGGACCTAATCGATCGCAAAATCGACCAAGACCGTTCAAAACTCGCATACGTTAACTTTGGGAATACAATACATAAGAACAGATAACAACAGACTTTTATTACATTACAGTAATGTTACATCAGTGTAACGACCCAGCGATTTTCGGCCCCGAAAATCGATATAAATACCTTTACCGTATCCCATATCGATGCTCCAAGCACCGAAAACACTGGATAGTTTAGAAAGAATTTAGAGGGTGAGATAAGAAAGAAAGAAATATTAGAATAGAAGAAAGAAGAAGAACACCACATCAGAATCTCACAGCGGAACGAATAAAATATAATATAACAAATCCTTTATACAAAAGAACTGTATAAAACATACCAATCATCTGAGTCAACATACATCAATCACAGCGGAAAAATATCTGTAAATAACTAGCGACGAAGCCACCTGCTTCTAGCTCCTGAAGCTCCCAGCGGAACCTAACCTGGAACACACTCGTTCTGACCCGAGCACATTTGATTTAAAACAAAATACACCGGGTCAGTCTGGAATACTATCAGTGATAAATTCACATAACACACACTTGTTTAACTTTGGAAATCCTTTTCGAAACAAAAGGATAATAGTAAGACCAGTCCATACATAAACATGGACGGTTTTTATCTTACTATAACCCAAACCATTTTTGAAATCAATATCCTTCTCTGATATTATCATAATGTCTAAATACAAGTAATTAACAAATCTAGAGGAACGCTTGCATCTCACGCTCCCCATATATAGTATACAATTGAAAACCGCGGACGCTTATTGGATATTGGATTTCCAACTTGACAAGGTATGGGACCACCTTCCGCACGTGTATCTCTAGAGGCGAATACACTGGGTTCAACAAGAACGTCTTGCAACCCGGCCCTCACATGACCGACCACTCATTTCGCTTGAGTGTATCGAATGTGTATCACCGATGGTTGGGATCGGCAACCGCCTGCCCGAAAAGGGACAGTATCGAACGTAGATTAAGAAGCAATAGGAATTTCTCTAGATAGGTGATCATACATCCTAATGGGAGCGACCCACATAGCCATGCTGCCTGCCCGATTTTTGTCATTTCCCGGTTGATGAGGCTTGAGGCTAGAACTTTATCTCTAGAACATCTGGTCATCATTCACTTTGAATGCCACATCGTCAGATTCGCCAGATCACACTTGATTGACGTCTACAAACATACTCTAGCTATCTGGCTAGAGAATAACCATTTCTCCGCCAGCAACTATCGTACGTTTGGAGAAATCAACGCATGTAAATCCTTTTGGAAATACTCTGTCAGACATCCGTCCATACAAGTCATCCAGGAACAGGATGAACCGAAGGCACCCTCCTACTGCATCTCATATAGGAATCACCCCATGGATCAGTAGCGAGAAGTCCTTGCAACCCGTAGATTCCAACCACGACAGAACCACAGTTGATCTCTGGTTGCGCTAACCAGAGATTATTAGCGGTCCTTCCATTTATGAAAATCCACAGTCTTCAATGCTCCATCACGATCATCTTCTGATCTCTACCCGTATTTGTTGGTCGGAATGGTTTTCGAATATAATTCGATCCCGGTCTTTACATACCAACAATCGTATTGGTCAACTTCGATAGTCGGTGATTTAACTATTGAATAACAAATGTGTGAATACAATCAGTTTGCTGATTCAGTACTAAACACAACTCGACTTCTTTTAAAAGATTTTTAACCAAATTTCCCTTTAACTAACTCTGACTGATTTACTTTGATTGATTAACTCTAACTGGACTAACTCGACTTATTTAACTCGACTGGACTAACTTAACTTGATTACTTCTATCGAATAACATGTAATCGACTTAACTCCATCCGCTCGACTCTAGATCGCAGCGATCACAATGGTTACACCTTAATCCCTCAGGAAACATCCGACCGCCGTAGGCTATCTGCAGCCCCTGCGAATTTCGCTAGCAGTCGTACGAAATGGAAACTCTTTCCTGAATAACCATGTTTGACTAACTCTAACGATGTTCGATCAACTCCAATTGAATGACAAATGTTCAATACAATTTGAAATCGCTTATTCTTATTCCCTTATAAATCAATATTGCAACATTACTTAATTTCCCAAATCCTTGCATTAGAGTTCGATATTTCTGGTATAAGATAAAACCAATTCATTTCATTCACTCACACCAAACTAATACCGTTCCTTGATAATAGTGAGGCCAAGCAAGTTGGGGTATTTTAGTTACCTCTCAGACCTTGATCGACTCGTTCTTACCTTAGAATAATATCAGTTCGTAACTTAACCACGACATAAACTCTTTTTACTATCTTGGTTCAAATCTGGTTTAATAACCCATTCTTCACATTTGAAATCTTCGATCAAAAATACCTTTACTTAATCCTTTTAATTAAGTAAATTATTCACTAAACATAACTCAGTTTAAAACCATTACTACGCTTGTAATTTCTGGGTTCTATATAGAAATTCTTTGTTGATTATCCTGCCCAAACTATCTGGGCATCCCAATAATAAACTTACATTTTTGATTTAAATCCAAAATCCTCTTATCACTTTCTTTTGAACATTTGGGATTATAATTTATTTATAACACCCTCCTTTGACCTTACTCAAACCTATTGCCAAATCATTACCTTAGGTTCTTATTAAATAAATCATCAACTTTAAAACATTAACTATCAAAATAGTTGATGTGTCACTTTCAAAACTTAATAATTATAATTAACAATGTTAACACTAAATAATTCAATGATTACTTCAATTTATAGTAAATCGAAGATTTACTAATATCCCACACTATTCGAATATCCAGAAAATTTAAGTCAAATTGATTCGATTGCCACTTCTTATTTATAGACAGTTGACTTTTGATGACTGTACCACTAGGCTAACCATTAACCGAATTCCTCTTGTCATTTCCCCTTTGATATAACTAAATTAATTTGAAAATACCATTTAATTGTTTAAAAAAGATTTACTTCAATTTCCCAACCCGTAGGATAAATCCTTGGGTTTCTCTGTTTTTTTTTTAAAGCTGATATAAATCATTTAAATAATCCCTTTCAAAAGTTCGATAAATATGAATATTTACAAATTTCCATTTGACCCCTGATATACTTTAATTTAAACTTAAATCCGGTTATCAGATAAATTTCAAATTTTAAAACAGCGTCAATTTCCCGAACAGTCCACTGATGTTAAAAACAACACCCTTTTTGATATTCCCTGACAATTACCAAATCAACACGGTCAGTTGATTTTAACACATCCCGGCTGAATATTTACTCAACCATACAACCAAGTTTTTGTGTCAGTCAGGTTGAACAACTCATATATAAGCACAACAAACAGATATACAGTTTATTTGAGGAATCCGGTCGGATCCTCCAACGTGTCCTTCTCTGCATCACAGATGTCAGTTGAACAACAATATACGAACTAAATAAATGACGGTATATAATTAACTGCAACCATCAAACAACAACAATCAATTTGCATCCATCGCATCCAATCAGCCAATTTAAACCATAAACTGTAAAGTATATTTTACTGTGAATGTACCACATCACAGGATTCCAGAAGGTGTGAGAATTAACTCACCAGAGTTTGTTCTGGTCGATGGTTGTCGCGTTTGTTGCATTTAATTTGAATCGAACATTCAGAATTAGCTAAAAATTCAACAGCGTCGGATTGACTCCTAGTCAGTGCCATCGGATAGGTCTTGTCCCTGCGATCCCAACGGATCCAGTTTCGTCATATTTCATTAACGTACGAGGAAGTTATGCTCGTTTAAAGGTTGTATATATATACGGTTTTAAAACAAACTAAATTATAAATATAAATTTAATTAAGGTTTTAACTTTATAAAATGAATGGGCCTTACCCCTTATTCGTCCAGCCCATTTTGAATTGGTCAACCCGCATCCCTCTTACCCGATAAAAACTCGGATCCCATCCCTTTCTCATTCAACCGCCGCCTCAAAGAAAACCCTCCACGTCTAACGCAGATCCTCCTCAATTCCTGGTTCCTTCGGTGAAGATCGAACGCATCTTTCCCCTGCGCAATCATGTTCTGGTCATCCCCTCTCCTTCCCGCTTCTGTCGCTCCGCCATCTTAACCTTCGATTCCCCCTTCTGCAAACCCTAGCAGCATCGCCAATAGCTGCGACGCCACCCCCTTCTACGCCACCACTCAACTTCGATTAGCCCACCCCCTTGGATCCTCCATCAAAAAGCGTTTCAGCAAAACAAAGCCCGCGTCCAGGCCAACCAAAGTTCGCTGCCTCTCATACCTAGTCCATCGTCAACCCATCAAACAGCGTTCAGAAAGGAGCGCATGGACCGCTAAATTCAGATAAGTATTTCGATTGATTTTGAATTGCAAGTATTATTGCTGTTTTCATTTTTTTTTTTAGTGGTTCGGATTTTTCTTCCTCCCTGATCTGTTTCATTTGGGACTTTACAACACAAATGTGTGTGTATATATACCCGTAGATGGATAGAATTGATGTCAAAAATCGAATGGTAAAATCATAGGTTTAGATCTCAGCTAGGCCTAGTTTCTTAAGTGATGTTTCTTTTCATTACAGCTGTTATGATCAACTGTTGGCACCTTGATGTGTATGCTTAGCAGAGTAGTGTCAAGATTTGCGATGGATTTCATGTACTGACCCTAGGTAGATTAGATAAAGTTATAAAGAAACTTGTATAGTCGTTTTCACATTGTCTATCAGCATCTTATCCTAGGTAGGTTAAGCTACAACTCTTAGGCTATTTGGTTTTTCAGAGATTTTGCTGAATTGTTTCATTTGAAGATTTGAAAATCTGCATTTCGATTTTTAAATGTATGGCACAGTCCTTGTCTGAAATCTTGCGTTGATTTCTCTGTACTAAAACATATATAAATTGATCGAACTGTTTTCCTATAGATTAGGGATTTATTAAGCTATTGAATTGTCCCTTTCATTTGAAGATTTGGGACTGTGTGTATCCTGTTCGACTGTCTGAAATTTTATGGTACAGATGCAATATATCTTTAGTTGTCCTGTTTTTGTCCAAAAATCTAATTCTCTGTTTTATTTTATTCTTGCATTGTACATTTCAGTTTCAATATATTTTAAGATATTGACATTATGTTGACGTTTAGACTCATGTAAATATTGTCGTAGAAGGAAACTAAAAGCTTTGTTATTCATTCATTTTTTTTCCTTGTACTTCCTATTATATTTTGCTGGTCATCAAAATGTTATTGCAATCCTTATTGCTTGCTTCCATTGTATGGTGAAGTTGTTCTTCCTTTTGCTGATGGGCACATTTTTATGTGAAATACGTGCATGACATAAAAAAAATGAATTCTTATGTTCTTCTTTGTTTTACTGTTCACTTAGTTGTTAAAATATTTAGATGTACATTTATCTTTTGGGATTTGATGTGTGAGTATATTTATTTCTACAGCTATATATTGTCTTGTTAGCTGCTCCTACTATCTCTATAGCTGTTCATTTTAATTTCTTTTATACTGATAGTTTACTGTTTTCTTGCAGCTGATGATCAGGGAGGGCGTAAGATTTCGTTTTTGCTGTTTCAGTGAGTTGTTTATGTAAGTAGATTTGAAAACTATGATAGGTATAGGTTATGGCAGCAAAGGTTTGTACATAAGATCTATTGTTTATATATATTGTCTCCTTTGTACATCCTTGCAGATTTGATGTAAAAATATATACATTAGTTTTCTTTAGCTGTTCGAATGGTGTGTGGATTTGATGTTCAAATATATACATATCTTCTACGTGTGCATGTCTATGTTTTAGCTGTTCATCTATATTTATAGTTAGCTGTATTTTCCTAGTGCATACACTAGCTATTTGTATTCAGAAAAATATATATATATATATATATATATATGTTTTGTCTTCTGTGTATTAACACTTCTTGTTTTATGTTGAATATATTTTAGTTTTATTGTTTTATTTTTATTAAGTTCATGTAATATCTATTTGTTTGCCTTGTAAAAGTATATGGTTTATTCATGTTCCATTCGTATTGTCGAATCAAAAGAAAACGCTGATGGATATGTAAGAATATATATTAAATTCAAACAGCCAAATTTAATGGTAATAAATAAATAACATTATATTAAATAAGACAATAACTTAAATTTTCATCCAGTATAGAGATTAAAAATCAACATTAAAAATTCTAGGTTTAAATAATACTTCATTAATATTAAAATCTATTAATATTTCTAATATAATATTTAAAACTAAATTTAAATATTCAATTCCAATGATCGAAAAATCCGGGACGTTACATTCTTTCCCCCTTAAAATAATTTCGTCCCCGAAATTGCTAAGGCCGGAAAGGACGTTATGAACCCATTAATTTCCAAACCCAATTTATTTTAAATTTTTGATTATTCCTATTCAAACAAACTATCATCAGGCAATACACAATCAAATCAACCAAATAAATTGAATTTACATTCCATATTAATAATTTATTTTGGATTCACATATTTGAACATCAATCGGTTAATACCCGATATATTCCTATTTGATTAATTCAAATTCCAAATTTAATTAATTAAATTTGACCAAGTTAAGTATCAATTCAAATTTCAATCAAATTTGAATTTTATTCACATCAGTCAAACACGCATACCAATATCTCGATAATTTAACAAATTATTTCTATACAAAATATAATTTGGGTAAAATTATTTCATTTACCCTCTTTTCAAAACAATATTGTATCCATTGCCAGTTCTATGCTTTTCCACACTTGAACCGATCAACAAACACAAAACAAAACATTTGTAAATAAAATTTACAAGTACGCTCTCATATATATATACACTCAACCTCGATCTAGGGTATTACTAAGCCCATCTCTATCGAGTTACACCATAGAGCCAAGGTTATTACTAAACCAATAGCTCTGATACCACTGTAACAACCCAGCGATTTTCGGCCTCGAAAATCGATATAAATACCTTTACCGTATCCCATATCGATCCTCCAAGCACCGAAAACACTGGATAGTTTAGAAATAATTTAGAGGGTGAGATAAGAAAGAAAGAAATATTAGAATAGAAGAAAGAAGAAGAACACCACATCAGAATCTCACAGCGGAACGAATAAAATATAATATAACAAATCCTTTGTACAAAAGAACTGTATAAAACATACCAATCATCAGAGTCAACATACATCAATCACAGCGGAAAAATATCTGTAAATAACTAGCGGTGAAGCCACCTGCTTCTAGCTCCTGAAGCTCCCAGCGGAACCTAACCTGGAACACACTCGGTCTGACCCGAGCACATTTGATTTAAAACAAAATACACCGGGTCAGTCTGGAATACTATCAGTGATAAATTCACATAACACACACTTGTTTAACTTTGGAAATCCTTTTCGAAACAAAAGGATAATAGTAAGACCAGTCCACACATAAACATGGACGGTTTTTATCTTACTATAACCCAAACCATTTTTGAAATCAATATCCTTCTCTGATATTATCATAATGTCTAAATACAAGTAATTAACAAATCTAGAGGAACGCTTGCATCTCACGCTCCCCATATATAGTATACAATTGAAAACCGCGGACGCTTATTGGATATTGGATTTCCAACTTGACAAGGTATGGGACCACCTTCCGCACGTGTATCTCTAGAGGCGAATACACTGGGTTCAACAAGAACGTCTTGCAACCCGGCCCTCACATGACCGACCACTCATTTCGCTTGAGTGTATCGAATGTGTATCACCGATGGTTGGGATCGGCAACCGCCTGCCCGAAAAGGGACAGTATCGAACGTAGATTAAGAAGCAATAGGAATTTCTCTAGATAGGTGATCATACATCCTAATGGGAGCGACCCACATAGCCATGCTGCCTGCCCGATTTTTGTCATTTCCCGGTTGATGAGGCTTGAGGCTAGAACTTTATCTCTAGAACATCTGGTCATCATTCACTTTGAATGCCACATCGTCAGATCCGCCAGATCACACTTGATTGACGTCTAGAAAACGTACTCTAGCAATCTGGCTAGAGAATAACCATTTCTCCGCCAGCAACTATCGTACGTTTGGAGAAATCAACGCATGTAAATCCTTTTGGAAATACTCTGTCAGACATCCGTCCATACAAGTCATCCAGGAACAGGATGAACCGAAGGCACCCTCCTACTGCATCTCATATAGGAATCACCCCATGGATCAGTAGCGAGAAGTCCTTACAACCCGTAGATTCCAACCACGACAGAACCACAGTTGATCTCTGGTTGCGCTAACCAGAGATTATTAGCGGTCCTTCCGTTTATGAAAATCCACAGTCTTCAATGCTCCATCACGATCATCTTCTGATCTCTACCCGTATTTGTTTGTCGGAATGGTTTTCGAATATAATTCGATCCCGGTCTTTCCATACCAACAATCGTATTGGTCAACTTCGATAGTCGGTGATTTAACTATTGAATAACAAATGTGTGAATACAATCAGTTTGCTGATTCAGCACTAAACACAACTCGACTTCTTTTAAAAGATTTTTAACCAAATTTCCCTTTAACTAACTCTGACTGATTTACTTTGATTGATTAACTCTAACTGGACTAACTCGACTTATTTAACTCGACTGGATTAACTTAACTTGATTACTTCTATCGAATAACATGTAATCGACTTAACTCCATCCGCTCGACTCTAGATCGCAGCGATCACAATGGTTACACCTTAATCCCTCAGGAAACATCCGACCGCCGTAGGCTATCTGCAGCCCCTGCGAATTTCGCTAGCAGTCGTACGAAATGGAAACTCTTTCCTGAATAACCATGTTTGACTAACTCTAACGATGTTCGATCAACTCCAATTGAATGACAAATGTTCAATACAATTTGAAATCGCTTATTCTTATTCCCTTTTAAATCAATATTGCAACATTACTTAATTTCCCAAATGCTTGCATTAGAGTTTGATATTTCTGGTATAAGATAAAACCAATTCATTTCCTTCACTCACACCAAACTAATACCGTTCCTTGATAATAGTGAGGCCAACCAAGTTGGGGTATTTTAGTTACCTCTCAGACTTTGATCGACCCGTTCTTACCTCAGAATAATATCAGTTCGTAACTTAACCACGACATAAGCTCTTTTTACTATCTTGGTTCAAATCTGGTTTAATAACCCATTCTTCACATTTGAAATCTTCGATCAAAAATACCTTTACTTAATCTTTTTAATTAAGTTAATTATTCACTAAACATAACTCAGTTTAAAACCATTACTACGCTTGTAATTTCTGGGTTCTATATAGAAATTCTTTGTTGATTATCCTGCCCAAACTATCTGGGCATCCCAATAATAAACTTACATTTTTGATTTAAATCCAAATTCCTCTTATCACTTTCTTTTGAACATTTGGGATTATAATTTATTTAGAACACCCTCCTTTGACCTTACTCAAACCTACTGCCAAATCATTACCTTAGGTTCTTATTAAATAAATCATCAACTTTAAAACATTAACTATCAAAATAGTTGATGTGTCACTTTCAAAACTTAATAATACTAATTAACAATGTTAACACTAAATAATTCAATGATTACTTCAATTTATAGTAAATCGAAGATTTACTAATATTCCACACTATTCGAATATCCAGAAAATTTAAGTCAAATTGATTCGATTACCACTTCTGATTTAAAGACAGTTGAATTTTGTTGACTGTACCACTAGGCTAACCATTAACCGAATTCCTCTTGTCATTTCCACTTTGATATAACTAAATTAATTTGAAAATACCATTTAATTGTTTAAAAATGATTTACTTCAATTTCCCAACCCGTAGGATAAATCCTTGGGTTTCTCTGTTTTTTTTTAAAAGCTGATATAAATCATTTAAATAATCCCTTTCAAAAGCTCGATAAATATGAATATTTACAAATTTCCATTTGACCCCTGATATACTTTAATTTAAACTTAAATCCGGTTATCAGATAAATTTCAAATTTTAAAACAGCGTCATTCCCCGAACAGTCCACTGACGTTAAAAACAACACCCTTTTTGATATTCCCTGACAATTACCAAATCAAAACGGTCAGTTGATTTTAACACATCCCGGGTGAATATTTATTCAACCATACAACCAAGTTTTTGTGTCAGTCAGGTTGAACAACTCATATATAAGCACAACAAACAGATATACAGTTTATTTGAGGAATCCGGTCGGATCCCTCCAACCTGTCCTTCTCTGCATCACAGATGTCAGTTGAACAACAATATACGAACTAAATAAATGACGGTATATAATTAACTGCAACCATCAAACAACAACAATCAATTTGCATCCATCGCATCCAATCAGCCAATTTAAACCATAAACTGTAAAGTATATTTTACTGTGAATGTACCACATCACCGGATTCCAGAAGGTGTGAGAATTAACTCACCAGAGTTTGTTCTGGTCGATGGTTGACGCGTTTGTTGCATTTAATTTGAATCGACCGTTCAGAATTAGCAGAAAATTCAACAGCGTCGGATTGACTCCTAGTCAGTGCCATCGGATAGGTCTTGTCCCTGCGATCCCAACGGATCCAGTTTCGTCAGATTTCATTAACGTACGAGGAAGTTACGCTCGTTTAAAGGTTGTATATATATACGGTTTTAAAACAAACTAAATTATAAATATAAATTTAATTAAGGTTTTAACTTTATAAAATCAATGGGCCTTACCCCTTATTCGTCCAGCCCATTTTGAATTGGTCAAACCGCATCCCTCTTACCCGATAAAAACTCGGATCCCATCCCTTTCTCATTCAACCGCCGCCTCAAAGAAAACCCTCCACGTCTAAAGCAGATCCTCCTCAATTCCTGGTTCCTTCGGTGAAGATCGAACGCATCTTTCCCCTGCGCAATCATGTTCTGGTCATCCCCTCTCCTTCCAGCTTCTGTCGCTCCGCCATCTTAACCCTCGATTCCCCCTTCTGCAAACCCTAGCAGCATCGCCAATAGCTGCGACGCCACCCCCTTCTACGCCACCACTCTACTTCGATTAGCCCACCCCCTTGGATCCTCCATCAAAAAGCGTTTTAGCAAAACAAAGCTCGCATCCAGGCCAACCAAAGTTCGCTGCCTCTCATACCTAGTCCATCGTCAACCCATCAAACAGCGTTCAGAAAGGAGCGCATGGACCGCTAAATTCAGATAAGTATTTCGATTGATTTTGAATTGCAAGTATTATTTCTGTTTTCAATTTTTTTTTAGTGGTTCGGATTTTTCTTCCTCCCTGATCTGTTTCATTTGGGACTTTACAACACAAATGCGTGTGTATATATACCCGTAGATGGATAGAATTGATGTCAAAAATCGAATGGTAAAATCATAGGTTTAGATCTCAGCTAGGCCTAGTTTCTTAAGTGATGTTTCTTTTCATTACAGCTACTATGATCAACTATTGGTACCTTAATGTGTATGCTTAGCAGAGTAGTGTCAAGATTTGCGATGGATTTCATGTACTGACCCTAGGTAGATTAGATAAAGTTATAAAGAAACTTGTATAGTCGTTTTCACATTGTCTATCAGCATCTTATCCTAGGTAGGTTAAGCTACCACTCTTAGGCCATTTGGTTTTTCAGATATTTTGCTGAATTGTTTCATTTGAAGATTTGAAAATCTGCATTTCGATTTTTAAATGTATGGCACAGTCCTTGTCTGAAATCTTGCGTTGATTTCTCTGTACTAAAACATATATAAATTGATCGAACTGTTTTCCTATAGATTAGGGATTTATTAAGCTATTGAATTGTCCCTTTCATTTGAAGATTTGGGACTGTGTGTATCCTGTTCGACTGTCTGAAATTTTATGGTACAGATGCAATATATCTTTAGCTGTCCTGTTTTTGTCCAAAAATCTAATTCTCTGTTTTATTTTATTCTTGCATTGTACATTTCAGTTTCAATATATTTTAAGATATTGACATTATGTTGACGTTTAGACTCATGTAAATATTGTAGTAGAAGGAAACTAAAAGCTTTGTTATTCATTCATTTTTTTTCCTTGTACTTCCTATTATATTTTGCTGGTCATCAAAATGTTATTGCAATCCTTATTGCTTGCTTCCATTGTATGGTGAAGTTGTTCTTCCTTTTGCTGATGGGCACATTTTTATGTGAAATACGTGCATGACATAAAAAAAATGAATTCTTATGTTCTTCTTTGTTTTACTGTTCACTTAGTTGTTAAAATATTTAGATGTACATTTAGCTTTTGGGATTTGATGTATGAGTATATTTATTTCTACAGCTATGTATTTTCTTGTTAGCTGCTCCTACTATCTCTATAGCTGTTCATTTTAATTTCTTTTATACTGATAGTTTACTGTTTTCTTGCAGCTGATGATCAGGGAGGGCGTAAGATTTCGTTTTTGCTGTTTCAGTGAGTTGTTTATGTAAGTAGATTTGAAAACTGTGATAGGTATAGGTTATGGCAGCAAAGGTTTGTACATAAGATCTATTGTTTATATATATTGTCTCATTTGTACATCCTTGCAGATTTGATGTAAAAATATATACATTAGTTTTCTTTAGCTGTTCGAATGGTGTGTGGATTTGATGTTCAAATATATACATATCTTCTAGGTGTGCATGTCTGTGTTTTAGCAGTTCATCTATATTTATAGTTAGCTGTATTTTCCTAGCTGCGTACACTAGCTATTTGTATTCAGACAAATATATATATATATATATATATATATATGTTTTTTCTTCTATGTATTAACACTTCTTGTTTTATGTTGAATATATTTTAGTTTTATTGTTTTATTTTTATTAAGTTCATGTAATATCTATTTGTTTGCGTTGTACAAGTATATGGTTTATTCATGTTCCATTCGTATTGTCGGATCAAAAGAAAACGCTGATGGATATGTAAGAATATATATTAAATTCAAACAGCCAAATTTAATGATAATAAATAAATGACATTATATTAAATAAGACAATAACTTAAATTTTCATCCAGTATAGAGATTAAAAATCAACATTAAAAATTCTAGGTTTAAATAATACTTCATTAATATTAAAATCTATTAATATTTCTAATATAATATTTAAAACTAAATTTAAATATTCAATTCCAATGATCGAAAAATCCGGGACGTTACAATCAGAGTACAGAATATCAAAGTATATTGAATAAATTACAGCGGAAGATAAATTACCATAAATTAAATACAATGCTCAGCGGAAGATTACAAATGCTCTGGACACAGCTTTAAGCTTCGATCCAGGATCCTACTAAAAGAATAGATATCTGCAAAACAAGCTACTCGACTGCCCGTATGGAAAAATATGGGCACCCGAGTTTGCCAGTGAAACAAACTACAGGTCAGTCATGGGACATGCATGAGAAATCTAACTTAACTTATCTACTAATAAGGCTAATCACAGGACCACACCGCTAACGCGGAACGGGTTTACTCCATTGGATTGCCGGTGCATAAGTAAAGTGAATCGTTTAACTAACGCTATGCTTTTTAGAAAAATAATGAAACCATTATAAGACCGAAGTCCCATCACACAATGCAACGCAAACCGGAGGATAGGGTTTTACCTTATAATGGTCAAGAGATGCTTAATACGATATAACGGTTAAATATTTGTGTGTATATGTTTTTAGTAAAAACAATACAATCATAATGTATTAATCATAGACGGCATAGTACCCCATCCTACTATGTCGCCATACTAGTTCTACAATCAAAACCGCATGGGTCGTATTGGAAATTTGGTTTCCATCATGAACCGAGGCTAGGGGCAAGATCCTCTACCGAATTCGAGACACTCTAGCCCGTGCCTCAGGATACAGTCGCAGCCGCACCTGGATCTGCCAGGGCCAGTCCACCAATAATGGTTGGATTGATAATGCCTAGACAATACGTTTCCCCGCCCTTTGGGGCGTAAGTAGAGCCACTAGGGACTCAAATAACCGAGGTACCTCATAAATCCATCATCCACAATGAGTAAAATGTCAGTGCTGGTAGGTCCCTGACACCACTCTAGCTAGAAAGAAACGCATGCCTTCCTTGGGGTCCTTCTCCCGTTTTTGGATCATACCGGGGTGTGAGGCTCGCGAAGTCTATACACAAAGCTATGCCTAAACAGGACGTGCTTTGATCATCAACCACTAGGCCTGCATTTCAACAAAAGCCTTGATCATTTGCATCTTGGCGTGCCACATTGACAATTCATGTCATGCGATCGATAACCGTCAATGTACACCAGCGTATTAAGTAGAGAATAAATTCTCTACCACCAAACAGATATACACCAAATAGAAATCAACGTACATGGAATGAAATCCAACATCAAACACGCATCCATTTATAAGCTTATGCTCTGGGTCTGAGCGAAAACCAAACCCGAACAATCAACAATAGTCCGGACGGCCACCACTGAAGCCCCATCAAGGTAGCTACTCCCATTAAGGGTCTCAGTAGCAACACAGCCATTCGATATGAAGATCGTCGGTCTTCAATCACCGTCTTCATCTTCGACTCTTCATTGTCGTAGTAATTATTCGGAATGGGTTAAACCCGGTCTTTCTGAATAACTTGCGTATTTTTATAATAAAAAAAATCAAGTGTTTGTTAAAAGCACATCAACGCCTCATTCCAATTTAGAATATTCTATCAAAGATAGATTCTTAAAATTTGTCCTTAAATCTTTCTTTTAAAGATTTATTAAAACTTCAATTTGGGTTTAAATATCAAAACCATTATTTAATGATTATTAAAATTTCAGAAATAAATCTTATCTTTAACTGGGTTAAAGAACTAATGTCATTCAAAACATACTCACTGTAAACCCAAAAATCGTCTTTCGTTAAATATGGAATTTTCATAGAACTCAACTCAATATATAATCGATATAAATTTCTGTATCAGACTATTAATATAAATGGAATAACGGCATAGCCTTTTAAATTCCATATATATTAACGGCCTTCTTTTACAGAAGCTCATATCGAATATTATTAAATCAAATTCCATTCAATCCCAATTTAATATATTAAATTTGAAACCTTTTACTCTTGGAAATTATTCCATTTTAATCTAAATAAAAGATTTCTAAATCTGTAACACCCCACACCCGCTAAGGTCACTCACTAAGGGAATGCCTTAGTTTTGGTGGAGTATTTTTAGTGAGTATAGAACAGAAAAATTACAACAAGACAGATATAAGTAATACTTGAAAATTTAAAACATCCTTTCATTGCAGCGGAAAGTAAAACATGTTTGGTTACATCACAAAACCATAACAAGAGTCAAGTACATAATATCCATCCTGATAAAATAGAAGTACATAATCCCACTACATAGACAATAGCCATAATAGAAAAGATAAACCGAGCTTTACTTCTACGGTCCAAGCCTAAAAGATAGATATAGCGGTCTGATCCAAGCCCACTAGTGCTAGGCCCACTCTGAAAACCTGAGGGTTGGGAAAAAGATAAAAACAACGGGGTCAGACATAAGTCTGAGTGAGTCCTATAACCCTAACAATACAACCATTAAAGTAATTAGGGTATGACATAAACAAGGTACGGTACCTCTGGGGATAATGACTACACTAAGTAGCCAACTAAACACCGGATGTACTACGATAACCGAAAAGACGCACTTATCCACCCAAGGATAATTTCTAGCTTACACCACCCCAGATCTACCCACCCAAGGGTAATTCTTACACTGCACCACACCAGCTCTACCCACCAAGAGTATTTCCTACTTAAAGGTTGATCCCACTAAGTGTACTTAGTAATTTTTACCCAGTAGTTTCTTGTACCCCTACACAGGTGCCGTTTGCCCCTATCTTTACTAGGTGTACCCACTACTCCCAAGCGATCGGCTCCCTACCGTAGATACCCGTGCTGGTCCCACAAAGGGGTGTATCATTCCCCAAAGTGGCTACCAGATAAAATCAACTGTCCACGGCTTTATATCTACACGATGCAACAACGACTTACCAACCAGCCCGGGTCCACACACGCATATGAAACCCGTTGATCCTGCGTTGCCACCGCTAACCCGTTTTGGCCACTTATAGTCAAGCCCAATATGCGTGTCCCGTCACCCGACCAGAGTCGAGCCCACAAAGATACGTTTGGGATATTGGTTGAAATGGGCCCCCATAAGCTACTACTTAAGCTTGCCACTTTTATCTAGTGCATCCCACTTAACCCCTTATATAGTCATGTCCACTTGCATGTTAAGATTTGGTTAAGTCATCAATCATATTTTAATTGCCACTCAAAGCACCCACTAGACTTCCACATGCCACTCAAGGCACTTACTTGATTCCCACATGCCACCCAAGGCACTTACTTAACCCTTTAATCATGTTTAATTACATGTTCCACTTTGGTTAAGTATTCTAGTCGTATTTTCTATTGCCACCCAAGGCAACCCACTAGTTTCCTCATGCCACCCAAGGCACCCCCACTAGTTACTACATGCCACCCAAGGCACCCACTTAACCCTCATGTCCCACTACATGCTAATTTGGTTAAGTGTTTCTTAATTAATTAAGACCGTGATCCTCCTAAAGACCTCTCACATTAGACTATCTTTTATGACCGCTGGTTAAGCCAGTTGGGTCCGGGCAGCCTTACGTCATAACCGAGTCTAACCTCGTGTCTTTACGTTAATCACGCATTTAGTTTGTGACTAATACCTCTCACATTGGGCCAATCATTTGTAGCCGCTGGATGGCCGGTCGGTTCCGGGCAGACTTCCGCTACAAAAAGGGTCCAACCTCGTGTCTTAGTTGATTAATTACATCTAATTAATCACCCCCACAATTAATTATCCCTAATTAATTACACATTTTTCATAACATGGGTAGACCTAACTCAATAGGTAAATTCCCATGGGGTAGACCTAACTCAATAGGTAAATTCCCACTTATGTTAATTTATTTTTATGGTATGCTTAATCATACCCAATCATACTTTTATTAACATATTTATTACCCCATCATTCCCCACGTAAATCGTTCTCATTTCACGACATAATAAAGGGAAAGATCCATCACAAATATCATGGGTTTAGCATATAACTTTGTCATGGGTTAAGAGGATGTCAACTTGCATATATGAGCATATATTAACCCAACTACATTTAATCCAAACTTGCACATTATCATACACATGATTTGCATAACATGTTACATATGAGCTTGCATATTATCATACACATATCTTGCATAACATGTTGAACTTGCATATAAGCATTCTCATAACTTGCATAACATGTTAAACATGCATTTAAGCATACACATAACTTTAATAAGCATTCATATACTTGCATAAGCATTCACATACTTGCATAAGCATGCATAACTTGCATAACATCATGCACATAACTTGCATAATCTCATAAACATAACTTGCATGTGAACTTGTATAACAACATGCACATAACTTACATAACATCATGCACATAACTTGCATAACATATTGAGCTTGCATATAAGCATACACATGACTTGCATAACATGTTGAACTTGCATATATGACTTGCATCTTGTAGCATATAAAGGTGTCATCTTGCATATGTATGCATCACATTTTAAAAGGGTAAACTTACATGTCATGATTTATGCATAACACCAACCACTTAGCATGCATAAAACCCAATACTTAGCATGCATACAATCAAATACTTAGCATGCATAAAATCAAATACTTAGCATGCATAACACCAAATACTTAGCATGCATAAAATCACATGCATAACTTGCATATCATGTTACATATAACTTGCATATACTCTCACATATAGTTTGCATAACATGTTACATATGCATAAATGTTCAACATAATGTTTTGCATCATAAAACATGGCATTAAACTTGCATGTAGCATAAAACTTGCCAAACACATAACATACAATATACTAAACTTGCATAAACATATTTATCCACAAACATAGCCATGTCTTATCATATCCTACCATAATCAATTTAACAATTGATTATTAAAGCTATAGGAACTCACCAAAACCAAGATTAGCAAACTTATGAAGTAAATCTAGTTGCCAAATAAGAAGAAGAAGATGATTAGCTTGCAACTCTCTTCATTGATTTGTGGAGGCCATGATCAAGTTTCATTTTGCCATAGTTTAGTTACAAGATCTAATTATGAATGAATTAGGGTAGGGTTAGGGTCTTATTTATAGGATTAGGTAGTGTTTTAGGCCCTTAGATTAACCCTAGGTTAGATTAGGACCCTTAGATTTCGGAAATCTCTAGAACCAGCCCTCCAAGCCAGCCTAAAGCCCAATCTGGTGCACCCAGGTTCACTGGACGCCACGCCCCTGTCGACAGGCAAGTCGACAGGCAAGTCGACACCCCTGTCGACAGGCCTGTCGACAGCCCTGTCGACATGGTCAGGGCGGGATTTTTCCCGCCTGACCCCACTTGTTCCAATTTAAAATCTGAATTTTAAATTCTTAAATCTGTTTTTTGTTTTGAATTTTCTGCAAACTTCATCGGGCCATAACTGGGCCATACGGACTCCGATTTTCGAAAACTCGGACTCTATTTTGCGTATTTTTCCGAGACGAATGCAATAACGCAGCCCGTTTCCCCTAATTCCCACATCTGTGATTATTTATCCTGTAATTAGTGAATTTTAGTATTAACCCAAAATACGGGGTGTTACATTCTCCCCTCCTTAAAGGATTTCGTCCCCGAAATCTCTAAGCTAAGGAGAATGAATATCCTACCATCCAAACAACCATCTACTCAATCCATCAAACACGGGCATCCATTGTCCTTAGAACAATTTCTAATGATGTATGAGCATATGCAAAGAGTGTGTGTATATGTTCCCTATCTAATGTATGAACATATGCAAACCATGATAGTGCCATGCATCCATTATGTATGCGAAAGAACCCTATCGATACATACAATATCTACATGAGTGCACAATCATTCACCAAAATGCATCATCCATATGATAACACAATCATTATACATCCATAATATAGCTTCCTACACACAATTTTTATGCAATATGCAATATGAAGTGATTGAGCCGATCTAGTGCCTAGAGTGTGTGTATATGCATCCACGAGCAACCACTAGCAAACACTTGCATCCACTTGCATCCATCATACATAACATGCCTCAAACACATGTTTCAACCATAGGACTATCCTATCTGAAGGTCAAAGGTACTAACGAGAGGACATACTAAGGATAAGACAAGCACAAGATATGCGATGAAGGAGAAGCAAAAGGACGTACCCTCCGAAATAAAAAGGGTACCTCGAACGCATCTTCGCTTTCGTCTCCCAGGTAGCGTCGCTCTCTTCATCTCCCCTTCGTACTTTGACTAGTCGAACCTCTCTGTTTCTCAACTTCCAAATCTCTGACCCAAGGATGCAAGTTGGAGCTCGTCGAATCGTCGCATCACGCTCTACTTCCACTTCTCTAAGCAGGCTCGGCTCTACCGCCTCTGCGGTCTCATGTAGGAACTTCCTCAAATGTAACACATGGAATATATCATGTACACCACTAAGCCTGTCGGGCAACTCCACTCTATATGCCATCTGTCCAATCCTTTCCTTAATAGGAAACGGCCCAACAAACCTTGGTACTCACTTCCCAACAGATCCAAAGTGAACCACATTCCGTAACGGAGATATCTTGATAAAAAGCATGTCCTAATATCAAACTCAAGCTCTGTTCTCCTCTTGTCCGCATAAGATTTATGTTTATCTTGCGCCGCTTTCCTCCTTCTTCGAATCAAATCAATCTTTTCCCGAAGTCTTTCTAACCTTATCGGCCCAAGCAATATCTCATCCGTAGATTCCCACCAACGTGTAGGTGATCAACAAGGCCTTCCATAAAGAGCTTCGAAAGGTGCCATACCAATACAGGACTGAAAGCTGTTATTATATGCAAACTCCACCAATGGAAGATGCTCTTCCCATGCACCTCCAAAATCTAAGATACAAAGCCTCAAAAGGTCTTCTAGGACATGATTCACCCTCTCGGTCTGGCCGTCCGTCTGAGGATGATATGCGGTACTCAAACACAACTGAGTCCCCACTGCTTCTTGCAAACTTCTCCAGAACTCGCTAGTGAAGATAGGATCTCGATTACTCTCTATGCTATAGGTTACCCCATGTAATCGAACTATCTCTCGAAGATATACTGAAGCTAGACATGGAGCAGTCCTCTTGCTCTTCACAAGTATGAAATGGGCGCTCTTAGTAAGTCTGTCTACCACCACCCAAATTCCCGTATTACCCTTTCTCGATCTGGGTAACCCGTCAATAAAATCCATCGAGACGCTATCCCACTTCCATTGCGGAACTTCCAATGGGTGAAGCAACCCACCAGGTTTCTTTTGCTCCGCCTTCACTTGTTGGCAGACCAAGCATCGAGCGACATACTCGGCCGCGTCTTTCTTCATACCGGCCCAAAAGAAAACTCGCCTCACGTCTTGGTACATCTTGTCCCCATCGGGATGAATGGTCATCTTAGTACGGTGTGCATCATCAAAAATAACCTTCCTCAAACCCTCGTCTTGCGATACACAAAGTCTACCGTCTCTACGCAAGCACCCCCTATCGTCTAGGGTGTACCCACTCAAATGGCTGGACGACTCCCCCCCCTTATGAGCTTCTCCACCAACTCAACCCACTGGGGGTCGTCCCTCTGTGCTTCTCCAATCCGCCCCAAAAGAGTAGGTCTAACTTCCAAGGAAGCTAACAAACCGGGTACATAATCAACGGAAGGTCTGAAATCAAACATCGAGATAAATTCCAAGCTTCGTTGTTCCACGGACAACGGACTCAAGGACAACCTCTTTCTGCCCAAGGCGTCCGCCACCACGTTACCCTTGCCAGGGGTATACGCTATCTCAAACTCATAGGATGCTAAGAATCCCATCCACTTTTACTGTCCTAAGATTATGCGCTCGAAGAGTCTCCAACACTTCCCTAAAATGTAGGGCATGCTCTTCTCCACCAGGATATCATCCAAAATCATCACAACTGTCCATCTCTCACGCAGACCACCCTAGTCGAACTCGACATCCCCCAAATGCAAGCCCCAAAGGCCTAAACCAATATCAGAAAAACACCCAAGGGATATCTCCTTCGAGTTCAGGCGACCTTCGTGAGATGATACTTGCAAAAATGGCTAATCAATTAAGCCTTTGACCAACTCTGGATGTCCTCGCCAGTCTCGCCCCAAAACCACTGTTTTCCCATAACTGGCTTTTGCTCACCCTATTGAGCACATACGAAATCTTATTTCGCTTCCTAGAAAAGACCCAGATGTCATCTACAAAGACCATCACGAACTTATTTAGGTACTCCCTGAACACCCTTCTCATCAAATCAACAAAGTATGCGGGGGCGTTCGCCAAACCAAATGGCATTACCGGCCATTCATAAAAAAAAATCATCCGGAGTCCTAAAGGCAGTCTTCTCTATACTATCCTCAGCCACTCTCAACTAATGAAATCCCGTGGCTAAGTCCTACTACAAAAATACTGAGGCGCCAGCCAACTGATCAAAGAGATCATTAATCCTCGGCAATGGGTATCTATTCTTCTTTGTGAGTTTATTTAGTTCTCTTTAGTCTACACAAAGTCTGAGGGACACACCCGCCTTTGTGACAAAAACTACTGGAGCACCTCACTCTGATACACTTCGTCTTATGAACCCCTTCTCAAGCAAATCGCCTGCTTACTTATGGAGTTCCCTCCTCTCACGAGGAGCCATGTGGCACACTGGCCAAGATACTGGTTTAGCATTGTCTACCAGATATATTTGGAAGTCAATCTCCCGCTCCGGAGGTAAGCCCTTCACCTCCTCAAAACACATCCGAGTATTTCCGGACCACTCTAACAGATCGCATACTCTAGACCGACGTGTCAAGCGATTCTAGATAACTTAGCATAACAGATTCTATGGGATTACAAGAGATCTCGAGAGTGTTACCCAAGCGGGTCATAAGCCTAACAACTCTCCCTTCAAAATCAAGAACGGCACCTCTACTGGATAACCAGTCCATGCCCAAAACTAGCCCATAGCCCGTGAAGCCCAACAAGCATCACACCTAAACTCAACGCTAAGTATAGAAACTTTCAAACCCAAACACATCATGGAGCCCAATTGGGTTTGAAACAACTAAGGGATCATCTACCAAACTGGTGTCTAAGTGCAGTGACTCAACTAACAATTATGAGATAAACGAACTCGATGCGTCAGAATTAAATAAAGTTCAAATCGGATAATAAAGAAATCCAACCTCCAATCTATACGGTCTTATCCCCATCTGGTACCCTAGTCGTGAAGGAATACAACTACCCTCCAGAAGATTCCATACCTTGCCCTTGCTTCTTTGGACAATCCTAATAAGGTGTCCTATTCCTCCCAAAAGGATAACTACTTGCCTTCTTCTTCCCTATTCTCTAATCGTAACCTCCCACCAATGAGGTTTCATCCTTCATTAACCAAACAACTATTTGAGCCTTCCTCTCATCGTCTATCCTATAGGTATCTACCAGTCCTCCTCCTTCTTGAACCAACTTCTAATCCGACTAACGTCTAAGTCCCTTGAAGTGGTTTTCCATTCTTATATATCTTAGAAAGATCATCTATACGCGGAGGGGAAACTCAAAATGAGAGAGAGGAAGAGATTCAAAATGGAGAATTCGGAAGATATAGATATGGCTATTGGGGATTATGCTTTTCTTTCAAAAACTTTTCTCTTAAAAGACATGTTTTTGAAAATACTCCTTTCCAAAAATATTCTTAGAAAATAATTTTTCTAAAAATTTTATCTGTTCTGGTAACCTTAAGCTCTGATACCACGTGTAACACCCCACACCCGCTAAGGTCACTCACTAAGGGAATGCCTTAGTTTTGGTGGAGTATTTTTAGTGAGTGTAGAACAGAAAAATTACAACAAGACAGATATAAGTAATACTTGAAAATTTAAAACATCATTTCATTGCAGCGGAAAGTAAAACATGTTTGGTTACATCACAAAACCATAACAAGAGTCAAGTACATAATATCCATCCTGATAAAATAGAAGTACATAATCCCACTACATAGACAATAGCCATAATAGAAAAGATAAACCGAGCTTTACTTCTACGGTCCAAGCCCAAAAGATAGATATAGCGGTCTGATCCAAGCCCACTAGTGCTAGGCCCACTCTGAAAACCTGAGGGTTGAGAAAAAGATAAAAACAACGGGGTCAGACATAAGTCTGAGTGATAACTATAACCCTAACAATACAACCATTAAAGTAATTAGGGTATGACATAAACAAGGTACGGTACCTCTGGGAATAATGACTACACTAAGTAGCCAACTAAACACCGGATGTACTACGATAACCGAAAAGACGCATTTATCCACCCAATGATAATTTCTAGCTTACACCACCCCAGATCTACCCACCCAAGGGTAATTCTTACACTGCACCACACCATCTCTATCCACCAAGAGTATTTCCTACTTAAAGGTTGATCCCACTAAGTGTACTTTGTAATTTTTACCCAGTAGTTTCTTGTACCCCTACACAGGTGCCGTCTGCCCCTATCTTTACTAGGTGTACACACTACTCCCAAGCGATCGGCTCCCTACCGTAGATACCCGTGCTGGTCCCACAAAGGGGTGTATCATTCCCCAAAGTGGCTAACAGATAAAATCAACTTTGCACGGCTTTATATCTACACGATGCAACAACGACTTACCAACCAGCCCGGGTCCACACACGCATATGAAACCCGTTGATCCTGCGTTGCCACCGCTAACCCGTTTTGGCCACTTATAGTCAAGCCCAATATGCGTGTCCCGTCACCCGACCAGAGTCGAGCCCACAAAGATACGTTTGGGATATTGGTTGAAATGGGCCCCCACAAGCTACTACTTAAGCTTGCCACTTTTATCTAGTGCATCCCACTTAACCCCTTATATAGTCATGTCCACTTGCATGTTAAGATTTGGTTAAGTCATCAATCATATTTTAATTGCCACTCAAAGCACCCACTAGACTTCCACATGCCACCCAAGGCACTTACTTGATTCCCACATGCCACCCAAGGCACTTACTTAACCCTTTAATCATGTTTAATTACATGTTCCACTTTGGTTAAGTATTCTAATCGTATTTTCTATTGCCACCCAAGGCAACCCACTAGTTTCCTCATGCCACCCAAGGCACCCCCACTAGTTACTACATGCCACCCAAGGCACCCACTTAACCGTCATGTCCCACTACATGCTAATTTGGTTAAGTGTTTCTTAATTAATTAAGACCGTGATCCTCCTAAAGACCTCTCACATTAGACTATCTTTTATGACCGCTGGTTAAGCCGGTTGGGTCCGGGCAGCCTTACGTCATAACCGAGTCTAACCTCGTGTCTTTACGTTAATCACGCATTTAGTTTGTGACTAAGACCTCTCACATTGGGCCAATCATTTGTAGCCGCTGGATGGTCGGTCGGTTCCGGGCAGACTTCCGCTACAAAAAGGGTCCAACCTCGTGTCTTAGTTGATTAATTACACCTAATTGATCACCCCCACAATTAATTATCCCTAATTAATTACACATTTTTCATAACATGGGTAGACCTAACTCAATAGGTAAATTCCCATGGGGTGGACCTAACTCAATAGGTAAATTCCCACTTATGTTAATTTATTTTTATGGTATGCTTAATCATACCCAATCATACTTTTATTAACATATTTATTACCCCATCGTTCCCCACGTAAATCGTTCTCATTTCACGACATAATAAAGGGAAAGATCCATCACAAATATCATGGGTTTAGCATATAACTTTGTCATGGGTTAAGAGGATGTCAACTTGCATATATGAGCATATATTAATCCAACTACATTTAACCCAAACTTGCACATTATCATACACATGATTTGCATAACATGTTACATATGAGCTTGCATATTATTATACACATATCTTGCATAACATGTTGAACTTGCATATAAGCATTCTCATAACTTGCATAACATGTTAAACATGCATTTAAGCATACACATAACTTGCATAAGCATTCATATACTTGCATAAGCATTCACATACTTGCATAAGCATGCATAACTTGCATAACATCATGCACATAACTTGCATAATCTCATAAACATAACTTGCATGTGAACTTGTATAACAACATGCACATAACTTACATAACATCATGCACATAACTTGCATAACATATTGAGCTTGCATATAAGCATACACATGACTTGCATAACATGTTGAACTTGCATATATGACTTGCATCTTATAGCATATAAAGGTGTCATCTTGCATATGTATGCATCACATTTTAAAAGGGTAAACTTACATGTCATGATTTATGCATAACACCAACCACTTAGCATGCATAAAACCCAATACTTAGCATGCATACAATCAAATACTTAGCATGCATAAAATCAAATACTTAGCATGCATAACACCAAATACTTAGCATGCATAAAATCACATGCATAACTTGCATATCATGTTACATATAACTTGCATATACTCTCACATATAGTTTGCATAACATGTTACATATGCATAAATGTTCAACATAATGTTTTGCATCATAAAACATGGCATTAAACTTGCATGTAGCATAAAACTTACCAAACACATAACATACAATATACTAAACTTGCATAAACATATTTATCCACAAAAATAGCCATGTCTTATCATATCCTACCATAATCAATTTAACAATTGATTATTAAAGCTATAGGAACTCACCAAAACCAAGATTAGCAAACTTATGAAGTAAATCTAGTTGCCAAATAAGAAGAAGAAGATGATTAGCTTGCAACTCTCTTCATTGATTTGTGGAGGCCATGATCAAGTTTCATTTTGCCATAGTTTAGTTACAAGATCTAATTATGAATGAATTAGGGTAGGGTTAGGGTCTTATTTATAGGATTAGGTAGTGTTTTAGGCCCTTAGATTAACCCTAGGTTAGATTAGGACCCTTAGATTTCGGAAATCTCTAGAACCAGCCCTCCAAGCCAGCCTAAAGCCCAACCTGGTGCACCCAGGTTCACTGGACGCCACGCCCCTGTCGACAGGCAAGTCGACACCCCTGTCGACAGGCTTGTCGACAGCCCTGTCGACATGGTCAGGGCGGGATTTTTCCCGCCTGACCCCACTTGTTCCAATTTAAAATCTGAATTTTAAATTCTTAAATCTGTTTTTAGTTTTGAATTTTCTGCAAACTTCATCGGGCCATAACTGGGCCATACGGACTCCGATTTTCGAAAACTCGGACTCTATTTTGCGTATTTTTCCGAGACGAATGCAATAACGCAGCCCGTTTCCCCTAATTCCCACATCTGTGATTATTTATCCTGTAATTAGTGAATTTTAGTATTAACCCAAAATACGGGGTGTTACAAAATCCCAAATTATATTTCATTGCAAATTCGATTAAAGAACAAGTGTCGTTAAAACACTGTTCACGATAAATCCAATTCACATTTCATTTTGTTCCAATTATCAAATATAATTGAAAACTCTAAAAATCTTTAATTAAAAGATTTATTCTTTCTTAACTGGGGTTAAGAACAGTGTTATTTAAGACACCATTCACGACAACCCAAAAAACTAATTTATTCCATTTAATTCAAAGTAAATATTAATTTATTTGAAAACTTTATTAAATCTTAATTATACGATTTATTCTAGTTAATAACTAGTTCATATCGATAAAATATATTTTTATCTCTTCACTACTGGAAATTTTCATCTAAATTCCTTTTAAATCATTTATTATGATTTTACATAATATTTCCATATTTTTAATGATTTTATTATCGCTCTTACAGTCTGTTTCCAACAACGGCCACCGAACTGCAGTTACAGCGACCTTTCCTAAATTTGATTTGGACATAATTCCAAATCCAACTGTTAGATTTTGAAGTTCTTATATTCATTGAAAAGCTCTTTTCGATACGAACCCAACGGTTCCGACTTTAGGAGAATCCGACGGTCGGATCTCCCGTTACGTCAATTTAAAGTTAATGGTCGAAACTCGCGAACGTTCACTGCGCGGCGCGTTCTATTCAGGCCATTAAATATATTTATATTATATATATTATATCGTCGATTTCTATTTAAAACGTACTTTATAAAATATTTATAAATTCGTTTTAAAACGATTTTAACTTTATTTCTAATTTAAAGTCAACATTGAATATTCTATTTTCTTATCATATTAAAAATATTAATATTTCCAAAATATTAAATTAATAAATCAATTCTTTTTAATATTCATTTAAAAGTGAATAAAATAATCGATAAACATGTTTGGGTTAAAACAGCGTTTCTATTTATTTCGGCTTTTTATATTTTGTTCATCTATATGTTATATTGGGCCAGACCTCCCACATTAAGCCTACGACTTATGGATGCTGGATATCCCATAAGTTGGGCTTAACCTCGTGTCAAGGCCCGTTTCATATTTTAACTCAACCCTTTTTGTTTTATCTTTTTTTTATAATTAAAATAAAAACATCAAAGCCATTATTTGATTTCTTTAACTGAATATTATATTAAAATATTCTTTTAATTCAATATTGGAATGAGACCCACGCAATTACCATATAATTTAATTATATGGGTTTCAAACATCACATGTATTCTATACTAACGATAAATATTATCAAAACCATCCACAACATCCAAAGTGCAACATATATAGTTATAAGCATCAAATAAATAACGCTTATAATAAATCACAAGGGAGATGTGTGAATATCATCCCAAGACCCGTGTGGGGTTTTCAACCAACACATACACATAACAAATAATTTGAATAAATTATCTGTGCACTTGGGTGATGTGTAAAAATTACCATCCCAATCAAATAAACAAGTCAGGAAACTTGTTAATGGCAGTGTGACATATATTTGAGTTTCAACATAAATATTTATTTCTAACATAAAAGTCGTTCTTGAATTCTAATGTGCATTTATAACTAAAAATGTGATTTTATTCTAAGATAACAACCAATGTAAATTCTTTTTAAACCATTCTAAATAAACATATGTGGCATTTTATTTTGAACAATTCCAAATGAACACAAATGTAAATTTTATTATTATAATAAACAAAATGAAAATTTTGTTATAAATCCAATATGACAAAACGTACCTTTCATTCCGTTTTAACATTTTATGCATAAAATGTACCTTTATCCTATCCTAACATTTGCATACATAAAAATGTATTTTTATTCCCATTCAACATTGTATAACAAAAATATATTATTTTATCATTAAGATTTCTAATTCAGTGAAATGACGATTTATTATGTTTGACGTAAATGTCATTTTCAAAATTGACAATTCTAAGGCGACAGAAGTGATAATTTTTGTTTTGACAAATCCAAGGCGACAAGAACTAAAATAAAGACATAATATTGAATTTATATTCTTATAAATGAACAATATTCCCATAAAAATGTAATCTTTATTTTCTAATCTTTACATTATAACAAAATGACTATGAAAATATAATATTTTATTCTAATCTTTTCAAAGGAACCTAATTACATTAAAATGTAATTTTCTTAATGTACAATCTTTTTTATTGAAAACAATGAACAATAAAAATTTAACCTTTTATGTTACTTCTTTTATTGAAAACAATATGACACCAAAATATGATCTCCTTAGTTGAAAACAATATATCACAAAAATGTATTCTTTTTAGTTGAAAGTAATATTACAATGCATATTTGCGTTAGAGAATGCAAATAAAAGAACTTTTTTATTTCAAAAGAAAATGAGAACAAAATGTGCTTCTTTTATCTAAAAAGAGGGTGACACAAAATATGTTCTTTTTTTCCTAAAAAGAAAAAAAAATGATTTCTTTTTAAAAGAAAATGACAAAAATGTTTCTTTAGAACATGACAAAAATGTTTCTTTAGAATATGACAAAAATGTTTCTTTAGAATATGACAAAAATGTTTTCTTTTTATATGACAAAAATAAAACAATCCAACTATAATGAAAAATAAGTATTTTCTATTTTTAATCTTTCCATTGTATAAAGGTGTAAATGTAAACTATTTTGTTTCATAGAAATGTAGACTTTTCTATTCTTATCAAAGTGATAGCGAAAATGATTCTATTCTTTTTAACAAAAAGGATATCCTTTTACATTGACCAAAACAACCGACAAAAATGATGTCTTTTAATTATAAACAAAGGTAAATTCTCTCTTTCAAGAAAATGACACAAATATTTTAATTCTACGCCTTCTAATGAAAACAATATGACATAAAAGAAAAATGTAACCATATGTCTAATTTAAACACATTCTAATGTAATCATTTTTAACTAAAAATGTCAATATTAATCTAGTGCAACATTTTAACCCAGAATGGTATTTTATTTCTGATATATGTTTCTAGACCAAAATGGTATTTTATTTTGACAAAACATGATCTAGTCAAAATGTTATTCTAATAAAACATTTCTACTTAAAATGACAATGTTATTCTCATGTTACATTTTATAACAAAAGGTTATTTTTATTTCATTTCAAATGTAACATACAATACAAAATGTAATTACCATTCTAATGTAACATTCTATACAAAATGATAATCCTATAACGTTTACATATCATATAATGAAAATGATCTTTTTGTTTACAACTAATTGACGGTGAAAATAACCTTTTTGTGTACGCCTCTATTTAATCCAATAAAATTACAAATTAATATTATATATTGAATTTACAATCCTATTTCAATTCACTAAAAATGATAAGATAAGGTTATATATTGAATTGACGATTATATTTCAATTCACTAATATGAACGAAATATATATTTTATTTGAATTGACGAACAAATTCAATCCAATACATATAACAACCCATTTTGTTTAATATATATATTATTTAACAAAATATATACAAGAGGGATTTATTTTAATTATCCTATCACATTCATATTGATATCAACAAAACATCTCAATCATCAGATCAATCAATACATCACAACTGATCACATCAACAATACATATCAGATCTGAATAATCATACAAACATGGAATTTATATAGCAAGAAATAATTAATATTTTAATTATTTTAAAATATGGAATTCTCACCGATAGCTTTCCGTTCAGAATAACTCAGATCTAAAATTTCCTGAAATTCCAAAGTGCTCTGTTTACTCTCTGGTTTGTTTCATCGCGAAGTGCTCGCTGTTGTGATTCCAACGGTTCGAAAATCATCAATTTCTGTTTTGATTTGAATGGGATACGGTCATTTGAATATCAAACAATTTATCAAATAATTTATTAATTAATTAACCTTGAATTTCCTTAATCCTTTCTTCCAGGACCCGTCCAGTTCAGCCGAACCCATCCTCCAAGTTTAGGGTTCCAAAACGCATCGCCATCCGTCGACCGGACCGCCCATCGTTGCCTCCACGGCGCGCGCCTTGGCCACGCCCGCCTCCGCCCCGAGCATCTCAAAGCTCGGTCCTCTCTGGTATCCCCACGGCTGCTCCAAAGTCGCCGAGTTCATGAAAAAAATTCGAGAAATCCGCGACACTAATTCCGATCTTAACCGCACAACATATAGAGCTTGTTTAGCTCTTTAATTTTGTTATTGATTCTTTGTATTGATTTGTTGTAATTTGAGAGAAAAAGGGAGGATTGAATTAGAGCAAATTGGCCATTGAATTTGGAGGCGGCGGCTGTATGTTTAGTCTTAGGATTAGGGTTTTAATTTTGAGATGTATTTTTATATTAATTTAATGCAAATTTTAAAATAAAATCCAAAACTTTTAAACTAATCTAATTTCAGTCCAACAGAAAGTGACCCTAGCCAATAGCCCATATTCCGGATCCAATGGGCTAGGTCCTGTCAGCCTAAACAGTTGTCTGTGGCCTAAATTATTTAAATTAATATTTAAATCCTTTATTTAATTAATTCTATCATATATTTAAATTTACCGGGGCCACATATGAATTCAGAAAATTACAGAAAAAATAATTTTGGCTTTGTTTTGACGATACGGTCCTAACAAAACTAATTTCGTCGAATTCTGAGACTGTTTGAAAATTGGCTATTTTCAAGTCGATTAAATTTAGCTGAAATTGGCAAAACACGTTTTCGTTTGCCACGCTCACATATTAATTCGGAAAATTATGGAAAATTAAACTTAGCAATAAATCGACATTCTGGTTCCAACAAAAGTGGTTTCGTCGAAAACCGATGTCGTTTGTAAAATGGCTATTTCTAAGGCCAGTATATTATATTTAAATATATATAAATTCTATAGCGACTTTTCTAGATTTTAATCTGGCCATAACTTTTGATTTATAAAGTGAAATTTTAATTTCTCGGATTCGTTAGAAAGATATAATTAAACAGATTTAAATATTTCTTGTTTCACTTAATTCTGATTTATTTTGAATCCTGTACATTCAGTTAAAGTTTGAAATCGAATTTTCGAACTACCACGCCCTTTCAAACTCCTTTCATAATTAAATTAAATTTATTCGTTTTAAAATAAATTTTTAGTCGATATTATTTAAAATAAATTATTTTGAATATTAAATTTCCATTAAAATTTCTAAAATAAAAATTTTAAATTGGCCCCGATTTTGCGGGTTGTTACAATCATTCATGCAGATTACGACAAATTTTTCAAATATAACATCAAAGGAAAAAGAGTTTCTTTCAAAAAAGTTAATACAACCACTCCTACAAGATGAAAGACCAAAGAAAAGAAAATTATCTGAAAATGCAGAATCAGAAAGACTGAAAGAGTTAGAGACCAAAGTCAGATTTATGAGTGATGAAATGATTAGTGTTGTAAAACAACTGGAAGAAGAGAAGATGTTAAGACATAAGTCTGACCAAAGACTCAAAGAAATTGAAATGATACTACAAAAAGTGTATACTTTTGACCAGCAAATTGTTCTCAATACAATTGAACCTGAAAAACATATCAAAAAAGGAAAAATAGTCGGTATGATACATATAAATTGTTCTGCAAAGTTTCCTTGTTTTGATTTATTTGAAACTCAAGATTTAGTTATAGAAAATCAAGAAAGTTCAAAATCTGAAGATATCGAAGAATTTAAAGAAGAACATGCTGTTCAGAATCCTATTTCTGTTGAAGATGTCATTGTTAAATCACCAAAAAAAAGGAAGAGTACCAAGAATATTGACAAATGCCCACTTCTGAAGCATCTAACAGAGAAACAGCAAGAAAATGTCAAACTTTTTTTCAAGTTTGTTGGAGATAACAAGTAAGTAATGAAACATTACTTTTTTCCATAATAACCTTAATAGTTCAGCTTTATTTTATACTTATTACTTTGTAATGATACATTGTGCGGTATTCTACTACCCAAACCAACTTGTTCATTAAACCGTTGTTTGAAATATCAATATCAACTCTTTGTTCACTCAACAAAAATTAGTAATTAATTAATTAAACAACATCTTTCTTAGTTAACTTTATTGCAGTGATTAATGTTCAAAAATTACTGAAATTAGGAAAGTTTTGGTTTTTTATATGCTATGGTTTAAGAGATTAAAAAGATATTCATCACTATCTTTTTATTTAAAATTATGCAACTGAATCTTTTTTTGAATAATTATTTGTTTGTATGTATTTCTGAAATATATGACATGTTATTTTCAAATTTAATATTTCATAATAATGTTTTTCCACAATTAAAATTTATTAAATATAAATGCATTTATCTTTTCATATATAACATAGTTATTTGAAGATAACATAATAAGTTTTCCTAAATAATTGCTATTTTAGTAATAATATTTACATCCAAAAAACATATTTACAAATTATATCTGTATTAACAATTTTTTTATAAATTAACATATCTTATTTTTCAGCGACGAAGCATTTAATTGTGATGATGATAACAATATCACCATAACAAAAGACATGATAGAAGATCTCCTATTCGAACAGAATACATTTGGCCAAGTAAGCATAAAACTTTAACACTTATCTTTAGTTTTAGTTGATTACTTTAATCATTTTCTTTTAAAAATGCAGATCATTGATTGGTTTTGGTTTCGAAAAGCAAAACAACTAGATCCAAGCAATAGTATTGTGTACATTAACACAACAATGACAGTAAGTGAATTATATTCTCAAATTAACTTATTTTAATACAATATACATTTTCTAATCCATTTTTTTTTACAGACAAGTGCAGTAACTGGAAACTGGGAAAATATATTAACAAAAAAGTTCAACCCTTTTATCAAAAAATTACTTTTAGATCCAGTATGTTATAACATCTTATTCCCAATACATGGAAATGAACATTGGAGCCTCCTTGAACTAGATGTCACAGATTGCACTTGGAAACACTACGACTCACTATACTTAACCACAAGATCTAAAACCCACAGAAGTGGACATACCAAATTTGTCATTAATGTGGTAAATAAATATTCTAAAAAATTGTATTTAATATATTCGTTCATATTTATTCTACCATCCACTGTTTTTTTGTTGCAGAAAACAGCTGTGACTAACCTAAATGATGAGCTAAAAAAAGAAGGTCACAAAACAATTATTAAAAAGAAGACACAACTTGTAAATGTTGACTGTGCTCAATAAATCAATGGGTAATTAAACAAGTAGAAAATAATCTAATATATATTTTCATCATACACATTAAGATATAGAAGAAACATATTACAATTCATTATTATAATAAGAAAAGATAATATGATATATCTTTAGATGCAAAGTACTAAGTTTCATCATTGTAGGTACGATTGCGACATTTATGTGATGATGTTCATGCAAAAAATTGCACGTGGAATGGAGAGTACATCAAATATTACTGCTGAAGAAGCTACTTCATTCAGAGCAAAGATAGCTGCAGATATTCTCAGTGATGAACCATACTGTTGGACAATAGAAAATTTTTGCAGCTCTGTTCCAGCTATTAAAAATGTTTGAATTATACCAAAATTTCAGAATTTGTAATAAGTGATTCTTACAATTACATATAACATTTGGTGATTAATTTGTAAGGAATTATACCAATATTTCAAAAATTTGTACTGCTAAAATTTTTACCCAGTAAATCTAACAATGCTTATGAGCATAATGGTTTTTACTTTCAATTAATTTGTCATTCAATGCTTTGCTACTATATTTAAAAAGATAAATGCTTTTATCTTTAGATTATCATTTAAACTTCATTTGTAATATGTTTTCTAATTTCAATTTTTTTTACAGCAAACAAACGCAATATGGGCAACTTTTCCTAGACAAGAAGAAGCTTTAATATTTGTCCAAACACATGCAAACACTAACATTTTTTGCTACCAAGATCATTTAACTAGACAAAGAAGGTTCCTAGTTTCTACATATGATCAGTTTTGGAAAAGGTACAAGAGCATGAATCCTAATCTACGCCACCATTACTAGATTATTCAAGTTGGACTGCCTTGCCACTTGTACTCTGATCTGGAGTTCAACAAAAAAATTAACATTATACAAAATGGAGATGAAATGGTAAATCTTTTGATTTCCATCACATTCAATATTCTGGATGACATATACCAAATAAAAGGAAATGAAGATTGGGTTATAGAACTAGATTCATCTAATGAAGACAAGTTCTCTCGGCATTTGATAATTCGTATCCCAAATATTGCATTCAAAGACAACTTGCATGTTGGAGGATTTATCTCTAAGATATGCTCATTTATTAAAAATTCAAGATTAACTAATTCACCCTTTGAAAAACTTTACATCAACAAAGGGTTAAGCTCGTCAGAAATTACAGACAATATATTCATTGGTACTGGAGTTTATACCCATAATCGTTGTTTTCGTCTTCCATTCTCAACAAAAGCAGGGAAAAAATCTATACTACTGCCAAGCGGATGCTTTGGATGTAAAAATCTTACTGACGAACAAGTGTTTACAAAATCACTTATTTGCAACGTAGAAGATAACGTAGATAAACTATTGCAGTGTGAAATGGATTTGACATCTTACAAAAATATTCAGTTTATAAATGTGGAGACTGAAAACAACAGGTTCATCCAAATTGAAAAGACAGTAAAGAATAACTCTTACAGTATACTTAAGTCCTTTAATTCAGGAAAATCTCCCTTCCCAGATTTGGATGAAAAAAATTCTTCATTAGCATCTCATGGAAATGTTTTCGGTACAATCAGAAAGTGGTACTGGTTTTCTAAACATGGCTATATAATTTATAACATGTCCAAAAGTCGATATTGTGAACTAATTGGAAGAGAACATAAAAGTAATCATGTTATGTACATTGTTGATTCCCAAACAGGTGGCTACTATCAGAAATGCTTCGATCTTGATTGCAGAGGTTATCGATCTCCTGTTCGACAATTACCATGGAATGTATTGTCCACTTGTTATGATATAGTGAAACAAGAAGGGAAAACAGTGTAGAACAAATGCTTGTATAAAAATATATATCAAGTACATAATGAAAATAATGATTGTGGTGAATTTGTTTGTATTCTTGATAATATGAACATGTAAATAGTCAAAAACATGTACAAATATTTTGTCTTTGTTACATAATTTGATCTTCTCACTAAAATAACGAAAAAATAGTATGTAACAACAAAAATAATGATTAATCTATGTTTTGCTAAAAATGTGAAACCATATATATATTTTAAAATATATTGTTTAAAATTTATATATCGGTTATGATTATGTTGATGAATATAATTAATTGATGTAATTTGTTAGTTTGTTTGATTTATTAATATCAGAATTCTAATCATATCCATAATTATTTCAGTACTGTTATTAGCAAAACATAAACCAAAATGATGAAATATTTTATCTTTTTCAAATATACCATATAATATTTGTATATCTGTTAATCTATTATGATTATGTTGATGAATATGTTAAATTGCTGAATTTTGTTATTGTGTATGATTAATACATATCAAATTTATAATCATACCAAATATTAATTCACTAATGTATTACATAAAAATTATTAATAAAGATAAAATGTTTTATCTTTTTGATAATGATACCACATAATATAATAATTTAGCAAATAAATAATTATGCAATTAATATCTACTATAATGAAACAAAATTACCTTATAGAACATACATACTCAGACAACATCTAACTATTACATTTAATACATACAACAAACTTTAAATAATGCCTTTACGTGAAAATATAAATACAAATATCTTTTCAAACCTTTGTTGTCAAAAAAAATGTAATAATTCAATAATTTTTACATAAAACAGCATAAATGATTAATTAACTTCAATTTAAACCTTACAACCATTACAGATATATCAGACCTTCAATTTATAATTTAAATAAGTAAATAACTACACAATTTTAAGCTTAATAAAATACAACACATAAAGATATAACCAGTTATCTTTTTCATTCCTATAATGATATGGAATAAAATACAAAATTATACAGCAATTTTTTTAATAATTACCAGCTATCTTTTTCACTCCTGCTATTTGCCATTGAATACCACATAACCATTTATCTTTTGTTTTTTTATATACAATTTGTATAAAAGAATAAATCAGTTAAATCAAGATAATCATCAAATAAATTTCATAGTTAATTTTTAATATTTCAGATTACATCTTCTGAATAAGTATTGTGATATGTAATGTTTCCAATTGCACTATACGACATCTAGTTCAATGATATTCGAACATTCATTTCCATATATTTGGTATAAGATGTTGATACATAATCGATCTAAAAATAGTTTCATAATTTCTGCATTTGTATTTTATAATAATTTAACAAATTCCATGTATTTGGAATAAAAATAGTTTCACTATTTTAAATGTAAAAATATTTTCACAATTTCTTATGTTAATTGTATTTTGTAATGAAAAAAGTAAATTAACATCAGTTATATATCTGGAAAAGAGAAAATCGATTCGCTTATAAAGATAAACAAAATCGCTTCATGATTTCTATAATCAAAAACAAATTTGACTTCTGAATATAAAAAAGCCTAAATTTTAAGCAAAAATTAAACGATCGCTTTCATTGCCCAAAAAACTACGGCTTCATTTTCACGTAATCGCCGCAAGAAACTGAGATTGTTTTAGAAGATGAAGCCGAGCGCTTAAATTTTTTGTCCTGGAAACAAATTATATAAAAACCGTGTCCTACAAAATAACAGTGCGAACAAGTAAGCCCTTCCAACTAATTTCCAGTTTTTAAATAATATTAAAGCCAGTGAAAATATTCAATTTTCAAACGACCTCTGTTTTCAACGAAACCACTTTTGTTGGAACCAGAATGTCGAATTATTGCTAGGTTTCAATTTTTAGAATTTTCCGAATTAATATGTGAGCGTGGCGAAAGAAAATGTGTTTTGTTCATTTCAGTAAAATTTAATCGACTTAAAAATAGCCATTTTTCAAACGGTCTCAGAATTCGACGAAATTAGTTTTGTTAGGACCGTATCGTCAAAACATATACACCCTAATATTAAACTCGTTCTATCGTACTAAGCATCTTTTGACCATTATAAGGTAAAACCCTATCCTCCGGTTTGCGTTGCATTGTGTGATGGGACTTGGGTCTTATGATGGTTTCATTGTTCTAAAAAGCATTGCGTTATGTAACGATTTACTTTATGTTATGCACTGGCAATCCAATGGAGTAAACCCGTTCCGCGTTAACGGCGTGGTCCTGTGATTAGCCTTATCATTAGATTAGTTAAGTAAGATTTCTCATACCAGTCCCATGACTGACCTGTAGTTTGTTTCACTGGCAAACTCGGGTGCCCATATTTTTCCATATAGGCAGTCGAGTAGCTTGTTTTGCAGATATCTATTCTTTTAGCAGGATCCTGGATTGAAGCTTAAAGCTGTGTCCAGAGCATTTATAAATCTTCCGTTGAGCATTGTATTTAATTTATCATAATTTATCTTCCGCTGTATTTTATTTATTGATGTACTCTGATATTCTGTACTCTGAGGTAACATTATTGTAATGTAATAAAAGCCTTATGTGATCTGTTCTAATGTATTGTATTCCCAAAGTTAAAGTATTCGAAGATTTCCAACCTTTGGGTCAGACCTGTGTAGTTTATGGTCGATTCAAAGAGCGGGAATTTCCGGGTCTTTACAGATGGCTACCACTGAAGCCCCTTCAAGGTAGCTACTCCCATCATGGGTCTTAGTAGTAAACATCCATTCTATGTGAAGATCGCCGGTCTTCAACCGCCTTCTTCACCTTCGACTTTTCATTGTCGTAGTAATTATTCGGAATGCGTTAAACCCGGTCTTTCCGAATAACTTGCGTATTATTATAATTAAAAATCAAGTGTTGTTAAAAGCAAATCAACGCCTCATTCTAATTCAGAATATTTTATCAAAGATAAAATCTTTAAAATTTATCCTTAAATCTTTCTTTTAAAGATTTGTTAAAAATTCCAATTTGGTTTTAAATATCAAATCATTATTTAATGATTATTTAAATTTAAGAAATAAAGCTTATCCTTAGCTGGGTTAAAGAACTAATGTCATTTAAAACATAGTTCACTCTAAACCCAAAATCGTCTTCCATTAAATATGGAATTTTCACAGAAATCAACTCAATATATATTCGATATAAATTTCTATATCCGACCAATAATATAAATGGAATAAGGGCAAGGTCTTTTAAATTCCATATATAGTAACGGTCTTCTTTTATAGAAGCTTATCTCGATTATTATCAAATCGAATTTCCACTCAATTCCAATTTATTATATTAAATTGGAAAACTTTCCTTTGGAACAAATTCTTTTTAAATCTTAATAAAAAGATTTATAAACTCTAAATTTTATTTTCGCTATAATTGAGTTAAAGAATAGATGTCGTTTAAAAAAACATTGTTCACGATAAATCCAATTCATAAATCATTTTATTCCAATTATAAAATATAATTTGAAACTCTAATAATATTAATTAAAAGTTTCGTTCTTTCAACTGGGTTTTAAGAACAGTGTTATTCAAGACACCATTCACGACAAACCAAAATCCAATTTATTTAACTTCAAATGAATATGAATTAATTGGAAACTCCATTAAATCTTGATTAAAGATTTATTCTATTTCTTTATTAAAATAATATTTTCAAATTTATTTGATTTTTGAAATTCCTACCTTATGTTCAGTTAGACCTCCCACATTAGGTTCAACATTAGTGGCTGCTGGATATGCCGGTCGGGTCCGGGCAGACTTCCACCACCAATATAACCGAACCTCGTGTCAAAGCACAATTATAATTTATAATTGTAATTATTACATTGTAAAACATTCATTATTTTAAACTATTATTTATCTAAAATATTTTTATTTTAAAATATTTTTTTTCCTAAAATATTTTTTTTCTAGAATATTCTTTATTGGAATGCGACTCAATCAATAACCATATAGTTTCAATTATATGGTTTCTATGTATTGCATGTATATAACAACCATGATAATGTTACACAACCATTTAACAATCCATTTACATCTAGGGTGAAGTTCATAACTTTGTGAGTATTAAAATAAGTAAGTAACACTCATCATAGGCTATCAATCCATCGATTAACAGATAAATAAATATTGGGATTTATGTAAGTCCAATATCATCCCAACACCCGTGTAGGGTTTTCAGCCAACAAAACAAATAATAAATTATCTGTGCACTTGGGAGATGTGTAAAAATTATCGACCCAATCACATAAACAAGTCGAATAACTTGTAAATGGAAGTGTAGTATTCAGTTTTGAATACACTAACATTATATTAAATACATCAAACACTTCATCAACACATACATATATTCTAAACCATCATTAACATCATATTTTGACATATGGTCTTTTAGTTGTGACTAATCGACAAATAAAAATATTAACCTTCCTATCTTTTGTGTAATCCTTTATTCTAATTACATTTCCTAACAAAAATGTATACTTTATTCTAATTACATTTAGAGTGACAAGGATATCCTTTTCTAATTCATTCTTCTTAATGTATAAAAATATGTATTTCAAATTCATTCTTCTTAATGTATAAAAATATATTTTGAGTGCCATTCTTATTATAACAAAAATGACTATTTTGATGCCATTTCAAATTACACAAAAAATGTTAATTTTGTCTAATCTTTATAATGTAAACAAAAATGTCTGTTGAAAATCCTAATTCAACCAAATGAAAAGAAATCATATTTCTGTTTGACAAGTTTGATTTTGACAAAAATGTGAGGTTTGTTTCAACAAATTTATTTTGACAACAATGACCATTTTGTTTTAACCAATTTATTTTGACAACAACAACAAATATGGTTTCAACTAATTTATTTTGACAAAAATAACAAATTTGTTATTTTGACAAAATGACAATTCTTTTATCTCAACAATTTTATTTAGCGACAAAAAAGATCTATATGTTTTTACAATTTTATTATAACACCATATCACCAAATTAACAGATCTATACAACACATCAATCATAGAATCAAATCACATCTCATAACAAACAGAATTTTGCAGCGAATTGGTGATAACACAATCGTAAATAATTTTAATTATTCAAGAGGGAATAAAATAGAATTTCTCACATTGGTTTTAATTCAGATCTGAAATTTCCTGAATTTTCAACTTGCACGGTTTCAACTCTAGTCTGTCCCATCGTCTAGATCTCGTCTTTCTGAATCCAACGCAACTGATTTCGTCAGATTTGGCCCTCGTATGACAAAGATATGATTTTATTTACATTGGATAATTTATTAAATAATTAATTAAATTAACCATGGTTTAATTAACCTTAATCCACTGTTTAATCCTTCTTCTACATTCAAACTCCAGGTCTGTGTTCTTCAAAATAGCTTAGCCCTTAGGGCTTCGTTTTGCACGCATGTCGAGGAGCTGGAGGGGGATCAGACCAGTCCACGACGTCGGCCTTGGGTAGCTCCGCCATCGCGCCCAGGTTCGGCCAATGTAACGACCCAGTTTTTAGCGACTTTGGTTATCGACATAAACACGATGACGACTAACCAAACATCGAAAAATACCGGAAAGTTAATGAAAGAAATTAGAGGGTGAGAATAGGTAAGATAGAAACTTAGAATAGAAGAAGAAGAAGAAGAACACAACATCAGAGTAACACGAACCTCACAACAGAACGAATAACATATAATAGATAACAAATCTTTGAAATATAAATCTGTACTTGAATATACATATCATTTCAAAGTACAGCACTTACATACAGCGGAAATAAACAATAGCTATATGATTCTGAAGTCTCCTACTCCAGCTCTTCAAGTATCTGTAAATCCTGACTACTTGACTGCTCGTATAAAATTGAGCACCCAAGAATTTAGGGAAAACAAAACAAAATAAACTCCGGGTCAGTCATGGGACCGGTATGAGTAAAACAATTTAAAACAGTTTGAGTAACACAATGATATCTCATAAGACCACGCCGCATAGCGGAACCGGTTTTTCCCTTATGAGAATCCAAAACTAATCTTTTATATCAAAACTCTTTTGATATTATAATAATGTCTATCAACCACAATATAATAATCATCTAGCAGAAATGCTTTCATCTCACGTTCTACATACATAGTATACAATCAAAATCGCAAGCACGTATTGGGTAATGGATTTCCAACTATGACAAGGTATGGAACCACCTTTCGCTAGTGTACCTCTAGAGAGGAATACACTGGGTTCAACAAGAACATCTTGCAACCCGGCCACACATGACCGACCACTCATTTTGCTTGAGTGTATCGAATGTATATCACCAACGGTTGGGATCAGCAACCGTTTCCTGAATGGGACAGCAGCAACAATAGATTTTTAGAAGTAAATGAAACTCTAGATCAGGTGATTATACACCCTAATAGGTGCGACCTACATAGCCATGATGCCTGCCTGATTTTTGTCATTTACCGGATGTGAGGCTAGAAGCTACGCTTTATCATTACATCAGATTCACTTTGAATG
Organism: Allium sativum; assembly: GCA_030737875.1. NCBI lineage: Eukaryota > Viridiplantae > Streptophyta > Magnoliopsida > Asparagales > Amaryllidaceae > Allium > Allium sativum. The sequence continues at coordinate 804,200,094 of CM060921.1, read as the reverse complement.
CCACATTGTCAGATCCATCGAGAATCACTAACTGACATCTACAACAGTACATTACATGTTAGCTAAAGAAGTTTCCTTCTCCGCTTCCACTCTTGGTACGGTTGGAGAAATCAATGTACGTGACCTTTCTGGAAATACTCTGTCAGACATTCATCCATACAAGTCAGCCTCATTCACTTAGAATGTCACATCGTCATACCCGCCAAATCACAAATTGACTTATCCAAAAATAACACGGGTATACAGCTAAGAGAAACGAATTCCTCCGCCACCAAACGTGAATACGTTTGAACAGATAAACTTACGCGATCTATTGGATATACTCTGTCAGACCTTCTTCCATACAAATTGTCCTGGGACTAGACAAACCGAAGGCACTATCCAGTACATCCATCTTAGGCACTGTTATCTAAGACTTATACAATAGCCCTTGCACTTTACTCCGTCTTCAATTATCTTTGGCATATATGATTTGCAACGCTTATGCCAATCCAGTACATACATTTACAAGTCTATTCTGGGTTTGAATGAAACCGGAGTCCGGAAAATCAACAAGTACGTCCGGGCGGTTACCACTGTAGCCCCTTCAAGGTAGCTACTCCAATCATGGGCATCAGCAGCAAACATCCATTCGATGTGAAGATCGTCGGTCTTCAATCACCGTCTTCAACTTCAACTCTTCATTGTCATAGCAATTATCTGGAATGAGTTAAACCCGGCCTTTCCGAATAACTTACGTATTTTTATAATTAAAAATCAAGTGCTGTATAAAACACACCCAACGCCTCATTCCAATTCAGAATATTCCTTTAAATAAAATAATGACATTATTCTGTTAAAGATAAATTCTTAAAATTGATTCTTAAATCTTTCTTTTAAAGATTTATTAAAAACCCCATTTGGTTTTAAATATCAAAAATCATTTTTCAATGATTATTTAAATTTAAGAATTAAATCTTATCTTTAACTGGGTTAAAGAACTAATGTCATTTTAAAACACCGTTCACGATAAACCCAAAATCGACTTCCATTAAATATGGAATCTTCACAGAAATCAAATCAATATATAATCGTTATAAATTTCTATATCCGACCAATAATATAAATGGAATAACTGCAAAGCCTCTTAAATTCCATATGTAGTATCGATCTTCTTTTACAGGAGTTTATCTCGGTTATTATTAATTCGAATTCCATTCAATTCCAATTTAATATATTAAATTGGAAAACTTTACTTCTGGAAAATTTCCATTTAAATCTTAATAAAAGATTTATAAATTCCAAATCATATTCTCATTGTTAGTTGATTAAAGAACATATGTCGTTTAAAAACATTGTTCACGATAAACTCAATTCACAAATCATTTTTATTCCAATTACAAAATATAATTCATAAGCTTTTAATAATCTTAATTAAAAGATTTATTCATTTTTCAACTGGGTTTAAGAAAGGCGTTATTGAAGACACCATTCACGACAAACCCAAAATCCAATTTATTTAATTTAATTTCAATTAAATATTCACTAGTTGGAAAACTTCGTTAAATCTTAATTTAATGATTTATTCTAGTTAATAACCAGTTCATTCAATAAAAATATATTTTTCTAAAATATATTCTTTCTCTAAAATGTTCTTTTTCTAAGACATTTTCTAAAATATTCTTTTTCTAGAATATTCTTTATTGGAATGTGACTCAATCAACAACCATATATCGTATGTAACCAACAATCATGATAAATAATTATTAAACATCCAAATAATGACCAGAGTGGAATTTATAACTGTGTGAGCATTAAAGTAAATAACTAACGCTCATCACAGACTGTCAATCCATCGATTGACATATAACTAAATATTGGGATAGTGTGTGTCCAGTATCATCCCAATACCTGTGTGGGGTTTCATCCATCAAACAAATAATAAATTATTTGTGCACTTGGGCGATGTGTGAAATAACCGTCCCAATCACATAAACAAGTCGGGTAATGTAACACCCCACGTCCATTAATGTCACTCACAAAGGGAATGCATTAACTTCCATGGAGGTTTTAAGTGAATATAGAACAGTAAAATTACAACAAGACAGATATAAAATAGTACTTGGAAATTCAAAATCTTTATTTCATTGTAGCAGAAGTCAAAACATGTTTGATTACATCATAACACCATATTCAATGTCAAGTACAATATCTATCTTGATAAAACAAGTACATAATCCCATTACATGAATAGCCATTAAAAAGAAAGATAACAAGCTGGACTTTACTTCAGCAGTCCAAGCTTTCCAGAAGATAAGCGATCCAACTAGACTCCACTAGAACTTGGCCCAACCTACGGACCTGAAGGGAGAAAAAGGATGGAAAAGAGGGGGTCAGACATAAAGTCTGGTGAATATGATAATTCTACAATACTGTTACCAAAATAACTGGACTAAGGCATAAGCTGGAAAACAAGAAAATGTCTATGAAGAGCAGATTAAGGACATAGACAATCGCTAAAGGCAACGTTATAGGCGCTCCTAAATACTAAAGGATAAACACTATACTGCACCACACCAGTCACCCTAAAGATTCATCCCACTTAGCTTCACTTAGAAACTTTCCCAATGGCTTTACGTACCCCTAGCTGACTACATAGGTGCCGCCTGCCCCTATCTCCACTAGGTGTACCCTACTTCCCATTATTCGATCGGCTCCCTAACTCGTAGATACCCGTGCTGGCCCCACAGTGGGGTGTATCACTCCCCTAAAGTGGCAACCTGATACAACGGACATGCACGGCTTATACCTACACGATGCAACAACGTCTTACCTACCAGCCCGGGTCCACACACGCATATGAAACCCGTTGGACTTACGTTGCCACCGCTCCCTGTTTTGGCCTCTTATAGTCAAACCCAGTATGCGTGTCCCGTCCTCGACTTGGGTCGAGCCCACAAAGATACGTTTTGGGATACTGGTTGAAATGGGCCCCCACTATTTACCACAAGCATTCCACCTAAGCTTGTCCCCATTAGTCCATCCCACTTAACCCACTTAGTCATGTTCATTTACATGTGTGTTTGGTTAAGTCTAATCGTATTTCAAATGCCTCTAAAGGCAACCACCAGATTCCTCATGCCACCCAAGGCACTTACTTAACCCCCATGTCCCACCTTACATGATTATCTGGTTAAGTATTTCTTAGTTCATTAAGGCCATAACCTCTTAAAGACCTCTCACATTAGACTGGCATTTATGGCAGCTGGATTTGCCGGGCGGGTCCGGGCAGTCTTACACCATAAAAGAGTCTAACCTCGTGTCTTTACAACTGTTATGCTTTAGTTTGGGCCTAGGACCTCTCACATTGGGCCGACATTTGTGACTACTGGATTTGCCGGGCGGGTCCGGGCAGGTTTACATCACAAACGGGTCCAACCTCGTGTCCTAAGCATTGATTATTAATAATAATCCACTTTCCCCCAATTTTAATAATTCCCTACTTGAATTATTAATTACTTCCAATTTTTAACAATGTCCATAATTGACTCAATTATGGACATCCATTCATGGTATGCAAAATCTTACAAAATTGCACCCAATTTATTAATTCCTAATATTACCCCTACCCCACGTTTGAACGTTTATTCGCAAAATATATGTTAGACTCGAATAGCCTAACTCATTGCATAAAAGAGATTATCATAATAACAACATGTATATGTGACCAAATGAATCATAATAAGGGGTGAAACTTGCATATGTCCAACTTGCATAGATTATACATGTCATGGACCTAAAGGTGTCAACTTGTTCAAAATTCACCTAATATAATCTCAATCAATTTTCATAAACTTACATATGAACATGTGTGAATCAACATCATCTAATTTTTTAACAACATGGTTTTATATGGGTACACCTAACTCAATAGGCAAATTCCCATAATCAAGTTTTATTTAGTTATAGTTTCAAGTTTATGGGTACACCTAACCTAATAGGAAAATTCCCATAAACAAGATCCATTTAAATTAAGAAAAAAAAACATAACTTTAAGCATGATCCAACAACATGATTTTTCAACATAATATAGCATGATTTATAACATGGCATAGTATGATAGTATAACATAGCTTGACATGATTCTCAACATAGCACGACATAGCATAAGAGAATTTACAACATAGCATGACATAGCATATATAATTTACATCATACGACAACATAATAACATTATAAGAGATCCACAATATATAGAATTTACAATTACAAATCACATCACTTTCTTGTGATCCATTCATAACTGAGTCAAATTAGTTTGTAATAGTCTTGTGAGAATCATCATACTCACCAACAAAAGAAGAGAATTAGAGAGAGAGTTCTTTGGTTTGATTTGTTTTGTTGAGTCGAATTTAGTTGTAGTAGATTAGGCTTCCTCTTCTTAGTTTGTGACGGCTACGCTGAACTCCATGGCAGCAGCATGACGGTAGCTTCTCTAATTTTACAAGTGATTTAGGTCTTGGGTCTACCCACTTATTTATAGATTTTAGAATGCATTTAGGCCATTAGATTTAACCTAGAAATAACCGCAGCCGTTCAGACAAGATGGGGTTTATCTTGTTGACTCAGCAATGAGTCAGAAGTGACTCAGCAAACACTCAGCATATTAATAAACTTCTATTCATGTCATAAATATATATATATTTTCTACAATGTACATATTAGATACATCCCCTCTCTTACACACTTATTAATATTTTTATATTCATATTAGATACATCCCCTCTCTTACACACTTATTAATATTTTTATATTCATAATAGATACATCCCCCCTCTTACATACTTATTAATATTTTTATATTCATATTAGATACATCCCCTCTCTTACACACTTATTAATATTTTTATATTCATAATAGATACATCCCCTCTTCTACACACTTATTATTATTTTAGCAACTTTAGTGTTAATAGAAAATTTGGGGTGTTACATTCTCCCCTCCTTTTAGGATTTCGTCCCCGAAATCTTCAAGTCTGGAAAGATGTATATCCTACCATCCAAACGTCCATCTACTCATCCATCATACACAGGCATCCATTGTCCTTAAAAGACTTCTAATGCTTTATGATCATATGCAAAGTGTGTGTACATGTCCTTACCTAATGCGAAATCAGGCGGTCTACTGATTCAGTTGACCTCCTTTATGCAAATTATGTAAGTGTCATGAATCCATTATGTATGCAAAAGATCCTAATTGCTTACATACTACTTCTATATGCGTGCACACCCATTCAACCGAATGCAGCATCCATATGATGGTACAACCATTATACATCCATTATACTAAATACATCCATATATATGCAATATGCAATATGAAGTGACTGAGCCGATCTAGTGCCTAAAGTGTGTGTATATATGCATCCACGAGCAACCACTAGCAAACACTTGCATCCATCATACATAACATGTCTCAAACACATGTTTCAACCATAGGATTATCCTAACTAAAGGTCAAAGATACTAATGAGAGGACATACTAAAGATAAGATAAGATAAGATAAGCTAAGAGATAAAGGAGAAATTAAAAGACATACCCTCAAAAAGAAAAGGGTACAACGAACGCATCTTCTCTTCTGTCTCCCAAGTTGCGTTGCTCTCATCATCTCCCCATTGCACTTTAACCAGTCTGACCTCTCGATTCCTCAACTTTTTGATCTCCGACCCAAGAATGCATGTAGGAGCTCGTCTAATTGTTGCATCACGCTCTATTTCCACCTCTTTAAGCAAGCTCGGCTCTACCACCTCCGCGGTCTTGTGCAAACACTTCCTCAAATGTGATATATGGAATACGTCGTGTACTCCACTAAGTTTCTCAGGCAACTCCACCCTATATGCCATCTTCCCAATCCTGTTTTTTTTACAGGAAACGGCCCTACAAACCTTGGTGCTAATTTCCCCACGGACCCAAAGCGAACAACATTCTGTAACGGAGATACTTTGATAAAAACCATGTCCCCAATGTCAAACTCAAGACCTGTCCTCCTCTTATCAGCATACGATTTTTGCCTATCTTGTGCTGCTTTCATCCTCCTTCGAATCAACTCAATCTTCTCCGAGGTTTCCCTAACCATATCGGGCCCAAGTAGGATTTTATCGGTAGATTCCCACCAACATGTAGGCGAACGGCAAGGCCTTCCATAAAGAGCTTCGAAAGGTGCCATGCCAATACTAGACTGAAAGCTATTATTATATGCGAATTCTACTAACGGAAGGTGCTCTTCCCTTGTACCCCCAAAGTCTAGGATACAAAGCCTTAAAAGATCCTCTAGAATGCGATTCACCCTCTCGGTCTGGCCGTCTGTCTGAGGATGATATGCGGTGCTCAAACATAGCTGAGTCCCTACCACCTCTTGTAAACTCTTCCAAAATTCGCTAGTAAAGATAGGGTCACGGTCGCTTACTATACTAGAAGGAATACCGTGCAAACGAACTATCTCCTTAATGTATACAGAAGCCAACCACGGGGCAGTCCTCTTACTTTTCACGGGAATAAAATGGGCGCTTTTAGTAAGTCTATCTACTATAACCCAAATCCCCGTGTTACCCTTCCTTGATCTTGGTAATCCATCCACAAAATCCATTGAGATGCTTTCCCATTTCCATAGTGGAACTTCTAATGGGTGAAGCAACCCACCGAGTTTCTTTTGTTCTTCTTTAACTCGTTGGCACACCAAGCATCTAGCGACGTACTCGGCCACATCCTTTTTCATACCGGCCCAAAAGAAATCCCGCTTCATATCTTTGTACATCTTATCCCCGCCGGGATGAATGGTCATTTTTGAGCGATGAGCATCATCAAGAATGGCCTTCCTTAAGTCTTCGTCTTGTGGTACACAAAATCTATTATCCCTTCGTAACCAACCCTTATCGTCTAGGGTATACCTACGAAGATGGCTTGACGACTCCCCTCCTTTGAGCTTTTCTACTATCTCAACCAACCGTGGGTCGTCTCGCTGTGCCTCACCAACCCGTCCTAGAAGTGTAGGTCTAACCTCCAAGGATGCTAACAGACCGGGTACTAAGTCAACGGAGGGTCTAAAGTCAAACATAGAGATGAATTCTAAGCTTTGTCGTTCAACAAACAACGGACTCAAGGACAACCTTTTCCTACTTAAGGCGTCTGCCACCACGTTACCCTTGCCCGGGGTATATGCTATTTCAAAATCGTAGGAGGCTAAGAATTCCATCCACCGTTGCTGCCTTAAATTCAAATCCTTTTGAGAGAATAAGTATTTTAATGATTTGTGGTCAGTGAACAGTTCGAATTTCTCACCAAGAAGATAGTGACGCCAAGACTTAAGCGCGAAAACAATTGCGGCTAGCTCTAAGTCATGCGTGGGGTAATTCTTTTCATGAACCCTCAACTGCCTTCCACCATAGGCTATTACTCTTCCCTCTTGCATGAGGACCGCGCCAAGTCCCGTCCCACAAGCATCAGTATAGATGGTAAACGGTTTATTCCCGTCTGGCAGCACTAAGACGGGGGCTGAAGTTAAGGCTCTCTTTAAACGTTGGAACGCATCATCGCAATCTTTGTCCCACGTAAAAACCAGGTTCTTCTTCGTTAACCGTGTTAATGGAGCAGATATTTTTGCGAAGTCTTTGATAAACTTCCTATAATAGCCAGCCAACCCCAAGAAACTTCTTACTTCGGTTGCATTTTTAGGGACCTTCCAATCTTGGATGGCCACCACCTTTGCGGGATCCACTGCTATCCCTTCTTTGGAAACCACGTGCCCTAAGAACCGTACTTCCTTCCTCCAGAAGTGACACTTAGAAAATTTTGCCTTAAGGTTATGCGCTCGAAGGGTTTCCAACACTTCCCTAAGATGTAGGGAGTGCTCTTCTTTATTCTTAGAAAAACTAAGATGTCATCCACAAAGACTACCACGAATTTGTTAAGGTATTCCCTAAACACCCTACTCATCAAAACAAAATATGCAGGGGCGTTTGTCAAACCAAAGGGCATCACTAGCCATCCATAGAATCCGTCAGGAGTCCTAAAAGCAGTCTTATCTATACTATCCTAAGCCACTCTCAGTTGATGAAAGCCAGTGGCTAAGTCCAACTGCGAAAACACTGAGGCGCCAACTAACTGATCAAAGAGATCGTCAATCCTCGGCAGTGGGTGTCGGTTCTTTTTAGTAAGCTTGTTTAGTTCTCTATAGTCCATACAAAATCTAAGAGACCCATCCGCCTTTGTGGCAAAAACTACTGGAGCACCCCACTCCGATATACTACGTCTTATGAACCCCTTCTCAAGCAACTCCTTTACTTGTTTATTGAGTTCCCTCCTTTCACGAGGAGCCATGTGGCGCACTGGCAAAGATACGGGTTTAGCATTATCCACAAGATAAATTCGAAAGTTTATCTCCCGCTTTGGAGGTAAGCCCTTCACCTCCTCAAACACATCCGGATATTCCCGGACCACTTCTACCGATCGCAGGTTCTCTACAGACGCGTCAAGCGATTCAAGATAACTTAGCATAACGGAATTTATGGGATTACAAAAGATGTCGAGAGCATTACCAAGGCGAGTCACAAGCCTAACTACTCTCCTTTCACAATCAAGAATGGCCCTATTTCTAGACAACCAATCCATTCCTAAAATTAGCCCATAGCCCGTGAAGCCCAATACATAAGCATCACATCTAAATTCAACGCTAAGTATAGAGATTTTCAAATCCAAACATATCATGGTCAAATGAGCCGAACCCCCAATTGGATTTGAAACGACCAAGGGATCCTCTACTAAACTGGTGTTCAAGTGCAGTGATTCAACTAATGATGCAGAGATAAACGAATGAGATGCGCCAGAATCGAATAAGGTACGGACAGGATAATCAAATAGAAAAACTAAGCTTTCAACAGAAATTGTTCTACCTCTTTCTTGCAGCGGTGGGGCCGCAATAGCCTGAACTTGCCCCCTTGCCTACCCTGGTGCCATAAGAGCCTGCACCTGTCCTCCCGAGGTAGACCCTGCCCTCTGCCCCTTCTTTGGACAGTCCTTCACTAAATGTCCCGCATCTCCACAATGAAAACAACCAGTCTTCTTTTTCTTTCTACAATCTTTGCTGAGATGGCCAGGCGTCCCACAATTGAAGCATTTCTTCTTCCCTTTGCCATTATTGTTTTTACCACCCTTCTTATTTTGCTGTTGGGGTTTCTTCTGATCCCCTTTCTTTTCAACTGCCTTATCCTCATGCATAAGTGCCATTTCTACTAGCTTTTCAAAGGTGGCTCCCATAGGGATGTGGGTCATAGCCAACCCTTGCAACGGTTCATTCAAGCCTCTAACGAACCTCAAAGCTTTCTTCTCTGGCGTGTTCACCAACTCCAAGCCAAACCTTGCTAACTGATTAAATTTATTGACATATTCCTTTACTGATGAGCTCCCTTGCTTTAGTGCCAGGAATTTTTCCATATTTAAGTTCTCCTCTGCCCTTGAAAGAAACTTTGCCTCAAACCTTCGTCTGAAATCCGCCCATGAATCAACTGGACGTTCCCCGTTAATGACCTCCCACCAAAACGAGGTCTCTCCCTTCATTAACCAAGCAGCTAAACGGACTTTCCTCCCATCTTCCACTTCAAAGATATCCAACAATTCCTCAGTCTCCTTAAGCCAATCTCTGGCCTCCACAAACGTCTCAGTCCCTTGAAAAGTTTTTCCTCCCATAGCCTTGAATTCCTTGCACGTCTTTGCAAAAGTATCAACACGAGGAGGAGGAGGAGGAATGGGTGCAACTAGGGGTGGAGGAGTATCCGCTGGGCCTGCAGTGGTGGCCCTAGCCTCCAAGTATCTCCTAAACCACCCTGGAATCGTCACACCTTCTGGGAGATTAAGATCTTCAGCCATGCTGAAACGAAAAAGGAAAGATTCAAAATGGAGAATTCGAAAGATAAAGATAAGGATATGGCTATTTGGGATTATGTTTTTCATAAAAACTCTCTTTAAATAACAAGTTTTTTTTTTTTGAAAGCACTTCTTCCAAAAATACTTTAGAAAAAAAATATTTTTCTAAAAAAAAAATTTTTTTATCTGTTCTGGTAACCTTATGCTCTGATACCACGTGTAACACCCCACGTCCTTTAATGTCACTCACAAAGGGAATGCATTAACTTCCATGGAGGTTTTAAGTGAATATAGAACAGTAAAATTACAACAAGACAGATATAAAATAGTACTTGGAAATTCAAAATCTTTATTTCATTGTAGCAGAAGTCAAAACATGTTTGATTACATCATAACACCATATTCAATGTCAAGTACAATATCTATCTTGATAAAACAAGTACATAATCCCATTACATGAATAGCCATTAAAAAGAAAGATAACAAGCTGGACTTTACTTCAGCAGTCCAAGCTTTCCACAAGATAAGCGATCCAACTAGACTCCACTAGAACTTGGCCCAACCTACGGACCTGAAGGGAGAAAAAGGATGGAAAAGAGGGGGTCAGACATAAAGTCTGGTGAATATGATAATTCTACAATACTATTACCAAAATAACTGGACTAAGGCATAAGCTGGAAAACAAGAAAATGTCTATGAAGAGCAGATTAAGGACATAGACAATCGCTAAAGGCAACGTTATAGGCGCTCCTAAATACTAAAGGATAAACACTATACTGCACCACACCAGTCACCCTAAAGATTCATCCCACTTAGCTTCACTTAGAAACTTTCCCAATGGCTTTACGTACCCCTAGCTGACTACATAGGTGCCGCCTGCCCCTATCTCCACTAGGTGTACCCTACTTCCCATTATTCGATCGGCTCCCTAACTCGTAGATACCCGTGCTGGCCCCACAGTGGGGTGTATCACTCCCCTAAAGTGGCAACCTGATACAACGGACATGCACGGCTTATACCTACATGATGCAACAACGTCTTACCTACCAGCCCGGGTCCACACACGCATATGAAACCCGTTGGACTTGCATTGCCACCGCTCCCTGTTTTGGCCTCTTATAGTCAAACCCAGTATGCGTGTCCCGTCCTCGACTTGGGTCGAGCCCACAAAGATACGTTTTGGGATACTGGTTGAAATGGGCCCCCACTATTTACCCCAAGCATTCCACCTAAGCTTGTCCCCATTAGTCCATCCCACTTAACCCACTTAGTCATGTTCATTTACATGTGTGTTTGGTTAAGTCTAATCGTATTTCAAATGCCTCTAAAGGCAACCACCAGATTCCTCATGCCACCCAAGGCACTTACTTAACCCCCATGTCCCACCTTACATGATTATCTGGTTAAGTATTTCTTAGTTCATTAAGGCCATAACCTCATAAAGACCTCTCACATTAGACTGGCATTTATGGCAGCTGGATTTGCCGGGCGGGTCCGGGCAGTCTTACACCATAAAAGAGTCTAACCTCGTGTCTTTACAACTGTTATGCTTTAGTTTGGGCCTAGGACCTCTCACATTGGGCCGACATTTGTGACTACTGGATTTGCCGGGCGGGTCCGGGCAGGTTTACATAACAAACGGGTCCAACCTCGTGTCCTAAGCATTGATTATTAATAATAATCCACTTTCCCCCCATTTTAATAATTCCCTACTTGAATTATTAATTACTTCCAATTTTTAACAATGTCCATAATTGACTCAATTATGGACATCCATTCATGGTATGCAAAATCTTACAAAATTGCACCCAATTTATTAATTCCTAATATTACCCCTACCCCACGTTTGAACGTTTATTCGCAAAATATATGTTAGACTCGAATAGCCTAACTCATAGCATAAAAGAGATTATCATAATAACAACATGTATATGTGACCAAATGAATCATAATAAGGGGTGAAACTTGCATATGTCCAACTTGCATAGATTATACATGTCATGGACCTAAAGGTGTCAACTTGTTCAAAATTCACCTAATATAATCTCAATCAATTTTCATAAACTTACATATGAACATGTGTGAATCAACATCATCTAATTTTTTAACAACATGGTTTTATATGGGTACACCTAACTCAATAGGCAAATTCCCATAATCAAGTTTTATTTAATTATAGTTTCAAGTTTATGGGTACACCTAACCTAATAGGCAAATTCACATAAACAAGATCCATTTAAATTAAGGAAAAAAAACATAACTTTAAGCATGATCCAACAACATGATTTTTCAACATAATATAGCATGATTTATAACATGGCATAGTATGATAGTATAACATAGCTTGACATGATTCTCAACATAGCACGACATAGCATAAGAGAATTTACAACATAGCATGACATAGCATATATAATTTACATCATACGACAACATAATAACATAATAAGAGATCCACAATATATAGAATTTACAATTACAAATCACATCACTTTCTTGTGATCCATTCATAACCGAGTCAAATTAGTTTGTAATAGTCTTGTGAGAATCATCATACTCACCAACAAAAGAAGAGAATTAGAGAGAGAGTTCTTTGGTTTGATTTGTTTTGTTGAGTAGAATTTAGTTGTAGTAGATTAGGCTTCCTCTTCTTAGTTTGTGACGGCTACGCTGAACTCCATGGCAGCAGCATGACGGTAGCTTCTCTAATTTTACAAGTGATTTAGGTCTTGGGTCTACCCACTTATTTATAGATTTTAGAATGCATTTAGGCCATTAGATTTAACCTAGAAATAACCGCAGCCGTTCAGACAAGATGGGGTTTATCTTGTTGACTCAGCAATGAGTCAGAAGTGACTCAGCAAACACTCAGCATATTAATAAACTTCTATTCATGTCATAAATATATATATTTTTTCTACAATGTACATATTAGATACATCCCCTCTCTTACACACTTATTAATATTTTTATATTCATATTAGATACATCCCCTCTCTTACACACTTATTAATATTTTTATATTCATAATAGATACATCCCCCCTCTTACATACTTATTAATATTTTTATATTCATATTAGATACATCCCCTCTCTTACACACTTATTAATATTTTTATATTCATAATAGATACATCCCCTCTTCTACACACTTATTATTATTTTAGCAACTTTAGTGTTAATAGAAAATTTGGGGTGTTACAGGTAACTTGTAAATGGAAGTGTAATATTCAATTTGAATATACTAACGTTATATTTAACACACCAAACATTTCAACATCACAGATATATTTTAAACATATAAATGACAATGTCTTAATAATGTTTTAATCTCATTCTTCTTAAGTGATAAGAATGAATGTCTTTATTTCATTCTTTTTGAATTGACAAAATACATGTCTTTATTTCCTTCTTCAATAACTATACTTTTATTGTTACAAATCGACAATTAAAATATGATCTTTTATAACTATTCTTTTCATTGCATATAAGATGACAGTAAAAGTCTATTCTTTTTTTTCAACTCTTTTAAATAAAATTGGTGTTTTTATACCAAATGCACATTTCTAATAAAAATGGTCTTTTTATTTTACTATTGCAACATTTTATCTCAAATGGCATTTCACATCTAATGCAGCATTTATATGAAAATGTTATTCCTTTTTCAAATGTAACATTTATATGAAAATGTTATTCCTTTTTTAAATTTAACATTTATGAAAATGTTATTTTTCATTTTACATGACATTTCTTGACAAAAATAAGCATTTCACATTCGTTCTTTTTAATTTGACCAAAACTGATAATTTTGTCTAATTCTTTTAATGTAAACAAAATGACAAATTTGTCTAATCCCTTTTTAATGTAAATAAAATATGAATTTTGTTATATCCTTTTAATGTAAACAAAATATGAATTTTGTTATATCCTTTTTAATGTAAACAAAATATGAATTTTGTTATATCCTTTTTAATGTAAACAAAATATGAATTTTGTTATATCCTTTTTAATGTAAACAAAATATGTCCTTTCTAATTTATTCTTTATAATGTATAAATATATACATTTTCTAATTCATTCTTTTAAATGTATAAAAAATGCTAATTTTTCTTTAATCATTTTTAACGATCAAAATGTAATCTTTCTTCATTTTAAATGATGAAATGAATATTTCTATTCTCATTCTATTATATTTGACAAAAAATAATGTTTTTGTCTTTCTCTTATATTTGACAAAAATGAATATTTTGCTATTTTTTTACATTAAACAAAAATGAATATTTTCAATGTTTAAATATTCTAACCATTCATAATAACATAAAAGAAATATTTTATAACATTTTGTAGTGACCCGGATTTTGAGCGACTTTGGTTATTGACATAAACTCGATGTCGATAACCAAACATCGAAAAATCTTGGTAATTAGTGAAAGAAATTAGAGGGTGAGAATAGATAAGATAGAAACTTAGAATAGAAGAAGGAAAGAAGAACTTATATCATCAGAGTAACACGAATCTCACAACGAAACGAATAACATATACCATATAACATAACTTTGAAATATAACAGTTATATATACAATAGCACTTATCAGAGTACAGCACTTACAACACAGCGGAAATAACTATAGCTATATGATCTTGAAGCCTCCTGCTCCAAGCTCTCCAAGTATATCTGTAAATCCCGACTACTTGACTTCCCGTACAAATTTAGGCACCCAAGAGTTTAGGGAAAACAACAAAGTAAACTCCGGGTTAGTCATGGGACTGGTGTGAGTAAAATAGTTTAACACAGTTTAACAGATATATGATATCTCATAAGACCATGCCATGAATACGGAACGGGTTTCCCTTATGAGTATCTGAACAACTTTGACAAGCAATATCATTGTGATATTATAATAATGTCTAAATACAAATAGATATCAATCTAGCAGAATGCTTTCGTCTCACGTTCCACATACATAGTATACAATCAAAATCGCAAGCACGTATTGGATAATGGGTTTCCAACTATAACAAGGTATGGAACCACCTTCTGCTAATGTACCTCTAGAGAAGAATACACTGGGTTCAACAAGAACATCTTGCAACCCGGCCACACATGACCGACCACTCATTTCTCTGAGTGTACCGAATGTATATCACCAACGGTTGGGATCAACAACCGTTTCCCGATAAGGGACAACATCAACAATATATTTTTAGAAGTAAATGAATCTCTAGATCAGGTGATTATACACCCTAATAGGTGCGACCTACATAGCCATGCTGCCTGCCCGATTTCTGTCATTTACCGGTTGATGAGGCTTGAGGTTACGTTTCATCATCACATCAGATTCACTTCGAATGCCACATTGTCAGATCCATCAAAATCACTAATTTGACGTCTACAACCATACATTATGTGTCATCTAAAAGAAGTTTCCTTCTCCGCTTCCACTCTTGGTACGGTTGAAGAAATCAATGTACGTGACCTTTCTGGAAATACACTGTCAGACATTCATCCATACACTTAGAATATCACATCGTCATACCCGCCAAATCACAAATTGACTTATCCAAAAATAACACAGGTATACAGCTAAGAGAAACGAATTCCTCCACCACCAAACGTGAATACGTTTGAACAGATCAACTTACGCGATCCATTGGATATACTCTGTCAGACCTTCTTCCTTATACGTTGTCCTGGGACTGGACAAATCGAAGGCGCTATTCAGTATACCCATCTTAGTCACTGTTTTCTAAGACTTATACAACAGCCCTTGCACTTTACTCCGTCTTCAATTATCTTTGGCATAAATGATTCCCAACGCTTATGCCAATACAGAGTGGTTCTTTGGATAATAATCCAACTGGTCTGTCCATATTAACAACGTTAAAATGGTCAAAAACTTCGATAGTCTGCGAGGTAACTATCAAAGAAAAACAAGTGTGCAAACAACGATATTATTTCCAGATGGAAATTATATCGATCAAACATTATTTAACATTAATCTCTTTGGTTCATTTTACATCTCCTGTTTCCCTATATATCCTAGATTCGTATTTTAAATTTATCAGAAAACATTTCTGATTCTTACTTGGAAAACATTTCCAAAAACGCCTTTACGGTCAAACCTTACCATTTCTTAGTTAAGAAGGAAGTCAATCAAGTTGGGGTATAATTACCTCTCAGACCTTAACTGAACAACGTTATAACTTCGAAATGGTCAAAGTTTATCTTTTAATCTTTAACAACTTCTTTACGTCTTTATCGGATTCAATTTACGAATCCACTTCTATATTTAAACATTGGTTATATCGATAACGTTATAATCCCTACTTTCGAATTATCTAACTTAACATCTAACGTTTTATTCCTTAATTCGAATAATTATCCTAACTACTAATTCATTTATAAATAAATACATCTTGATCTAAAAACTAGAAAGTAAATAATACTTTGCCGAATTCGACGATAACTCTATTCGAGTAAATCTCTATTTGATTAACTCTTCTTCGAATAACTTATATTCGATAACTCTTTCTTTTCGAATAACTCCTTTTCGAATAAACGATATTCGATAATCTCTCTTCGAATAACTAATATTCGATAATTCTTTTCAAATATCTCATATTTGAAAATCTCACTTTCGAATAACAATATTCAATAAATCTCTTTTCGAATAACTCTTATTCGATTAACTCCTTTCGATTCTATAATCGATAACTCCTTTCGATTAAACTATAATCGATAACTCTTTTCGAATAACCTATGTTTGACTAACTCTGTCTCAAATAACTATATTTGATTAATTCTATTTCGTTTTAACTCTAATCGATTAACTCTAACTGATTAACTCTAACTGGTTAACTCTAACTGATTAACTCTAATCGATTAACTCAAATCGATTAACCATATTCGATTTAACTCTATTCGAATAACGAATATTCGACTAACTCCTTTGGATTTAACTCATTTGGATTAACTCGGTTTAACAAACTTGGTTAACTTGACTGGATTAACTCGACTTGAATTAACTTAACTCGATAACTCAATTTGATTAAACTTAACTTGATAACTCAAATTGATTACTTAACTTCTAACTTACTTCGACTCATTTGGATTAATTCGTTTCACTAACTAATTTTGGCTAACTCACTTTGGCTAACTCGCTTTGGTTAACTCGACCTTGGTTCACTTGGGTTAACTCGACTTACTTAACCCAACTGGTTTACTTGACTTACTTAACCCAACTGGTTTACTTGGCTTACTTAACCCAACTGGTTTACTGGTATTCGAATAACTAATATTCGATTAATTCTATTCAACTAACTCGACTCGACTAACCCCTTTCGAATAACATATTCGATTTACTAACTCTCGAATACCATATTCGATTGACAAACCTTCGAATACCATATTCGATTAACTAACTTTATTTGCTTTATAAAGATTTCCTTTTAACAACGTTTTATTCATTTTTTTAAGATTTACTTTTAGTAATGGTTCTTCACTTTAAAAATGATTTCCTTTATCTTTCTATTTATAAGCGTTTTACAAATATTCTCCTTTATATTTGTTTTCACAAATATTCTTCTTTACATTTGTTTTCACAAATATTCTTCTTTACATTTGTGTTATTTATTATTAAATAAATAATTCACTTTATAAATATCCCATTTATAAAGGTTTCCCTTTATATTTGTTCCACCTAAACGTATTTTCTGTTTATAAATATTCCATTTATAAATATTTCTATTTATAAATATTCTATTTTTAAATATTCTCTTTTATAAAATCCTCTTGATTTTTTAAATATTTCATTTCCAATATAACATTGAAAAATTCCTTTTATATTTATTTTATTTATTTTCCAATAAATCTTTCCTTTATAAAACCCTATGATTTTATAAATACTTTATTTCAAAATATTCCCTTTTATAAAATCGGTTGATTTTATAAAATTCCTTTATTTCAATATACATTGAAATATTTCTTTTCATGTCCCAGGATTTCTTATGATAATGAAAATATCGAATAACAATGATCAATATCATTCTAACCATACACGATCAAACAGATTATATATATATATATATATATATATATATATCACATCATATACCAATATATATGAAAAAAACATTAAAATAAATGTTGAGGAATCCAGTCGGATTCCTCCAACCTGTTTCCCTACATCACAGATGTTGAACACCACAATTATAAAATATTCTGATAAACAGAATCAATATTCGATTAACGATTTATATATATATATATATATATCGTTATCGATGATTTCAATCAATACACAAACAACTCAACCAACAGTTAACACACAGCAAACAGTCATCATTTATCAGTTCTAAATATACGTTATAAAATATGAACTGATCAAAGTTGGTGAGTTTTACTCACATTGGACTATCATCGTTAATTAACGATAATTGTCGCTTGATTTGATTCTGACAATTTATTTCACTATAAATTGTAACGAGCTCAGATTCACTTTCAGTCAGCTTCATTGTGAAGCTCTCGTCCATACGATCCCAACAGAACTTGTTTAGTCTGATTTCGATACCGTATGGATTAGATATAGTATAAACAAGTTGAACTAATTTAAACTAATAATAACTCATGGGTTTATATAAACTAACGGGCCTTAACTTTTGAAATCTGGCCCATCCACTCACGTTAGAACTTAAGCCCGAACTCCTTCTTCCCAAATAAGAGAGCACCGTGACCTGCTCCTTCTGTAACGACCCGGACTTTGAGCGACTTTGGTTATCGACATAAGCTCGATGTCGATAACCAAAACATCGAAAAATCCCGGTAATTAATGAAATAAATTAGAGGGTGAGAATAGATAAGATAGAAACTTAGAATAGAAGAAGAAGAAGACACAACATCAGAGTAACACGAACCTCACAGCGGAGCGAGTAACATATAATAGATAACATAACTTTGAAATATAACAGTTATGTATACAATAGCACTTATCAGAGTACATAACTTACAACACAACGGAACAAAACTCTATATAACTAACGCTGAAGCCTCCTGCTCCAAGCTCCTTTAGATAGATCTGGAAAATCCTGAACTACTTGACTGCCCGTACAAATTTAGGCACCCAAGAGTTTAGGTAGAACAAAACAAAATAAACTCCGGGTCAGTCATGGGACTGGTATGAGTAAAACAGTTTGAACAAGTAAACGATATCTCATAAGACCACGCCGCAGAACGGAACGGGTTTTTCCCTTATGAGAATCCAAAATATCTTTATATCAAAAACCTTTTGATATTATAATAATGTCTATCAACCACAGTATAATAATCATCTAGCAGAAACGCTTTCATCTCACGTTCTACACATATAGTATACAATCAAAAACGCAAGCACGTATTGGGTAATGGGTTTCCAACTATGACAAGGTATGGAACCACCTTCCGATCAGTGTACTCTAGGAACGATACACTGGAGTTCAACAAGAACATCTTGTAACTCAGCCACACATGACCGACCACTCATTTTGCTTGAGTGTATCGAATGTATATCGCCAACGGTTGGGATCAGCAACCGTTTCCCGTATATATATGAGACAGCATTGAGAGATTAAAGAAGCAAATGAATATTCTCTAGATAGGTCATTATACACCCTACTTCGGTGCGACCGACTTAGCCATGCTGCCTGCCCGATTTCTGTCATTTACCGGATGATGAGGCTAGAAGCTACGCTTTATCACCACATCAGATTCACTTTGAATGCCACATCGTCAAATCCATCCAATCACCGATTGACGTCCTCAACAATACATTATGTGTTAGCTAAAAGAAGTTTCCTTCTTCGCTTCCACTCTTGGTACGGTTGGAGAAATCAATATACGTGATCGTCTGGAAATACTCTGTCAGACATCCGTCCATACAAGTCATCCAGGAACAGGATGAACTGAAGGCACTATTCAGTACATCCATCTTAGGCACTGTTATCTAAGACTTATACAATAGCCCTTGCACTTTACTCTGTCTTCAATTATCTTTGGCATATATGATTCACAACGCTTATGCCAATACAGAGTGGTTCTTTGGATAATAATCCAACCGGTCTCTCCATATTAACAACGTTAAAATGGCCAAAACTTCGATGGTCTGTGATTTAACCATCAAAGAAAAACAGGTGTGCAAACAACGATATTATTTCCAGATGGAAATTCTATCAATCAATCATCAATCATATATATATATATATATCAATATATATATTCATATTTCATCTTTCAATATTATTGATTCGTCTCTGACTCTATTTGGAAAACATTTCCAAATCTTCTTTACTTGGATTTAAACAGGCGTTTAAATCAACATCGCGATGACCACTCACCACTATACTTATTTACTAAATTAACTTAACCACTGTCACTCTCGAACCTTAACCATTTCTAAATTTAAAACGAAGCCAATCAAGTTGGGGTATATCTACCTCTCAGACCTTAACTGAACAACATTTCGAAATCTCGAAATAGGGTAAGTTCACCTTTTAACTCTTTAACACTTCCTTACGTAACTCTTTTCGAATAAACTATATTCGAAAATCCTTTAAACTCTATTTGTTTAACTCTAATCAATTTACTCTTTTAATTCTATTTGAATGAACTAGATTTGATTAACTCCTTTGATTTTATTTGAATAAACTAAATTCGATTAACTCATTTGATTTAACTCTACTGATTAAATCTAACCGATCACTTCTGACTGGTTAACTCCAACTGATTAACTCTATTCAACCAACTCGACTCGACTAACCCCTTTCGAATAACATATTCGATTTACTAACTTTCGAATACCATATTCGATTAACTAACTTTCGAATACCATATTCGATTTAACTCCTTTCGAATATCATATTCGATTTACTAACTTTCGAATACCATATTCGATTTAACTCCTTTCGAATACCATATTCGATTTAACTCCTTACGAATACCATATTCGATTATCTTAGCTCGATAAGTCTTAACACGAAAATCTTAACTTGATAACTCAATTTGGTTAACTTAACCTGATAGCTCATATTGATTAACTTAACCTGATAACTCAATTTGATAATCTTACTTGATAACTCAAATTGTTTAACCTAACTTGCTAACTCAATTTGATTAACTTAACTTGCCTAATTCGACTCGGTTAACTCACTTGACTAATTCGACTCGATTAACTCACTTGACTAATTCGACTCGGCTAACCTACTTGCTTAACTCGACTTGTTCACTTTGTTTAAACCTGACTAATTCACTTTGTTTTAACTGTAACACCCCACACCCGCTACGGTCACTCACTAAGGGAATGCCATAACATCGGTGGAGTATTTCAAGTGAATATAGAACAGAAAAATTACAACAAGACAGATATAAGTAATACTTGAGAATTTAAAACATCATTTCATTCCAGCGGAAAGTAAAACATGTTTGGTTACACCAAAACCATAAATAAGAGTCAAGTACATAATATCCATCTTGATAAAAACAAAAGTACATAATCCCACTACATAACCTAATAGCCATAATAGAAAAGATAAACTGAGCTTTACATCCACGGTCCAAGCTCCAAAAGATAGATAAAGCAGTCTGATCAAAAGCCCACTAGTGCTAGGCCCACTCTGAAAACCTGAGGGTTGGGAAAAAGATAAAGAAACAACGGGGTCAGACATAAGTCTGAGTGAGTCCTATAACCCTAACAATACAATCATTAAAGTAATTAGGGTATGATATAAACAAGGTACGGTACCTTTGGGGATAATGGCTACACTAAGTAGCCAACTAAACACAGGATGTACTAAGATAACCGAAAAGACGCATTTATCCACCCAAGGATAATTACTAGATTGCACCACCCCAGATTTACCCACCCAAGGGTAATTCCTACACTGCACCACACCAGTTCTACCCACCCAAGGGTAATTCCTACTTAAAGGTTGATCCCACTAAGTGTACTTAGTAATTTTACCCAGTAGTTTCTTGTACCCCTAGCTGACTACATAGGTGCCGTCTGCCCCTATCTCCACTAGGTGTACTCAGTAATTTTTAATAGTAGTTTCGTGTACCCCTAGCTGACCACATAGGTGCCGCCTGCCCCTATCTCCACTAGGTGTACCCACTACTCCCCACGCGATCGGCTCCCTACCGTAGATACCCGTGCTGGCCCCACAGTGGGGTGTATCACTCCCCAAAGTGGCAACCTGAAAACGGTGCACGGATTATATCTACACGATGCAACAACGTCTTACCTACCAGCCCGGGTCCACACACGCATATGAGACCCGTTGGACTCGCGTTGCCACTGCTACCCTGTTTTGGCCTCTTATAGTCAAGCCCAATATGCGTGTCCCGTCCTCGACCTCGACCTGGGTCGAGCCCACAAAGATACATTTGGGATATTGGTTGAAATGGGCCCCCACAAGCTACTACTTAAGGTTGTCATTTTATCTAGTGCATCTCACTTAACCCCTTTTATAATCATGTTCCCTTACATGTTAAGGTTTGGTTAAGTCATCTAATTATATTTCAATTGCCACTTAAGGCCCCCACAAGCTACTACTTAAGCTTGTCATTTAATTATATTTTAATTGCCACTTAAGGCACCCACTAGATTTCCGCATGCCACCCAAGGCCCTTACTTGATTCCCACATGCCACCCAAGGCACTTACTTAACCCTTTAATCATGTTTAATTACATGTTCCACTTTGGTTAAGTATTCTAATCGTATTTTCTATTGCCACCCAAGGCCACCCACTAGTCTCCTCATGCCACCCAAGGAACCCCCACTAGTTAAAACATGCCACCCAAGGCACCCACTTAACCCCTCATGCCCCACTACATGCTCATTTGGTTAAGTATTTCTTAATTAATTAATTAAGATCGTAACCTTTGTAAAGACCTCTCACATTAGACTATCTTTTATGGCAGCTGGATATGCCGGTTTGTTCCGGGCAGCCTTACACCATAACAGAGTCTAACCTCGTGTCTTTACACTTGTCACGTATTTAGTTTATGATTAAGACCTCTCACATTGGGCCAATCATTTGTAGCCGCTGGATTTGCCGGTCGGTTCTGGGCAGTCTTATGCTACAAAAGGGTCCAACCTCGTGTCTTAGTCGATTAATTACACCTAATTAATCACCCCCATAATTTGTATTAATTATCCCTAATTAATTACCGATTTCAAGAATATGGGTAGACCTAACTCAATAGGTAAATTCCCAATTCCATAATATAGGTAGACCTAACTAAATAGGTAAATTCCCAATTATGTCCATTCACTTTATGTTATGCTTAGGCATTCACACCATTTTATTAACATGCATATTAACCCCATCATTCCCCACGTAATTCGTTCTCATAACATGACATAATAAAGGGAAGATTCATCACAAATGCCATGGGTTTAACTAACAAGCATATAACTTTATCATGGGTTTAAAAGGTGTCAACTTGCATATATGAGCATACATTAAACCCAACTAGCATTTAACCCAAACTTGCATGAAGCACATATGTCACAAAAGGGGTAACTTGCATATGATTCTTGTGTCATACAAAGGTGTGAACTTGCATAGCATGTCACATGTAAATTTGCATATAACCAAACACATAACTTGCATAACATGTTGCATATGAACTTTCATATAATCATGCACATAACTTGCATATAACCAAACACATAACTTGCATAACATGTTACATATGAATTTGCATATAAGCATGCACATAACTTGCATATAACCAAACACATAACTTGCATAACATGTTGCATATGAACTTTCATATAATCATGCACATAACTTGCATATAACCAAACACATAACTAGCATAACATGTTGCACATGAACTTTCATATAATCATGCACATAACTTGCATATAACCAAACACATAACTTGCATAACATGTTGCATATGAACTTGCATAACATGCCATGCTTAGAGGCAAACTTGCATATATTATGCATATCATAAAAAGAGACAAACTTGCATATGAACTTGCATCATAACTTTCATATGAACTTGCATCATAACTTGTATATGAACTTGCATCATAACTTGCATAAAACCAAACACTTAGCATGCATACAACCAAATACTTGCATAAAACCAAATACTTAGCATGCATAAAACCAAATACATAACTTGCATAACATGTTACATATGAACTTGCATATAATCTCACATATAGCTTGCATAACATGTTACATATGAATCAATGTTCAACATAGTGTTTTGCATCATAAAACATAGCATTAAACTTGCAAAACACACAACATACACTATACTAAACTTGCATAAACACATTGATTCCACAAACATAGCGATATCTTATCATATCCTATCCTAATCAATTTAATCAATTGATTGTTAAGTCTATAGAAACTCACCACTAAACTCCCATAAGCAAACCCTTGCCACAAATCACCCAAAAACTCTAGCCTTGAACATAAAGCTTTCAACTTGATGATGAATGCAAGTTAATGATCACTCATACAACTTAAAAATGCTTGTATGAACATGAAAGCCTTCATAGAAATATTTAGGAATGAGGGTGGAGGCTAGGGTTTTGAGTGGAGGCCATGATCATAGAAAATTTTGGCATAGTTTAGTTAGGGGATAGGATTATGATGCATTTAGGGGTAGTTTAGGGTCTTATTTATAGGATTAGGATGTGTTTTAGACCCTTAGATTAACCCTAGGTTAGTTTAGGTCCGTCAGATCTTGGAAGCTTCCAGAAACCAGCCCCAAAGTACAGCCCAAACACTAAAATGGTGCACCAGGCCAGAATCAGCCGACAGGGCAAGTCGACAGCCCTGTCGACTTGCTTGTCGACATGCCTGTCGACAGCCCTGTCGACAGCCAAGTCGACTTGGCTGGGCGGGATTTTTCCCGCCTGGCCCCATTTCTGCCTGTTTTGAAATTCAAATTTCCCGAAAACTTCTTTGGGCCTTAACCAGGTCATACGGACTCCGATTTACAAAATTTCGGACTCTATTTCGCGTATTTTTCCGAGACGAACGCAATGGCGCAGCCCGTTTCCCCTAATTCTCACATCTGAGATTATTTATTCTATAACTAGTGAATTTTAGCATTAATCGAAATTCGGGGTGTTAAATTCTCCCCTCCTTAAAGGATTTCGTCCCCGAAATCTCTAAGCTAAGCAGAATGCATATCCTACCATCCAAACAACCATCTACTCAATCCATCAAACACGAGCATCCATTGTCCTTAAAACAATTTCTAATGATGTATGAGCATATGCAAAAAGTGTGTGTATATGTTCCCTATCTAATGTATGAACATATGCAAACCATGATAGTGCCATGCATCCATTATGTATGCGAGATAACCCTATCGACACATACAATATCTACATGAGTGCACAATCATTCACCAAAATACATCATCCATATGATAACACAATCATTATACATCCATAAGTATAGCTACCTACACACAATTATATGCAATATGCAATATGTAGTGATTGAGCCGATCTAGTGCCTAGAGTGTGTATATATGCATCCACGAGCAACCACTAGCAACCACTTGCATCCACATGCATCCATCAATCATAACATGTCTCAAACACATGTTTCAACCATAGGTTTACCCTATCTAAAGGTCAAAGGTACTAATGAGAGGACATACTAAAGATAAGATAAGCACTAGACAAACGATAAAGGAGACGTTTAAAGGACATACCCTCAAAAAGGAATGGGTATAACGAACGCATCTTCGCTTCTGTCTCTCAAGTAGCACTGCTCTCATCTTCTCCCCTTTTTACTTTGACTAGTCGAACATCTCTGATTCTCAATTTCCTAATCTCTGACCCAAGGATGCGGGTAGGAGCTCGTCGAATAATCACATCACGCTCTACCTTTACTTCTTTAAGCAAGCTCGGCTCTACCGCCTCTGCGGTCTCATGTAGGCACTTCCTCAAATGTGATACATAGAATACGTCATGTTTTCTATGCAACCGAACTATCTCTCGAATATAAACTGAAGCTAGACTTGGAACAGTCCTCTTGCTCTTCACGGGTATGAAATGGGCGCTCTTAGTAAGTCTATCTACCACAACCCAAATTCCCGTATTACCCTTCCTCAATCTCGGTAATCCATCGAGATACTATCCCACTTCCATAGCGGAACCTCCAATGGGTGAAGCAACCCTCCGGGTTTCTTTTTCTCCGCTTTCACTTGTTGGCACACCAAGCATCTAGCGACATACTCGGCCACGTCTTTCTTCATACCGGCCCAAAAGAAAACTCGCTTCATGTCTTGGTACATCTTGTCCCCGCCGGGATGATTGGTCATCTTCGACCGATGTGCATCATCAAGTATAGCCTTCCTCAAACTCTCGCCTTGCGGTACACAAAGTCTACCGTCTCTACGCAACCACCCCTCACCATCTAGGGTGTACCTACTCAAATGGCAGGACGACTCCCCCTCCTCATGAGCTTCTCTACTAACTCAACCAACTGTGGGTCGTCCCGCTGTGCTCCGCCAATACGCCCCAAAAGAGTAGGCCTAACCTCCAAGGAGGCTAGCAAACCGAGTACGCAGTCAACGGAAGGTCTAAAGTCAAACATAGAAATAAACTCTAAGCTCCGTCGTTCAACGAACAATGAACTCAAGGACAACTTTTTCTACTTAAGGCATCCGCTACCACGTTACCCTTGCCATTGGTATATGCTATCTCAAACTCATAGGATGCTAAGAATCCCATCCAAAATCATCACAACTGTCCATCTCTCACGCAGACCATCCTATTCGAACTTGACATCCCCCAAGTGCAAGCCCCAAAGGCCTAAACCAATATCAGACAAACTCCCAAGGGATACCTCCTTCGAATTCGGACGACCTACGTGAGATGATACTAGTAAAAACGGCTAAATAATTTAGCCCTTGTCCAACTCTGGATGTCCTTGCCAGTCTCGCTCCAAAACCACCGTTTTTCCCATAACTGGCTTTGCTCAACCTATTAAGCATACACGAAAACTTATTTCGCTCCTAGAGAAGACCAAGATGTCATTTACAAAGACCATCACGAACTTATTCAGGTACTCCCTGAACACCCTTCTCATCAAATCAACAAAGTATGCGGGGGCGTTCGTCAAACCAAATGGCATCACCAGCCACTCATAAAAACCATCCGAAGTCCTAATGGCAGTCTTCTCTATACTATCCTCAGCCACCCTCAACTGACGAAACCCCGTGGCTAAGTCCAACTTGTGAAAATACTGAGGCGCCAACTAACTGATCAAAGAGATCATCAATCCTCGGCAATGGGTGTCTATTCTTCTTTGTGAGTTTATTTAGCTCTCTTTAGCCTACACAAAGTCTGAGGGACCCATCCGCCTTCGTAGCAAAAACTATTGGAGCACCCCACTCTGATATACTTCGTCTTCTAAACCCCTTCTCAAGCAAATCGCCTACTTGCTTATGGAGTTCCCTCCTATCACGAGGAGCCATGTGGCACCCTGGCTAAGATACTGGTTTGGCATTGTCTACCAGATATATTCGGAAGTCAATCTCCCGCTCCGGAGGTAAGCCCTTCACCTCCTCAAACACATCCGAGTATTCCCGGACCACTCTAACAGATCGCAAACTCTCGACCGACGTGTCAAGCGATTCTAGATAACTTAGCATAACAGATTCCATGGGATTACAAGAGATCTCGAGAGTGTTACCCAAGCGGGTCCTAAGCCTAACAACTCTCCCTTCAAAATCAAGAATGGCACCCCTAGTGGATAACCAGTCCATGCCCAAAACTAACCCATAGCCCGTGAAGCCCAAGAAACATCACATCTAAACTCAACGCTAAGTATAGCAACTTTCAAACCCAAACACATCATGGAGCCCCAATTGGGTTTGAAGCAACTAAGGGATCATCTACTAACTGGTGTCTAAGTGCAGTGACTCAACTAACAATGATGTGATAAACGAACTCGATGCGTCAGAATCAAATAAAGTTCGAACCGGATAATAAAGAAATCCAAATTCCAACCTAGACGGTCTTATCCCCATCTGGTACACTAGCCGTGAGGGAATACAACTACCCTCCAGGAGATTCCATACCTTGCCCTTGCCCCTTTGGACAACCCTAATAAGGTGTCCTATTCCTTCCAAAGGATAACTACTCGCCTTCTTCTTCCCATTCTCCACTCGTAACCTCCCACTAATGAGGTTTCATCCTTTATTAATCAACAACTATTTGAGCCTTCCTCCCATCGTCTATCCTATAGATACCTTCCAGTCCTCCTCCTTCTTGAACCAACTTCTAATCCGACTAACGTCTAAGTCCGTTGAAGTGGTTTTCCATTCTTATCTATCTCAGAAAGATCCTCTATACACGGAGGGGGAAACTCAAAACGAGAGAGGAAGAGATTCAAAACGGCAAATTCGAAAGATAAAGATATGGCTATCGGGGATTATGCTTTTCTTTCAAAAACTTTTCTCTTAAAAGACATGTTTTGGAAAATACTCCTTTCAAAAATATTCTTAGAAAATAGTTTTTCTAAAAATTTTATCTGTTCTGGTAACCTTAAGCTCTGATACCACGTGTAACACCCCACACCCGCTACGGTCACTCACTAAGGGAATGCCATAACATCGGTGGAGTATTTCAAGTGAATATAGAACAGAAAAATTACAACAAGACAGATATAAGTAATACTTGAGAATTTAAAACATCATTTCATTCCAGCGGAAAGTAAAACATGTTTGGTTACACCAAAACCATAAATAAGAGTCAAGTACATAATATCCATCTTGATAAAAACAAAAGTACATAATCCCACTACATAACCTAATAGCCATAATAGAAAAGATAAACTGAGCTTTACATCCACGGTCCAAGCTCCAAAAGATAGATAAAGCAGTCTGATCAAAAGCCCACTAGTGCTAGGCCCACTCTGAAAACCTGAGGGTTGGGAAAAAGATAAAGAAACAACGGGGTCAGACATAAGTCTGAGTGAGTCCTATAACCCTAACAATACAATCATTAAAGTAATTAGGGTATGATATAAACAAGGTACGGTACCTTTGGGGATAATGGCTACACTAAGTAGCCAACTAAACACAGGATGTACTAAGATAACCGAAAAGACGCATTTATCCACCCAAGGATAATTACTAGATTGCACCACCCCAGATTTACCCACCCAGGGTAATTCCTACACTGCACCACACCAGTTCTACCCACCCAAGGGTAATTCCAACTTAAAGGTTGATCCCACTAAGTGTACTTAGTAATTTTACCCAGTAGTTTCTTGTACCCCTAGCTAACTACATAGGTGCCGTCTGCCCCTATCTCCACTAGGTGTACTCAGTAATTTTTAATAGTAGTTTCGTGTACCCCTAGCTGACTACATAGGTGCCGCCTGCCCCTATCTCCACTAGCTGTACCCACTACTCCCCACGCGATCGGCTCCCTACCGTAGATACCCGTGCTGGCCCCACAGTGGGGTGTATCACTCCCCAAAGTGGCAACCTGAAAACGGTGCACGGATTATATCTACACGATGCAACAACGTCTTACCTACCAGCCCGGGTCCACACACGCATATGAGACCCGTTGGACTCGCGTTGCCACCGCTACCCTGTTTTGGCCTCTTATAGTCAAGCCCAATATGCGTGTCCCGTCCTCGACCTCGACCTGGGTCGAGCCCACAAAGATACATTTGGGATATTGGTTGAAATGGGCCCCCACAAGCTACTACTTAAGCTTGTCATTTTATCTAGTGCATCCCACTTAACCCCTTTTATAATCATGTCCCCTTACATGTTAAGGTTTGGTTAAGTCATCTAATTATATTTCAATTTCCACTTAAGGCCCCCACAAGCTACTACTTAAGCTTGTCATTTAATTATATTTTAATTGCCACTTAAGGCACCCACTAGATTTCCGCATGCCACCCAAGGCCCTTACTTGATTCCCACATGCCACCCAAGGCACTTACTTAACCCTTTAATCATGTTTAATTACATGTTCCACTTTGGTTAAGTATTCTAATCGTATTTTCTATTGCCACCCAAGGCCACCCACTAGTCTCCTCATGCCACCCAAGGCACCCCCACTAGTTACAACATGCCACCCAAGGCACCCACTTAACCCCTCATGCCCCACTACATGCTAATTTGGTTAAGTGTTTCTTAATTAATTAATTAAGATCGTAACCTTTGTAAAGACCTCTCACATTAGACTATCTTTTATGGCAGCTGGATATGCCGGTTGGTTCCGGGCAGCCTTACACCATAACAGAGTCTAACCTCGTGTCTTTACACTTGTCACGTATTTAGTTTATGATTAAGACCTCTCACATTGGGCCAATCATTTGTAGCCGCTGGATTTGCCGGTCGGTTCCGGACAGTCTTATGCTACAAAAGGGTCCAACCTCGAGTCTTAGTCGATTAATTACACCTAATTAATCACCCCCATAATTTGTATTAATTATCCCTAATTAATTACCGATTTCAAGAATATGGGTAGACCTAACTCAATAGGTAAATTCCCAATTCCATAATATGGGTAAACCTAACTTAATAGGTAAATTCCCAATTATGTCCATTCACTTTATGTTATGCTTAGGCATTCACACCATTTTATTAACATGCATATTAACCCCATCATTCCCCACGTAATTCGTTCTCATAACATGACATAATAAAGGGAAGATTCATCACAAATGCCATGGGTTTAACTAACATAGCATATAACTTTATCATGGGTTTAAAAGGTGTCAACTTGCATATATGAGCATACATTAAACCCAACTAGCATTTAACCCAAACTTGCATGAAGCACATATGTCACAAAAGGGGTAACTTGCATATGATTCTTGTGTCATACAAAGGTGTGAACTTGCATAGCATGTCACATGTAAATTTGCATATAAACAAACACATAACTTGCATAACATGTTGCATATGAACTTTCATATAATCATGCACATAACTTGCATATAACCAAACACATAACTTGCATAACATGTTACATATGAACTTGCATATAAGCATGCACATAACTTGCATATAACCAAACACATAACTTGCATAACATGTTGCATATGAACTTTCATATAATCATGCACATAACTTGCATATAACCAAACACATAACTTGCATAACATGTTGCACATGAACTTTCATATAATCATGCACATAACTTGCATATAACCAAACACATAACTTGCATAACATGTTGCATATGAACTTGCATAACATGCCATGCTTAGAGGCAAACTTGCATATATTATGCATATCATAAAAAGAGACAAACTTACATATGAACTTGCATCATAACTTTCATATGAACTTGCATCATAACTTGTATATGAACTTGCATCATAACTTGCATAAAACCAAACACTTAGCATGCATACAACCAAATACTTAGCATGCATAAAACCAAATACTTAGCATGCATAAAACCAAATACATAACTTGCATAACATGTTACATATGAACTTGCATATAATCTCACATATAGCTTGCATAACATGTTACATATGAATCAATGTTCAACATAGTGTTTTGCATCATAAAACATAGCATTAAACTTGCATATAGCATAAAACTTGCAAAACACACAACATACACTATACTAAACTTGCATAAACACATTGATTCCACAAACATAGCCATATCTTATCATATCCTATCCTAATCAATTTAATCAATTGATTGTTAAGTCTATAGAAACTCACCACTAAACTCCCATAAGCAAACCCTTGCCACAAATCACCCAAAAACTCTAGCCTTGAACATAAAGCTTTCAACTTGATGATGAATGCAAGCTAATGATCACTCATACAACTTAAAAATGCTTGTATGAACATGAAAGCCTTCATAGAAATATTTAGGAATGAGGGTGGAGGCTAGGGTTTTGAGTGGAGGCCATGATCATAGAAAATTTTGGCATAGTTTAGTTAGGGGATAGGATTATGATGCATTTAGGGGTAGTTTAGGGTCTTATTTATAGGATTAGGATGTGTTTTAGACCCTTAGATTAACCCTAGGTTAGTTTAGGTCCGTCAGATCTTGGAAGCTTCCAGAAACCAGCCCCAAAGCACAGCCCAAACACTAAAATGGTGCACCAGGCCAGAATCAGCCGACAGGGCAAGTCGACAGCCCTGTCGACTTGCTTGTCGACATGCCTGTCGACATGGCAGTCGACAGCCCTGTCGACAGCCAAGTCGACTTGGCTGGGCGGGATTTTTCCCGCCTGTCCCCATTTCTGCCTGTTTTGAAATTCAAATTTCCCGAAAACTTCTTTGGGCCTTAACCGGGTCATATGGACTCCGATTTACAAAATTTCGGACTCTATTTCGCGTATTTTTCCGAGACGAACGCAATGGCGCAGCCCGTTTCCCCCAATTCTCACATCTGAGATTATTTATTCTGTAACCAGTGAATTTTAGCATTAATCGAAATTCGGGGTGTTACATTAACTCAACCAATTCACTTTGGTTTAACTCGACCAATTCATTTTGGTTTAACTTGACCAATTCACTTTGGTTTAACTCGACCAATTCACTTTGGTTTAACTCGACCAATTTACTTTGGTTTAACTCGACCAATTCATTTTGGTTTAACTCGACCAATTCACTTTGGTTTGACTCGACCAATTTATTTTGGTTTAACTCGACCAATTCATTTTAATTTAACTCGACCAATTTACTTTGGTTTAACTCGACCAATTCACTTTAGTTTAACTCTTATTCGAATAACAATTATTCGATTAACTTCTTATTTATTTTCCAATAAATATTTCCTTTATAAAATCTTTTGATTTTATAAATGAATTCCCTTTTTTATATAATTCTATTTTATTCCCTGAATGAGTAATCCCTTTATAATCCTATTTATTTATTTCTAAATAAATATCTCCTTTATATAATTCTATTTATATATTTCTAAATAAATATTTCTTTTAACCCTATTTATTTAATCTCTAAATAAATATCTCCTTTATATTTTATTTATTTAATCTCTAAATAAATATCCTTTTTATTCTATTTATTTAATCTCTAAATAAATATCTCCTTTATATTTGCTTTCAAACATATTTCCTTTATAATTGATTTCAAGTATATTTCCTTTATATTTGATTTCAAATATATCTCTTTTTCAATTTCATCTGTAAAGGTTTTACAAACATTTCTATTTCGTTTTGATTTCTGAAAAATATTCTAACTCCTTATATTCCCGGGAAAATTCACCATAACCTCCTTTGTACCGGGAGCATCGGGAAAATCCCCAAACCCGCCACACAGGCCTTTCCATTCAAAAAGAAAATGGTGAGAAATTATTTCCTTTCTGAATATCTCATATTTATAAATATTCCAATTTATAAATATTCCTTATTTATAAAAATTCAAATTTATAAATATCTCTTATTTATAAATATTCCATTTATAAATATTTTATTTTCAATATCACTTTGAAAATTCCCTCATCAACATTTCGGTATGTTATGGTGTTTAACATATCAAATTTCGATATCCAATATCGTCCATACCCACACAATCAACAACAGGTTATAATTCACATCATATATCAAAATATATGAAAAACAATAAAATAACGGTTGAGGAATCCAGTCGGATTCCTCCAACCTGTTTCCCTGCATCCACAGATGTTACACAACATGATTGTCCCCACTTTCAGTTCAATATGAATTATTCTGATAAACAGAATAAATATGTAACTATATAACTGTTTATATATTATATATATATTTATTATATATATATAATATTTCATAACTGACTAGCAGTTCAATCAACAGTCAACACACAATCAAACAGACAATTTCTAACAGTTCTAAAAATACAACATGAAATTATAAACTGTTCAGAGTTGGTGAGTTTTACTCACATTGGCGCGTTAGCCGTTAAATAACGGTTTGCGTTATTTGATTCAGTCAGACTATTTATTTCGCCATAAATTGTAACGAGCTCGGATTCACTCCCAGTCAGTCTCATTGTGTTACTCCAGTCCATATGATCCCACTGCAACTTACGGTTCGTCAATCTGTTGTCGTATGACCGAGATACGCAATTTTAGAAGTTAACATAATATTTTAAATTTAAATTAAACCAATTATTTCTTTATAACATGGGCCTTACCCTTTATATCCGGGCCCAATACCCAATCCCCTTTGATCCGCTATTCCCCTTTCTCCCCCAAATGAACTCGCAATGGTTGCTCCTATTTACAGATATTTTCATCACTTTCCAGGCTCTCATCATCAACGTTTTCTTCCCTTACAATCAAACCGATATCACCGAGATCATCCTCATCAAGTCCTCCTATTATCGAGATACTCTATTCCCAAAAGAAGAACCGGCCTGCAGCTCTTTCTTTGCTGCCTCCTGGAGTCGCACTTCGCCAACGGTCACCATTCACCGCCGAGTCCCCCCCCCCCCCCCCGTTGTCTTCCTTGCACCGCCCCGAGCTCAACTCCACTACCCATTTAACCTCCGGCCGCTCCAGTGTCCACAAATCTCGTGCCCCAGCCCATCGGCTAATGTCAGCACTCACTAAAACAATATCGCTCGGTATGGTTTCCAATTGAAATCGAAGCTCCTCTCTTCATCACTCCAACGCAGTACTCGAATTTGCAAATCAACAAGCAAATCCCCAAAGATCTGGAACCCTACGGTTCGCTGCAGCTAATTCTCGAACTCCACAATGGTGCGAGTTGCACAATAAGGGTACCAGGCCAAAGTAGAAGTCTTCACGAGTCCATACATATTTTTCTTGGATTTTAAAGACTTTGATTTGAATTCTTGTGGATTTTTTCTTTGTATTTACCTTGCTGCGTTTTGTGTTTGAGGCACCAGAGTGGCGGCTTGATGTTTTGACTATGGAATGGGGTAAATTAGGTTTAGGGAGAATTGAGGGGTATTTATAGAAGGCATAAATATCTAGATATTTTGCAGATATTTTACTTTAAATATTTTCATTTATTTATTTTTGTTTCTAAAAATCCCCATGATCACATGTGATGTCTAAAAATCACGAAACTTAACATGTAGATAGAGTTCGACATTACGGTCCCAAATGAAACTGGTTTCGTTGAATTCCGACTTCGTTTGCAAACACAGTGTATTTTTAAAGCTCTGGATGACCCATTTAAATATATAAATATATTTAAAAATAATTAAATTTAATATTTAAAAATAAATATTGTCGTGTATATATCCACAATGGAATACCATACAGCTTCAGAATATCCCTATACGAATTTCTAACTCGATATTCACTTCTAGGTCAACCCGATATTCGATTTATATTGAAATTCCTTTTAAAAAAATATAAATAATTCCTTTATAAATTATAAAGGAATTCTACAGCGACTTTTCTGAAATTTGATTTGGACATATCTCAAAATCTACACGACGAAATCCCGATTTTTCTCTTCCACTAGAAAGATATACTCCACCAGCTCCACGCGTTTCTTGTTTCACAGAAATCCGGCTTAAAACGAATCCTGTACATTCAGTTGAAGTTCGAATTACCAATTTACGAACTGCAGTGCCATTTCGAGCTCGATTTTAATTATAATATAATTATACGTTCAAATTGACGTCGATTGAATATATTCGTCAATATAATTCAACTCTAAGCTGAATTAAATCTTAGGGATGACCCTGTTCACAGAATATTGTGATTTCCAATATTTCTGATTATTTCTGAATTAAATATATTATTTAATTTATTATTTTAATTAAATATTCACCATTATTTAATTCACGACCATTAAATCCTTAAATTCACCATTTAAATAATTAAATAAATTAATTATTATACCTCTGCAAATGCGGGTCATTACATTCTTCCCCACTTAAAATAATTTCGTCCTCGAAATTGCTAAGTTAGAGAACGACCCTATCGACTGGTTATAACTTATTTGTTCACTTCTTAACTTCAGTTTCAACTGAACCAATTTAATTTCAATTAAATTATTAATTAATTCTTATCAACGAAAATTTTCAAAAATCCTGAAAATTTTCTAACACCTTAACTCTTCGAAAAATTTCGCCAGCACCTCCTTTGTACTGGTCAATCGGTCAAACTCCAACTCGCCTCTCTGGGCCATCTCCAACCCAAAAGAAAATCAAACAGCCAAGAGGCTTGCAAATTCGGCTCATAAAAATCTCATACCATATGAAATATAAACTTGTACCTTTTTGTCGGGCATATCAACTCTATCACTTCCATATGCTATCAACTCAGCATATACGAATGTTATCCCCATTCAAATCCTGATCACTTTATCCTTACCACACTTATTGGTTTTATACTCAAATCAAATCTCATTTAAACTCAAGTCTCATCCTTGATTCAAAACTTCTTACCAAGTAATACCATTTCCATTATCAGATTATCTCTAACCATATCCAATCCATCTTTATTTAACTTAGTTTAAGTTAAATTCCAATTTATTCACTTTTACCATTTCAACTATTTAACTTCATAAGTTAAATTTAAATTTTGAAATTTAAATCCTTGGGCTTTATTTCAAATCAAATTGGAAACCATAATAACAATTCAAATCATTTGAATTTCCGAACAACTTGTTTCTCAACCAATTCAAAAACAAAATCTTTGGTAGTAATCCGTCACTTATGAACTTGAAAATGAACACCGATGATGTCCGGATCATCATCGGAATCTATTTCCGGCTATCGAAGTGAGTTCAATACTATAACATTTCTAAACTCAATCTTAAACACTTCATTTTGAAATCAATTCAAAATAACTTTTACCATACCTGAAACCATTTTAAAATCTCCAAGGATCTTAAGATTTCCTTATATATAATTCCAATCCATTTACAAACACTTACATGTTTCCAGGATTTTAATTCAAATTCTGATTTTA
Source organism: Allium sativum (assembly GCA_030737875.1). Lineage (NCBI taxonomy): Eukaryota > Viridiplantae > Streptophyta > Magnoliopsida > Asparagales > Amaryllidaceae > Allium > Allium sativum. Next base: position 804,163,274 of record CM060921.1, on the reverse strand, counting down.
AATTCAATTTTAATTCCTTTTGATTTCATATATTAAACTTATATGAATTTTGATCGATCATTTACATAATCATTTCACTTTATAATCTTCCTCGATTATAATAACAACCATATATCCAACATATTATAATTTTGATATATATATCTTTTCCATATCAAGATATACTTTGGGTAAACTTATTTTAATTTACCCTCTTTTCAAAACATATCGTGACGACCCATCGGATTCAAGTGTTTAGTAACTCCTACCGATACAGTGGATCAAACTGATCGACCAGAACTCATAAACAACTCAACCAATGAATCTCCACAATATAAACCAAATTTTTATATCAAATACAAATACGTTCTCTCGTATATATACACTCAAACTCAATCTAAGGTATTACTAACCCTATCTCTACCGAGTCACGCCACAGAGCCAAGGTAAAACTTAACTTAAGCTCTGATACCAACTGTAACGACCCGGATTTTGAGCGACTTTGGTTATCGACATAAGCTCGATGTCGATAACCAAAACATCGAAAAATCCCGGTAATTAATGAAAGAAATTAGAGGGTGAGAATAGATAAGATAGATACTTAGAATAGAAGAAGAAGAAGACACAACATCAGAGTAACACGAACCTCACAGCGGAACGAGTAACATATAATAGATAACATAACTTTGAAATATAACAGTTATGTATACAATAGCACTTATCAGAGTACAGCACTTACAACACAACGGAACAAAACTCTATATAACTAACGCTGAAGCCTCCTGCTCCAAGCTCCTTTAGATAGATCTAGAAAATCCTGAACTACTTGACTGCCCGTACAAATTTAGGCACCCAAGAGTTTAGGTAGAACAAAACAAAATAAACTCCAGTTCAGTCATGGGACTGGTATGAGTAAAACAGTTTAAACAGTTTGAACAAGTAAACGATATCTCATAAGACCACGCCGCAGAACGGAACGGGTTTTTCCCTTATGAGAATCCAAAATATCTTTATATCAAAAACCTTTTGATATTATAATAATGTCTATTAACCACAGTGTAATAATCATCTAGCAGAAACGCTTTCATCTCACGTTCTACACATATAGTATACAATCAAAACCGCAAGCACGTATTGGGTAATGGGTTTCCAACTATGACAAGGTATGGAACCACCTTCCGATCAGTGTACTCTAGGAACGTACACTGGAGTTCAACAAGAACATCTTGTAACTCAGCCACACATGACCGACCACTCATTTTGCTTGAGTGTATCGAATGTATATCACCAACGGTTGGGATCAGCAACCGTTTCCCGTATATATATGAGACAACATTAATAGATTAAAGAAGCAAATGAATATTCTCTAGATAGGTGATTATAAACCCTACTTCGGTGCGACCGACTTAGCCATGATGCCTGCCCGATTTCTGTCATTTACCGGATGATGAGGCTAGAAGCTACGCTTTATCACCACATCAGATTCACTTTGAATACCACATCATCAAATCCATCCAATCAACGATTGAGGTCCTCAACAATACATTATGTGTTAGCTAAAAGAAGTTTCCTTCTTCGCTTCCACTCTTGGTACGGTTGGAGAAATCAATATACGTGATCGTATGGAAATACTCTGTCAGACATCCGTCCATACAAGTCATCCAGGAACAGGATGAACTGAAGGCACTATTCAGTACATCCATCTTACGCACTGTTATCTAAGACTTATACAATAGCCCTTGCACTTTACTCCGTCTTCAATTATCTTTGGCATATATGATTCACAACGCTTATGCCAATACAGAGTGGTTCTTTGGATAATAATCCAACCGGTCTCTCCATATTAACAACGTTAAAATGGTCAAAACTTCGATGGTCTGTGATTTAACCATCAAAGAAAAACAGGTGTGCAAACAACGATATTATTTCCAGATGGAAATTCTATCAATCAATCATCAATCATATATATATATATATATTCATATTTCATCTTTCAATATTATTGATTCGTCTCTGACTCTATTTGGAAAACATTTCCAAATCTTCTTTACTTGGATTTAAACAGGCGTTTAAATCAACATCGCGATGACCACTCACCACTATACTTATTTACTAAATTCACTTAACCACTGTCACTCTCGAACCTTAACCATTTCTAAATTTAAAACGAAGCCAATCAAGTTGGGGTATATCTACCTCTCAGACCTTAACTGAACAACATTTCGAAATCTTGAAATAGGGTAAGTTCACCTTTTAACTCTTTAACACTTCCTTACGTAACTCTTTTCGAATAAACTATATTCGAAAATCCTTTAAACTCTATTTGTTTAACTCTAATCAATTTACTCTTTTAATTCTATTTGAAGGAACTAGATTTGATTAACTCCTTTGATTTTATTTGAATAAACTAAATTCGATTAACTCATTTGATTTAACTCTACTGATTAAATCTAACTGATCACTTCTAACTGGTTAACTCCAACTGATTAACTCTATTCAACCAACTCGACTCGTCTAACCCCTTTCGAATAACATATTCGATTTACTAACTTTCGAATACCATATTCGATTAACTAACTTTCGAATACCATATTCGATTTAACTCCTTTCGAATATCATATTCGATTTACTAACTTTCGAATACCATATTAGATTTAACTCCTTTCGAAAACCATATTCGATTATCTTAGCTCGATAAGTCTTAACTCGAAAATCTTAACTTGATAACTCAATTTTGTTAACTTAACCTAATAGCTCAAATTGATTAACTTAACCTGATAACTCAATTTGATAATCTTACTTGATAACTCAAATTGTTTAACCTAACTTGCTAACTCAATTTGATTAACTTAACTTGCCTAATTCGACTCGGTTAACTCACTTGACTAATTCGACTCGATTAACTCACTTGACTAATTCGACTCGGCTAACCTACTTGATTAACTCGACTCGTCACTTTGTTTTAACTTGACTAATTCACTTTGTTTTAACTCAACCAATTCACTTTGGTTTAACTCGACCAATTCATTTTGGTTTAACTCGACCAATTCACTTTGGTTTAACTCGACCAATTCACTTTGGTTTAACTCGACCAATTTACTTTGGTTTAACTCGACCAATTCATTTTGGTTTAACTCGACCAATTCATTTTGTTGGCTCGACCAATTTATTTTGGTTTAACTCGACCAATTCATTTTAATTTAACTCAACCAATTTACTTTGGTTTAACTCGACTGATTCACTTTGGTTTAACTCTTATTCGAATAACAATTATTCGATTAACTTCTTATTTATTTTCCAATAAATATTTCCTTTATAAAATCTTTTGATTTTATAAATGAATTCCCTTTTTTATATAATTCTATTTTATTCCCTGAATGAGTAATCCCTTTATAATCCTATTTATTTATTTCTAAATAAATATCTCCTTTATATAATTCTATTTATATATTTCTAAATAAATATTTCTTTTAACCCTACTTATTTAATCTCTAAATAAATATCTCCTTTATATTTTATTTATTTAATCTCTAAATAAATATCCTTTTTATTCTATTTATTAAATCTCTAAATAAATATCTCCTTTATATTTGCTTTCAAACATATTTCCTTTATAATTGATTTCAAGTATATTCCCTTTATATTTGATTTCAAATATATCTCTTTTTCAATTTCATCTGTAAAGGTTTTACAAACATTTCTATTTCATTTTGATTTCTGAAAAATATTCTAACTCCTTATATTCCCGGGAAAATTTGCCATAACCTCCTTTGTACCGGGAGCATCGGGAAAATCCCCAAACCCGCCACACAGGCCTTTCCATTCAAAAAGAAAATGGTGAGAAATTATTTCCTTTCTGAATATCTCATATTTATAAATATTCCAATTTATAAATATTCCTTATTTATAAATATTCAAATTTATAAATATCTCTTATTTATAAATATTCCATTTATAAATATTTTATTTTCAATATCACTTTGAAAATTCCCTCATCAACATTTCGGTATGTTATGGTGTTTAACATATCAAATTTCGATATCCAATATCGTCCATACCCACACAATCAACAACAGGTTATAATTCACATCATATATCAAAATATATGAAAAACAATAAAATAACTGTTGAGGAATCCAGTCGGATTCCTCCAACCTGTTTCCCTGCATCCACAGATGTTACATAACATGATTGTCACCACTTTCAGTTCAATATGAATTATTCTGATAAACAGAATAAATATGTAACTATATAACTGTTTATATATTATATATATATTTATTATATATATATAATATTTCATAACCGACTAGCAGTTCAATCAACAGTAAACAAACAATCAAACAGATAATTTCTAACAGTTCTAAAAATACAACATGAAATTATAAACTGTTCAGAGTTGGTGAGTCTTACTCACATTGGCGCGTTAGCCGTTAAATAACGGTTTGCGTTATTTGATTCAGTCAGACAATTTATTTCGCCATAAATTGTAACGAGCTCGGATTCACTCCCAGTCAGTCTCATTGTGTTGCTCCAGTCCATACGATCCCACTGCAACTTACGGTTCGTCAATCTGATGTCGTATGACCGAGATACGCAATTTTAGAAGTTAACATAATATTTTAAATTTAAATTAAACCAATTATTTCTTTATAACATGGGCCTTACCCTTTATATCCGGGCCCAATACCCAATCCCCTTTGATCCGCTATTCCCCTTTCTCCCCTAAATGAACTCGCGATGGTTGCTCCTATTTACAGATATTTTCATCAATTTCCAGGCTCTCATCATCAACGTTTTCTTCCCTTACAATCAAACCGATATCACCGAGATCATCCTCATCAAGTCCTCCTACTATCGAGATACTCTATTCCCAAAAGAAGAACCGGCCTGTAGCTCTTTCTTTGCTGCCTCCTGGAGTCGCACTTCGCCAACGGTCACCATTCACCGCCGAGTCCCCCCCCCCCCCCCCCCCCGTTGTCTTCCTTGCACCGCCCCGAGCTCAACTCCACTACCCATTTAACCTCCGGCCGCTCCAGTGTCCACAAATCTCGTGCCCTAGCCCATCGGCTAATGTTATCACTCACGAAAACAACATCGCTCTGTATGGTTTCCAATTGAAATCGAAGCTCCTCTCTTCATCACTCCAACGCAGTACTCGAATTTGGAAATCAACAAGCAAATCCCCGAAGATCTGGAACCCTACGGTTCGCTGCAGCTAATTCTCGAACTCCACAATGATGCGAGTTGCACAATAAGGGTACCAGGCCCTAGCAGAAGTCTTCACTAGTCCATACATATTTTTCTTGGATTTTAAAGAGTTTGATTTGAATTCTTGTGGATTTTTTCTTTGTATTTACCTTGCTGCGTTTTGTGTTTGAGGCACCAGAGTGGCGGCTTGATGTTTTGACTATGGAATGGGGTAAATTAGGTTTAGGGAGAATTGAGGGGTATTTATAGAAGGCATAAATATCTAGATATTTTGCAGATATTTTACTTTAGATATTTTCATTTATTTATTTTTGTTTCTAAAAATCCCCACGATCACACGTGATGTCTAAAAATCACGAAACTGAACATGTAGATAGAGTTCGACATTACGGTCCCAAATGAAATTGGTTTCGTCGAATTCCGACTTCGTTTGCAAACACAGTGTATTTTTAAAGCTCTGGATGACCCATTTAAATATATAAATATATTTAAATATAATTAAATTAAATATTTAAAAATAAATATTGTCGTGTATATATCCACAATGGAATACCATACAGCTTCAGAATATCCCTATACGAATTTCTAACTCGATATTCACTTCTGGGTCAACCCGATATTCGATTTATATTAAAATTCCTTTTAAAAAAATATAAATAATTCCTTTATAAATTATAAAGGAATTCTACAGCGACTTTTCTGAAATTTGATTTGGACATATCTAAAAATCTACACGACGAAATCCCGATTTTTCTCTTCCACTAGAAAGATATACTCCACCAGCTCCACGCGTTTCTTGTTTCACAGAAATCCGGCTTAAAACGAATCCTGTACATTCAGTTGAAGTTCGAATTGCCAATTTACGAACTGCAGCGCCATTTCGAGCTCGATTTTAATTATAATATAATTATACGTTCAAACTGACGTCGATTGAATATATTCGTCAATATAATTCAACTCTAAGCTGAATTAAATCTTAGGGATGACCCTGTTCACAGAATATTGTGATTTCCAATATTTCTGATTATTTCTGAATTAAATATATTATTTAATTTATTATTTTAATTAAATATTCACCATTATTTAATTCACGACCATTAAATCCTTCAATTCACCATTTAAATAATTAAATAAATTAATTATTATACCTCTGCAAATGCGGGTCATTACACCTTCCATGGCCATAAACATCATCGGTTTCCATCCTTTTTCCTCCTTCTCTAGTTAACTTAAAATCAAACAAAAATCACCACAAAACTCTACACCCAAATCTCTTCAACATCATACCACTAAGTACCAACTCGAGCTCCTCATCTGTCGTGCGACTTCAGGCATCTCGGCCTACTGTACAACGTCGACTACCCCAATTAACCACCGTACTTCATCAAACATTTACCAACGATGCTCCTTCTCACCACGAGTTCAAATATCAACTCGAATTACACCATCACTTCACTGATTCCTTCTAATTCCCAACCCTAGGCTTACTGCTCACAAAACCCATGACGGCAACAGGTTTCGAGCTCAACAAAAGGGGTACTGCGCTGAAGAGCATCCCATGGAGAATCTAGAAATATGTATACATTGATTTTAGGATTTTATTCCCATTTGATTTTGATTTTTTTCTTCTTGCGTTTTGTGTTTTGCTGTTGAACGAATGTGGTGGCTTAGAATGGTTTTATAACGGTGATGGGTATGTTGTGTGGTTGTTAACAGGATGATGTGGCTTTTGTTTGACCTCAAAATGAGTTAAGATATTTTCTTTTATTAATTTTATATTCGTTTCTCGTACTTAAAAATCCCTGCGACCACATACAATACCCAAAAATCACGAAACTGGACATGTAGCTAGAGTTCGTCATTACAGTCCCAACGAAACTGGTTTTGTCGAATTCCGACTCTGTATGCTCAAACAGCGTATTTTTAACCGTCAAAATATCGACTGTTTCTCACTCTAAAAATCCGTACGACCACACAGTGACTCTAAAAATCACGAAACTTGGAATCTAACAACTATTTGACATTGCGGATCCAACAAAATTAGTTTCGTCGAATTCCGAGGTCGTTTGCAAAAGTGGCTATTTTTAAAGCCCTAAATAGCCTATTTAAATATATAAATATATTAAAATATAATTGAATTAAATATTTATAATTAAATATTATCGTATATATCCACATACGATATCGTTCAGCTCTATAATATCATATCAGAGTTTATACTCGATATTCTCGAATTCCAGAATATCTCGATATTCAATTTATATCGAAAATCCTTTTATAACGTAAATAAAGCGTTGCGAATTCCAAAGGAATTCCATAGCGACTTTTCTAAAATTTGATTTGGACATAAATAAAAATCTACCCGACGAAATCCATATTTTTCTCTTCCCCTAGAAAGATATACCCCACCAGCTCCATACGTTTCTTGTTCACAAAAATCCGATTTAAAACGGCGTCTGTATATTCGTTTAAAGTTCGAATCGCCAAATAGCGAACTGCCGCGTCGTTACGCACTCTATTTTAATTATATTATAATTCTACGTTTCAAACTGACGTCGAATAAATATATTCGTCAATATAATTCAACTCTAAGCTGAACTAAATCCTAGGGATGACCCAGTTCACAGAATATTGTGATTTCCAATATTTTTGATTATTTCTAAATTAATTATATTATTTAATTATTTAATTTAATTGAATATTCACTATAATTTAATTAACGACGATTTAATTCCCTAAATCATTATTTATATAATTAAATAAATTAATTATAATACCTCTGACAATGCGAGTCATTTCACATTTCATATTTAACATAAAAAGAATATTTTTATATTAAATCTATTCTAACATTTCAAATAAAAATGTTATCTCTATTCTAACTTCTCATTCTAAAAAAATGATATTTTTAACAAATAAATGCTATTTATCATATTCAACATTTCTAAAAAAATGGTGTTTTTAAATTCTAATGTGACATTTCATATCAAAGTGATATTATATTCAAATGTATAAAATGATATTTTATCCTAATTTAACACTTCTAACAAAGATGACCTTTTTATTTTAGTTTAACACTTCTAACAAAGATGACCTTTTTATTTTAGTTTAACACTTCTAACAAAGATGACCTTTTTATTTTAGTTTAACACTTCTAACAAAGATGACCTTTTTATTTTAGTTTAACACTTCTAACCAAGATGACCTTTTTATTTTAGTTTAACACTTCTAACAAAGATGACCTTTTTATTTTAGTTTAACACTTCTAACCAAGATGACCTTTTTATTTTAGTTTAACTCTTCTAACAAAGATGACCTTTTTATTTTAGTTTAACACTTCTAACAAAGATGACCTTTTTATTTTAGTTTAACACTTCTAACCAAGATGACCTTTTTATTTTAGTTTAACACTTCTAACCAAGATGACATTTTTATTTTCGTTTAAAACTTCTAACAAAGGTGACCTTTTTATTTTAGTTTAACACTTCTAACAAAGATGACCTTTTTATTTTAGTTTAACGCTTCTAAAAAAGACAACCTTTTTTTTAACATAAACATTACAAATAAAAATGTTCTTATGGCAAATCCAATACTTCAAATGTAAATAAAAAGGACACATTTTTTTTATTAATTTTTTTATACAAATCTAATTCAATAAAAATGATAAAAAAGGTTTATTTCATTTCTATTGAAAATCCTAATTCAACCAAATGAAAAGAAATCATATTTCTGTTTGATAAGTTTGATTTTGACAAAAATGTGAGGTTTGTTTCAACAAATTAATTTTGACAACAATGACCATTGTTTTAACCAAATCATTTTGACAACAACAACAAATATGGTTTCAACTAATTTATTTTGACAAAAATAACAAATTTGTTATTTTGACAAAATGACAGTTCTTTTATCTTAACAATTTTATTTAGCGACAGAAATGATCTATATGTTTCAACAATTTTATTATAACATCATATCACCAAATTAACAGATCTATACAACAATGTAACAACCCGGAATTTTGGGGCCAATTAAAATTTTTAATTTAGAAATTTTAAAGGAAATTTATATTTAAAATAATATATATAAAATAATAATGGCTAAGAATTTATTTTAATCAAAAATAAAACAAATAAATTTATTTAATTATATAAGGAGTTTGAAATTTTAATTTTAAACTTTAATTTAATATATATAATTCACTTTAAAAGCAGAATGGGGATGACCCATAAAAATTTAACTCTGTTTAACTCGGTTTTCGACGAAACCACTTTTGTTGGAACCGAAATGTCAATATTTGGCTAAGTTTAATTTTCCAGAATTTTTAAAGCTAATATGTGAGCGTGGCGAGAGAAACTGTGTTTTATTCAATTACAGTTAAATTTAATCGACTTAAAAATAGCCATTTTTCAAACAGTTTCAGAATTCGACGAAATTAGTCTTGTTAGGACCGTATCGTCATAACAAAGACAAATATATTTTTTCTGGATTTTTCCGGGTCCGTATGTGGCCCCGGTGATTTTTATAGACGGTTGAATTTTAAAATAAATTATTTATATTTGAAATTAAATAAAAGTGTGCTGAGACGACCGATTGGGCTGACGAAACCCATTCCATTGCGTCCGGAACGGGGGTATTTGTCTAGGAACATTTTTTGTTGAATTTATTTTGGAGTTCCGGATGATATACGAATTTAATTGAATTAACTAATTAAATAAAAAGAAAAATACAGTATATATACCATCCTAATGTACACCGTATATTGCTAACCCTAATACGTTTCTTCCAGCCGCCACATACACAATACCAATGGCCGACTTCTTCCGATTCAATTCCCCAATTATCTCCTAATCTATTCAGTAATTTTCTAATCCTCCTACGTGAATCCGAAGAGCTCTTCAAGCTCACCAAGCTCAACCGCTATGATCGTCTGAAGTGGGACGGAGGCGCAGAAATCGAAGGCCAAAGTGGCCGACTTTGGTCTCGTGCTGCCGCGTATTGGGGAGGCCGAGTTCGCCTGAACTCCTGGCGTGGGGGCGGCGTTCGAAGGCGCAGGCGGGGGTCATCTCGGATAGGACTCCGATCAACATATGGTGGCGCGGTGGCGAGCCCTAGATTGTGAGGATGGTTCGACGTGCTCCAGGCAAATACAGATAAGAGGAGAGAAAGGTTTAAGGAGGACCTTAATTAAATTAATTACTTTTTAAAAATCCAAATGTTAAAACCCTTGTATCTTATCCAAATCTTATCAGAATTTAGCAAATGAACATCCGTTGGAATCGTAAAATCAAGACCGACATTATGGACCAGACTATAGTTGAAAACGAGCAGATCCAAATTTGAGAAAAATCCCAATCTGAAATGTTCTGAATGGAAAGCTGTTGGTGAGAATTCTGATTTATTTTAAATAATTATAATTAAATGATAACTGTGAAATCATGGTTCGTCTATTATTGATTCTGATCTACGATGTTGTGATATTGTTGGTTGTTGGGATATGCTGTGATGTTATGATATAGCCTGTTTGTTTGGATCTAATGATTTTGATGTGATCTCTATAAAGTTCTCATCTTTATCGATTTTATTTTTGTCTTTATTTTTCTCAAACAAAATTAAAACATTAAATCTGGTTCTGTAAATCTTGTTAATAAGATAAAAGACAAAGTTTTTACTTAAATTTTGTTAATAAAATAAAAGAGAAAGTTTTTACATAAATTTTGGTTTTTAGAATAAAAGTCAAAGTCTTTACATAAATTTTGCTTACCAATTAAAAAGCAAGTTTTACCTAATTTATTCTTGTTATAAGATAAAAAGTAATCTTTACCTTAATTTTATTTACAAAAGAAAACACCAATTTTTATCTTTATTTTGTTAACAAAATTAAAAGCCAATTTGAATTTTTAGTTTTCTTTACATAATAAAATACAAGCTTAATCTTTAATTTTGTTTACATAATAAAAGACAATTTTTATCTTTATCTTTGTCTACATAATAAAATACAAATTTTGTCTTCAATTTTGTTAATATAATAAAAAGCAAATTTTATCCTTAATTTTGTTAACAAGTTTTATCTTTGAATTTGTTAACATAATAAGATGTAAATTTTTATCTTCATTCTGGTTACAAATTGAATAACAAGTTTTCACCTTTATTTTTGTTTACAAATTAAAAGACAAATTGTTACATTTATTTTGTGAATATAATAAAAGGGCAAGTTTAATCTTTATCTTATTCATAAAATAAAATGCAAGTTTTAAATCTTTATTTTCATTAACAAATAAAAATAAAGATGAGACCTTTATTGTGATTCATCAAAAGTACACCAAATCATATATTATGTTGTTTATGTTAATATAGTTGTGATGACACAATTCACATTGTTGTGTTAATATTAGTTGAGACGACACAAAACTTATTGTTATTTTAATATTAGTTGAGACGACACAAAACTTATTGTTGTGTTAATATTAGTTGAAACGACACAAAACTTATCGTTGTGTTAATATTAGTGGAAATGACACGAAACCCCTCGTTGTGTAAATTTTGGTCATCGTTTTGTTAATTTTAGTTGTAATGGTACAAACCATTGTTATGTTAATTTTTAGTTGTAATGACACAAAATCATTGGCATATTAATCTTGTTGAAATGACCTCAAATACCATCGTCATGTGAATATAGTTGAAATGAATCAAACCTTGACATTATAAATTATATTTATATTAGAAATATTGACACTAGAAAAGACGTCTACATTAGAAATAAAATCCACCTTTTTTTTTTATTTGCATTTTACAATGCAAATATCACATAGAAAGATAAATTAACTTTCTAATCGAATTTTCTAATGTAAAGGAATAAAAGAGTTAACATTGATTTTCTAATGTAAGGGAATAAAAGAGTTAACATTTACATTTTCAATGTAAAGCAATAAAAGAGTTAACATCTACATTTTCAATGTAAAGAAATAAAAGAGTTAACATTTACATTTCCAATGTAAAAGAAATAAAAAGAAATCATGGCTTATGGTCATATTTGATACATAAAAAGAATGGACTAGAAAATGTATATTTTCATACATTAAAGAAAAAGAGTTAAAAATGTATATTTTGTTTTGCATTTAGAGTAATAAACAAAAACTATCATTTTGTTTACATTGAAAAAGAATTGAACAAAACATTCATTTTTGGTCAATATAAAGTTATTTAACCAAATAAATCACTTTTGTCAATTTACAGTAGTTAAACCAAATTATTCACTTTTGTTATTTTACAGTAGTTGAAACAAAAATATGATTTAAAGAGTTGCTATTTGTTTGCAACTTTTAGATGCAAACAAATATTACATTTTTTATTTGTATTTTAGTTAGAAAAAGAAATACACACTTGTGTTTGTAAATATAGTTGCAAAAAAAACATTTAATAAGGGTTATATTTTATTTGCATATTTAGATGCAAACAATCATCGTAGTTAAAAGATTATATTTTTATTTGCATTCTCTATTGCAAATAAAACACGAAATCACAAAGGTACATTGTTATATACACTTTGGTTGTTATAAAAACGACAACATTAAAGGATTACATTTTTAATGTAATATAAAGATTACATCTTATACAATATATGAGAATATCATTTTTTAGGTAAAATGAATAAATATAAACTAAAATATAGGAAAGTATAAATTAATTATTTACATTTAGAGTAGATAAAACATAGAATAAAAAAGAAAGTAAAACATTTATTTACAAATAGGTAAATAAATAAAGAAATAATATGCGTAACCCGAGGTTGGATTGAGTTGTGATGTAAACCTGCCCGGACCCGCCCGGCTGTCCAGTAATCACAACAATACCTATCCAATGTGAGAGGTTAAAGCATATTCTAATTTTCTAAATTTACATTTCATATATGTAAATTTCTTCAAAATATTTAGTGTAAATAATAAAACATGGACAAAGGAAGACATATATATATTTACATGAGATAAATAAGAGATTAAATAAATTACATTTTTATATGTAATTAAAAGAATATATTTTACACTGTAAAGAAAATTACATTTATATGTAATTAAGATCATAAGAAATAAAATTACGTTTTTATGTAATTAAGATTATAAGGAAGAAATTTACATTTTATGTAATTAAGAATAAATGGGAAATATAGAACAAATATGTGAATTAAAATTTTTTACATTTTCCTGTGTAAATAAAAAGAATAAAAATAATAGTTATGTGAATAAGTATTTATTTACATTTTCTTATGTAAATAAAAAAAGATTAAAAGAATAATTATATGAATAGGATTTATTTATCTTTTTCTTATGTAAATAAAAAGAACCAATTTGTAAATGGTAATTATTTACATTTTCTTATGTAAATAATAAAAAGAATGGTTAGAAAAGAATTAACATAAAGGAACTAAAGAAATACAATTATTTACATTTACTATGTAAATAGGATTGGCAAAGGAAATTGAAACTATTTATTTACAAATAGTGTAAATAAATATGAATAAGAAATTAGATACATTTATTTACAATTAATGTAAATAAATATAGCAAAAGTAAAAGTAAAACATTTATTTACATTTAGGTAAATAAATAAGAAAAAGATAAGAATATATTTATTTACATTTAGGTAAATAAATAGGATAAGAAAATGAATATGATTGATTTACAGTTAGTGTAAATGAATTAAAATATAGGAGGAATATAATTTATTTACATATAGGTAAATAAAACAAAATGTAGAAAAAGTATGATTTATTTACATTTAGTGTAAATAAAACAGAGTAAAATAAAAGCGATATTTTTATCATCATTTTAGATGCGATAAAAGTATAGACGATAATAGTTGAAATCGCCAAACGATTTATATTTATATATATATAAATATAAATTATATCTTAAACAAAACGCGCGCAACAGTTCGCGTATCGGTAATCGTAACTTCAAACGGTTATACCGAAAGATCCGACCGTCAGATTTTCCCAAAACTGGAACCGTTAGGACCGCTTTGGGAAGATCTTTCCAACGATATAGACTTCGTCAAAATCCAACGGTTAGATTTCAAGACATGTGTAAATCAAATTTGGTTGAAAACAGCGCCAGGGTCGCCCATTGACCCGAAGCGTCGTTAAAATTAATTTAGGCTATTTTTATATATAAATAAAAATAGCGATAGGTCGTTATCAAATATTAATAACGATATGAAATGATTTCAAATTATATACTTATGCGAGAATCATTTGAAAAGACCGAGTTCAATCTCATTTCATATGATTTATACGACATTCCAAGTCGAAGATTTAAAGACGGTGATTGAAGACCGACGATCTTCACATCGAATGGATGCGTTGTTATTGAGACCCATGAGAGGAGTAGCTACCTTGAGAGGGCTTCAGTGGTGGCCGTTCATACGTAGTGTTGATTTGTACAGATTAGACTTTCGTTCAGACCCAGAGCATAAGTATAAATGTATTGTATGTCTGACGTTGTAGTCCTTTATACTATATTCGTTGATCTCTTTTAATATATATCTGTTTGGTGGTTATCACCCTTCTCTGAGACTTACGAGCTTAAAGGTTATGTATTGGCAGAAATCAATGGTATGGTATGGACTGACAATGTGGCATGCTAAGATGCATTGATCAAGGCTTTTGTTGAAAAGCAGACCTTGTGGAAGATGATCAAAGCACGACCCGTTTAGGCGTAGCTTTGTGTATAGCGTGACTTCGCGAACCTCACACCCTGGTATGAGTCAAAAACGGGATACAGACCGTAGGGAGTGCACACGTTTCTTTCTAGCTAGAGTGATGTCAGGGACCTACCAGCGCTGACATTTTACTTATGTGGATGATGGATTTTGAGGCGCCTCGGATTTTTATAGGCCGGTAGTGGTCATACTATAGGTCCAAAGGGATCGGGAAACGTGTGTTCAGGCATAACCAATCCACTGCCCATAGGCAGGGACCGGCCCTACCGCTTCCAAGGGTTGCCCATAGGTGTGATCCTGAGACATTTGCTAGAGTGTCTCGAATCGGAGAGGATCTTGCCCCTAGCCTCGACTCATGATGGAATCCAAATTTCCAATACGCCCTTGCGGTTTTGATTTTAGAACTAGTATCGGCGACATAGTAGGATGGGGTACTATGCCGTCTGGGAATAATACTTATGATTAAAATGTTTTCATTAAAACATATATACACTAGTACTAATCCGTTTTACGTATTTAGCATCTTTTGACCATTATAAGGTAAAACCCTATCCTCTGGTGTGCGTTGCATTGTGTGATGGGACTTGGGTCTTATAATGGTTTCATTTTTCCAAAAAGACATTGCGTTATTTCTCGATTTACTTTAGTTTATGCACTGGAAATCCATAGGAGTAAACCCGTTCTGCTTTAGCGGCGTGGTCCTATGATTAGCCTTCTTCTTAGTAAAATTATTTAGAATTCTCACACCAGTCCCATGACTGACCTGTAGTTTGTTTCACTTTGCAAACTCGGGTGCCCTCTTTTCTACACGGGCAGTCGAGTAGCTTTTTGCAGATATCTCTCTTTTTAGCAGGATTCTGCATCGAAGCCTAAAGCTGTGTCCAGAGCTTAGTAGTCTTCCGCTGTTTATTGTATTTTGTTTAATGTATTAAATCTGTTGTAATTTAATCTTCCGCTGTAATTTAATTTCAATGTACTCTGATATTATGTACTCTGATGTTGCATTAGTATGATGTAATAAAAGTCTGCTGTTAATTGTTCTAATGTTTTGTATTCCCAAAGTTAAAGTATTCGAAGATTTCCAACCTTTGGGTCAGACCTGTGTGGTTTATGGTCGATTCAAAGAGCGGGAATTTTCGAGGCTGTTACAATTGGTATCAGAGCTCTGGTTAGCTCAAATCTTTGGGGTACAACTCGTTAGAACTGAACAAAAGACTCATCAGAGATTGGATTATTAATGTCCAATAAGAATACTCATTAGAGATAGGATCAGCAGTATCCTAGAATGAGAAAACTCATTAGAGATGGGGTTAGCAATGCCCTAGAATGAGTCCAGAATGATAAGTATATAATTAACGTATTTTGATTATATATAAAATCCTATTTCAGAAAATAAGATTTTTAAATATATAAAAGTATATATATATATATATATATATATATATATATATATTTTGCAAGTTAGCCAACAAATGAAATTAATAAAAGTAAAATTAAAATTTGGTTAGATAATTATACAACTTTTAACCTAGTTCCTTTTCGAGGACGAAAATTTTTTAAGTGGGGGCGATTGTAACAACCCGGAATTTCGGGGCCAATTTAAAATTTTTAATTTAGAAATTTTAAAGTAAATTTATATTTAAAATAATATATATTTAAAATAATAATGGCTAAGAATTTATTTTAATCAAAAATAAAACAAATAAATTTATTTAATTATATAAGGAGTTTGAAATTTTAATTTTAAACTTTAATTTAATATATATAATTCACTTTAAAAGCAGAATGGGGATGACCCATAAAAATTTAACTATGTTTAACTCGGTTTTCGACGAAACCACTTTTGTTGGAACCGGAATGTCAATATTTTGCTAAGTTTAATTTTCCAGAATTTTTAAAGCTAATATGTGAGCGTGGCGAGAGAAACTGTGTTTTATTCAATTACAGTTAAATTTAATCAACTTAAAAATAGCCATTTTTCAAACTGTAACGACCCGGATTTTCAGAGACTTTGGTTATCGACATAAGCTCGATGTCGATAACCAAAACATCGAAAAATCCCGGTAATTAATGAAAAAATTTAGAGGGTGAGGAAAGATAAGATAGAAACTTATAGAATAGAAGAAGAAGAAGAACATCATCATCAGAGTAACACGAATCTCACAGCGGAACGAATAACATATAATAGATAACATAACTTTGAAATATAACAGTTATGTATACAATAACACTTATCAGAGTACAACACTTACAACAACAGCGGAAATAATAATAGCTATAGAATCCTGAAGCCTCCTGTTGCAAGCTCTCCAAGTGTATCTGTAAAATCCCGACTACTTGACTGCCCGTACAAATTTAGGCACCCAAGAGTTTAGGGAAAACAACAAAGTAAACTCCGGGTCAGTCATGGGACTGGTATGAGTAAAACAGTTTAAAACAGTATGAACAATTAAACGAGATCTCATAAGACCACGCCGTATAACGTAACGGGTTTTTCCCTTATGAGAATCCAAAATATCTTTATATCAAAAACCTTTTGATATTATAATAATGTCTATCAACCACAGTATATATAATCATCTAGCAGAAACGCTTTCATCTCACGTTCTACATATATAGTATACAATCAAAACCGCTAGCACGTATTGGGTAATTGGATTTCCAACTATGACAAGGTATGGAACCACCTTCCGATCAGTGTACTCTAGGAACGATACACTGGAGTTCAACAAGAACATCTTGTAACTCAGCCACACATGACCGACCACTCATTTTGCTTGAGTGTATCGAATGTATTTCACCAACGGTTGGGATCAGCAACCGTTCCCGTATATATATGGGACAGCATTGATAGATTTAAGAAACAAATGAATATTCTCTAGATAGGTGATTATACACCCTACTTCGGTGCGACCGACTTAGCCATGCTGCCTGCCCGATTTCTGTCATTTACCGGATGATGAGGCTAGAAGCTACGCTTTATCATCACATCAGATTCACTTCGGATGCCACATTATCAGATCCATCGAAAATCACTAATTGACGCCTACAGCAGTACATTACGTGTTAGCTAAAGAAGTTTCCTTCTCCGCTTCCACTCTTGGTACGGTTGAAGAAATCAAAGTACGTGACCTTTCTGGAAATACTCTGTCAGACATTCATCTTCATTCACTTAGAATTGTCACATCGTCATACCTGCCAAATCACAAATTGACTTATTCAAAAACAACACGGGTATACACCTAAGAGAAACGAATTCCTCCGCCACCAAACGTGAATACGTTTGAACATATCAACTAAGGCGATCCATTGGATATACTCTGTCAGACCTTCGTCCATACAAGTTGTCCTGGGACTGGACAAACCGAAGGTACTATTCAGTACATCCATCTTAGGCACTGTTATCTAAGACTTATACAATAGCCCTTGCATTTTACTCCGTCTTCAATTATCTTTGGCATATATGATTCGCAACGCTTATGCCAATACAGAGTGTTTCTTTGGATAATAATCCAACCGGTCTCCCCATATTAACATCGTTAAAATGGTAAAAACTCTGATAGTCGGTGATTTAACTATCAAATGAAAACATGTCCGTCTGCAAACAATGATCTTATTTCCAAACGGAAATATCGATCCAATCATCAACTATATATATATATATACATATATATATATATATTCGTATTTCCTTATTTTCTATATTCAGAAAATGTTCGTTATTAACACTGGAAAACATTTCCATAGCTTATTCACGCATCACTACCATTCCACAGCTATTAGTCCCTAACTGTGAACTAGTAAGTGAACAATTCTCTAAGTATAAACCCCGAAGGCCGAAACCAACATCAGATCGATACTCAGAAAACCATTCAGCTTATCAATCTCTAGTCAGATTCTAATCTTGTTTAATTCTATTTGATTAACTCTTCTTCGAATAACTTATATTCGATTATCTCTATTCGAATAATTACATTCTATTAACTCCTCTCGAAAAACTAGATTCGATTAACTCCTCTTCGAATAACTTAATTCGATTAACTCCTCTTCGAATAACTTATATTCGATTAACTCCTCTTCGAATAACATATATTTGACGAACTTTATTCGAATAACTACATTCGATTAACTCCTCTCGAATAACTAGATTCGATGAACTCGACTCGACGAACCTAACTCAACTAACTTAACTTATTTAACTCAACTTGATTAACTCCTATCGAATAACTAATATTCGATTTAACTCCATTCGCTTGACTCTAGATCGCAGCGATCACAATGGTTACGCCTGATTTCCTTAGGCAACATCCGACCGCCTTAGGCTATTTACAGCCCTGCGAATTACGCTAGCAGTCGTATGAGATGGCAACTTACCCTGAATACTATGTTTGACTAACTCTGTCTCAAATAACTATATTTGATTAACTCTAGTTCGTTTTAACTCTAATCGATTTACTCTAACTGATTAACTCTAACTGGTTAACCCTACTTGATTAAATCTACCTGATTACCTTTAACTGATTACCTCTATCTGGTTAACTCTAACTGATTAACTCTAACTGGTTAACTCTAACGGATTAACTCTAACTGATTAACTCTATCTGGTTAACTCTAACTGATTAACTCTATCTGGTTAACTCTAACTGATTAACTTGACTTACTTAACCCAACTGGTAAACTTGACTTACTTAACCCAACTAGTTAACTCGATTTACTTAACCTAACTGGTTAACTTGACTTACTCAACTCACTGGTTAACTCGACTTACTTAACCCAACTGGTTAACTTGACTTACTTAACTCAACTGGTTAACTTGACTTACTTAACTCAACTGGTTAACTCTAACTGAACTGGTTAACTCTAACTGAACTGGTTAACTCTACTGAACTGGTTAACTCTACTGAACTGGTTAACTCTACTGAACTGGTTAACTCTACTGAACTGGTTAACTCTAACTGAACTGGTTAACTCTACTGAACTGGTTAACTCTACTGAACTGGTTAACTCTACTTATTTAACCCACTGGTTAACTCTAACTAATTTACTCTAACTGGTTAACCTTAACTGTTTAACTCCTATTTGATAACGTTTATTCATTTATAAATATTTACTTTTAGTAACGGTTCTTCACTTTATAAATGTTCTCTTTAATAACGTTACTTCACTTATACAAACGTTGTGTACAATTCTATTTATTTCCCAAATAAATATTCCTTTGATTTAAATCCTATTTATTTCCCAAATAAATATTCCTTTATTCTAACAAATAAATTTCTCCTTTATTCTATTTATTCCAACAAAAAAAATAATCCTTTATCATATTTAGTTTAACAAATAAGTATGTCCTTTATCCTTTCTATTTATTCAGCAAATAAATATCTCCTTTATACTCTTATTTATTTCCTAAATAAATAAATCCTTCTAAATCTTTATTTACTTCCTAAGTAAATAAATTCCTTTTAACTCTTTCAAATATATTCCTTTATATTTGCTTGTCAAATATATTTCCTTTATATCTGATTTATAAATAAATCCCTTTATATTTGTTTTCCACAAATATTTCCCTTATATTTGGTTTTCACATTTATTCTTTAAAATATTCTAACTCCTTAAATTTCCGGGAAAATTCGCCATAACCTCCTTTGTATCGGGAGCATCGGGAAAATCGCCAAACCCGCCACACAGGCCTTTCAATTCAAAAAGAAAATGTTTTGAATTTATTTCCTTTCTAAATTATCTCCTATTTATAAATATTCCAATTTATAAATATTCCTTATTTATAAATATACAAATTTATAAATATCTCTTATTTATAAATATTCCATTTATAAATATTATATTTTCAACATCACTTTGAAAATCCCCTTATCAACATTCGGTATGTTATGGTATTCAATCATATCAAATCACGATGTTCAATATCGTCCAAGCACATATAATTGCCCATAGATTTTATATCACATCATATAACACTATATGAAAAACAATAAAATAACTGTTGAGGAATCCAGTCGGATTCCTCCAACCTGTCTCCCTGCATCCACAGATGTTACACAATATGATCATCATCACTTTCAGTTCAATATAAATGATTCTGGTAAGCAGAATCAATATATAACTATATAACTGTTTATATATTATATATATATATATAATATTTCATTAACTGACTAGCAGTTCAATCAATCAACCAACACACAGAAATCAACAAATGATTAACAGTTCTAATAATACATTATAAAAATATAACTGTTCAGAGTTGGTGAGTTTTACTCACTTTGGCAGTTCATCTTTAAAGAACGATAAACTGTTTATTTGATTTGAATCAAACAATTTATTTCGCCGTACATCCAGACGAGCTCCAATCCACTTCAAACCAATTCCAGAACGTAGATGTCATCGTTACGATTCCAATGTTTATCGATTTCGACTGATTCCATTATATTTCGGCCCATCCAATTTTCTTTGGCCCAAACCATTCTAACCCGTCAGCCCAATGGCCTTTCCCCAACTTCAAAATCCCAGCTCCGCTCAATACTTGTTCTATCCAAACTTCACCATGTTCCTTGCAGTTCTCGGATTCCCAGCAAAACCAAATAAAACTCCATTTTGCAACCCCAAACATGAGCACAGTCCCTCCAGTATACACACCATCATCAACCCCTTTGGTACACAATGAACTCCTTTAACCCATGAATCAACTCGCGTCCTCCTTCTACCATAGTTCAACTGCTAACACCACTCCTCTATTCTCTTTCTGCCTCGCGTTAACAACATCACCGCTGCTCCAGACATTTACAAAAACCCATGGCTGCGTTTACAAATAAATCACAGCTCCTTCTTCTGCAAATGATTTTCAAAACTAAAAATCCCCATTACACTCCAAACTCCATCACTTCGATCTGCAAATTCACGCCTACAGTTCTCCACTCAACTTGACATCCTCCCTCTACAGCAGATTAAACCCCGAAATGTACTGGTAATAACCCACTGTAGCATGCCCCAAAATACCCACAAAACTATCGCTACTTTCAGTAAGACATTAATTGAAAACAAAGTTGAACGTTAAACCTCCAAGTACATCACTTCTACGCAACTACAGGCACCCCTTTGTCCTTCAATAAATCACGGAACCATTTACTGACCACCAACTCCTTATCCAAAACCGTGAAAGCTCCAAGACCATCATCCCCAAATCGCCAGTCCATTGCCAATCGCATCACTCAGCTGAACAGTACATCGAGCCACTTTAGAACCTCCCTGCCTGCTACTGACGCCATCGACAACCAACGATCCCTACTGAGTTCGAATTCCCCAACACATACATGAGCGCGAAGCCCCTACCACGAGAAGATCAATCGGATTTATTTTAGGATTAATTGGATTTTATTTGATTTTATCTCCACTTTTGAAACTTACGACTTGGTTTTGCTGTGGAGTATTTGTGGCGGCTACTTATTTCGATTGATGAAGAGAAAAATAGAGAGGTCCCGATTAGGTTTAGCGATGGACGTTTACTTATAGGCTAGATATTTATTGGTGGAGGGCCACGTGTATGTTTTTAGGCTACAGAGAACCGGTGGTTTGAGAAGGATGACCGTGGAATTTAGTTTTATGTTATAACTTTTTGTTAGAGTTATTATATCGACGTAGATATTCCTTTGTATCCATTTTCGTAAATTTCATTCATGTACTACTGCTATAGACAGAAATGAACGTACCTTTGTGACGACCGACGTACCACGGTCCCAAAAATATAATAATACCGGTAGATTGACACATATTTTGAAACTTCAAAATATTGATTTCGGGGTGCGAAATGCTTCAAATAAAAAGTCGCTTATTAAATTAATTAAAAATTACAGTAAAATTCTAAAAATTAACTTATCACTATGTCCCAAAAGAACCTTGTCTAAATTCAAACCCGATCTCTAGTTATATCGAATAAACCGATACGGTCGATAAACGATTCTATAGCGACTTTTTCTGAAATTTGATTTGGACGTATCTCAAAATCTACACGACGAATTCCCGATTTTTCTCTTCCACTAGAAAGATATACTCCACCAGCTCCACACGTTTCTTGTTTCACAGAAATCCGGCTTAAAACGAATCCTGTACACTAAGTTGAAGTTCAAATCGCCAAATCGCGAACTGCAGCGCCATTTCAAGCTCTATTTTAATTATATTATAATTCTATGTTTCAAACTAACGTCGGTTGAATATATTCGTCAATATAATTCAACTCTAAGATGAACTAA
This sequence comes from Allium sativum, assembly GCA_030737875.1. Taxonomy (NCBI): domain Eukaryota; kingdom Viridiplantae; phylum Streptophyta; class Magnoliopsida; order Asparagales; family Amaryllidaceae; genus Allium; species Allium sativum. Next base: position 804,140,109 of record CM060921.1, on the reverse strand, counting down.
ATCCTAGGGATGACCCAGTTCACAGAATATTGTGATTTCCAATATTTTGATTATTTCTAAATTAAATATATTATTCTATTATTTAATTTAATTAAATATTCACTATAATTTAATTAACGACGATTTAGTTCCCTAAATAACTATTTATATAATTAAATAAATTAATTATAATACCTCTGACAATGCGGGTCATTACACAAACAGTCTCAGAATTCGACGAAATTAGTCTTGTTAGGACCGTATCTTCATAACAAAGACAAATATATTTTTTCTGGATTTTTCCGGGTCCGTATGTGGCCCCGGTGAATTTTTATAGACGGTTGAATTTAAAAATAAATTATTTATATTTTAAATTAAATAAAAGTGAGTTGAGACGACCGATTGGGCTGATGAAACCCATTCCATTGCGTCCGGAACGGGGGTATTTGTCTAGGAACATTTTTCGTTGAATTTATTTTGGAGTTCCGGATGATATACGAATTTAATTGAATTAACTAATTAAATAAAAAGAAAAATACAGTATATATACCATCCTAATGTACACCGTATATTGCTAACCCTAATACGTTTCTTCCAGCCGCCACATACACAATACCAATGGCCGACTTCTTCCGATTCAATTCCCCAATTATCTCCTAATCTATTCAGTAATTTTCTAATCCTCCTACGTGAATCCGAAGAGCTCTTCAAGCTCACCAAGCTCAACGGCTATGATTGTCTGAAGTGGGACGGAGGCGCAGAAATCGAAGGCCAAAGTGGCCGACTTTGGTCTCGTGCTGCCGCGTATTGGGGAGGCCGAGTTCGCGTGAACTCCGGGCGTGGGGGCGGCGTTCGAAGGCGCAGGCGGGGGTCATCTTTGATGGGACTCCGATCAACATATGGCGGCGCGGTGGCGAGCCCTAGCTCGTGAGGATGGTTCGACGTGCTCTAGGCAAATACAGATAAGAGGAGAGAAAGGTTTAAGGAGGATATTAATTAAATTAATTACTTTTTAAAAATCCAAATGTTAAAACCCTTGTATCTTATTCGAATCTTATCAGAATTTAGCAAATGAACATCCGTTGGAATCGTAAAATCAAGACCGACATTATGGACCAGACTATAGTTGAAAACGAGCAGATCCAAATTTGAGAAAAATCCCAATCTGAAATGTTCTGAATGGAAAGCTGTCGGTGAGAATTCTGATTTATTTTAAATAATTATAATTAAATGATAACTGTGAAATCATGGTTCGTCTATTATTGATTCTGATCTACGATGTTGTGATATTGTTGGTTGCTGGGATATGCTGTGATGTTATGATATAGCCTGTTTGTTTGGATCTAATGATTTTGATGTGATCACTATAAAGTTCTCATCTTTATCGATTTTATTTTTGTCTTTATTTTTCTCAAACAAAATTAAAACATTAAATCTGGTTCTGTAAATCTTGTTAATAAGATAAAAGACAAAGATTTTACTTAAATTTTGTTAATAAAATAAAAGAGAAAGTTTTTACATAAATTTTGGTTTTTAGAATAAAAGTCAAAGTCTTTACATAAATTTTGCTTACCAATTAAAAAGCAAGTTTTACCTTTATTCTTGTTATAAGATAAAAAGTAATCTTTACCTTAATTTTATTTACAAAAGAAAACACCAATTTTTATCTTTATTTTGTTAACAAAAATTAAAAGCCAATTTTAATTTTAAATTTTGTTTACATAATAAAATACAAGCTTAATCTTTAATTTTGTTTACATAATAAAAGACAATTTTTATATTTATCTTTGTCTACATAATAAAATACAAATTTTGTCTTCAATTTTGTTAATATAATAATAAGCAAATTTTATCCTTAATTTTGTTAACAAGTTTTATCTTTGAATTTGTTAACATAATAAGATGTAAATTTTTATCTTCATTCTGGTTACAAATTGAATAACAAGTTTTCACCTTTATTTTTGTTTACAAATTAAAAGACAAATTGTTACATTTATTTTGTGAATATAATAAAAGGGCAAGTTTAATCTTTATCTTATTCATAAAATAAAATGCAAGTTTTAAATCTTTATTTTCATTAACAAATAAAAATAAAGATGAGACCTTTATTTTGATTCATCAAAAGTACACCAAATCATATATTATGTTGTTTATGTTAATATAGTTGTGATGACACAATTCACATTGTTGTGTTAATATTAGTTGAGATGACACAAAACTTATTGTTATGTTAATATTAGTTGAGACGACACAAAACTTATTGTTGTGTTAATATTAGTTGAAACGACACAAAACTTATCGTTGTGTTAATATTAGTGGAAATGACACAAAACCCCTCGTTGTGTAAATTTTGGTCATCGTTTTGTTAATTTTAGTTGTAATCGTACAAACCATTGTTATGTTAATTTTTAGTTGTAATGACACAAAATCATTGGCATGTTAATCTTGTTGAAATGACACCAAATACAATCGTCATGTGAATATAGTTGAAATGAATCAAACCTTGACATTAGAAATTATATTTATATTAGAAATATTGACACTAGAAAAGACGTCTACATTAGAAATAAAATCCACCTTTTTTTTATTTGCATTTTACAATGCAAATATCACATAGAAAGATAAATTAACTTTCTAATTGAATTTTCTAATGTAAAGGAATAAAAGATTTAACATTTATTTTCTAATGTAAGGGAATAAAAGAGTTAACATTTACATTTTCAATGTAAAGCAATAAAAGAGTTAACATTTACATTTTCAATGTAAATAAATAAAAGAGTTAAAATTTACATTTCCAATGTAAAAGAAATAAAAAGAAATCATGGCTTATGGTCATATTTGATACATAAAAAGAATGGACTAGAAAATGTATATTTTCATACATTGAAGAAAAAGAGTTAAAAATGTATATTTTGTTTTTTATTTAGAGTAATAAACAAAAACTAACATTTTGTTTACATTGAAAAAGAATTGAACAAAACATTCATTTTTGGTCAATATAAATTTATTTAACCAAATAAATCACTTTTGTCAATTTACAATAGTTAAACCAAATTATTCACTTTTGTTATTTTACACTAGTTGAAACAAAAATATGATTTAAAGAGTTGCTATTTGTTTGCAACTTTTCGATGCAAACAAATATTACATTTTTTATTTGTATTTTAGTTAGAAAAAGAAATACACACTTGTTTTTGTAAATATAGTTGCAAACAAAACATTTAATAAGGGTTATATTTTATTTGCATATTTAGAGGCAAACAATCATCGTAGTTAAAAGATTATATTTTTATTTGCATTCTCTATTGCAAATAAAACACGAAATCACAAAGGTACATTGTTATCTACACTTTGGTTGTTATAAAAACGACAACATTAAAGGATTACATTTTTAATGTAATATAAAGATTACATCTTATACAATATATAAGAATATCATTTTTTAGGTAAAATGAATAAATATAAACTAAAATATAGGAAAGTATAAATTAATTATTTACATTTAGAGTAGATAAAACATAGAATAAAAAAGAAAGTAAAACATTTATTTACAAATAGGTAAATAAATAAAGAAATAATATGCGTAACCCGAGGTTGGATTGAGTTGTGATGTAAACCTGCCCGGACCCGCCCGGCTGTTCAGTAATCACAACAATACCTATCCAATGTGAGAGGTTAAAGCATATTCTAATTTTCTAAATTTACATTTCATATATGTAAATTTCTTCAAAATATTTAGTGTAAATAATAAAACATGGACAAAGGAAGACATATATATATTTACATGAGATAAATAAGAGATTAAATAAATTACATTTTTATATGTAATTAAAAGAATATGTTTTACACTGTAAAAAAAAATTACATTTATATGTAATTAAGATTATAAGAAATAAAATTACGTTTTTATGTAATTAAGATTATAAGGAAGAAATTTACATTTTATGTAATTAAGAATAAATAGGAAATATAGAACAAATATGTGAATTAAAATTTATTTACATTTTCCTGTGTAAATAAAAAGAATTAAAATAATAGTTATGTGAATAAGTATTTATTTACATTTTCTTATGTAAATAAAAAAAGATTAAAAGAATAATTATATGAATAGGATTTATTTATCTTTTTCTTATGTGAATAAAAAGAACCAATTTGTAAATGGTAATTATTTACATTTTCTTATTTAAATAATAAAAAGAAAGGTTAGAAAAGAATTAACATAAAGGAACTAAAGAAATACAATTATTTACATTTACTATGTAAATAGGATTGGCAAAGGAAATTGAAACTATTTATTTACAAATAGTGTAAATAAATATGAATAAGAAATTAGATACATTTATTTGCAATTAATGTAAATAAATATAGCAAAAGTAAAAGTAAAACATTTATTTACATTTAGGTAAATAAATAAGAAAAAGATAAGAATATATTTATTTACATTTAGGTAAATAAATAGGATAAGGAAATGAATATGATTGATTTACAGTTAGTGTAAATGAATTAAAATATAGGAGGAATATAATTTATTTACATATAGGTAAATAAAACAAAATGTAGAAAAAGTATGATTTATTTACATTTAGTGTAAACAAAACAGAGTAAAATAAAAGCGATATTTTTATCATCATTTTAGATGCGATAAAAGTATAGACGATAATAGTTGAAATCGCCAAACGATTTATATTTATATATATAAATATAAATTATATCTTAAACGAACGCGCGCAACAGTTCGCGTATCGGTAATCGTAACTTCAAACGGTTATACCGAAAGATCCGACCGTCAGATTTTCCAAAAACTGGAACCGTTAGGACCGCTTTGGGAAGATCTTTCCAACGATATAGACTTCGTCAAAATCCAACGGTTAGATTTCAAGACATGTGTAAATCAAATTTGGTTGAAAACAGCGCCAGGGTCCCCCATTGACCCGAAGCGTCGTTAAAATTAATTTAGGCTATTTTTATATATAAATAAAAATAGCGATAGGTCGTTATCAAATATTAATAACGATATGAAATGATTTCAAATTATATACATATGCGAGAATCATTTGAAAAGACCGAGTACAATCTCATTTCAAATGATTTATACGACATTCTAAGTCGAAGATTTAAAGACGGTGATTGAAGACCGACGATCTTCACATCGAATGGATGCGTTGCTATTGAGACCCATGAGAGGAGTAGCTACCTTGAGAGGGCTTCAGTGGTGGCCGTTCAGACGTAGTGTTGATTTGTACGGATTAGACTTTCATTCAGACCCAGAGCATAAGTATAATTGGATTGTATGTCTGACGTTGTAGTCCTTTATACTATATTCATTGATCTCTTTTAATATATATCTGTTTGGTGGTTATCACCCTTCTCTGAGACTTACGAGCTTAGAGGTTATGTATTGGCATAAATCAATGGTATGGTATGGACTGACAATGTGGCATGCTAAGATGCATTGATCAAGGCTTTTGTTGAAAAGCAGGCCTTGTGGAAGATGATCAAAGCACGACCTGTTTAGGCGTAGCTTTGTGTATAGCGTGACTTCGCGAACCTCACACCCCGGTATGAGTCAAAAACGGGATACAGACCGTAGGGAGTGCACACGTTTCTTTCTAGCTAGAGTGATGTCAGGGACCTACCAGCGCTGACATTTTACTTATGTGGATGATGGATTTTGAGGCACCTCGGATTTTTATAGGCCGGTAGTGGTCATACTATAGGTCCAAAGGGACCGGGAAACGTGTGTTCAGGCATAACCAATCCACTGCCCATAGGCAGGGACCGGCCCTACCGCTTCCAAGGGTTGCCCATAAGTGTGATCCTGAGACATTTGCTAGAGTGTCTCGAATCGGAGAGGATCTTGCCCTAGCCTCGACTCATGATGGAATCCAAATTTCCAATACGCCCTTGCGGTTTTGATTTTAGAACTAGTATCGGCGACATAGTAGGATGGGGTACTATGCCGTCTAGGATTAATACTTATGATTAAAATGTTTTCATTAAAACATATATACACTAGTAGTAATCCGTTTTACATATTTAGCATCTTTTGACCATTATAAGGTAAAACCCTATCCTCTGGTGTGCGTTGCATTGTGTGATGGGACTTGGGTCTTATAATGGTTTCATTTTTCCAAAAAGACATTGCGTTATTTCTCGATTTACTTTAGTTTATGCACTGGAAATCCATAGGAGTAAACGCGTTCCGCTTTAGCGGCGTGGTCCTATGATTAGCCTTCTTCTTAGTTAAATTATTTAGAATTCTCACACCAGTCCCATGACTGACCTGTAGTTTGTTTCACTTTGCAAACTCGGGTGCCCTCTTTTCTACACGGGCAGTCGAGTAGCTTTTTGCAGATATCTCTCTCTTTAGCAGGATTCTGGATCGAAGCCTAAAGCTGTGTCCAGAGCTTAGTAGTCTTCCGCTGTTTATTGTATTTTGTTTAATGTATTAAATCTGTTGTAATTTAATCTTCCGCTGTAATTTGATTTCAATGTACTCTGATATTCTGTACTCTGATGTTGCATTAGTATGATGTAATAAAAGTCTGCTGTTAATTGTTCTAATGTATTGTATTCCCAAAGTTAAAGTATTCGAAGATTTCCAACCTATGGGTTAGACCTGTGTGGTTTATGGTCTATTCAAAGAGCGGGAATTTTCGGGGCTGTTACACAACACATCAATCATAGAATCAAATCACATCTCATAACAAACAGAATTTTACAGCGAATTGGTGATAACACAATCGTAAATAATTTTAATTATTCAAGAAGGAATAAAATAGAATTTCTCACATTGGTTTTAATTCAGATCTGTAATTTCCTGAATTTTCAACATGCATGGTTTCAACTCTAGTATGTCCCATCGTCTAGATCTCATCTTTCTGAATCCAACGCAACTGATTTCGTCAGATTTGGCCCTCGTATGACAAAGATATGATTTTATTTACATTAGATAATTTATTAAATAATTAATTAGATTAACCATGGTTTAATTAACATTAATCCACTGTTTAATCCTTCTTCTACATTCAAACTCCAGGTCCGTGTTCTTCAAAACAGCTCATCCCTTAGGGCTTCGATTTGCACGCACGTCGAGGAGCCGGAGGGGGATTAGACCAGTCCACGACGTCGGCCTTGGGAAGCTCCGCCATCGCGCCCAGGTTCGGCCAACTCGGCAATCTCCTCCTCGCTCACAAACCCCACGAACGGCGGCTCTTTGGAGGCCATTCCCGATCGCCAGAACTCACTAGGAGCGATCATCACCGTACGAAAGTAAAGTCCTTAGAAATCTTTACGATGTACGTGTTAAAGATTCGAACGAAATTGAGTGTCTTGGGAGAGATTAAGGAATTAAAAATCAAGCTTTTCCGGCCATTAAAAGTTATAGAACGGCGTTGGCTCATGTATACGGTATTAGGGTTTGGTACTGGCCGGTATTTTATAGCGTATTCTTATTTTATTTAATTAATTAATTCTATTTAAATCGAAAATTACCTGTATAATCATACGAACTCCAAACGAGACTCAACGAGTGTCGCCCCAGCTAATTACCCCTATCCCGGACACAATGGAACATGTTTCGTAACCCAATTCGCCTGTTACGATATATTTTTCTTTAAATTAAAATATAAAACAACATATATTTAATTTAAACGTACATTTTAAATTACCAGGGCCACGTACTGACTCTAAAAATTACAGAAAAATTATATCTGGCTTTGATTTGATGATATGATCCAAATAAAACTGATTTCGTTGAATTCTGAGACTGTTTGGAAAATGGCCATTTTCAAGTCGATTAAATTTGACTGAAATGAACAAAACACGTTTTCCTTTGCCACGCTCACATATTAATTCGAAAAATTCTGGAAAATTAAACTTAGCAATAATTTGACATTCCAGTTCCAACAAAAGTGGTTTCGTCGAAAACCAAGGTCGTTTGCAAAATGGCTATTTTTAAGGGCTAATATATTATATTAAAATATATATAAATTCTATAGCGAGTTTTCTAAATTTTAAACTGGACATAACTTTCAACCTTTAAAGTGAAATTTCAATTTTTCAGATTCGTTAGAAAGATATTATTAAACAGATTTAAATATTTTTTGTTTTACTGAAATCCGATTTATTTTGAATCCTGTACATTCAGTTAAAGTTTGAAATCGAATTTTCAAACTGCCGCGCCATTTCTAACTCCTTTTATAATTAAATTTATTCGTTTTAACTTCGATTAAAATAAATTTTCCGTCGTTATTATTTAAAATAAATTATTTAAATATTAAAATCCATTAAAATTTCTAAAATAAAAATTTTAAATTGGCCCCAAATTTCCGGGTTGTTACAGTTTATAAAATATGAAAGGATTGTTAGGTGTAAAAAAATTCATAAGTTATATTTATAAAACCTTAAGTAATAGTTTGGTTACATTCTTATGCATTAGAAACTTACTACATTTAGCTAAAAATATAAATTCAACAAATAAATAAATTAACTACTTATATCAACATGCATTGGTTGATTTTTAAATAAGGATGATGTGTCCCCTTAGTTGTCTAAATGCATGTTATGAAGCTCATAAAAAGGAACCAAGTGTCCTTTAATTAAACAATTAAATTACTTTTAAAATCCTATTCAAAAAGACATTTTTTCCTTTTCTGGTCAAGCTTCAGCTAAAATTCTCACGACTGTTTCCTTTCTTCTTTACTTTTCAAGCTTACAGTGAAAGAAACCCATGGCCACTTCAATCAAAAATCCATAACTTCCAATCTATTCACTTTCAGCCAAAATAATTCACAAGAAGGTTGGTCAGATTTTCATTTCTGATTTTTAGAAGTTAACGAATCTAGATTTCATCAACTACCAAAAGAGAAATCTCTTTTTTTTAAGAAAAATGTCAATTTGCAAATGAAACTTCTAAATTTTTTTTCTTCTAATCCAGAGAGAATTAAATCGCGCCGTCAGCACCATTGAGATCAGCGAAGCAAGGAGTATTTTTGGTGTAAGTTTCATGCGATTCCGTGTCGATGATCGGAAATGTTGAAATTTAGGTTTGAAGATAACCGGAGAATCGAGCAACGATAGGAAAATCCGAGTATGGCATGGCGATGAGGGAGGAGAGATCTTCGATGCTGTGTATTTTGGTGGTATTCGGTGAGAAAAAGCGTCGAGACTTTTTAATGGTGGCGTGTGGTTTTATCTCCTGGAGCGAGCTCGGATTTTGGAGGAGGCGACTGGAGTTTGTGGGAATGTGTGCAGTAAGAAGAGGAGGAGAAGAGAAATTAATTAGTGCTTTCGGATAGGAGAATGGTGTGGAGATTTGGTGGTGTGTGCACACACATGCATGGTGAAATTTGGGTTTAGGCATGAGGAAAAAAAAGAACAGCGCAAGGAGAAAGGAGCAGAAGAAGAAGGGGCCGCGTTCAAGTGGATCGATGCTTTCGGGCCTTGGGCCTTCTTTAGTTGGGGTATAATTCTTTTGCATGTTTAAGTTAGTTTTTAGGGTAAACTTTGTCGGTTAATATCTCATTCGTTTTAAATCGGATTTACACACCGTTGGATCCGTTAGAATCGTATCGGAAAATAGAATCCATCAATATATAATTCTGGTAGTCGTAGTTAAATATAATTTATGGAAATAAAATGCAATACCTATAGATATATATATATAACGACATATATAACGAACGATGTTGTTAATTCAAATTCCGATATTTATAATTACCAGAATAAGTACCGATGCTAATGGATATGGATCGAAGCGATACGAGTGGCGGTGTCGGTGTTCACGAGCTTGTCCGTCCGGGTTATGAAGCCGTGGAGTTTTTCGGTGAGAACATTTAATTTAATTATTTTATTAAATTAGAAATTATGGAATAATTATAATTAGAGGAGATTGATTATAATCAGTTGTTGTTTGGATATGGATGTTATTGTGTGAATGGATGCGCATGTAAGTAGATGACACTAAACACTGAAAAGCGTTATTGATAGTAACGCTTGTGCGCAGATGATTGTTTGTTTATTGATGATGATTATTATGTATGATCATCAGATTTATATGGTTGATTTATTTTGTTTGCACGATGCACACACAACACCATGGTTGTGGAGTCATACAGATAACCGATTAAATTCTCCTTCCATATAAATGAAGTTTTTTTTTCAAAAAATTAAAATAGTATTCTTTGAACTCAAAATTTTAAATTTGAAAGAGATTTGGAATTTAAATATAATATTTTATAATATTATATACCGACCGTTCTGTGATGACAGAGAGGATGGTGTCTAGGCTTGGGTTTGAAAATCCAGTTTCCTGCTCTCTCTGGCTATCCCTAACTGGTCCGACGGACGAAACGGTTAATTCAAAATATAAATTGAATTTGAAGTTGTTTTAAACTTAGAAAAAACCGAGTTGAATTAAATTAATGAAGTTTAAAATTTTTGAAGTTTATAATTTAAACTTAAATTTAAATCAAAAGGGTTTTGAATTCCTATGGTTTACAAGTTATTTAAATTAAAATTAAGATTTGGAAATGATTTTTATTTAATTTAAAAATCGGTTTTGAAGTTTAGTTGTTTGAAATTTTAAATTTAAATTAAAAAGGATTTGAAGGAATTGTATTTAAATCGTTTTATAACGCGCTGCGGCGCGACAATTCTTAAATATCGATTTAAATTTTCAAACGATTATCACTTGTCCGTTTGAAATCGGTTTGACTTGATACAAGAAACGTTGATTATCAAATATTAACAATTTTTGAATAGAAAAGGAATTTCCAAATTTCAGCGTACGATTTTCAAGTTATATTTAAAACAAATTTGGAAAAGGTTGTCGTACGTGCAATCGACGACCATATGGAAAATCAAGGGAAAACAAGTTCGAAAAAAATTAAGGAACTTATCTTACTTTATTTGTTTAAAGTGATTAGTGTAGATATTCGAATTTTTAAATCTACTTGATTTAAATGGCAATTGCAGCGTTTCAGTGACCTTTCAAACGTTATTATCATTTTTCTAAAGAGAAATTGGCAGCGCTTTCAATAACATTCCAAACGTTATTATCATTATCCAAAGAGGAATTGGTTTGGAAATTTAAATAGCGAACCATTATTTCAAATGGTGAAATGGATTGTAAGTGGTTTAGAAAAGTTTTAACTGAATAAATATGGAATTATTTATTAATTCTAAAAGTTTGAGTTTAAAAGGGAAATAAGTTGAATATAAGTCAAATTAACTCTATCAAACTTATATTTGAATATAATTTGTTTGGATTATCGTGAATTGAATTGCAATCAAAATGAAGCTTTGGTAAGATGGAAGACGTAAGGAAAGGAATAAAAATGTATGTTCTAAGCGTAAGAATTTGAAAGGTATGTTTGAATAAAAGGATTGATAAATTTAATATTGGGTTTTTTCAAATTAAAGGGTTAAGATAATAACGGAATTTATGATCAATCCAACCTTGATTTAGAAATGAATGGATAACGATTTGGAAGGAAATTTGAACTCAGAACCTGTGTGGTCCATAACCATTGTTTTATGAATGCGCTTATTACTTGGAAAGACCGAGATCGGATTTGAGTTCGAAAACCATCCCAAGTAATAATACGATGCATGAAGCAAATTCAAGACTTGGAATCGATGAATGAAGACCGTGGTTCTTCACAAATCGAACGGACTATCTGCTGTTTGGTTTCTTTACTGAATAGCTACAGTAGAGAGATGCCCCTATTATCGGAGTGGCAGGAAGTCTGAACGTGTTGTGTGACGAACTGAGATTTCGCTCGATCCGAATCGATCGCTAAACCGACCAAGACCGTTCGAAACCCCTATCGTTTGAGAACACGACACATCAAAACAAAGACAGAAGAACATTTCATTGTTTATTACAACAATTCCATCAGAATACAAGAATATTACAGAGTAAGAATGAAAATTATACAACAGATAATATCAGAGATTTAAATACAATACTACAGCGGAAAAATAATACAAAACATAACTGGTAGAGATACACGGATACAGAGCTTTCCGAATATCACTTCAGCTATAAACCAGGTCCTGTGAATATAAATCTGCAAAACCCAACTACTAGCTGCCCGTGCGAAAAATAAGGGCACCCGGAGTTTAGGTTAAAACAATAAACTCCAGGTCAGTCATGTGACTGGTGTGAGAACTAAAACAGTTATAAATTTGGTTTTTAAAGTTCGGTAAATCAAGGGACCATGCCGTATAACACGGAACGGGTTTTTACCCTAAGGATACCAGTGCATAAACAAACAGCGCAATGCTAAATAAAGAACAATGAAGCTGTTATAAGACCCAGGTCCCATCACACAATGCAACGCAAGCCAGAGGATAGAGTTTTACCTTATAACAGCCAAATATGCTTTGATACGCGAAATTTCATCTTTTATTATCACTATAAGTGAAGAAAACAACTTCAATCATAAGTATAAATCATAGACGGCATAGTATCCCATGCTACTATGTCGCCATACTAGGCTCTACAAATAAAACCGAATGACACGTATTGGAAATTGGATTCCATCATGAGTCGAGGCTAGGGGCAAGATCCTCTCCGATTCGAGACACTCTAGCAAATGTCTCAGGACCCCACTATGATCCTTGGATCTTCAGGGTCGGTCCCACCTTAATTTTGGGGATTAATTATTCCCGAGCACACGTTTCCCGGTCCTAACAGACCTAATATCGAGGCTCCTCATCCAACAACCGCACAGGTGAAAAGTATATAAATTTCGGCCAGTTTAAGCACCGACACCACCTATAGCTAGAAAGAAACGTCGTGCTCTCCCTGCAGTCCGTATCCCGTTTTTGACCCATACCGGGGTGTGAGGCTCGCGAATTCACGTTACACAAAGCGGTGCCACAAAGGTCGTGCTTTGATCATCAACCACAAGACTCTGCTTTTCAACAGAAGCCTTGATCAATTGCCACTTAGGCATGCCACACAGGCAATTCACGCTATGCGATTGATATCTATCGATATATAACCTCTGAGCTCGTACGTCTCAGAGAAGGGCGTTAAGCAAGAGAATAAATTCTCCGCCGCCAAATATATATATATTTAATAGAAATCAATCACACAGAATAAAATCCAATGTCAGATACACAGTCCATTTACAAGTCCGTTCCAGGTCTGAACGAAACCGGAGGCACCTTATTCCTCCCCCGTATGTCCAATACAGGGCAGAGGTCCTCGCATATCCGTCGATCTCCAAGTACGTCTGGACGATCACCAAATGATTCTCTCCTCTTGGGTGTACAGCCCAATCAAGACTATCAATAATCATCCAAACGATGTAAAGACCATCCGTTCTTCTACCACCGTCTTCACCTTCGACATAGTCGAATCGGTTATTCAGAATGGGTATAAACCCGGCCTTTCTGAATAACCCACGTATATAATAAACAAATGTTACACAAACACAACAACGCCTCATTCCAATTCATCAGTCACTAAATTTCACATTCTTAGGGAAAGGTTCCCATTAATTTTATCAAAGATAAATTCTTTGAAATTTATTCTTTAATCTTCCTTTGAATATCATTTCAAACTAGTCGGGATTAGCGAACCACACCGAAGTAATTATTTATTTTATTTCCCAATCCCATCCTATTTATCCCATGAGGCGAAACTGGTAATACCCCATATCTAACACCACTGTGTTATTGGTAAACTTAATTACCATTTCACGTTCAAATCTAATTAAAGATTTAACTATCGCTTTGGAGCAAAACTGGTGATACTCCATTTTCGATAATTTCAATCTAATTAAAGATTCATTAAAACTCCACTCAGTTTTAATTTCTAACTGGGTTAAAGAACTGGTATCATTTAAAACACGGTTCACGACAAACCCAAAATCTCATTTGATATTAAATACAAGGCTCTGAATAGAAAATATATCTGCTTATATTCACTATCAAATTCTGAATATTTTTAAAACCACTTCAAATCCAATTCGTTTATTTAAAAATATTGGATTATAATTCTAGTTCAAAACTAGTTCATTTCGATAAAAACATATTTTTATCCTTTCAAATAGGGAATTTTTCAACCCAGTTCTTTCCAATTCATATATTTTGATTTTACACAATTTATAGATATTTTTAATAATTTTATCAAGGCCCGTACAGTCGATTTCCAATAACGGTCGTCGAACTGCACTTACAGCGACCTTTTCTAAATTTGATTTGGACGTATCTCCAAATCCAACTGTTAGATTTCAAATTTCAAATATTCACCAGAAAGATCTTTTCGATACGAACCCAACGGTTCCGGTTTCAGGATAATCCGACGGTCGGATCTCCCGTAACGTCAATTCGAAGTCAATGATCGAAATTCACGAACTGCTGCGGCGCGGCGCGTTCTATTCAGCCCATTTAATATATATAATATATATATTATATATATTTCATCGATTTCAATTCTAAATGTATTTTTAAAATTCGTTTGAAATTCGTTTTCTAAACGATTTCAACTTCATATTCAATTTCAAATCAAAATTGAATATTCCACATCATCGATATATATAAATGATAATATTTTCAAAACGTTATATTTTGAAATCACTTCTTTCTCAATATTCGAATAAAATCGATATAAATATCGTTCACGTCAAAATGGCGCAATTCTAACCAACACGGCTTTATATATTTCAATAACTTCTTTATTTTATTCAACAAATGAATATTTTCCTTCAACACATGAATATTTTATTTCAACACATGACTAATCTCAACGAATGAGTACTGTCAACACATGAATATATATTTTGTTATTTAATATATTTTATTTCAACACATGACTAATCTCAACGAATGAGTACTGTCAACACATGAATATATATTTTGTTATTTAATATATTTTATTTCAACACATGACTAATCTCAATGAATGAGTACTGTCAACACATGTATATATATTTTATTTTCAACACATGAATATATATTTTATTTTCAACACATGAATATATATTTTATTTTCAACACATGAATATATGTTTTATTTTCAACACATGAATATATATTTTATTTTCAACATATGAATATATATTTTATTTTCAATATTCTTCATTTTCTAAATTGGAATGAGGCCCAATCAATTACCATATAAGGTTAATTATATGGATTCCATACAACACATGTATATAACAGCCACGATAAATAATCAACCATCATCCAAAGTGCACAACACAACTGTTTGTCAACCTATCGATCGACATACAATTAATTATTGGGACTAGTGTACATCCCAATACCCGTGTGGGGTTTCACATCAACAAACACATGTTTTATTTGTGCAGTTGGGCGATGTGTAAAATTTATCAACCCAATCAATATCAGTCAAATCAGTGTACATAAACAAACCGTCTGGTTTGTAAATGAATATTTTATTTTATTCACTTCCACGTTAAAAATTATATTTTTAACGATAAAATATTTTCTTTCAACATATGAATTTCTATTCAGTTCACTTACACAATAAAAATGATATTTTTATTTTTCTAACATATTTTAGAAAATTTCGGCGGCATAACGACACGATACTAGAAACGGTAAAAGGCCTAGCCTTATCCCCGGTCTAGTGATGGCCCACGCCATACACATATCAATCAAAACAATTTCCATTTCACCAAACAATCAAATTCAACTCAAATAATCTAACCAATCTATGCAACCAAACAAACAAGTCCATGGTCTGTGGACAGTGGTGTCGGGTGCTACTAAACACCGTCTGCATCCTAGTATATATTTCTAACTAGGAAATAAAATTTAAAGTCAGAAGTTCTCACCGAGGGTTCCACTCCTCCATTTTATTTCTGAATTGTCTGGATTCTGTTTTGCTGCCGGTCAGTTCCATCGCAATCTTATTCACACTGTTCGTAATAAAAATTGCATTTTTATTTCAACGCTGTAGAAATCACAATTTTATTTCACTATATATATAATAAAAATCATATTTTTATTTCGTTACATATATAAAAATCATATTTTTATTATCTATACTATATAAAAATCGTATATTTAACTTCTTACCATTATAAAAATTATATTTTTAACTTGCTAAAAATCGCTACTTTATATTTCCAAAGGCGAAGTATTTATATTTTCTTCTATTCGCTACATATATAAAGATTTCATATTAAAAATCTATTCTTTTTCATTTATAAAAATCTAATTTCTATAGCTCCAACTTCATATTAAAAATCAGATTTTTATCACTTCAAAAATCGAATCTTTATAAATAAATAAAAAATCACGTCTTTCCTATAAAAATATCTCGTCTTTACAACTCAAAAATATGATCCTTTATCACACAAAAATATGGTCTTTCCTCACACAAAAATATGGTCTTTCATCACACAAAAATGTGGTCTTTCATCTTTTTAAAAAAAATCAACCCTTTTCCTTCTTAAAAATCTGTTCTTTTTCTTAAAAAAATCTATTCTTTTTCTTTAAAAACCTATGCTAAGTTCAGAAGAAAAAAAGAAAAGAATGAATAAAATAAAATATGAAAACTTACAGCGTTGATTGGAGGAAGAAAGGGGGGGTGAGGCTCGTCGGTCTTGGATTGGAGGAGTCGAAGTGCGGTGGCAGAGGCGGACCTCGACGGTGCAGGCGGTGGGGCATTTCGCGATCGGATCAACTCAATTGGTGAGGGGATCTCAACGGGGAAAGAAGGAGGGAGGAGTCGAGTTGGAGAAGCAGGGGGTCGGGGCGGCGCGTTGAGGTGGCGCAGGCGGAGTTGTTGTCGTGGGGGAGAGGGGCGTTGCGTCGATGGGTTCAGGGGGAGTGTGGGTTTCGAGGTCTGTAGCTCGCGATGGAGGAGGAAGGAGGAAGAAGGGGCGGATGCTAGAGAGGGGAAGAAGAGAAAGAGGCGGCGGCGACAGCACCAGGGGGAGGCGGCGAAGGGCGGTTTTCCGTTTCCCCCCGTTTTTTTTCTTTTTTTTAATTTAACTAAATGAATTATGAGGGAGAGAGGGTGAGGTAAGTAAATATATATTATTTTATTTTAAATTTCAAAAAGGGTTGACTTTTAAATTTGAACTCGAAACGCAACCCACCGACTGTAGTCCCTAGCGTTTTACCCCCATTCTGAACACAATGGGATATGCCACGTAGGCCAATTCGATCGTTTCGATCAGTTTTCGTCAAATTTACATTTAAATCATTATATTGAATTTCAAACGCACATTTCAATTTACCGAGGCCACATACTGACTCAGAAAATTCCAGAAAAATTATTTCTAGCTTCGTATTGACGATACGGTCCTAACAAAACTAATTTCGTTAAATTTTGAGACCGTTTGAAAAATGACCATTTTCTGGTCGACCCGATTCAGTTGAAACTGTCAAAACACGTTTAACTTCGCCACGCTCACACATTGATTCAGAAAATTATGAATTTTGAAACCTAGCAATATTTTGACATCCCGGATCCAACAAAAGTGGTTACGTCGAAAACCGAGGTCGTTTGCAAAAATTCCATTTCTAAGGGCCTTTATATATATATTAAAATATATATAAATTCCACGGCGACTTTTCTGAATTTTAAACTGGACATATCTCTCAACTTTTAAAGTGAAATTTCAGTTTCTTGACTTCGTTAGAAAGATATGATTAAACAGATTCGAATATTTCTTGTTTCGTCCAAATTCGATTTATTTTGAATCCTGTACATTCATTTGAAATTCGAAATCGAATTTTCGAACTGTAGGGCCATTTCAGGCTCGTTATATAATTAAAATAAATTTATTCATTTTAACTTCGTCGAAAATAAATTTTCCGCCATTTTTATTTAAAATAATTCATTTTAAATATTTAAAATTCTTTAAATTAGCCAAAATAAAAATTTTAAACTAGCTCAGATTTTCCGGGTTGTTACAATCTCCCCCACTTAAAATCTTTTCGTCCTCGAAAAGGAAAGAAGCTGAAAGTTGTTTATTAATCAACTCAACTTCCATTATTTTCGTTACGGCTTAAGTTCTTTAACTTTTCAGTTTCTAAGAACTTTCAAATTTTTCAAAAATTTGGCTAACACCCTAAATTTTCGAAAAATTTCGCCATAACCTCCCCTGCACCGGGAGCTTCGGGATATTTCAAATAGCCTCCCATGGCCCTCACCAATCAATGGTGGTATAAAAAGAAAAAGAAAAAGCCAAGAGGCTAGCCAATCGGCTCATAAAATCATCATCACCCAAAGAAATACAATAAACATGTACCTATTTGTCGGGCAAACAATTTTTTTCCTCTTCTTTAGCCTCCTTGCTATGACCTGTTCAATGTATATACATGTATATGCATGCAATTTCAAACAATTTTCAATACAGTTCAATATTTGGTTTGATTTGGCTACTTATACATTATATTCACATAATGGTTTAAAATTTAAATTAATCAACCAAAAATCAAACAACACAATCAGCAATCAATTAGTGGATTATCGTTTCAATTTCATAACTTTGATATATATACAGAAAATTCTGTTTTTGATGCAAATTCACAGCAATAAATCCTACCTAGTTTTGGTTCTCACACCAGCCTAAAGGAAATATATAGATATCACACCTTCGAAACTCGAACACAAACACAGATGATGTCATGATCATCATCAGCATCGTCTCCGGGCGACTAGAGTGTGATTCTATATCTGTCCAGTATATTAAAACTTCGAATACACGTTTGCAAGGCGTATATGCAAAATCTTTATATATTGGATTGTCCAAATTCAATATAAAATAAATATTCAAATACGTATAAAATGGTTTTAAATTTTCAAAACAAAAGTGGTTTTCATTTTTATTTTAAAAGTAACTCCATTTCGACTCGTTCTAGGATGCTACTGATCCCATCTCTAACGAGTCATTCTCATTGGATATTACTAATCCAATTTCTGATGAATTCTTTCGTTTGGTTCTAATGTGCCTTGTTCTCGAGCTCTGTAAACCAGAGCTCTGATACCAAATGTGACGAACTGAGATTTCGCTCGATCCGAATCGATCGCTAAACCGACCAAGACCGTTCGAAACCCCTATCGTTTAAGAACACGACACATCAAAACACAGACAGAAGAACATTTCATTGTTTATTACAACAATTCCATTAGAATACAAGAATATTACAGAGTAAGAATGAAAATCATACAACAGATAATATCAGAGATTTAAATACAATACTGCTGCGGAAAAATAATACAAAACATAACTGATAGAGATACACGGATACAGAGCTTTCCGAATATCACTTCAGCTATAAACCAGGTCCTGTGAATATAAATCTACAAAACCCAACTACTAGCTGCCCATGCGGAAAATAAGGGCACCCAGAGTTTAGGTTAAAACAATAAACTCCAGGTCACTCATGTGACTGGTGTGAGAACTAAAACAGTTATAAATTTGGTTTTTAAAGTTCGGTAAGTCAAGGGACCACGCCGTATAACATGGAACGGGTTTTTACCCCAAGGATACCAGTGCATAAACAAACAGCGCAATGCTAAATAAAGAACAATGAAGCTGTTATAAGACCCAGGTCCCATCACACAATGCAACACAAGCCAGAGGATAGGGTTTTACCTTATAACAGCCAAATATGCTTTGATACGCGAAATTTCATCTTTTATTATCACTATAAGTGAAGAAAACAACTTCAATCATAAGTATAAATCATAGACGACATAGTATCCCATGCTACTATGTCGCCATACTAGGCTCTACAAATAAAACCGAATGACACGTATTGGAAATTGGATTCCATCATGAGTCGAGGCTAGGGGCTAGGTCCTCTCTGATTCGAGACACTCTAGCAAATGTCTCAGGACCCCACTATGATCCTTGGATCTTCAGGGTCGGTCCCACCTTACTTTTGGGGATTAATTATTCCTGAGCACACGTTTTCCGGTCCTAACAGACCTAATATCGAGGCGCCTCATCCAACAACCACACAGGTGAAAAGTATATAAATGTCGGCCAGTTTAAGCACCGACACCACCTATAGCTAGAAAGAAACGTCGTGCTCTCCCTGCAGTCCGTATCCCGTTTTTGACCCATACCGGGGTGTGAGGCTCGCGAATTCACGTTACACAAAGCGGTGCCACAAAGGCCGTGCTTTGATCATCAACCACAAGACTCTGCTTTTCAACAGAAGCCTTGATCAATTGCCACTTAGGCATGCCACACAGGCAATTCACGCTATGCGATTGATATCTATCGATATATAACCTCTGAGCTCGTACGTCTCAGAGAAAGGCGTTAAGCAAGAGAATAAATTCTCCGCCGCCAAACAGATATATATTTAATAGAAATCAATCACACAGAATAAAATCCAATGTCAGACACACAGTCCATTTACAAGTCCGTTCTAGGTCTGAACGAAACCGGAGGCACCTTATTCCTCCCCCGTATGTCCAATACAGGGCAGAGGTCCTCGCATATCCGTCGATCTCCAAGTACGTCTGGACGATCACCAAATGATTCTCTCCTCTTGGGTGTACAGCCCAATCAAGATTATCAATAATCATCCAAACGATGTGAAGACCATCCGGTCTTCTACCACCGTCTTGACCTTCGACATAGTCGAATCGGTTATTCAGAATGGGTATAAACCCGACCTTTCTGAATAACCCACGTATATAATAAACAAATGTTACACAAACACAACAACGCCTCATTCCAATTCATCAGTCAATAAATTTCACATTCTTAGGGAAAGGTTCCCATTAATTTTATCAAAGATAAATTCTTTGAAATTTATTCTTTAATCTTCCTTTGAATATCATTTCAAACTAGTCGGGATTAGCGAACCACACCGAAGTAATTATTTATTTTATTTCCCAATCCCATCCTATTTATCCCATGAGGCGAAACTGGTAGTACCCCATATCTAACACCACGGTGTTATTGTTATACTTAATTACCATTTCACGTTCAAATCTAATTAAAGATTTAACTATCGCTTTGGAGCAAAACTGGTGATACTCCATTTTCGATCATTTCAATCTAATTAAAGATTCATTAAAACTCCACTCAGTTTTAATTTCTAACTGGGTTAAAGAACTGGTGTCATTTAAAACACGGTTCACGACAAACCCAAAATCTCATTTGATATTAAATACAAGGCTCTGAATAGAAAATATATCTTCTTATATTCAATATCAAATTCTGAATATTTTTAAAACCACTTCAAATCCAATTCGTTTATTTAAAAATATTGGATTATAATTCTAGTTCAAAACTAGTTCATTTCGATAAAAACATATTTTTATCCTTTCAAATAGGGAATTTTTCATCCTAGTTCTTTGCAATTCATATATTTTGATTTTACACAATTTATAGATATTTTTAATAATTTTATCAAGGCCCGTACAGTCGATTTCCAATAACGGTTGTCGAACTGCACTTACAGCGACCTTTTCTAAATTTGATTTGGACGTATCTCCAAATCCAACCGTTAGATTTCAAATTTCAAATATTCACAAGAAATCTCTTTTCGATACGAACCCAACGGTTCCGGTTTCAGGATAATCCGACGGTCGGATCTCCCGTAACGTCAATTCGAAGTCAATGGTCGAAATTCACGAACTGCCGCGGCGCGGCGCGTTCTATTCAAGCCATTTAATATATATAATATATATATTATATATATTTCATCGATTTCAATTCTAAACATATTTTTAAAATTCGTTTTAAATTCGTTTTCAAAACGATTTCAACTTCATATTCAATTTCAAATCAAAATTGAATATTCCACATCATCGATATATATAAATGATAATATTTTCAAAACGTTATATTTTGAAATCAATTCTTTCTCAATATTCGAATAAAATCGATATAAATATCATTCACGTCAAAATGGCGCAAATCTAACCAACACGGCTTTATATATTTCAATAACTTCTTTATTTTATTCAACAAATGAATATTTTCCTTCAACACATGAATATTTTATTTCAACACATGACTAATCTCAACGAATGAGTACTGTCAACACATGAATATATATTTTGTTATTTAATATATTTTATTTCAACACATGACTAATCTCAACGAATGAGTACTGTCAACACATGAATATATATTTTGTTATTTAATATATTTTATTTCAACACATGACTAATCTCAACGAATGAGTACTGTCAACATATGTATATATATTTTATTTTCAACACATGAATATATATTTTATTTTCAACACATGAATATATATTTTATTTTCAACACATGAATATATATTTTATTTTCAACACATGAATATATGTTTTATTTTCAACACATGAATATATATTTTATTTTCAACACATGAATATATATTTTATTTTCAATATTCTTCATTTTCTAAATTGGAATGAGGCCCAATCAATTACCATATAAGGTTAATTATATGGATTCCATATAACACATGTATATAACAGCCACGATAAATAATCAACCATCATCCAAAGTGCACAACACAACTGTCTGTCAACCTATCGATCGACATACAATTAATTATTGGGACTAGTGTACATCCCAATACCCGCGTGGGGTTTCACATCAAAAAACACAGATTTTATTTGTGCAGTTGGGGGATGTGTAAAATTTATCAACCCAATCAATATCAGTCAAATCAGTGTACATGAACAAACCGTCTGGTTTGTAAATGAATATTTTATTTTATTCACTTCCACGTTAAAAATAATATTTTTAACGATAAAATATTTTCTTTTAACGCATGAATTTCTATTCAGTTCACTTACACAATAAAAATGATATTTTTATTTTTCTAACATATTTTAGAAAATTTCGGCGGCATAACGGCACGATACTAGAAACGGGACAAGGACTAGCCTTATCCCCGGTCTAGTGATGGCCCACGCCATACACATACCAATCAAAACAATTTCCATTTCACCAAACAATCAAATTCAACTCAAATCATCTAACCAATCTATGCAACCAAACAAATATGTAACGACCTGGCATTTTGACCGCTCCAAGTCGGTATTTAAACCAACTCGAACCGTTCAAAACGACAGATTGTTTTGGCTTATACGGTTTAAAACAGAACAGACACAGAATCACAGAGTACAATAAATTTGCAACGGAATAAAATTTTCATATAATATCAGAGTTTACAAAAATATTTGCACAGCGGAAAATATATATTTAAAACATGTACATAAATTTTCAAAAGAACAAAATTTACATTTTCGTCGAGCGTTGCGCGAGCGGGCGTGCCTCTTTGTGTCTCGTCTTCACGTTCCTCTCCTCTTTTGCGAGCTGAACTCTAAGCCTGGAACACTTAGGACCTGACCCGAGTGTCCCATGCAAAATACATAAAACACCTGAGTCAGGATTAAACTTATTTCAAGTTAGCATACTTCGATAAACACTAAATATACATGTTAATCCTGAAATGTATTAAATAATTCAAGTATGTCGCCATGATAACTGCCAAAATGGACGAAATGAAACAAAGCGACATATGGGTATGGGTTATGCATGAGTTCCAATCAAGGACAAGCGTATGTAGGGAATGCTACAACAAATATAACGACAACATTCTTGGAACATGCAAGGTACGGAAGCATGAATCTAACATGGCATTCGAATAGGAAAGTCAGTGCATAGTTGCTGAAACAAACATATAAACTATGAATTGCCTGAGAATACATGGTTCTACACTATGCAAATACCACATCGAAGTTCCTAGTTTTAAATTGTAGTACCATGATGCATGTATTTTATTCTATTTCCTTTTAGCATTAAACCCAGTATGGATAAAGAATGCATAAATCTTATTTTCCAATGTTATATTAGATTGTCAAGTAGTCCTATTTACAATAACAGGGGAGGCCAAACTCAAACATAGTCCACACCTGCTAACAAGCAAATGCGCAACTAGTGGACAAGCAAGGGAATATACAATCACTTGTAAGGCAAATCAAATGTCCAAAGTTCAAACTGGGTGGTAAAAGGAAATATGAAGAAGACATAATTCATTCACATGTTAAGCAACAAGACCTAAGACAATTGCAGGCAAAGAATAAGAGGAAACCAAAGTTAGGTGGCATCGTTTCTGACAAATCAAACAAAGACCTTCAAACTATTCCATAGTGAAAATTGTTTCTTCACGTTGGGTGTATAACATGTGGTTTCTACTTATAGTTAGCATGTAAAATAATGTATAACCTGTGTTATAAAAGGAGATAATCGTTGCTGTATAGTAAGCTTATATAGTACAAGGTAAATGTCATGCAAGTTCCCGGATCAAAACGAGAAATGCAGTCTTGAACAAGGGTTGAGTTGTTCCGTTTTATACTACAGCAAACTTCAAGGAAAATCAAGCAAGAGCTTATGCAATCATGCATAGAACAGGATGCGGTATGGTGTGGCTAAGAAAGAGGAAATAACAGCCTATTACATAAATCATTTGTTTCAAGTACTCAACTGGGAAGTACAAACATAAATAAAACATGCAAGGTCAATAGCAGATTATGGGTTACCACCTAAATGGCTTACTGTTGCAACTGTGTATATGGAAAGCTCATGTGTGTAACTTTTAAGCCTTGAAGGGTTCATTATTTAAACCAAGTATGAAATGAATTATACTACCATGTAACCAATCTTAACATCACAGAGAAGACATGCATCACAGTCTCAAGCATGTACGCACACAAAGGTCACGACAAAAGTTGAGTGGCAGGCTGAAGGGAGCAGAATATCGGGAAAACTATGTAACGTGCCAGAGCATAAGATTTCATGGTTTCAAAAGTGTAAATGAAGGCAGCGACAAGTATATATTTAGACGGTGTGTGCATGAATGGTTCAGCAAGGTGATCCAATATAATGACCAAAATGACAGTATAAGAACTAAGGCAATCAGTCCAAAACGAGATGTAACAGCAAAACAATCTACACTAATCATATTTAGTGTAAACCGAAGTGGCAAACTTGAAACATGTTTAATCGTAAGTAAAACTTACATTATGACGGCGATGGAAAGAGCGGAAACAGTGGGTTCGGTCAGGTTCGTCAGCGTCGTCGGAGGGTTCACCAAAGAGGAGCGGAAAGGCTTAGAACCGGTCAAAAAAGGCGGGTCATTACAAAACAAGTCCATGGTCTGTGGACAGTGGTGTCGGGTGCTACTAAACATCGTCTGCATCCTAGTATATATTTCTAACTAGGAAATAAAATTTAAAGTGAGAAGTTCTCACCGAGGGTTCCACTCCTCCATTTTATTTCTGAATTGTCTGGATTCTATTTTGCTGCCCGTCAGTTCCATCGCAATCTTATTCACACTGTTCATAGTAAAAATTGCATTTTTATTTCAACGCTGTAGAAATCACAATTCTATTTCACTATATATATAATAAAAATCAGATTTTTATTTCATTACATATATAAAAATCATATTTTTGTTATCTATACTATATAAAAATCATATTTTTAACTTCTTACCATTATAAAAATTATTTTTTTAACTTGCTAAAAATCGCTACTTTATATTTCCAAAGGCGAAGTTTTTATATTTTCTTCAATTCGCTACATATATAAAGATTTCATATTAAAAATCTATTCTTTTTCATTTATAAAAATCTAATTTCTATAGCTCCAGCTTCGTATTAAAAATCAGATTTTTATCACTTCAAAAATCGAATCTTTATAAATAAATAAAAAATCACGTCTTTCCTATAATAATATCTCGTCTTTACAACACAAAAATATGATCCTTTATCACACAAAAATATGGTCTTTCCTCACACAAAAATATGGTCTTTCATCACACAAAAATGTGGTCTTCATCTTTTTAAAAAAAATCAACCCTTTTCCTTCTTAAAAATCTGTTCTTTTTCTTAAAAAAAATCTATTCTTTTTCTTTAAAAACCTATGCTAAGTTCAGAAGAAAAAAAGAAAAGAATGAATAAATTAAAATATGAAAACTTACAGCGTTGATTGGAGGAAGAAAGGGGGGTGAGGCTCGTCGGTCTTTGACTGGAGGAGTCGAAGTGCGGTGGAAGAGGCGGACCTCGACGGTGCAGGCGGTGGGGCATTTCGCGATCGGAGCAAGTCAATTGGTGAGGGGATCTCAACGGGGAAAGAAGGAGGGAGGAGTCGAGTTGGAGAAGCAGGGGGTCGGGGCGGCGCGTTGAGGTGGCGCAGGCGGAGTTGTTGTCGTGGGGGAGAGGGGCATTGCGTCGATGGGTTCACGGGGAGTGTGGGTTTCGAGGTCTGTAGCTCGCGATGGAGGAGGAAGGAGGAAGAAGGGGCGGATGCGAGAGAGGGGAAGAAGAGGAAGAGGCGGCGGCGACAGCACCAGGGGGAGGCGGCGACGGGCGGTTTTCCGTTTCCCCCTTTTTTTTCTTTTTTTTTATTTAACTGAATGAATTATGAGGGAGAGAGGGCGAGGTAAGTAAATATATATATTATTTTATTTTAAATTTCAAAAAGGGTTGACTTCTAAATTTGAACTCGAAACGCAACCCACCGACTGTCGTCCCTAGCGTTTTACCCCCATTATGAACACAATGGGATATGCCACGTAGGCCAATTCGATCGTTTCGATCAGTTTTCATCAAATTTACATTTAAATCATTATATTGAATTTCAAACGCACATTTCAATTTACCGAGGCCACATACTGACTCAGAAAATTCCAGAAAAATTATTTCTAGCTTCGTATTGACGATACGGTCCTAACAAAACTAATTTCGTTAAATTCTTAGACCGTTTGAAAAATGACCATTTTCTGGTCGACCCGATTCAATTGAAACTATCAAAACACGTTTAACTTCGCCACGCTCACACATTGATTCAGAAAATTATGCATTTTGAAACCTAGCAATAATTTGACATCCTGGATCCAACAAAAGTGGTTACATCGAAAACCGAGGTCGTTTGCAAAAATTCCATTTCTAAGGGCCTTTATATATATTAAAATATATATAAATTCCACAGCGACTTTTCTGAATTTTAAACTGGACATATCTCTCAACTTTTAATGTGAAATTTCAGTTTCTTGACTTCGTTAGAAAGATATGATTAAACAGATTCGAATATTTCTTGTTTCATCCAAATTCGATTTATTTTTAATCCTGTACATTCATTTGAAATTCGAAATCGAATTTTCGAACTGCAGGGCCATTTCAGGCTCGTTATATAATTAAAATAAATTTATTCGTTTTAACTTCGTCGAAAATAAATTTTCTGTCGTTTTTATTTAAAATAATTCATTTTAAATATTTAAAATTCTTTAAATTAGCCAAAATAAAAATTTTAAACTGGCTCAGATTTTCCGGGTTGTTACATGTTGGGAGAACTTTCAGATTTTGTTCCGTTCAGACCCAGGACGGACTTGTATAGATTGTGTTCCTGACATTGCAATTGACGACATAACACTGATTTCCGTTGATATGTATCTGGTTGTGACGTATGAGCTCGAAGTGGTTATGTATGGATGGAAATCAGCGGACATGTTGTGAATGGATAATGTGACATACTTAAGAGATGAAATGAGCTTGTATGATCAGGGCATTGCTTTCTAGGCATGCTTTGTGTACGACGCGACATCGACAAAGCTCACACCATGGATAATGGGAAACTGGCGATTAGGTTGTTTATATATATATGAACTGATGATGACCGCTGCAGCAGTGGGAAACTACTTATGACTTATGGAATAAGGTATGTTCGGGGGGCCGTGTCTGGTCAAAAACTGTTGATCTACCTCGTGATTTGTATTGGTGTCCGCGTCTGGATGAAAAAACCCGTGATTACATTTCGTCTGTGTTCCGATTGATCTTTCGTGCCAGCATCCATAAAGTTGGAAACCCAAATCTCCAATACGAGCCATACGATTTTGATTGTATGTATGTGTATATATATATATATATATATATATATATATATATGGCAACGTAATATTATGGGCTATTATGCCGTCTAGGATTAATACATTTATTTCTGAAATCGTTTTCCACACTATATGATAGTATTGAAAGAGGACTTTTACGTATGAAAGCATGTTTGGTTATGATAAGATAAACCTCACCCGTCTGGTATGCTCTTGCATTGTGTGATGTGGGACGAGCTTATGATAGCTTCATTTTCAGAAAGTAATTGCGTATTTATATGCACGGGCATTCACATGGAGTAAACTCGTTCTGCATTAGCGGCGTGGTCCGGTGAACTTCCCAACTTTAAAATAAATCCTAAAAGCAACTGTTTTATGTTCTCACACTAGTCCCATGTCTGACCTGGAGTTTATTTTTCCTTCCTAAACTCTGGGTGCCCACTAATTTCCACATAGGCAGCTAGTGTTTAGTTTTACAGTTATTGATCATTTGAGCAAGATTCGAAGCACTTTCTAGGTTGGAGTTCACGCTAGAGTCTGGAGCTTCCGCTATAATATACTTCTTCTTCCGCTGAGAGTATATTTATTTTTCTTCCACTATATATTGTTGTAACTCTGATATTCCATGTAACTCTGATGTAATATTGTATTATATAAAGAAAGTTCTGTTATTTTGTTCAATATATGTATGTACCCATAACAATTCGTCTTTATGAACGGTTTGAGCCGTTTTAATTGCCGGCAAAAACTGGGCAAAAAGGCGGATCGTTACATATGAGATGTGAATAAAATATATATATGAGATGTGAGTGAAATATATATGAGATGTGAATAAAATATATATGCGATTAGAATAAAATATATATGTGAGATGTGAATAAAATATATATATGAGATGTAAATAAAATATATATGCCTTGTATAAAATATATATGTGTTGTATAAATCGTATATATGCGTTGTATAAATTATATATAAGAGTTGTATAAATTATATATGGAATGAATAAAATGGTCATGAAATGGAATAATTATTGGATTGTTAAAAAATATAATTTTTAACATATATATATATATATATATATATATATGCACTTCATAAAATTGTCATGTATATGCAATATTCAATTTTGATTTAAAATTGAAATGGAAGTTGGAATCGTTTTTTAAAACGAATTTATAAACAATTTTAAAAATGCGTTTTAAATATGAATTGATGATAATATATATATATATATATATATAATGGCCTGAATAGAACGCGCCGCTCAGCGACCGTTCGCGAATTTCGACCATTGACTTCGAATTGACATTACCGGAGATCCGAACATCGGATTCTCCAAAATCCGGAACCGTTGGGTTCGTATCAGAAAGAGCTTTCCTAATAGATTTGAAATCTAACTATTAGATTTGGAATTATGTTCAAATCAAATATGGAAAAGGTCGCTATGGATGCAGTTCGGTGGCCGTTATTGGAAACCGACTGTACGGGCCTTGATAAAATTATTAAAAATATTAATAATTTGTGTAAAATCATAATAAATGATTTGGAAAGAATTTGGATGAAAAATTCCAAGTTTGTAAAGGTAAAAATATATTTTTATCGAAATGAACTAGTTAATAACTAGAGTGATAATCAAATGTTTTAGAAATAATAAATTGGATTGAAAAAGGGTTTTTAATTAACTAGAATTTTCCAATAAATGAATTGGAATGGATTTGGGTGGAAATAATCTTCGGAATATTTCGATATTGGATTCCGTGATTATACGAGTATTGTTGAGGAATTTGGAAATACAGATATCGTTATTCCCAATACGATATCCGTTAGTTCTATAATTTGATATTGAATATAAGCCGACATTATTTTTATTCACAGCCTTATATTTAATATCGAATTGGATTTTGGGTTTTTCCTGAATGATGTCTTTAATAACACTGTTCTTAAACCCAGTTGAGAGAATGATAAATCTTTTAATTAAGATTTAGTGGAGTTTACCAATTTAATATATTTAATTGGAATCGAATTGAAGTTGGATTTTTGGTTTATCGTGAACTGTGTTTTAAATAACATTAATTCTTTAACCCAATTAACAGTGAAGATATGATTTGGAATTAATAAATATTTTTATTAAGATTTAATGGAAATTTCCCAAAGTAAAGTTTTCCAATTTAATACACTAAATTGGAATTGAACGGAATTCGATTCAATAATAATCGAGATGAGCTTCTGTAAATGAAGACCGTTACTATATATGGAATTTAAAAGGCTTTGTCGCTATTCCATTTATATTATAAGTTTGACACGGAAATTTATATCGATTATATACTATTATGATTTCCGTGAAGATTCCATTTTGATGGAAGATGATTTTGAGTTTATCGTGAACTGTGTTTTAAATAACATTTGTTCTTTAACCCAAGTAAAAGTAGGATTAATTTCCAGAAAGTTGAACAATCATTAGGTAATGAGTTTAGAGATTAAAACGAAGAAGAGATTTAATAAGTCTTTAATCATATTTGGAATGGATAGATGGTAATTAAACTTACCCAAAACATGAGATGTGATATAAACCAAATACACTTGGTTTTGATTTTGATTTTGATTTGGATTGATATGACTATTTAAATTGTGCTCGACCAGTTTATGAGAAAAATATGCTTTTACATTTAGCATTGGGTTGGGTAGAAATATTTGTACGCTAACATCTTGTGAAACACTTCACGGTTTGACTATGAGATGTGTAGCGATGTTGTTGAGTTCATTTCAAATTTAATGAATGATATTTTTCTTAAGTGAACAGAAGTGTATTACCGATTTTGGATAGGGAATGTTTTATAAAACAAAAAGGATTTCGAGTGCTAAACCCGATGATTTCGAAATGATTTGGAAGTGTATTATGGTTTTAAATTGTGGTTCATAGTGTATCCGATTAGTTGCTATTGATAACGTATCTATTTGGTGGCAGAGAATTTATTCTCTTGCTTAACACCATTCTATGAGACGTACGAGCGCAAAGGTTATGCGATTAATAGTGACTGGTCATATGTGTGAATTGCTGATGTGAAGTACTATAGTTTGAAAGCACTTATGATTATTGTGTTGTGAATTGATTTTCCCCACTTCGGGATATAAAATGATTTAGCAACTATGTAGCTAAAGATTTGGGTAACCCGAGATTGACTAAAAGTTAGAGGGCGGTGTAGTTCCCCAGAGTGTGGATTAGAGCATCGTCATTGTAGCCTGCTCCATCGTGGGAGCTGCACATTTTCCTTTTTTAGTTGGAGGGGCGCGTACAGCCTGGTCTTAGGGCCATGCATGATCTTTGGTTGCATACTTGTATGTATGCATTGTTATGTTTTTGAATTCATATTTCCAAACATTTTGGTTTGAGATCCCAAAGTGAAATTGTAACACCCCACATCCGTTAGTGTCACTCACAATGGGAATGCACTAAGTTCTGTGGAACATTTAAGGTGAAAGATGCAGATAAATTACAAGACAGACAAAATTAAAACAGCGGAAAATAAAACTTTACTTTATTGATAAAATAGTTTGTACAACAATTGCTTTCCAATGCCATAGTATCGTCTGTCTTACAAAATAAAGAAGCATAAAATAACATTTATATTCCCCAATGTAGCATAAGCCAGCCATAGCAGCGGAAAAGAGAGTCTGAAACGATATATCCAAGAGTCTTCAAGCTTGTAAAGAGTAACAGTCCATACTAAGCAGAGCTATTCCCTACCTGACTACCTTGGGGGGGGGGACGGAAGAAAAGAAGACGAAAGGAAAATAGAGTCAGACATAAAGCCTGAGTAAGTCTAGTGGCTTTTAGCATGTGAACAGGATAAAGCTCATGACAGGAGTAAACTGGAAAATGGGACAGTCCCAAAATAACAGACTAATATAAACCAAAGCAAGACAGTTTAAAATGAATATACTATCACACCCCATTTTATATCTCTGCACTACCTAACTAGTATCCCAACTAGTAATCTGTATAAAGATGATAACGTGATCCCAAACCCTGTAATCGCGGTTGCCTTTAGGTGTACATCTATTATTTATTACCTAGATCTAATATAGGGTTTTCTTATCGAGCGCTTCGTAGATTCTACTAGGGTTTATGCGACTTATCTAATACTTCTCGGATTCAGGATTTATGCTACCTAGGTCCAACTAGGGATTAAGCTACCTGTCGAACGATGCCCCTAGTCTAGGACACACTACCTAGAGTGGTATATGTTCCTAGACTTTGCCCACGTATGTGTCGCGAATCATTTATCGCTATCTAGATGCACATGTCCTGAAATGTGCGACCCGAGTCCCGTGGCAGGGCTATTCTAGAAACACGGAACTCGGTCGGTAGCTTTCAGATATCTGTCGATGCAGATGCTAAGGTCTGTTTTTATTCCAGTGTCTATGGTCCAACTTGACCCCTCCATCAACTAATGAAAGGCAATCCAAGAAAATCAAGCACGAGAACTATACTCCTGCCACCTATGCCCCACTTTCCTATTGGCCAGCCTCACCCATAACTAGATAGCAAGTATATGGTCTGTTGGGAGTTCTCTGCCTTTCCACATGCGTACCATGATTTGACTCAAGATGGTAGGTAGATGACGAGTCGCTATCACAGGGCTAATGGTCTCGCCGAATCACGTTGGTCCATCCTAGTCTTTAGGTTGCCATATATTGCAACCAAGGCATACCCTTGGTTCTTCTAACACAGACCTTAACCTCTGTGAGCCCAGGCGGATCATCTGCATTCTCACAGAGGGATACCAAGAGTACCCTCACAACCCCTCGAAGCCTCGGGCTTCGTAACCCAATTCGTTGGAGCCTTCTTTAATATCAGATGGACGTTCTCTCCTCCTTGTGTTATGCTAAGGATTACTACTTAATTTTTCTAACTAAGGTTTACAACTTAGTTTATTGAATCGTCGTTTTCTTAACTAAGGTTAACTACTTAGCCCTTTTAACTAAGGTTTACTATTTAGTTCCTTTTCTTTTCATGTTGGATTGGTTAAGTGTCATTAGTCAATTCAAGTTAACTTAACCCATTCCTTTGTCATATTAAACTGGTTAAGTATTATCAGTAGTTCATGTTGACTTAACCCTACCACAAACCAAGTTATATTGGTTAGGTATTTTCTTATTACTTAACCCTACCCATTCATCTTATATTGGTTAAGTGTATTGAATTTACTTAACCCCAACCTCTATTCTAGTTAACATGTTAAATTGGCTAAGTGTAGTATCTTTACTTAACCCCACCTTTTAGTCTAGTCAACATGTTAATTTGGCTAAGTGTATTAACTTTACTTAACCCCACCTTTTCGTCTAGTAAACATGTTAATTTGGCTAAGTGTATCAAATTTACTTAACCCCACCTTTTAGTCTAGTCAACATGTTAATTTGGCTAAGTGTATTATATTTACTTAACCCTACCAATCCTTGCTTTGCTTTAATTGTCTTATTAAAGCACCAACCACTCACATTAGACAAGTATTGTTGTGGCTGCCTGTATGCCGGTCGGTTCCGGGCAGTCTTACGCCACAACTCATTCTGACCTCGGGTCGTTATCGGGCTCAATGCCTTAACCTCCCACATTGGATAGGTATTGTTGTGATTAATGGACAGCCGGGCGGGTCCTGGCAGGTTTACATCACAACTCAATCCAACCTTGGGTTAAACATATTCGTATTGTCTAAATTTACATTTTTACTTATGTAAATATTTCATGTCACATGTTTTATTCCAAACTAATGGTACATAATTTATACCATTTATGGCCTTAGCCCATTTCATGGTTTTTAGGCCCGTCTACATATTAACATATTTTAATTTAATAGTTAATCCCAACGTTACCCTCGCTCGATTGTTCATATTAATCGTATAAAGGTATTGGGCCCTCTAATAGGCCCAATCCATAAACAAAGTAAAGAAGGGAGCATAGGTTCAATGAACATATACTGTGAAATTTGGCCTAAACATTGTTATTGATTAGCGTGTGACATAAAGGTGTAACTAGATAAATAAGGTTATCTTGCATAACATGAATCATAACATTGCATAACATGTCACAAACTTGCACATGAATATTGGATCTAGTTAGATAGGTGTCAAACGAACCATTAATTTTGGACTAATATAAAGATATAACATGGTATAACATAATAGGTGTCGCATGAATCCAATACAACGCAGTATGACATATAAATGTATTGATCTAAGCATAACCTCAAACATAAAACTGGCATGTGACAACATTTTAATATGTCCATAAAGCATGTATAGTTTGTCGACATTAACATATAGTTATGGGCTAGATCTACTCATTTTAACTTGCCACACATATATATGAATATGGGTCTTACATGAAACTTATAAAATCATGTGAAGATGGATCCAAATCTAAGCCTTTAACTTGCATAAGAATCATGCGAACGAATCTATTTGCATATGATTATGAGACATATAAGTTGATCTAAATTTTTATTCTAGCATAATACAATCTCCATGAATCATGTAACATATGTGTAAATCTAACTTGCAACCTATAACTTGCATAAGCACGTATATATGAATATGGGTCTAACATGAAACTTATAAAATCATGTGAACATGGATCCAAATCTAAGCCTTTAACTTGCAAAAGAATCATGTGAACGAATCAATTTGCATATGACTATGAGACATATAAGTGGATCTAAATTTTTATTCTAGCATGATACAATCTCCATGAATCATGTAACAAATGTAAATCTAACTTGCACCCTATAACTTGCGTAAGCACATATATAGATCTAACAGTATACATACAATTGGCATAATAGATAATAGATCCAATCACCACAAACGTTCAAATTATTATGATAAACAAGCAACATAGTCTAAACAATACTGATATAATCCCAAATTACAATTTATAACAAATCATGTCTTAATCGCATTCTCATCTAAAGAGCCACTATACTTACAACGATGGATGAACTTGAATTCTGGATTCTGAGTTCTGAAATTGTAAAGCACTCCTTTGGTGTAGATGTTTGTTGTATTTGATTTAGCTTTACTTTAGTTTTGAATTTGATTTGAGTTAACTTTGTTCATCTCTTAAGCGGTGGGTACTCCAAGATTCCTCCTGACAGCATGGCGGCTCTGGTTCTAATTTTTGTGTGAATTCTAGGTTGAGCCTTATGTTGTTTATATAGAGTTTCTAACTAATTAGAGTCGTCTGATCAACACAAGAGCAACCATAACCATCCAAGGAGCCACATCAGCCCTAATGAGTCAGCAGCAGGTCATGCATGACTCAGCAATGACTCAGAATTTCATTAAAAACCTCCTATTTTAATGTTAACGTACATCTTTTCTTTTTATTATTTATTGTCAATCAATTCAAACATAAATACGTATTTAATATATACATTTTCCCTTTACCGTATACATTAATTATCCATATATACATATCAATTAACAAGAATGACAATATTAATGTATCATTTTCATTATAAATTAGCATGAATGACTAATATATACCAGCGTTGATGCCGAGTTATTCTTTTTTTTTCAACATGTTTATATATTTCTCAAATTAACATGTACAGATTAATGTTAATTGCCTGTTTTCAAATCAATGCCCTATTGACATATCTTCAAATTAAATGTCAGATAAATGTTCGTCATATTAATATGCTTAAAAATTAATGTCAATTCTGCGTTCACCAAATGCATGTCATATTAATATGCTTGCATGTTATGTTCACAAAACAATGTCACATACCATATTCTTCTTATTCAGTGTCACATTGATGTCAATTGCAGGTTTTTAAATGACATTCCTGTTAATAGAAAATTAAGTCTAACATATTCTTATTCTTCCTCTTTAAGAATCCCCATTTACTATATACAAATATCTATGCATAAATCGTTCTCTTCACTGCATGCATCCACACATTTTTATTATATTTATATGTTTATGACATAAATGCCCATATGTACTAATATGTTAAATCTTTCTTTCCTTTAATTTGTCATAAATCCAATCAGAGAAGGCCACTTAAAAAAAACAATTCTTGGCAACCAAAAATGCGCAACGTACGCCTCATGATGCGTACATGTCATATATATATGTATATGTATACGTATATATATATTATATATATTTATTTTTTGTTTCTTTCTATCTATCTTCCCAACTACCCATTTTCAAACTAAACCACTTTTTGAACCGCGTTCACACTAGGCTATTTTAAGCCATTCCCCTAAAACAAAAATAGAGCGCTGGCGGGGATCGAACTCTGTACCTCTTGTATGCAAGTCATGTGTTCCAACCAAATGAGCTACTAAGTCTTTTGCTTACAAAAGTTAGAATAATGCTAAACATTATTCTTTTTTCATTCCTCTTTTTTTTTCATGTTTTGCTACAATATTTAATTTAAGGATATCTTTTTCATACGGAGTCCAATTTACGCAAACTCGGACTCTATCTCAAGCAGAATTTTGAGACGAACGCAATGGCTTAACCCGTTTCCCTTAATTCTCCTTCTAAAATTTAATTATACTTTAATTTGTGAAACTTAATTTTATAGAATTACGGGGTGTTACATTCTCCCCTTCTTAAAAGGATTTCGTCCCCGAAATCTTCAAGTTAGGAAGAATGTGCCCTACCATCCAATCACCCATCTACTCAACCATTCAATCACAGGCACTCATTGTACTTAAAAATAATTCTAATGCTTTCATGTTCATATGCATAGTGTGTGTATATGTCCTTATCTAATGCAAAATCAGGCGGCCTACTGATTCAGTTGACCTCCTTAATATGAATTATGTCCGTGCCATGGGTCCAGTCATGCATGTAATCCTAATGATACATATCATTTCTATATGAGTGCACAACCATTCACTCTAATGCAACGTCCATATGATAACACATTAAGTTCAATCTGTAAACAAATACATATATGCGAATGCAATATGAAAGTGAATAAGTCGTTCTAACATCTATGGTGTGTATATGCATCCACGAGCAACCACTTGCAACCATCAATCATAACATGTTTCAAATACATGTTTCAAATACATGTTTACATCCATTGGCTTCTACCTACGGATCGATGATACATCCTAGAGAATATACCTTAAAAGCTAGAAAGTATGCATAAAATTCCTAGAAAAAGAGATCAAGGATATACCCTTAAGAAAAAGGGTATGATGCTCGTGTCTAGTCTCCAGTCCTATATGTCGCGCCTTCTTGAGCTTCACTATACGGTGCCTTATCTAATTTAACTTCATGATTGCGTAGCTTTTTCACCTCCATTACCAAGATAAACAGATGTTAACCTTGATACTAGTGTATATACTAAGATGATTAGGGGTCTCTCCTCTACTTAGCTTATCCATCATGTTACAAATCTGAGGTTCTAAAGCTAAAGGTTTCTATGTACTTTTTACCTCTCTTAAGGCCAGTCGTTCTTCCTACCTAGGGCACCTGCCACAATTATTCATCTCCTAGAAAGCCAGGAGCCCCGAAGACTCAAGAAAGAAGGGGACAAGAATTCAAACCGAGAATCAGAAGATAGTGCGTATGGCTTTGGGGAATATGCCTTTAAACTAAAACTTTTCTGCTATAAATGCTTCTTTCAAAACCGTTTTGAAAATAGTTTTTCAAATCTTTTATCTGATCTGGTAACCTTCAGCTCTGATACCACGTGTAACACCCCACATCCGTTAGTGTCACTCACAAAGGGAATGCACTAAGTTCTGTGGAGCATTTAAGGTAAAAGATGCAGATAAATTACGAGACAGACAAAATTAAAACAACGGAAAATAAAACTTTACTTTATTGATAAAATAGTTTGTACAACAATTGCTTTCCAATACCAGAGTATCATCTGTCTTACAAAATAAAGAAGCATAAAATAACATTTATATTCCCTAATGTAGCATAAGTCAGCCATAGCAGCGGAAAAGAGAGTCTGAACCGATATATCCAAGAGTTTTCAAGCTTGGAAAGAGTAACAGTCCATACTAAGCAGAGCTATTCCCTCCCTGACTACCTGGGGGAGGGGGGGAACGGAAGAAAAGAAGACGAAAGGAAAACAGAGTCAGACATTAAGCCTGAGTAAGTCTAGTGGCTTTTAGCATGTGAACAGGATAAAGCTCATGACAGTAGTAAACTGGAAAATGGGACAGTACTAGAATAACAGACTAATATAAACCAAAGAAAGACAGTTTAAAACGAATATACTATCACACCCCATTCTATATCTCTGCACTACCTAACTAGTATCCCAACTAGTAATCTGTATAAAGATGATAACGTGATCCCAATTCCTGTAATTGCGGTTTCCTTTAGGTGTACATCTGTTATTTATTACCTAGATCTAATCTATGGTTTTCTTATCGAGCGCTTCCTAGATTCTACTACGGTTTATGCGACTTATCTAATACTTGTCGGATTCAGGATTTATGCCACCTAGGTCCAACTAGGGATTAAGCTACCTGTCGAACGATGCCCTTAGTCTAGGACACACTACCTAGAGTGGTATATGTTCCTAGACTTTCCCCACGTATGTGTTGCGAATCGTTTATCACTGTCTAGATGCACATGCCCTGAAATGTGCGCCCCGAGTCCCGTGGCAGGGCTATTCTAGAAACACGGAACTCGGTCGGGAGCTTTCAGATATCTGCCGATGCAGATGCTAAGGTCTGTTTTCATTCCAGTGGCTATGGTCCCACTTGTCACCTCCCTCAACTAATGAAAGGCAATCCAAGAAAATCAAGCACGAGAACTATACTCCTTCCACCTATGCCCCACTTTCCTATTGGCCATCCTCACCCATAACTAGACAGCAAGTATATAGTCTGTTTAGAGTTCTCTGCCTTTCCGCATGCATACCACGATTTGACTCAAGATGGTAGGTAGACGACGAGTCTCTATCACAGGGCTAACGGTCTCGCCGAATCACGCTGGTCCATCCTAGTCTTTAGGTTGCCATATATTGCAACCAAGGCATACCCTTGGTTCTTCTAACGCAGACCTTAACCTCTGTGAGACCAGGCGGATCATCTGCATTCTCACAGAGGGATACCAAGAGTACCCTCACGTCCCCTCGAAGCCTCGGGCTTCGTAACCCAATTCGTTGGAGCCTTCTTTAAGATCAGATGGACGTTCGCTCCTCCTCGTGTTATGCTAAGGATTACTACTTAGTTTTTCTAACTAAGGTTTACCACTTAGTTTATTGAATCGTCGTTTTCTTAACTAGGGTTTACTTCTTACCCCTTTTAACTAAGGTTTACTACTTAGTTCTTTTTCTCGTCAAGTTGGATTGGTTAAGTGTCATTAGTCAATTCAAGTTAACTTAACCCATTCCTTTGTCATATTAAACTGGTTAAGTGTTATTAGTAGTTCATGTTGACTTAACCCTACCACAAACCAAGTTATATTGGTTAAGTATTTTCTTATTACTTAACCCTACCCATTTATCTTGTATTAGTTAGGTTTATTGAATTTACTTAACCCCAACCTCTAGTCTAGTTAACATGTTAAATTAGCTAAGTGTATTATCTTTACTTAACCCCACCTTTTAGTCTAGTCAACATGTTAATTTTGCTAAGTGTATTAACTTTACTTAACCCCACCTTTTCGTCTAGTTAACATGTTAATTTGGCTAAGTGTATTATATTTACTTAACCCCACCTTTTAGTCTAGTCAACATGTTAATTTGGCTAAGTGTATTAAATTTACTTAACCCTACCAATCCTAGCTTAGCTTTAATTGTCTTATTAAAGCACCAACCACTCACATTAGACAGGTATTGTTGTGGCTTCCTGTATGCCGGTCGGTTCCGGGCAGTCTTACGCCACAACTCATTCTAACCTCGGGTCTTTATCGGGCTCAATGCCTTAACCTCCCACATTGGATAGGTATTGTTGTGATTACTGGACAACCGGGCGGGTCCTAGCAGGTTTACATCACAACTCAATCCAACCTCGGGTTAAGCATATTCGTATTTTCTAAATTTACATTTTAACTTATGTAAATATTTCATGTCACATGTTTTATTCCAAAATAATGGTACATAATTTATACCATTTATGGCCTTAGCCCATTTCATGGTTTTTAGGCCTGTCTACATATTAACATATTTTAATTTAATAGTTAATCCCAACGTTTCCCTCGCTCGATTGTTCATATTAATCGTATAAAGATATTGGGCCAGCTAATAGGCCCAATCCATAAACAAAGTAAAGAAGGGAGCATAGGTTCAATGAACCTATAGTATGAAATTTGGCCTAAACATAGTTATTGATTAGCGTGTGACATAAAGGTGTAACTAGATAAATAAGGTGATCTTGCATAACATGAATCATAACATTGCATAACATGTCACAAACTTGCACTTGAATATTGGATCTAGTTAGATAGGTGTCACATGAATCATAAATTTTGGGCTAATATAAAGATACAGCATGGTATAACATGGTATAGCATAATAGGTGTCACATGAATCCAATACAACGCAGTATGACATATAAATGTATTGATCTAAGCATAACCTCAAACATAAAACTAGCATGTGACAACATTTTAATATGTCCATAAAGAATGTATAGTTTGTCGACATTAACATATAGTTATGGGCTAGATCTACTCGTTTGAACTTGTAACACATATATATGAATATGGGTCTAACATGAAACTTATAAAATCATGTGAACATGGATGAAAATCTAAGCCTTTAACTTGCATAAGAATCATGTGAACGAGTCTATTTGCATATGACTATGAGACATATAAGTTGATCTAAATTTTTATTCTAGCATAATACAATCTCCATGAATCATGTAACATATGTGTAAATCTAACTTGCAACCTATAACTTGCATAAGCACATATATATGAATATGGGTCTAACATGAAACTTATAAAATCATGTGAACATAGATCCAAATCTAAGCCTTTAACTTGCATAAGAATCATGTAAACGAATCTATTTGCATATGACTATGAGACATATAAGTGGATCTAAATTTTTATTCTAGCATAATACAATCTCCATGAATCATGTAACATATGTGAATCTAACTTGCACCCTATAACTTGCATAAGCACATATATAGATCTAACAGTATACATACAATTTGCATAATAGATAATAGACCCAATCACCACTAACGTTCAAATTATTATGATAAACAAGCAACATAGTCTAAACAATACTGATATAATCCCAAATTACAATTTATAACAAATCATGTCTTAATCGCATTCTCATCTAAAGAGCAACTATACTTACAACAATCGATGAACTTGAATTCTGGATTCTGAGTTCTGAAATTGTAAAGCACTCCTTTGGTGTAGACGTTTGTTGTATTTGATTTAGCTTTACTTTAGTTTTGAATTTGATTTGAGTTAACTTTGTTCGTCTCTTAAGCGGTGGGTACTCCAAGATTCATCCTACAGCATGGCGGCTCTGGTTTTAATTTCTGTGTGAATTCTAGGTTCAGCCTTATGTTGTTTATATAGAGTTTCTAACTAATTAGAGCCATCTGATCAACACAAGAGCAACTAGAACCATCCAAGGAGCCACCTCAGCCCTAGTGAGTCAGCAGCAGGTCATACATGACTCAACATTTTCATTAAAAACCTCCTATTTTAATGTTAACGTACATCTTTTCTTTTTATTATTTATTCTCAATCAATTCAAACATAAATACGTATTTAATATATACATTTTCCCTTTACCGTATACATTAATTATCCATATATACATATCAATTAACATGAATGACAATATTAATGTATCCTTTTCATTGTAAATTAGCATGAATGACTAATATATACCAGCATTGATGCCGAGTTATTCTTTTTTTTTCAACATATTTATATATTTCTCAAATTAACATGTACAGATTAATGTTAATTGCTTGTTTTCAAATCAATGCCCTATTGACATATCTTCAAATTAAATGTCAGATAAATGTTCGTCATATTAATATGCTTACAAATTAGTGTCAATTCTGCGTTCACCAAATTCATGCCATATTAATATGATTGCATGTTATGTTCACAAAACAATGTCACATACCATATTCTTCTTATTCAGTGTCACATTGATGTCAATTGCAGGTTTTTAAATGACATTCCTATTAATAGAAAATTAAGTCTAACCTATTCTTATTCTTCCTCTTTAAGAATCCCCATTTACTATATACAAATATCTATGCATAAATCGTTCTTTTCACTACATGCATCCACACATTTTTATTATATTTGTATGTTTATGACATAAATGCCCATATGTACTAATATGTTAAATCTTTCTTTCCTTTAATTTGTCATAAATCCAATCAGAGAAGGCCACTAAAAAAAACAATTCTTGGCAACCAAAAATTCTCAACGTACGCCTCATGATGCGTACATGTCATATATATATATATATGTATGTATATGTATACGTATATGTATATATATATATATATATTATATATTTATTTTCTGTTTCTTTTTATCTATCTTCCCAACTACCCATTTTCACATTAAACCACTTTTTGAACTGCGTTCACACTAGGCTATTTTTAGCCATTCCCCTAAAACAAAAATAGAGCGCTGGCGGGGATCGAACTTTGTACCTCTTGTATGCAAGTCATGTGTTCCAACAAAATGAGCTACTATGTCTTTTGCTTACAAAAGTTAGAATAATGCTAAATCTTATTCTTTTCTCATTCCTCTTTTTTTTTCATGTTTTGCTGCAATATTTAATTTAAGGATAACTTTCTCATACAAAGTCCAATTTACGCAAATTCGGACTCTATCTCAAGCAGAATTTCGAGACGAACGCAATGGCATAACCCGTTTCACTTAATTCTCCTTCTAAAATTTAATTATACTTTAATTTGTGAAACATAATGTTATAGAATTACGGGGTGTTACAGAAATCTACTTTGATATGAAAGTCAGATATGTATTTCAAATGATTTGAAATAAGAATCGGGAAATAAAGTCCAAAGGAATAATTTCTGCAAAGTGAATTGGATTTCGAAAATCTACGTATGGGGTTAAACCTAAATGGGTAGATTGGAAAGTTGCATGTTGTTTGATGCATGGTAGATCCATATATGTAACAACCCGGAAAATCAGAACCAATTTCAAGCAATGGATATATATATATATATATATATATATATTAATTTTTTTCAAATTCCGACGCATTTTCTATTTAAAATTTCTTAAAATAAAATTTTAAATTGGTTCTGATTTTATGGGTTGTAACAATCTCCCCCCTTAAAATCTTTTCGTTCTCGAAAAGGAATGAAGCTAAAATTGTTTAACAAACCAACTCAACTTTCATTCTTTTATTGGTTTCAATAATTTTATTAGTTGAACTAATAATCACACAATACAATCATCAATCAATTATTTGATTAGTTTTTTAAATATATATAACTTTTATATATTCGAAAATCATATTTTCTAATATCGGATTATATATATAATCACAAATACGTTAATTATAAACTTGTTACTCTCAACTCGTTCTAGGGCATTTCTAACCCTATATCTAACGAGTTTTCTCATTATAGGATATTGCTGATCCTATATCTAATGAGTATTCTTATATAGGATATTACTAATCCTACCTCTGACGAGTCTTTTATTCAGTTCTAACGAGTTGTACCCCAAAGATTTGAGCTAACCAGAGCTCTGATACCAACTGTAACGACCATGGGATTCGAACCCCCGACCTCAACACCACACACTTACCACTGTGCTAAAAGATCTTTGTGTTAACTTTTCGAGAGGGGTGTTACAGACTACCCCCTTAAAGAGCCCAACGTCCTCCTTGGCTCATATCACTCACCTCCATGCGTTGTGCGTGTAACCCACATCAGTACAACACCGACCGACATACACAGCATTACACACACAATTCCGGCTGGGTATAGGCTCTGATACCAAATGTAATGATTCTGATTTTGCTCGGACCTAATTGATCTCTAGATCGACCAAGACCGTTCAAAACCAATATACGCTAACTTTGGGAATACAATATATCAGAACAACAACAGAAGACTTTTATAAACATTATAATAATGTTACATCAGAGTACAGAATATCAGAGTAAATTTTATAAAGTACAACGGAAGATAGATTTACAAAAGATGAGAAACAATGCAGCGGAACTAATAACTAACACATCAGAAGACTATCAATGCTCTGGACACAACTTTAAGCTTCGATCTAGAATCCTACTCAATACATCTATATCTGCAAAATAAGCTACTCGACTGCCTGTGTGGAAAAGAGGGCACCCGAGTTTGCAAGTGAAACAAACTACAGGTCAGTCATGGGACTGGTATGAGAATCTTACTTAACCTATTCAAAAAAAGATGACTAATC
Organism: Allium sativum; assembly: GCA_030737875.1. Lineage (NCBI taxonomy): Eukaryota > Viridiplantae > Streptophyta > Magnoliopsida > Asparagales > Amaryllidaceae > Allium > Allium sativum. Next base: position 804,095,861 of record CM060921.1, on the reverse strand, counting down.
ACAGGACCACGCCGATACGGCGGAACGGGTTTACTCCATTGGATTTCCAGTGCGTAAACATCAACCATAAATAAGCATATGGACCTACAATGCATCAATAAACATGCAATTCCTTAATCTACCCATTTAGGCTTAATCCCTAAAATTAGATTTTAAAATCCAATTCTCTTTACAGAAATTACTTCTTTGGACTTTATTTCCCAATTTCTTTTATTTCAAATCATTTGAAATACATATCTAGCTTTTATAATAAAATAGATTTCACTTCGGGATCTCAAAACAAAATCTTTGGAAATATGAATTCCAAAACAAATGCATAAAAATAAATATGCAACAAAATATCGGGCTCCCCTTAGACAAGGCTACAGGACTCACCACGCCAACTCGATATATATATATATATATGTATATGTATATATATATATATGTGTGTGTGTGTGTGTGTGTGTGTGTGTGTGTGTGTGTGCACCTCCCATCTAGGGGCAGGCTACACTAACAATGCACCATCCCATCCAATCGAGGAAGACATGCACGCCTCTTCCACCACCAACCCCATGTTTTAGTCGTCCAGGTCACCCATATCTTTTGCCACATACTAAATCATTTCATATCCCGAAGTTGGGAAAATCATTTCACAACATAATCACAAGTATAATCAAATCTATAGAGATTTCCAATTTCAAATCATCTCGAAATCATCGGGTATAGTCCTCGAAATCCTTTTTGTTTTATAAAATATTTTATAAAACGTTCCCTATCCAAGATCGGGAATACTACTCTTTTTACTTAAGAAATCACTTTTCAAAATCATTCGTTAATTTTGAAATAAACAACATCGCTAAACACCTTATAGTCAAATTGTGAAGTGTTTCACAAGGTGTTAACACATAGATATTTTTACCCAACCCAATGCTAAATGTAAAAACATATTTTGCTCATAAACTGGTCGAGCAAAATCCATTCAATAAATTAACCATAACATGTCAATAACCAAGTGTATTTGGTTTAATCATGTTCTACAAATACAATAAAAATGGAATTTTTAGTGTAAACAAATTTTCTATGTTTCATATATACAATAAAAAGGATTTTTTTTATTGTAAACAAGTTTTCTATGTTGCTTATGACAAATAAAAAGGAGATTTTTATTTGTATATGTAACGACCCAGAAAATCTGAACCAATTAAAATTTTTTAAATTGGCTAAAATAATGGATTTTAAATATTTAAAATAAATATTTTAAATAATGGCGATGAAAATTGAGTTTGAATCGACATTCGAAAACCAATATAATTAATTATAATTATATATAGAATTGAAAATGGCGCGATAGTTCGATAATTCGATTTCAAACTTCAATTGAATATACCGGGTGCAAAACAATCCGGATTTTAGTGAAACCAAAAATAATGGAATCTAATTGATGATATCTTTCTAACGACTCCGACCAATCGAAATTTGATAGGGGGAATCAAAAGGCATGTCCAGTTGAAAATTCTGAATAGTCGCTATGGAATTCAGGCCCTTAAAAATGAATATTTTGCAAATGACCTCGGATTTCGACGAAACCACTTTTGTTGGATCCGCAGTGTCAAGTTATTGCTAGGTTTCAAATTTCATAATTTTTCGAATCAATATGTGAGCGTGGCAAAGGAAAACGCGTTTGACCAGTTTCTGTTGAATTTAATCGACTGGAAATTGGCCATTTTACAAACGGTCTCAGATTTCGACGAAACTAGTTTTGTTAGGACCGTATCGTCAATACTAAGCTAGAAAATATTTTTCGGGAATTTTTCTGGTTAGTATGTGGCCCCGGTAATTTGAAATGTACGTTTAAAATTCAATATATTGATTTAAATGAAAACTCAACGGAAACTGATTGTAACAACCAAATCGGCTTGCGATACATATCCCATTGTGTTCGGAATGGGGGTAGAACGCTATGGACGACAGGCGGTGGGCCTCGTTTCAAGGTCGTATGTAAAAGTCAACCTTTTTGCAAAATATAAATAATTAAAAAAAATAAAATATAATTTTCTCCCACCTTTTATCTTCATTGCCCCCCCCCCAATTCAGTTATCAGAAAACAAAATAAAAAAAAAAAGAAGAAAAACCCTCGTCGAAGACGGAGACCGACCGACCGCTCCTCCCTCCATCGCTAGCGAATCGATCCACCGCCCTCCTCCTCCTTCAATCCGACCCCCCCCCCCCCCGAAGTCAACGCCTTCTCCGTCGAAGCTCGAAGCCGCCGCCCGTTCGAAGCCCTAGCGCCGCCCCTCGAAGCTTGCCGCCGACGAGCTGCAGAAACCCCCCCTCCTCTGTAAGTTTGTTTTTATTTATTTTATTTTTATTTTATATGAACTGAATTTTTATAAAGAATTTTAAAACTGAATTTATAAAAGAAATAAAAACTGATTTGTATTATTAAAAGTATAAAACTGTTTTGAAAGAAAGGTTAAAACTGATTTTTCGAAAAAGGATTTAAACTTTAAAAAGGAAAAAATCATATTTTTAGATATTGAAAGTCGAAGTAAAAATCATATTTTTATATATTGAAAGTCGAAGTAAAAATTCGATTTTTATATATTGAATAGCATCGTAAAAATTCGATTTTTACATATGTAGAGAATACGGGCGAAAGCGACAAAAGGCGAAGATTTCTCTAAAGGAAGAATCGTAGTTGGATAGCTATTGGTGAGATTTCTGATTTAAAAATATAAATATATGTGTGTGAAATGAAAGTGAATAGCTATATATAAATATATATATATATATATATATATATATATATATATATATATATATATATATATACGCCCCTCGTCCACCAACCATGGACGATATTTATTGATTGAAATTGTTGTGATAATTGGTTGATAACGAATGGTTGTTTGGGATTGTTTGTGATTGATATTGGTTGATTGAGGTTGAAAAATACCCATTGTGGTTGTGAAATATTTGGTTGAAACCACATAGGATTAGTTTGTGGAAATGAAATAAATATATACATGCCACCTGCGTGCGAACTAGATGCATGATCCCCATTGTCAAAAACCGCGAGGTTTTAAGGTAGAGCGAGGAGCCGTACTAGGGACGGTCCCGGTTTTAACTACCCTGCCGTTATGCTGCCGAAATTTTGAATAATATTTGTGTGTTTGAATTATTTTCATATGCTTAAACTATATTTATTCATTGTATAGAAAACATTCATGTGTTGAATTGATATTCATTCGTTGTTTAGAAATTCATGTGTTGAATGGTATTCATATTTTGAAATAGATTGTTCGATAATAAAAATCACATTTTTATCTATATATAAAAACTATTGAAAAAATTCATGTGTTGAATTGATATTCATTCGTTGTTTAGAAATTCAAGTGTTGAATGGTATTCATATTTTGAAATAAATTGTTCAATAATAAAAATCACATTTTTATCTATATATAAAAACTATTGAAAACATTCATGTGTTGAATTGATATTCATTCGTTGTTTAGAAATTCATGTGTTGAATGGTATTCATATTTTGAAATATATTGTTCGATAATAAAAATCACATTTTTATCTATATATAAAAACTATTGAAAACATTCATGTGTTGAATTGATATTCATTCGTTGTTTAGAAATTCATGTGTTGAATGGTATTCATATTTTGAAATAAATTGTTCGATAATAAAAATCACATTTTTATCTATATATAGAAACTATAGAAAACATTCATGTGTTGAATTGATATTCATTCGTTGATTAGAAATTCATGTGTTGAATGGTATTCATATTTTGAAATAAATTATTTGATAATCAAAATCACCTTTTATCGACTATATGAACTACATAGAAAAATAGTGTTTTGAAATGAATTGTTTTACAATAAAAATCACATTTTTATTGTATGCATAAATCGTTGAAATGTGAAGTGTTAAAAATAGCCACTTGTTCAAAATAAACATATATGAGTTGAAATATTCATTAATTAGCTAATGGAATGATTTGCACCTATTTATGTAACATTAGAATGAATGGTGTTTTTTTTTAAACCAAATAGAAATCAAATATGAAGTCGAATAGAAATTGATAAATGATAAGAACTGTATATATATGTACATGCAATATTCATTGAACAGGTTATAGCAAAGGGGCTAGAGAAGAGGAATAAAATTTTGTGCCCGACAAATAGGTACACATTTACTGATTTGTTTGGGTGATGATTTTGAGCCTGTTGGCTAGCCGCTTGGCTTCTTCTTTTTCTTTTTGAGATTAGAAGGACCGGGAACGCTATTTGCGATTTCCCGATGCTCCCGGTGCAGGGGAGGTTATGGCGAAATTTTTCCAAAATTTAAGGTGTTAGAAAAATATTTGAAGTGAAAACGATATTGAAATTGTTGAATGAACTATATTTATATAAATATATAAATTCAAATAAAATTAAACGAAACGAAGCCGTGTAGTTCGTATTTTGAAATCGTGATTTCAAACGACTAGTGCGGGAAATCCGACCATTGGATTTTCCCGAAACCTCAACCGTCGGGTTCGCCTTGGAATAATCTTTCCAACGGCACCAACCTTGTAAAAATCCAATGGTTGGATTGTCTGGAATGTTTAATTCAAATCTGAAGAAAAACAGCGCCAGAAACGATTATATTTATTTATATATATAAATATAATTATATTTAATCGAATAACGACGCTGCAGTTCGTATTTTGAAATCGAAATTTCAAACGAGTGTACCGGGAGATCCGACCGTCGGATTTTCCCGAAACTGGAACCGTTGGGTTCGTTTTGAAAAGACCTTTCTAATGATGTAAATTTTGTGAAGATCCAACGGTTAGATTTTCAGATATGTGTAAATCAAATCTGAAGAAAAACAGCGCCACGGCCGCCTTATGGCCCGAAGCGTCGTTTTGAATAAAATGGCTATTTTAAATTAAATAAAAATAGCGATAAATAGTTATAAAATATCGTAAGCGATATAGAATGGAAATAAACTGAATTTGCTTGATTTATGTGGCTTTTGATGGTTGAATGTGTTTGGTGTGAAAATTACATTAAAGAACGAAATTGGTGTTGTCGAATAATTTAACCATTGAAATAAATTGATTTGAAATTCTAAATATACGTGAATTATTTGAGAAGGCCGAGTTAATTCTCATTTCAAATAATTGACCGACGATTGAAAGTCGAAGATGAAGACGATGGTCGAAGACCGGAGATCTTCACCTCGTTTGGATGGTAACCGAGGTCCTCATTGGGAGGCATCCCGAAATATGGATAATGAGTGGTGATCGTCCAGACGTACGTGGTGATCGAAGGGTTTACGAGGTATTTAGTGCCTCCGGTTTTGTTCAGACCCAGAACGGACTTGTAAATGGACTGTGTATCTGACATAGGATTTATTCTGTGTGGCATGCCAAGATGCAGTGATCAGGGCTTCTGTTGAAAAGCAAAGTCTTGTGGTGATGATCAAAGCACCGCCTGTTTGGCGTAGCTTTGTGTATAACGTGAATTCGCGAGCCTCACACCCCGGTATGAACCTAAAACGGGAGAACGGACCTCAGGGAGGGCCTACGTTTCCTCCTAGCTAAAAGTGGCGTCAGTGGTTTTACACGCCCTGACGAGTTTGACTTATGTGGTTGTTGCTGTTGCGAGGCGCCTCGGTTAGATCGGACGATCCGGGTCCGATGGAGTCACTTGTTGGCTCGCTTACGCCCCAAAGGGCGGCGAAACGTAGTGCTCAGGCATTTTTAATCCACTCCGTGTGGACCGGCCCTGTCGCTCCAAGGATCGATGTGTTCTGATCCTGAGACTCGGGCTAGGCAGTCTCGAATTCGGTAAGGACTATCTTTTGCCTTGGTTCATGACAGAAATCCAATTTCCAAATACGTGATCGTGCGGTTTTGATTATATACCTATATATGGCGACATAGTGGTATGGGGCATTAATGCCGTCTATGATTGATAGTTATGATTTGAAATTGTTTTCAAAACATATAAACACTAGCAATAATATCAATTGCCTTTGTTTTATTCGTATCAATCATATTTTGGCTGTTATAAGGTAAAACTCTATCCTCCGGTTTGCGTTGCATTGTGTGATGGGAACTGAGTCTTATAACGGCTTCATTTTTATAAAAAGCATAACGATGTTTAAAAGAAAGATTTGTTTTAGAGCACTGGCAATCCAATGGAGTAAACCCGTTCCACGAAAGTGGCGTGGTCCTGTGATTAGCCAATTATATATGTGTTGAGTAGATTTCTCATACCAGTCCCATGACTGACTCGTAGTTTGTTTCACTTTCAAACTCGGGTGCACCTTTTTCTACACGGGCAGCCTTGTATTCAGGTTTAGCTGGTTCTTTTTCTGGATAGCTGGAGCTGAAGATGGATTCTATCATTTATTTCTTTTTATGCTGTTCAGCTCCTATTGTACATATTTTGTTTATTTCCGCTGTAGACATTTATGTATAGCTGAACTGTATTTGTACTAAGTAAGATCCTGTATACTGTGTAACTCTGATGATTACTTTTATCCAGTATATTTTGTTGTTCATTCTGGTGTATTTATTTAATTCTGTTCTGCTATTATATGTTTCTGTGTTATATTCCAAAGATAACCTTGTTTCCGTGAGAACGGGAATTCGGGTCGTCTCATCGTGGTATCAGAGCTTTGGTTAAGCTTAGTTCTGGAATATAACATTTGAACGAACTCGTCAGAAATAGAAACAGTAGTGTTCTAGGACGGGTAACTCAATACAGATAGGATCAGCAATATCCTAGTATGAGTAAAGCAGAATGAAATTTCACCTCGATAGACACATTTACATTTAAAGTATGTGTTTCTATATTTTTAAAATACCTTTTCTGTGACCTGACACTTGATCTGCCATTTGCAGAAGTACTAGAAAAATGAGTGTCAGAAACAGAAGGAATACAGAACCCGATCTAGAGGCTCTATTCAAGAGATATCGAAATCTGGGTGGAGAAAGATTCTCGGGCAATGAATCTATTATTCAAACTCAAGCTTGGATGAGTTCTGTCGAAAAAATCTTTGAGCATATCCAGCTGAGAGATGACCAGAAACGGTTAGTAGCATCTTGGGCGCTCAAAGAGGAAACTTTAATCTGGTGGGAAACAATCATCAAAGATAATCCAGAAGGTGATATCACCTGGGACAGATTTAAAGTGATTTTCCTAGAAAGGTTTACTCCTCCCGAAGTAACCGAGAGATTATGTGATGAATTTTCTTGTCTAATACAAGGTGATATGACCATTCCCGAATATCATAAGAAATTCAATGAACTTGCTCACTTTGCTCCTCATCTAATTCAAAATCCGAAGAGGAAAAAATATGAGATTTATTCACGGACTTCAAAGGAAATACCAGAATAAAGTATTGGGGCACGTGAAGCTTCCTTTTTCTGAAATGATTTATATGGCTTATCAGTATGAAGATCTCCATAAGGAAGGAATGTTACGCGGCGAAGATGAAGTCTGTTGTAGTGACAAAGCAGAGTCTGAAACTGATCGTCCAGAGGCCAGTACAAAGTCTGATGTCAGTAAGAAGCCCAGTGCCAAGAGAAAAAGGGCTAAATCTGAAAAAGAGCGGGCAACGACTGCCACGTGCTCTAACTGCAATAAACAGGGGCATCTGACCAGGAAGTGTAAAACCTCGAAGAAGCGAAAGAAGGGGTCTAAACCCGATAACCTGTTCCGAGAGAATAGAAAGTGCGTTCAATGCCGTCGGACTGGCCATCTTGAAAAGGACTGCAAGCAATTTAAGAAGTCCAAAGCAGCGCAAGTAAATGAAGTGGTAGATGTACCTGCATCCTCGTCTGTTCAGGAAAGATCTGATGTTTTAGAAGGCACACTCAATGTCAAAAACATTCCAGTAAAAGTACTGTTTGACACAGGCGCGTCACGAAGCTTTATTGCAAAGAGTGCAGTCAAGAAACTGGATTTGAATTTGAAGAAGCTCAAAGAGCCAATGACTGTCCAAAATCCAGTTGGAGGTTCCATCAATCTCAGTTGGGTTTGTGCAGTACCTGTCTCTTTTTCTTGCTATAAATTCCCTATTATCTCTATCATCATGAATTTTAATGAATTCGATCTTATTCTGGGATTGGATTGGTTAACTAGATATGAAGCTGAAGTTAAATGCGCCGAGAGAGTGGTTAAAGCAAAGGCCCAATCGGGGAATTATATAACCATACCATGTGAAGGCCCGACTTCAAATAGAAAAGATTTCTGGTCAGCTCTCGATGTTTCTCCAGCCCAAAAAGAAAATGTCCCTGAAGTCATAGAGAATATTCCCGACCTCATCAAAGATATTCCTGTCGTCAAGAACTATGCGGATGTGTTCGAAGAAGTTGTTCGCTTACCTCCGCAAAGAGAAATAGATTTCAAGATTGCTTTAATTCCCAATGCAAGGCCGGTAGTTCACGCTATTCGAAGAATGTCCTTGAAAGAGAAGGAGGAATTAGACAATCAAACACGACAGCTAGTATGGAAAGGTCTGATCAGGCCTAGTTTCTCTGATTGGGGTGCAGCAGTGGTGTTTGTCCCAAAATCTGACGGTACTCTACGTCTATGCGTGGATTATCGTGATCTGAACAAACAGACAATAAAGAACAAGTATCCATTGCCGCGGATTGATGATTTGTTGGATCGATTAAATGGAGCACAAGTATTCTCACGAATGGACCTAGCTACAGGCTTCCATCAACTTCGAATTGCCGAAGAGTGTGTTCCAATGACAGCGTTCAGAGGCCCCGACTTATTCTACGAGTGGTTAGTAATGCCGTTTGGCTTATGTAACGCTCCAGCTTATTTCGTCGATCTGATGAATAGAGTATTTAGAGGAGTACTGAACAAATTTGTTTTGGTTTTTATTGATGATATTCTAATCTTCTCTAAATCAAAGGCCGAACATGAAAAGCATCTGGAACAGGTTCTAGAAATCCTCAGAAGGAATGTATTGAAAGCCAAGTTTTCCAAATGTATCTTCTGGCAAGATGAAGTGAAATTTCTGGGCCATGTTGTATCGAAAGAAGGAATTGCTGTGGATCCAAGTAAAATCACAGCTATCCAGAATTGGAAACAGCCCAGTACTCCCACTGAAGTCCGCAGTTTTCTCAGATTGGCTAGCTATTACCGGAAGTTCGTTAAAGACATTTCTAAGATATCTGGCCACTTAACGAAGCTTACAAAGAAGCATTCTAAGTTCAAATGGACTCAAGAGAGTGAGGAGGCTTTCGAAGAGCTAAAGTTAAGATTAACGACTGCTCCAGTGTTAACCATCATTGATGGCAAACAGGATTTAAAAGTATGGACTGATGCTTCTAGGGAAGGCCTTGGCGCAGTGTTAATGCAAAGAGGCCAAGTAATTGCTTATGCTAGCCGTCAACTGAAACCACACGAGAAAAACTATGTAACTCATGATCTTGAGTTATTGGCTATCATATTCTCTTTGAAAATCTGGAGACACTATCTTCTGGGCGAGAGATTTGAACTGTTTACAGACCATCAGTCATTAAAGTATCTGTTCACTCAGAAAGACCTGAATTTGAGGCAGCAACGTTGGCTGGAGTTTCTTGCAGCATATGACTTTGAAATTATATATACTCCCGGGAAAGCCAACGTCGTGGCCGATGCTCTGAGCCGAAAGAATGTAATGATCGCCAGCTTTATTATCATGACCTCCTTGATTGACAAAATATCTATTCTTCAGAAGGAGGATAACTTTATAAAAGATATGATCAAAAGGATTCAGAAAGGCGAACCCTCGTGTTTTCAAATAGATAACGACGAGACCCTGAGATTGAAAGGAAGGATTGTGTTCCTGACATTCCTGAGCTAAAAAGGGAAGTGTTAGACGAATGTCACAAGTCCAAGTTGAGTATCCATCCTGGTGTGGCCAAAATGTATAACGATCTCAAGAGAACATTCTGGTGGAAGGCTATGAAGAGAGACGTTTCAATATATGTTAGCCGATGCCCTACTTGCCAGCTAGTCAAGAGTGACCAACAGAAATTGGCTGGATTATTACAACCGCTAGAAGTTCCTGGCTGGAAGTGGGAACATATTTCTATGGATTTCATTGATGGTCTGCCCAGAACCAGAAAAGGAAATGACAGTATTTGGGTGATCGTAGATCGTTTCACGAAGACCGCCCATTTCATACCTGTCAGATCAAACAGAACTGCTCAGAGTCTGGCGCAGTTATACTTCAGGGAAATAGTTAGACTACATGGAGTGCCGCTCAGCATAGTCAGTGATAGAGATACAATATTCACTAGCAAATTCTGGGAAGCATTTCAAGTCGAGCTAGGAACGAAGTTAAACTTGAGCACCGCTTATCATCCTCAGACAGACGGTCGGACTGAGAGGGTGAATCGCATTTTAGAAGATCTATTGCGGGCTTGTGTTATAGATTTCGGTGGATCATGGGAAGACCATCTGCATTTGGCTGAATTCTCTTATAACAACAGCTACCAGGCGAGTCTGACAATGTCGCTATTCGAAGCATTGTATGGTAGACCGTGCCGATCTCCTGCTTGTTGGGTCGAGCCTGGAAATAGACTTGTGTTGGGTCCTGATATGATTCGAGAAGCCGCCGACAAAGTCGATTTTATTAAGAAGCGATTACTCGCCGCTCAAAGCCGACAAAAGAGCTATGCCGATAGAAGAAGAAGAGATATATCCTTTGAAGTTGGCGACTATGTATATTTGAAAGTATCGCCGATGAGAGGAGTTATCCGGTTCGGTAAAACTGTAAAGTTGGCACCCAAATTTATTGGTCCGTTTCCTATTCTGGAACGGATTGGAACTCTCGCATATAAAGTTAAACTACCTGACTTGTTGCCTGGAGTGCATGATGTATTTCATATATCTCAACTTCGAAAGCACGTTCATGATCCAGACTTGATCGTGGAAGAAGCAGCTCAACAGGACATTGAAATTACTCCAGAATTAGCTGTGAGGCGAGAGCTGCTAAAGATTATCGGCAAAGAAACCAAAGAGCTGAGGAACAAGAAGGTTCACTTAGTCAAAGTGCAATGGAGTGGAGATCCGAGAGATTGTACTTGGGAAACCGAGGAGATCATTCAGAAAGCTTATCCCTGATGCCGAGTAGATATCTCTGATTGACTCCGGTGCAAGGTATATTTACCATACTTTACCTCACCATTTAATTCTCTATTCTATTATAATTGTTTGAATGATTTTAGAAGAAAAATAGGAATTAATTTGTATGGCTTTGAAAGGTAAAAAACAATTGGATTGGTTGTTGTGTTGTGTGATCGTAGATTTATCAAACCACTTTCGACTTTATTCCTTTTCGGGGACGAAAAGTTTTAAGTGGGGGAGATTGTAACGACCCAGAAAATCTGAACCAATTTAAAATTTTTAAATTGGCTAAAATAATGGATTTTAAATATTTAAAATAAATATTTTAAATAATGGCGATGAAAATTGAGTTTGAATCGACATTCAAAAACCAATATAATTAATTATAATTATATATAGAATTGAAAATGGCGCGGTAGTTCGATAATTCGATTTCAAACTTCAATTGAATATACCGGGTGCAAAACAATCCGGATTTTAGTGAAACCAAAAATAATGGAATCTAATTGACGATATCTTTCTAACGACTCCGACCAATCGAAATTTGATAGGGGGAATCAAAAGGTATGTCCAGTTGAAAATTCTGAATAGTCGCTATGGAATTCAGGCCCTTAAAAATGAATATTTTGCAAATGACCTCGGATTTCGACGAAACCACTTTTGTTGGATCCGTAGTGTCAAGTTATTGCTCGGTTTCAAATTTCATAATTTTTCGAATCAATATGTGAGCGTGGCAAAGGAAAACGCGTTTGACCAGTTTCTGTTGAATTTAATCGACTGGAAATTGGCTATTTTACAAACGGTCTCAGAATTCGACGAAACTAGTTTTGTTAGGACCGTATCGTCAATACGAAGCTAGAAAATATTTTTCGGGAATTTTTCTAGTTAGTATGTGGCCCCGGTAATTTGAAATGTACGTTTAAAATTCAATATATTGATTTAAATGAAAATTCAACGAAAACTGATTGTAACAACCAAATCGGCTTGCGATACATATCCCATTGTGTTCGGAATGGGGGTAGAACGCTATGGACGACAGGCGGTGGGCCTCGTTTCGAGGTCGTATGTAAAAGTCAACCTTTTTGCAAAATATAAATAATTAAATAAAATAAAAAAAATAAAATATAATTTTCTCCCCCCTTTTATCTTCATTGCCCCCCCCCCCCCGATTCAGTTATCAGAAAACAAAATTAAAAAAAAAAAAAAGAAGAAAAACCCTCGTCGAAGACGGAGACCGACCGACCGCTCCTCCCTCCATCGCTAGCGAATCGATCCACCGCCCTCCTCCTCCTTCAATCCGACCCCCCCCCCCCCCCGAAGTCAACGCCTTCTCCGTCGAAGCTCGAAGCCGCCGCCCGTTCGAAGCCCTAGCGCCGCCCCTCGAAGCTTGCCGCCGACGAGCTGCAGAAACCCCCCCCTCTGTAAGTTTGTTTTTATTTATTTTATTTTTATTTTATATGAACTGAATTTTTATAAAGAATTTTAAAACTGAATTTATAAAAGAAATAAAAACTGATTTGTATTATTAAAAGTATAAAACTGTTTTGAAAGAAAGGTTAAAACTGATTTTTCGAAAAAGGATTTAAACTTTAAAAAGGAAAAAAATCATATTTTTAGATATTGAAAGTCGAAGTAAAAATCATATTTTTATATATTGAAAGTCGAAGTAAAAATTCGATTTTTATATATTGAATAGCATCGTAAAAATTCGATTTTTACATATGTAGAGAATACGGGCGAAAGCGACAAAAGGCGAAGATTTCTCTAAAGGAAGAATCGTAGTTGGATAGCTATTGGTGAGATTTCTGATTTAAAAATATAAATATATGTGTGTGAAATGAAAGTGAATAGCTATATATATATATATATATATATATATATATATATATATATATATATATATACACGCCCCTCGTCCACAAACCATGGACGATATTTATTGATTGAAATTGTTGTGATAATTGGTTGATAACGAATGGTTGTTTGGGATTGTTTGTGATTGATATTGGTTGATTGAGGTTGAAAAATACCCATTGTGGTTGTGAAATATTTGGTTGAAACCACATAGGATTAGTTTGTGGAAATGAAATAAATATATACATGCCGCCTGCGTGCGAACTAGATGTATGATCCCCATTGTCAAAAACCGCGAGGTTTTAAGGTTGAGCGAGGAGCCGTACTAGGAACGGTCCCGGTTTTAACTACCCTGCCGTTATGCTGCCGAAATTTTGAATAATATTTGTGTGTTTGAATTATTTTCATATGCTTAAACTATATTTATTCATTGTATAGAAAACATTCATGTGTTGAATTGATATTCATTCGTTGTTTAGAAATTCATGTGTTGAATGGTATTCATATTTTGAAATAGATTGTTCGATAATAAAAATCACATTTTTATCTATATATAAAAACTATTGAAAACATTCATGTGTTGAATTGATATTCATTCGTTGTTTAGAAATTCATGTGTTGAATGGTATTCATATTTTGAAATAAATTGTTCGATAATAAAAATCACATTTTTATCTATATATAAAAACTATTGAAAACATTCATGTGTTGAATTGATATTCATTCGTTGTTTAGAAATTCATGTGTTGAATGGTATTCATATTTTGAAATAAATTGTTCGATAATAAAAATCACATTTTTATCTATATATAAAAACTATTGAAAACATTCATGTGTTGAATTGATATTCATTCGTTGTTTAGAAATTCATGTGTTGAATGGTATTCATATTTTGAAATAAATTGTTCGATAATAAAAATCACATTTTTATCTATATATAGAAACTATAGAAAACATTCATGTGTTGAATTGATATTCATTCGTTGATTAGAAATTCATGTGTTGAATGGTATTCATATTTTGAAATAAATTGTTTGATAATAAAAATCACCTTTTATCGACTATATGAACTACATAGAAAAATAGTGTTTTGAAATGAATTGTTTTACAATAAAAATCACATTTTTATTGTATGCATAAATCGTTGAAATGTGAAGTGTTAAAAATAGCCACTTGTTCAAAATAAACATATATGAGTTGAAATATTCATTAATTAGCTAATGGAATGATTTGCACCTATTTATGTAACATTAGAATGAATGGTGTTTTTTTTAAACCAAATAGAAATCAAATATGAAGTCGAATAGAAATTGATAAATGATAAGAACTGTATATATATGTACATGCAATATTCATTGAACAGGTTATAGCAAAGGGGCTAGAGAAGAGGAATAAAATTTTGTGCCCGACAAATAGGTACACATTTACTGATTTGTTTGGGTGATGATTTTGAGCCTGTTGGCTAGCCGCTTGGCTTCTTCTTTTTCTTTTTGAGATTAGAAGGACCGGGAACGCTATTTGCGATTTCCCGATGCTCCCGGTGCAGGGGAGGTTATGGCGAAATTTTTCCAAAATTTAAGGTGTTAGAAAAATATTTGAAGTGAAAACGATATTGAAATTGTTGAATGAACTATATTTATATAAATATAAATAAAATTAAACGAAACGAAGCCGTGCAGTTCGTATTTTGAAATCGTGATTTCAAACGACTAGTGCGGGAAATCCGACCATTGGATTTTCCCGAAACCTCAACCGTCGGGTTCGCCTTGGAATAATCTTTCCAACGGCACCAACCTTGTAAAAATCCAACGGTTGGATTGTCTGGAATGTTTAATTCAAATCTGAAGAAAAACAGCGCCAGAAACGATTATATTTATTTATATATATAAATATAATTATATTTAATCGAATAATGACGCTGCAGTTCGTATTTTGAAATCGAAATTTCAAACAAGTGTACCGGGAGATCCGACCGTCGGATTTTCCCGAAACTGGAACCGTTGGGTTCGTTTTGAAAAGACCTTTCTAATGATGTAAATTTTGTGAAGATCCAACGGTTAGATTTTCAGATATGTGTAAATCAAATCTGAAGAAAAACAGCGCCACGGCCGCCTTATGGCCCGAAGCGTCGTTTTGAATAAAATGGCTATTTTAAATTAAATAAAAATAGCGATAAATAGTTATAAAATATCGTAAGCGATATAGAATGGAAATAAACTGAATTTGCTTGATTTATGTGGCTTTTGATGGTTGAATGTGTTTGGTGTGAAAATTACATTAAAGAACGAAATTGGTGTTGTCGAATAATTTAACCATTGAAATAAATTGATTTGAAATTCTAAATATACGTGAATTATTTGAGAAGGCCGAGTTAATTCTCATTTCAAATAATTGACTGACGATTGAAAGTCGAAGATGAAGACGATGGTCGAAGACCGGAGATCTTCACCTCGTTTGGATGGTAACCGAGGTCCTGATTGGGAGGCATCCCGAAATATGGATAATGAGTGGTGATCGTCCAGACGTACGTGGTGATCGAAGGGTTTGCGAGGTATTTAGTGCCTCCGGTTTCGTTCAGACCCAGAACGGACTTGTAAATGGACTGTGTGTCTGACATAGGATTTATTCTGTGTGGCATGCCAAGATGCAGTGATCAGGGCTTCTGTTGAAAAGCAAAGTCTTGTGGTGATGATCAAAGCACCGCCTGTTTGGCATAGCTTTGTGTATAACGTGAATTCGCGAGCCTCACACCCCGGTATGAACCTAAAACGGGAGAACGAACCTCAGGGAGGGCCTACGTTTCCTCCTAGCTAAAAGTGGCGTCAGTGGTTTTACACGCCCTGACGAGTTTGACTTATGTGGTTGTTGCTGTTGCGAGGCGCCTCGGTTAGATCGGACGATCCGGGTCCGATGGAGTCACTTGTTGGCTCGCTTACGCCCCAAAGGGCAGCGAAACGTAGTGCTCAGGCATTTTTAATCCACTCCGTGTGGACCGGCCCTGTCGCTCTAAGGATCGATGTGTTCTGATCCTGAGACTCGGGCTAGGCAGTCTCGAATTCGGTAAGGACTATCTTTTGCCTTGGTTCATGACGGAAATCCAATTTCCAAATACGTGATCGTGCGGTTTTGATTGTATACCTATATATGGCGACATAGTGGTATGGGGCATTAATGTCGTCTATGATTGATAGTTATGATTTGAAATTGTTTTCAAAACATATAAACACTAGCAATAATATCAATTGCCTTTGTTTTATTCGTATCAATCATATTTTGGCTGTTATAAGGTAAAAACTCTATCCTCCGGTTTGCGTTGCATTGTGTGATGGGAACTGAGTCTTATAACGGCTTCATTTTTATAAAAAGTATAACGATGTTTAAAAGAAAGATTTGTTTTAGAGCACTGGCAATCTAATGGAGTAAACCCGTTCCACGAAAGTGGCGTGGTCCTGTGATTAGCCAATTATATATGTGTTGAGTAGATTTCTCATACCAGTCCCATGACTGACTCGTAGTTTGTTTCACTTTCAAACTCAGGTGCCCCTTTTTCTACACGGGCAGCCTTGTATTCAGGTTTAGCTGGTTCTTTTTCTGGATAGCTGGAGCTGAAGATGGATTCTATCATTTATTTCTTTTTATGCTGTTCAGCTCCTATTGTACATATTTTGTTTATTTCTGCTGTAGACATTTATGTATAGCTGAACTGTATTTGTACTAAGTAAGATCCTGTATACTGTGTAACTCTGATGATTACTTTTATCCAGTATATTTTGTTGTTCATTCTGCTGTATTTATTTAATTTTGTTCTGCTATTATATGTTTCTGTGTTATATTCCAAAGATAACCTTGTTTCCGTGAGAACGGGAATTCGGGTCGTCTCAGTATACCAATTCCTATCTTTAACATAACAAATAAAAGTGAATATTTATTTGTACACAAATTTCAATCTTTAATGTGTCAAATAAATGTGAATATTTATTTGTCAACATATCTTCATTTCAAACAAATGAACATTTATAATCTTTTCTACGTATACGATAAAAATGTAAATGTAACGACCCGGGGAAATGATCGACGCTCGAATCTTCGACAACAATACATAAACCCGTATCGCTTGCCAAAAACCCAAGTATCGAACCCCCAGATTGTCATGAGAAAGAATTTAGAGGGTGATAATAGAAAGAAAGAATTATTATAATAGAAGAAAGAAGAAGAACACATCAGAATCTCACAGCGGAACGAGTAAAATATAATATCAAATCTCTTTATACAAAAGAACTGTATATACATACCAATCATCAGAGTACAGCATACATCAGTCACAGCGGAAAATAACTGTATATATCTAATGGTGAAGCCGCCTGCTTCTAGCTCCTGAAACTCCAAGCGAAACCAAACCTGGAACATACTCGGTCTGACCCGCGCACATTTGATTTAAAACAAAATACACTGGGTCAGTCTGGAATACTTTCAGTGATAAATTCACACAACACACACTTGTTTAACTTCGGAAAATCCTTTTCGAAACAAAAGGATAATAGTAAGACCAGCCCACACATAAACACAGACGGTTTTTACCTTACTATAATCCAAACCATTTTTGAAATCATAACTTGATCTGATATTATCATAATGTCTAAATACAAGTAAATATCAATCTAGAGGAACGCTTGCATCTCACGCTCCCCATATATAGCATACAACCCAAAACCGCAGGCGCTTATTGGATATTGGATTTCCAACTTGACAAGGTATGAGACCACCTTCCGCACATGTATCTCTAGAGGCAAATACACTGGGTTCAACAAGAACGTCTTGCAACCCGGCCCTCACATGACCGACCACTCATTTCGCTTGAGTGTATCGAATGTATATCGCCGATGGTTGGGATCAGCAACCGCCTGCCCGAAAAGGGACAGCATCGAACATAGATTAAAGAAGCAAATGGAATTTCTCTACATAGGTGATCATACATCCTAATGGGAGCGACCCACATAGCCATGCTGCCTGCCTGATTTTTGTCATTTCCCGGTTGATGAGGCTTAAGGCTAGAATTTCTTTTCGAACATCTGGGCACTATTCCCTTTAATGCCACATCGTCAGATCCTCTGGATATCACTAATTGACGTCCACAAAAATACTCTAGCTGGAAGCTAACCAACTAGGATACGTTTGAAGAAATCAACGTACGTGGTCCTTTGGAAATACTTTGTCATACATCCATCCATACAAGTCATCCAGGAACGGGATGAACCGAAGGTACTCTCCTACCGCATCCATATAGGAATCACCCCATGGATCAGTAGCGAGCAGTCCTTGCAATCCGTGGACTTCAACCACGACAGAATCACAAACCAAATAACTCTGGTTGCAAGCCAGAGAGATTCGACAAGTAATCCTTCCGCTTATGAAGATCCACGGTCTTCACTTGCTCCGTCTTCAATCAGTGTCTTCACGTATTTGCTGGACGGAATGGTTTTCGAATATAAATTCGATCCCAGTCTTTCTGTACCAACAATCGTATTGGTCTGGTTTGATAGTCGGTGATTTAACTACCAAATAACAAAGGTGTCAATGATTTCACTGATTCAGTACTTGGCATGACTTGGCCTCTTTAAATTATATTTGACAAATCGAATGTCGACTTGTAATTTAAAACCAAATATTCCTATTTATATTCATATTCCCAAAATCTCGCATTCATTTTCAATACTTCACGTACGGGATATCACACCAATCACAACACCTTTCACAAATTTCAAAACTAATACCATTCTTCGATAATAATGAAACCGTTCAAGTTGGGGTATTCTATTTACCTCTCAGACCTTGATCGACGACGTCCTTATCTCAGAATAATACATGTTCGTAACTTAACCACTGATATTCAAATCTCGTTTGCCCCTTGTCTCAAATCTGGTTTTATAAACCGTTTCTTATATTTGAAATCCTCGTTCAAAAATCTCTCTACTTAATTCCTTTAATTAAGTAAGTATTCATTAAATACACAACTTTTAACCTTAAACACTTTTCCCCTTTATAACCTTTGGATTTAAATAAAACCATTTCTTCGAGTATTCTTAAAACAACTTTTTACCTTGGATTTTACAAATAAAATATGCTTATACTTACTTTAAAATAAAACCCTTCTAACTGGGATTTCAATTTCAAATGTCCATTTCCAATATTTAACACCACCGAATTATATATATTTTCCTTTATATTTGAAAACCTTATTTCAATTACAACGTTGCCCAAATCAAAGCTTTAACCCTTAACGCCATGATTTTGGTTTTAAAAACCCTTTTAGAACCCTTGTTTGGATTTCTTCCAAATTGCTTACACTAATTTGTTTAATCTTTCATAACTACCTAGCTTAGAATAAATCTATAACCATATTTTAGCCTATTATCCATTTATAATCATTTCCCTTGAAAAGTTCATTCCCCCTTTTTAAATCAATTAAATAACTTAATTAAATTAAAACACCATTTAATTGTTTTAAAAACAATTATTCCATTTTACCAACCCCGTAGATGAATACTTTGGCATTCTACTTTAAGAACTCGTATACATCATAAGATATACTTACATCAACCCTTTAAATAAATTCTTTTATAAACTCGATTAAAATATTTATTTATAAACTTCTTATTTAATTTCTTGAATAAAATAACTGAAACTTCAATTTAGTTATAAAATAATTTATAACTTTAAAACTGCGTCGTTTCACCGACGGTCGAACGAGGTCTAAAACAACACATTTTAGGCTATTCACTGCCAATTACCAAATCAACACTGTCGGTTGATTTTAAACACAACACAGGTAAGTGTTTATTCAATCATTACGCACCAACAGGTTTTTCAACCATATGGGGTTCAATCAGTTCAAATATCAACGATATAAAACAAACAAACAACATATATAATATTTGAGGAATCCGGTCGGGTCCCTCCAACCTGTTCTTCCCTGCACCACAGCTCATTATACATTTGATAATAATATATGAAATAAATTTCATATGATCAACTAATTTTAAAACGATGAATAACAGCAACCAACAAAACAACCAATAGCAACCAATCAACCAATTTATACTTTTAAATGGTAAATTATACTTTAATATGAATTTACCACATCACAGGATTCCAGAAGGTGTGAGAATTAACTCACCAAGTTATGCGGTCGGCGTTTGACGCATTTGAACGTTCAAAATTAGCTGAATTTTCAACGGTGTTAGATCAGAGCCTAGTCAGCGCCATCGTCTAGGTCTCGTCCTTGCGATCCCAACGGATCCAGTTTCGTTAAATTCCGTTACGTATGAAGGAGATAAGCTAGTTTAAAGTTTCATATAAATATACGGATTATTAACTTAAATATATAAATAATTATTAAAACAAAATTCCATTACCTTAAATACCAAACTGCCACGTCATCATGGGAATTACCAATTCCATGCGTTTTCCTCAATTCAACATCAGAAACCCCGATCCTCTTTTGTTCCTCACGCAAAAACCACATCCTCGATCCCTTTACTCCATCACAGCGCCGCCACCGGTGGTCGATGACCAACCCCGCCTATCGCCGTGAGACCGCCACGCCCTGAGTCTCCTACGCCTCTGACCCCGAGCCTCCAGGTCAACACAGGTCGCCAAAATTTGGTTCGTAAGAACTTTCGTTCATTTGAGAAAATCCGTCGCTACACGTTGACTTAACCCGCCGGACCACCTCTGTTCAAACCGCCTCGCCTTCCAGCTCCGATCCCCCTTGGCCCGCGATGCCATCGATGACCACTACCGCCGGAATTTGAAGAAAACCGATCACAGCTTCGAAAAACAGTCTGTTCAACTAGCCACCACGATCTCCTCCGACCACCGTAGGACCTCCAACCGGTACCAAAACGAAGGTCTGCCTCTCCTCTTCCACCTCCAACTGGTTTGAGCCTCTGAAATTGACCGTAGCTCCTCAATTTTGGCAAAGAACGAAACTGAATTCTTGCCGTTCTTCGCGATTTCCGGCCACCTCCGACCACGATAGGTCCCCAACTTTTTATGGTAGCTAGCCCTCCTCCCGATCTATCACTTTGCCTTTGGAACCCCCCTCGAACTAAATTTGTGAAGAGGGGTTTTTCTGCAAATTTACACGATGATTTTCTGATTTGGGGGTTTAGGGTTGGTGAAAGGACCCGCAACTTCCACGGTAAGGAAAGCACGGATTACCTTTGAGAACACGACAAAATAGAACACAAACAGAAGAACATTTCATTGCTTATTACAGCAATTCCATCAGAATACAAGAATATCGCAGAGTATTTACAAATAAATTACACTTGACAGATATCAGAGATTCAAATACATTACTGCAGCAGAAAAATAATACAAAGTACAACTGAAAGAGATATACGGATACAAAGCTTCCCGAATACCATTCCAGATGTAAACCAGAGTCCTGTGAATATAAATCTGCAAAACCAATACTACTAGCTGCCCGTGCGGAAAATAAGGGCACCCAGAGTTTAGGTTTAAAACAATAAACTCCAGGTCAGTCATGTGACTGGTGTGAGAACTAAAACAGTTAATAATCTTTATTTTAAAGTTCAGTAAATCAAGGGACCACGCCGTATAACACGGAACGGGTTTTTACCCCAAGAATACCAGTGCATATAACAAAACAGCGCAATGCTAAAATAAATACAATGAAGCTATTATAAGACCCAGATCCCATCACACAATGCAACACAAACTGGAGGATAGGGTTTTTACCTTATAATAGCCAAAGAATGCTTGATACGTTTAAAACAGATTATTTTGATAGTACTGTAAGTGTATAGTGTCAAAACAACTACAAATATAAGTGTATCAATCATAGGTGGCATGGGTACCATCTATCATGTCGCCAATACCAGGCTCTACAAATAAAACCGCAAAATCACGTATTGGAAATTGGATTTCCATCAATGAACCGAGGCTAGGGGAAAGATCCTCACCGAATTCGAGCTCTCTAGTCCGAGTCTCAGGAACAGCCATAACTGCCCTTGGAGTCACAGGGTCGGTCCACCGATGTAGATTAAATAACAACCTGAACAGTACGTCTCCCCGCCCTTTAGGGCGTAAATGATCCCACTGGCTCTATATCCGAGGCGCCTCGCAACAGCAACAACCATACAGGTGAAAAGTATATAAATGTCAACGCTGGTAGGTCCCTGACACCACCCTAACTAGAAAGAGATGCATGTCCTCCCTGGATCCTTCTCCCGTTTTTGGTTCACACTGGGGTGTGAGTCTCGCGAATCAACGTTACACAAGACTCTGCTTTTCAACAGGAGCCTTGATCATTTGCATCTTAGCATACCACACAGGCAAACCACTCTATGCAACCGATATCAGTCACACAGAATGATATCCAATGTCAGAAACACAATCCATACAAGTTCGTTCTGGGTCTGAACGAAACCGGAGGCACTTTCCTCGCATATCCGTCGATCTCCAAGTACGTCTGGACGATCACCAACTGATTCCCTCCTCTTGGGTGTACAGCCCAATTAAGATCATCAGTAACCACCCAAACGATGTGAAGACCCTCGGTCTTCAACCACCGTCTTCATCTTCGACGTATCATCGAATCGGTTATTCAGAATGGGTATAAACCCGGTCTTTCCGAATAACTCGCGTATATAATAAACAAGTGTTACACAAACACAACATACGCCTCATTCCAATTCAGAATATTCTTTTATTCAAATATTCATATCTTTTGGGATAGGTTCCCATTAATTTTATCAAAGATAAATTCTTTAAAATTTATTCTTTAATCTTCCTTTGGATATCATTTCAAACCGTATTATGGTTTTCCAAACTAGTCGGGATTAGCGATCCACAACGGAGTAATTATTTATTTTATTTCCCAATCCCAACCTATTTATCCCCTGGAGTAAAACTGGTAATACTCCATATCTAGCACCACAGTGTTATCGGTAAAACTAATTACCATTTCACGTTTAAATCTAGTTAAAGATATAACTATAGCTCTGGAGCAAAACTGGTGATACTCTATTCTCGATCATTTCAATCTAATTAAAGATTCATTAAAACTCCACTTAGTTTTAATCTTTGACTAGGTTAAAGAACCGATGCCATGTAAAACATGGTTCACGATAAACCCAAAATCACATCTCATTGTTAATTGGGTTAAAGAGCAAGTGTTATTGAAAACACCGTTCACGATAAACCCAAAATCACATCCCATTGTTAATCGGGTTAAAGAAAAAGTGTTATTTAAAACACCGTTCACGATAAACCCAAAAATCAATTTCAATTCAATTCCAATTAAATATTAATTAACTGGACAATTTCACTAAACCTTAATTAAAAGATTTATTCTTTTCTAATCTGAGTTCTAGAACAGTGTTATTTAAGACACTGATCACGACGAACCCAAAACCCAATTCGATATTCAATATAAGGCTCTGAATAGAAAATATATCGGCTTATATTCAATATCGAATTCTGAAACCAACAAACATCGTATTGGAAATAACGATATAAAATATATCTTTCAAATTTCCATTACAATACTTGTATAATCACCAAATCGAACATCGAAATATTCCGACGATAATTTCGATTCAAATCCATCCCAATTCACATATTGGAAATTATGGTTATTTTTAAAACCCCTTTTCAATCCCATTTATTTCTTTAAAAATAACTGGATTTCTAATTCTAGTTAATAACTAGTTTAATTCGATAAAAATCTATTTTTATCTTTACAAACATTGAGTTTTTCACCCAAACTCTTCCCAAATCATTTATTATGATTTTTCACAAATTATTAATAATTTTATTACTTTTATCAAGGCCCGTACAGTCGATTTCCATCAATGGCTGTCGAACTGCACTTACAGCGACCTTTTCCAAATTTGATTTGGACATGATTCCAAATCCAACCATTAAATTTCAAATTTCTTATATTCGTTAGAAAGCTCTTTTCGATACGAACCCAGCGGTTCCGGTTTTAGGAGAATCCGACGGTCGGATCTCCCGTAACGTCAATTCAAAGTCAATGGTCGAAATTCGCGAACTGCCGCGGCGCGGCGCGTTCTATTCAGGCCATTTAATATATATATATAATATATATTATATATATTTAATCCATTTCCATTTAAAACGTATTTTATAAATCGTTTTAAATTCATTTTCATAATGATTTCCACTTCATATTCAATTTCAAATCAAAATTGAATATTTCATATCATCAATGATAATCTTTTCAAAACATTATATTTTGAAATCACTTCTTTTCTATATTCAAATAAAATCGATATAAATATCGTTCGCGTCAAAATGGCGCATATCTAATCAACACGGCTTTATATATTTCAATAAATTCATTATTCTATTCAACAAATGAATATTTTATTCAACACATGAATATATATATATATATATATATATATATTTCTTTCAACACATGAATATATATTTTATTATATTCTTTATTTTCTAGATTGGAATGAGGCCCAATCAATTACCATATAACGTTAATTATATGGATTTCATACAACACATGTATATATTAACAACAATAAATAATCAACCATCATCCAGAGTGCACAACACAACTATCTGTCAACCTATCGATCGACATACAACTAATCATTGGGACTAGTGTACGTCAAATATCATCCCAATACCCGTGTGGGGTTTCACATCAACAAACACTGAATATTATTTGTGTAGTTGGGCGATGTGTAAAATTTATCGTCCCAATCAATATCAGTCAAATCAGTGTACATAAACAAATCGTTTGATTTGTAAATGAATATTTTATTTTATTCACACACGTTAAAAATTATATTTTTAACGATAAAATATTTTATCTCAAACCATGAATTTCTATTCAGCTCATTTATTAAATGAAATGATATTTTTATTTTTCTAACTTATTTTAGAAAATCCGGCTGCATAACGGCACGATACTAGGTCTGGGATAAGGTCTCGCCCTACCCCCAATCTACTAATGGCCCCGCCATACTCTTACCAATTTTTATCAATACCATTTCTCAATCCAAACCAATTTCACCAAATAAACCAATCAACCACAACACAATATAATCCTATCAACTACACAACCAAACAAACAAGTCCATGGTCTGTGGACGATTGTGTCGGGTGCTACTAAGCACCGTCAGCATCCTAGTATATATTTTAACTAGCAAAGAAAATTTAAAGTGAGAAGTTCTCACCTTTGGGTTCCACTCCGCCATTCTTTATTTCTGAACGGTTCGGAATTGAATTTTATTCCAGCCGATTCCGTCGTAGTCTATTTCACTCTGTTCATAGTAAAAATCACATTTTTATTATTCAGTTTTATATATAAAGATTATATTTTTATATCGCTACTTTTAAAATAAAAATCCCATTTTTATTTTGCTATTCTCATAATAAAAATCGAATTCTTATCACGCTATTATCTATATAAAAATCTCGTTTTTATCTTTATAAAAATATCGTCTTTTTCTATATAAAGATTTCGCCTTTTATTTTTATAAGGATCATATTTTTAAACCACTGCTTTGTAAATTAGTTTTCTATATGAAAATCATATCTTTTCCCCAAATAAAAGTCAACTCTTTTTATTCTATAAAGATCCAATCTTTAACAAAGAAAAATCAAATCTTTATTTCTATTCCTTTATAAACAATGCTATTTAATAGAAAACTGATTTGTTTAACTTTCCATATTTTTACTTCGCCACTTTATATATAAAAATTACATTTTTAGGTTTCTAAAAATATTTCCATAGCTTAACTATTTTTAGAATAGCACACATAGGCTAAAAATTATATTTTTAGCTTTCTAAAAATATTTTCGTGACTCGATTATTTTTAAAACTGTATTCATATGATAAAAATTATATTTTTATCGAATTAAAAATATTTTCTTTATACAATAAAAATCCAATTTTTATCCAACTAAGAATCGTATTTTTTTTCCTTCGTTAAAAATCTAATCTTTTCTACTTGTAAAAATCAAACCTTTTCCACTTGTAAAAATCAAACCTTTTCTACTTTCAAATCTAATTTTTAGCATTTTAAAAATCAAATCTTATTCGCTATTTATAAATATAAAAATCAGATTTTTATTAATTATTTTCCTATAAACAAAACAAATTTTTAAATATTGCTCTATATAAATTAAAACTGATTTTAAACAAGACTGATTCCAAAACCAAATTGGTTTTAAAAACAAAACAGATTTTAAACAATAAAACTGAATTATAGAGAGAAAAAAAATAATGTTATTCAAAGACAGGAAAGAAAAAGAACTCGCCTTTCGACAAGGGTCTCGATCTGCGAGCATCGAAGGATGGACAAAACAATCGGAGAGCGTCGTTCAGGTGGATGCAGATTGAACTGGGAGGTTTTCTGCGCGTTGATTGGAGCACACAGCGACAGCAGAGCTTAGGGAGGAGAAGGAGATCGAGATGGAGGGGGAAGGTCGGAGTCAGTGGGGCTTCCGGTAATGGCGAGGCGGAGGTGGTCAGCAGGGGGTGGCGCGTTATTGACTGGAAAGAGGGGAGGAAGGGGGTCGCGTCGTTCAGAGGAGAGGGGTTTGACTGGGCGGAGCTCGCCTGAGGCGATGGCGGCGCCGTGGGAGGGTGGAGGGAAGCGCTCATCGCCGGCGGCGGGGGATGAGTGGGGGAGCGATGGCTCCGTCGATCTTGATAGGGCGGATTTTTTTTTTCTTTTTAATTTAAAACCCGATGATCTGAAGAGTGAGGGATAGAAAGTCAAAGAAGGGAGTTATATTTAATTAATATTTTATTTAGTTTATTCCTCTTTGATTTCAAAATACATGTTTAATGATACAAACCCCAAACCAAACCCAACGACCGTCGCCCCTAGCTAATTACCCCCATTCCGAACACAATGGGATATGTCACGTAGGCCAATTCGATCGTTTGAATTAGTTTCCGTTGAATTTAAAATATAAATCTTTATATATTCAATTTAAACACACATTTCAATTTACCGGGGCCACATACAGTCTCTAAAAATTCCCGAAAAAATTATTTGTAGCTTCGTATTGACGATACGGTCCTAACAAAACTAATTTCGTCAAATTCTGAGACCGTTTGAAAATGGCCATTTTCTGGTCGATCAGATTTGACTGAAACTGACAAAACACGCTTTCCTTTGCCACGCTCACATATTGATTTGGAAAATTATGAATTTTGAAACCTAGCAATAATTTGACGTCCCGGATCCAACAAAAGTGGTTTCGTCGAAATCCGAGATCGTTTGCAAAATTTCTATTTTTAAGGGCCTTATATGTATTAAAATATATATAAATTCCACAGCGACTTTTCAGATGTTTAAACTGGACATATCTCTCACTTTCTAAAGTGAAATCTCAGTTTCTTAGCTTTGTTAGAAAGATATGCTTAAACCGATTCAAATATTTCTTGTTTCGTTCAATTCTGACTTAAAACGAATTCTGTATATTCAATTGAAATTCGAAATCGAATTTTCGAACTACCGCGCCATTTCAGGCTCGTTATATAATTAAAATAAATTTATTCGTTTTCAATTCGATTTAAATAAATTTTTCGTCGTTATTATTTAAAATAGTTATTTTAAATAATCAAAATTCGCTGAAATCGCCAAAATAAAATTTTTAAATTGGCTCAGATTTTCCGGGTTGTTACAATCTCCCCAACTTAAAATCTTTTCGTCCTCGAAAAGGAACGAAGCCGAAAGTTGTTTTCTAATCAACTCAACTTTCATATTTTCTTTATGGCTTAAGTTTTTCAACTTTTCAGTTTCTTATAACTTTTTAAATTTTTCAAAAATTTGGCTAACACCCTAAATTTTAGAAAAATTTCGCCATAACCTCCCCTGCACCGGGAGCATCGGGATATTTCAAACAGCCTCCCATGGCCCTCACCAATCAGTGGTGGAATAAAGGAAAAATAAAAAGCCAAGCGGCTAGCCGATACGGCTCATAAAATCATCCAAACCCCAAGAAATACATTAAACATGTACCTATTTGACGGGCAAACAATTTTATTCCTCTTCTCTTGCCTCCTGCTATGACCTGTTCAATGTATACACATGTACATATATGCAAATGCAATAAATTTTCAATTCAGTTCAATATTTGGTACAATTAGGCTTAATGGTGCAAAATTTTAAATAAATCAAACCAATAATCAAACAACACAACCATCAATCAATTAGTTGGTTAACGTTTCAAATTTATAGCTTTGATATACAAAAATCCATTTTTGATGCCAAGTCACACAATAAGCCCTATCTAATTTTGGTTCTCACACCAGTCTAATGGAAATATATAGAAATCTCACTTTCGAATACTCGAACATAAATTTTGATGATGCACGTGATCACCATCAGAATCATCTCTGGGCGACTAGAGTGTGATTCTATATCTATCCAGTAAATTAAAATTTCGAATACACGTGGATCAGACGTATACGCATAATCTTTATATACTTGATTGTCAAAATCAATATAAAATAAATATCCAAATACGTATAATTGAATTTAATTTTCAAAACAAAATTTGTTTTCCATTTTATTTTAAAAATACACTCTTTCGACCCGTTCTAGGATACTGCTGATCCCATCTCTAACGAGCCATTCTCATTGGATATTACTAATCCAATCTCTGATGAATTCTTTCGTTTGGTTCTAATGTGTCTTGTTCTCGAGCTTTGGAAACCAAAGCTCTGATACCAAATGAAAGGACCCGCAACTTCCCCCGTAAGGAAAGCACGGATTACCTTTGAGAACACGACAAAATAGAACACGAACAGAAGAACATTTCATTGCTTATTACAACAATTCCATCAGAATACAAGAATATCGCAGAGTATGTACAAATAAATTACACTTGACAAATATCAGAGATTCAAATACATTACTGCAGCGGAAAATAATACAAAGTACAACTGAAAGAGATATACGGATACAAAGCTTCCCGAATACCATTCCAGATGTAAACCAGAGTCCTGTGAATATAAATCTGCAAAACCAAAACTACTAGCTGCCCATGCGGAAAATAAGGGCACCCAGAGTTTAGGTTTAAAACAATAAACTCCTAGTCAGTCGTGTGACTGGTGTGAGAACTAAAACAGTTAATAATCTTTATTTTAAAGTTCGGTAAATCAAGGGACCACGCCATATAACACGGAACGGGTTTTTACCCCAAGAATACCAGTGCATATAACAAAACAGCGCAATGCTAAAATAAATACAATGAAGCTATTATAAGACCCAGGTCCCATCACACAATGCAACACAAACCGGAGGATAGGGTTTTTACCTTATAATAGCCAAAGAATGCTTGATACGTTTAAAAAAGATTATTTTGATAGTACTATAAGTGTATAGTGTCAAAAACAACTACAAATATAAGTGTATCAATCATAGGCGGCATGGGTACCATCTATCATGTCACCAATTCTAGGCTCTACAAATAAAACCGCAAAATCACGTATTGGAAATTGAAATTCCATCTATGAACCGAGGCTAGGGGCAAGATCCTCACCGAATTCGAGCTTTCTAGTCCGAGTCTCAGGAACAGCCGCAACTGCCCTTGGAGTCACAGGGTCGGTCCACCGATGTGGATTAAATAACAACCTGAACAATACGTCTCCCCGCCCTTTGGGGCGTAAATGAGCCCACTGGCTCTATATCCGAGGCGCCTCGCAACAGCAACAACCACACAGGTGAAAAGTATATAAATGTCAGCGCTGGTAGGTCCTTGACACCACCCTAACTAGAAAGAGACGCATGTCCTCCCTGGACCCTTCTCCCGTTTTTGGTTCACACCGGGGTGTGAGGCTCGCGAATCAACGTTACACAAGACTCTGCTTTTCAACAGGAGCCTTGATCATTTGCATTTTAGCATGCCACACAGGCAAACCACTCTATGCAACCGATATCAGTCACACAAAATGATATCCATTGTCAGACACACAGTCCATACAAGTTCGTTCTGGGTGTGAACGAAACCGGAGGCACTTTCCTCGCATATCCGTCGATCTCCAAGTACGTCTGGACGATCACCAACTGATTCCCTCCTCTTGGGTGTACAGCCCAATCAAGATCATCAGTAACCACCCAAACGATGTGAAGACCCTCGGTCTTCAACCACCGTCTTCATCTTCGACGTATCATCGAATCGGTTATTCAGAATGGGTATAAACCCGGTCTTTCCGAATAACTCGCGTATATAATAAACAAGTGTTACGCAAACACAACATACGCCTCATTCCAATTCAGAATATTCTTTTATTCCAATATTTATATCTTTTGGGATAGGTTCCCATTAATTTTATCAAAGATAAATTCTTTAAAATTTATTCTTTAATCTTCCTTTGGATATCATTTCAAACCGTATTATGGTTTTCCAAACTAGTCGGGATTAGCGATCCACACCGGAGTAATTATTTATTTTATTTCCCAATCCCAACCTATTTATCCCCTGGAGTAAAACTGGTAATACTCCATATCTAACACCACAGTGTTATCGGTAAAACTAATTACCATTTCACGTTCAAATCTAGTTAAAGATATAACTATCGCTCTGGAGCAAAACTGGTGATACTCCATTCTCGATCATTTCAGTCTAATTAAAGATTCATTAAAACTCCACTTAGTTTTAATCTTTGACTGGATTAAAGAATCGATGCCATGTAAAACACAGTTCACGATAAACCCAAAATCACATCTCATTGTTAATCGGGTTAAAGAACAAGTGTTATTTAAAACACCGTTCACGATAAACCCAAAATCACATCCCATTGTTAATCGGGTTAAAGAACAAGTGTTATTTAAAACACCGTTCACGATAAACCCAAAAATCAATATCAATTCAATTCCAATTAAATATTAATTAACTGGACAATTTCACTATACCTTAATTAAAAGATTTATTCTTTTCTAATCTGAGTTCAAGAACAGTGTTATTTAAGACACTGATCACGGCGAACCCAAAACCCAATTCGATATTCAATATAAGGCTCTGAACAGAAAATATATCGGCTTATAGTCAATATCGAATTCTGAAACCAACAAACATCGTATTGGAAATAACGATATAAAATATATCTTTCAAATTTCCATAACAATACTTGTATAATCACCAAATCGAACATCGAAATATTCCGACGATAATTTCGATTCAAATCCATCCCAATTCACATATTGGAAATTATGGTTATTTTTAAAACCCCTTTTCAATCCCATTTATTTCTTTAAAAATAACTGGATTTCTAATTCTAGTTAATAACTAGTTTAATTCGATAAAAATCTATTTTTTTCTTTACAAACATTGAGTTTTTCACCCCAACTCTTCCCAAATCATTTATTATGATTTTTCACAAATTATTAATATTTTTAATAATTTTATCAAGGCCCGTACAGTCGATTTCCATCAATGGTCGTCGAACTGCACTTACAGCGACCTTTTCCAAATTTGATTTGGACATGATTCCAAATCCAACCGTTAAATTTCAAATTTCTTATATTCGTTAGAAAGCTCTTTTCGATACGAACCCAGCGGTTCCGGTTTTAGGAGAATCCGACGGTCGGATCTCCCGTAACGTCAATTCAAAGTCAATGGTCGAAATTCGCGAACTGTCGCGGCGCGGCGCGTTCAATTCAGGCCATTTAATATATATATATATATATAATATATTATATATATTTAATCGAATTCCATTTAAAACGTATTTTATAAATTGTTTTAAATTCATTTTCAAAATGATTCCCACTTCATATTCAATTTCAAATCAAAATTGAATATTTCATATCATCAATGATAATCTTTTCAAAACGTTATATTTTGAAATCACTTCTTTTCTATATTCAAATAAAATCGATATAAATATCGTTCGCGTCAAAATGGCGCATATCTAATCAACACGACTTTATATATTTCAATAAATTCGTTATTCTATTCAACAAATGAATATTTTATTCAACACATGAATATATATATATTTCTTTCAACACATGAATATATATTTTATTATATTCTTTATTTTCTAGATTGGAATGAGGCCCAATCAATTACCATATAACGTTAATTATATGGATTCCATACAACACATGTATATAATAGCAACAATAAATAATCAACCATCATCCAGAGTGCACAACACAACTGTCTGTCAACCTATCGATCGACACACAATTAATCATTGGGACTAGTGTACGTCAAATATCATCCCAAAACCCGTGTGGGGTTTCACATCAACAAACACTGAATATTAATTGTGCAGTTGGGCGATGTGTAAAATTTATCGTCCCAATCAATATCAGTCAAATCAGTGTACATAAACAAATCGTTTGATTTGTAAATGAATATTTTATTTTATTCACACACGTTAAAAATTGTATTTTTAACGATAAAATATTTTATCTCAACCCATGAATTTCTTTTCAGCTCATTTATTAAATAAAATGATATTTTTATTTTTCTAACTTATTTTAGAAAATCCGGCGGCATAACGGCACGATACTAGGTCCGGGATAAGGTCTCGCCTTACCCCCAATCTACTAATGGCCCCGCCATACTCATACCAATTTTTATCAATACCATTTCTCAATCCAAACCAATTTCACCAAATAAACCAATCAACCACAACACAATATAATCCTATCAACTACACAACCAAACAAACAAGTCCATGGTCTGTGGACAATTGTGTCGGGTGCTACTAAGCACCGTCAGCATCCTAGTATATATTTTAACTAGAAAAGAAAATTTAAAGTGAGAAGTTCTCACCTTTGGTGTAACAATTAGGAATTTCGCTCGATCTGAATCGATCGCTAAACCGACCAAGACCGTTCGAAACCCCGAATCGCTTTGAGAACAAGACAAATCAGGACACAAACAGAAGAACATTCCATTGCTTATTACAACAATTTACATCAGAGTACAAGAATTTACAGAGTATGAACAAATAAATTTACATTTGACAAATATCAGAGATTCAAATACAATACTGCAGCGGAAAAATAATACAAAATACAACTGAAAGAGATACACGGATACAAAGCTTCCCGAATATCATTCCAGCTGTAAACCAGAGTCCTGTGAATATAAATCCGCAAAACCAAAACTACTAGCTGCCCGTGCGGAAAATAAGGGCACCCAGAGTTTAGGTTAAAACAATAAACTCCTAGTCAGTTATGTGACTGGTGTGAGAACTAAAACAGTTATTAATCTTTATTTTAAAGTTCGGTAAATCAAGGGACCACGCCGTATAACACGGAACGGGTTTTTACCCCAAGAATACCAGTGCATATAACAAAACAACGCAATGCTAAAATAAATACAATGAAGCTATTATAAGACCCAGGTCCCATCACACAATGCAACACAAACCGGAGGATAGGGTTTTTACCTTATAATAGCCAAAGAATGCTTGATACGTTTAAAACAGATTATTTTGATAGTACTATAAGTGTATAGTGACAAAAACAATTTCAAATATAAATGTATCAATCATAGGCGGCATGGGTACCATCTATCATGTCGCCAATACTAGGCTCTACAATCATAATCGCAAAATCACGTATTGGAAATTGGATTTCCGTCTGTGAACCGAGGCTAGGGGCAAGATCCTCACCGAATTCGAGACGCTCTAGTCCGTCCCTCAGGCAAGCGCGCAGGCAAGCCTTGGATCATCAGGGTCGGTCCACCGATGTGGATTAAATAACAACCTGAACATGCGTTTCCCCGCCCTATGGGGCGTAAGTGAGCCCACTGACTCCATATCCAAGGCGCCTCGCAACAGCAACAACCACACAAGTGAAAAGTATATAAATGTCAGCCAGTTTAAGCACCGATATTACCTCTAACTAGAAGAAAACGCATGCCCTCCCTGAGTCCTTTCTCCCGTTTTTGGTTCACACCGGGGTGTGAGGCTCGCGAATCAACGTTACACAAGACTCTGCTTTTCAACAGAAGCCTTGATCATTTGCATCTTGGCATGCCACACAGGCAAACCACTCCGTGCAACCGATATACATCAATCACACATAATGATATCCAATGTCAGACACACAGTCCATACAAGTTCGTTCTGGGTCTGAACGAAACCGGAGGCACTTTCCTCGCATACCCGTCGATCTCCAAGTAAGTCTGGACGATCACCAACTGATTCCCTCCTCTTGGGTGTACAGCCCAATCAAGATAATCAGTAACCACCCAAACGATGCGAAGACCCTTGGTCTTCGACCACCGTCTTCATCTTCGACGTATTGTCGTATCAGTTATTCAGAATGGGATAAACCCGGCCTTTCCGAATAACTCGCGTATATAATACACAAATGTTACACAAACACAACATACACCTCATTCCAATCCAGAATATTCTTTTATTCAAATATTCTTATCTTTTGGGATTGGTTCCCATTAATTTTATCAAAGATAAATTCTTTAAAATTTATTCTTTGATCTTCCTTTGGATTTCAATTCAAACCCTATTATGGTTTTCCAAACTAGTCGGCATTATCGATCCTTAACGAAGTAATCTTTTATTTTATTTCCCAATCCCAACCTATTTATCCCCTGGAGAAAAACTGGTAATACTCCATATCTAACACCACAATGTTATCGGTAAAACTAATTACCATTTCACGTTCAAATCTACTTAAAGATTTAACTATCGCTTTGGAGCAAAACTGGTGATACTCCACTTTCGATCATTTCAATCTAATTAAAGATTCATTAAAACTCCACTTAGTTTTAATCTTTAACTGGGTTAAAGAACCGATGTCATTTAAAACACGGTTCACGATAAACTCAAAATCACATCCCATTGTTAATCGGGTTAAAGAACAAGTGTTATTTAAAACACCGTTCACGATAAACCCAAAAAATCAATTTCTATCCAATTCCAATTAAACACTAATTAAATGGACAATTTCACTAAATCTTAATTAAAAGATTTATCCTTTTCTAAACTGGGTTCAAGAACAGTGTTATTTAAGACACTGTTCACGACGAACCCGAAATCCAATTCAATATTAGATATAAGGCTCTGAATAGAAAATATATCGGCTTATATTCAATATCGAATTCTGAAACCAACAAATACCGTATTGGAAATAACCATATAAAATATATCTTTCAAATTTCCATAACAATACTTGTATAATCACGAAATCTAACACCGAAATATTCCGAGAATAATTTCGATTCAAATCCATTCCAATTCACGTTTTGGAAATTATGGTATTTTTTTTAAAAACCCCTTCTCAATCCCATTTATTTCTTTAAAAATAATTGGATTCTAATTCTAGTTAATAACTAGTTCAATTCGATAAAAATCTATTTTTATCGTTACAACCATTGAGTTTTTCACCCCAACTCTTCCCAAATCATTTATTATGATTTTACACAAATTATTAGTATTTTTAATAATTTTATCAAGGCCCGTACAGTGATTTCCATCAACGGTCGTCGAACTGCACTTATAGTGACCTTTTACAAATTTGATTTGGACATAATTCCAAATCCAACCGTTAGATTTCCAATTTCTTATATTCGTTAGAAAGCTCTTTTCAATACGAACCCAACGGTTCCGGTTTTAGGAGAATCCGACGGTCGGATCTCCCGTAACATCAATTCGAAATCAATGGTCGAAATTCGCGAACGGCCGCGGCGCGGCGCGTTCTATTCAAACCATTTATATATATATATTATATTATATGTATATATATATTTTGTTCAAAAAGTATTTTATAAATCGTTTTAAAACGATTCACTTTTTGTTCAATTTTAAATCAAAATTGAATATTCTATATCATTTATATATAAATGATAATATTTTCAAAATGTTTGATTTTGAAATCATTTCCTTTCGATATTCGTTATAAAACGAATAAAATCGATATAAATATCGTTCACGTCAAAATAGCGCAAATCAAATCAACACGGCTTTTATTCAACACATGGATATATTTTTCTCTTTTTCAACACATGAATATATATTTTATTTCAACACATGAATATATATTTTATTTCAACACATGAATATATATTCTATTTCAACACATGAATATATATTTTATTTCAACACATGAATATATATTTTATTATATTCTTTGTTTTCTAAATTGGAATGAGGCCCAACCAATTACCATATAATGTTAATTATATGGATTCCATACGCACATGTATATCACAAGCAAATAAATGATCAACCATCATCCAAAGTGCACAACACAACTGTCTGTCAACCTATCGATCGACACACAACTAATTATTGGGACTAGTGTACGTCAAATCTCATCCCAATACCCATGTGGGGTTTCACATCAACAAACACAGATTCTATTTGTGTAGTTGGGCGACGTGTAAAATTTATCGTCCCAATCAATATCAGTCAAATCAGTGTACATAAACAAACCGTCTGGTTTGTATATGAATATTTATTTTATTTATTTCCTGTTTAAGCTAAAAATAATATTTTTGCTTAGCTAAATTTTCTAACACTTTTTAGAAAATTTCGGCGGCATAACGGCACGATACTAGGTCCGGGATTAGGCCTAGCCTTATCCCCAATCTACTCGTGGCCCACGCCATACACAAACCAATTCTACTC
Organism: Allium sativum; assembly: GCA_030737875.1. NCBI lineage: Eukaryota > Viridiplantae > Streptophyta > Magnoliopsida > Asparagales > Amaryllidaceae > Allium > Allium sativum. The sequence goes on along the minus strand of CM060921.1, from coordinate 804,059,236 downwards.
AGTTCCATTTCATTTCACAAACCCAATTCAACCAAACAACCACAAAACCAATTCAAACAAATGTATCACCCAAACCAAACAAGCAAACAAGTCGTCCATGGTCTGTGGACGACGGGGAGCAGTTCATATAAGCAGTTATACACAAAATAACTGTAAAAGAAATTTGAGTGAGAAGTTCTCACATTGATTTTTTTCTAACACTTTTCTGAACTGCTGAATTTTTGTTGGAGTTCCAGACTTCGCATGCAAGCTCCAATCTTCAACCCATCTTTTTTTCTAGCATAAGAACGCCATTCTGAACAACTTTTGCCTAAGAGACTTTTTGCCGAAAATGTGCCGTTTCGCCGGAAATCGCGAAAGTACACGATTTTTACTGCTTTCGGACAGCAGACTTTGAACGCGTTTTCCGAGTAACTCCGAACTCCAAAACACGACTTCCATATAGCCAAATCGAAGAGAAAATCGTGCTCTACAACTTTGGTCTCGAGGAGTTTTCGCTAAAAATGCACGGTTTGGGAGTTATTAAGGAAAGAATGACAGGGTGTTTTGTGCAAAATGGGAATTAGTGAAAAAGGAGATTTTTGAGGAGGAGGGGCCCACGGCCGGAATTGGGTGACCATAGGGGGGCGCCGGACCTGATTGGGCGTGGGGAGCTCGCTGGTGGGTGGTGGCGGTGGTGGTGGGGCCCATGGTGGTGGCGGTGGTTGGTGTTTGGGTGTAGGGTTTATGAAATCAAAGAGAGAGAGAAGGAGGAGGAAGAGGAGGAGGAGGAGAGGAAGGGAGAGGGTGCGGCGGCTGGTCGGAGGCCGGTGGTGGCTGGTGGAGGAGCGGGCAGCGACGGTTTGGAGGAGGAGGCCATTAATTGGTTTTTGAAAGAAAAGGGGAAGAGGAAGAAAGTGCGAAATGTAAAGGAGGAAAAATGATTATAAGCTAGTTTCTCGCGTATCGCCTGAGCGCTTACGATCTCCAATCGTCGCGGATTTCGGACACGACATAGTAGACGTGAAGACGAGTCCAACCATATAAGTTTCGTCGAATTCCGAGTTCGTTTGACCGTCCGTTAAAATTCACGAATATGCTCAGATATTGCTCAAAACCGCGATTTTGGCGCGGCATTTCTTCTTGCACGCTCACACGCTAACTTCAAAAATCATGACCTCTTGGATTTAACCATTATTAGACCATACGAATCCAGAAAAAAAAGTAGAATCGAATTCCGAGGTCGTATCAGTAATGTTCCTTTGTAAAATGACTGCACGTTTTTGAACAAATGGTTTTGCTTCGCACGACCACATAATAACTCCGTTCGACGTGCCCTTTGGAACTCAACAATAATTTATCATTGTGAATCCATAAAAATTTATCTCGTCGAATTCTGAGCTCGTATGCAAAATTTCACTTTTTAAGGGCTATGTATTGTTAACCGAAAAGTTCCAGCCAATAGCCATTATTCCGGATATCGGAATATATCAAAGCTTTTACTTTTCGGAGTTATAAACGACATTTTAAACTCAATGGAAGTGGTTTCGAGTCCAAATTCATCCATATGCAAAATATTAATTTTTGGGCCATATATAATTTTCACAACGACTATTCTAAATTTTAAACTGGACATATCTTACACTCTATAAAGTGAAATCTCAGTTTTCTAACTTTGTTTGAAAGATATTGTTGAACAGATTTAAATATTTCTTGTTACATTCAATTCTGACTTAAAAAGAATTCTGTATATTCAATTGAAATTCGAAATCGAATTTTCGAACTACCGCGCCATTTCAGGCTCGTTATATAATTAAAATAAATTCATTCGTTTTAACGAGGTTGAAAATAAATTTTCCGTCGTTATTATTTAAAATAATCTATTTTAAATAATCAAAATTCATTAAAATTGCCAAAATAAAAATTTTAAATTGGGTCATATTTTCCGGGTTGTTTCAATCTCCCCAACTTAAAATCTTTTCGTCCTCGAAAAGGAACGAAGCTGAAAGTTGTTTTCTAATCAACTCAACTTTCATTATTTTAGTTATGGCTTAAGTTTTCAACTTTTCAGTTTCTAAAAACTTTTCAAATTTTTCAAAAATTTGGCTAACACCCTAAATTTTCGAAAAATTTCGCCATAACCTCCCCTACACCGGGAGCATCGGGATATTTCAAATAGCCTCCCATGGCCCTCACCAATCAATGGTGGAATAAAAAGAAAAAGAAAAATGTAACACCCCGCCTCCACTAGTGTCACTCTTGCAATGGCACTAGCTTTGGAGGGGCGTTAAACAAGGTAAACGTGCATGACGATATCACAAGGCAGAACATAAATGATAAAACAGAGTAAGTAAACAGCGGAAAACAAAACCATCTTCATTATTTCAAAACCATAGTCAAGTACATCATGATACTAAAAACATCATTTTCTAAAATACATAACAAGTCTAAATACGTGGAATGAAAATACATGAAGTAAAACATAGAGTACTAATCCCCATGATAACTGTAATGTCGTCATAGCATAGCTCACAAAACATACATGAGCTCTCCAGATAAGCAAGCAAAAGATCCAGCTAAGAACTAGTGGTCCCACCCTGAGAACCTGGGGGGGGGGGGGAGACGGAAGAAAAGAAGCGAAAGGAAAACGGGTCAGTTATAAAGACTGGTAAGCCCTATCTACTATCAGCATATAAACTAGTAAAGTTAACAGGACATGTGAAACTGACATGAGACATAAGGGTAAAACTGGATAGGTGTGAAATCAAGATAAACAAGTCTGGTATCACATAAACAAGGTTCAGTTGCACCACGTGTACTAGTATTCAACTCAAGTCAAGTGTAAATAAGATATGATCCCTTGGTCCAAAATCATGAGTTGACCCTAAACCAGGGTCCAACTAAACGGTCTAATCAATCGGCTCCCTATCAGCCTAACTCGTCACGTGTCGGTGTCATTTCGCGGAAAGTAGTTAGCTGTGCTGGTCCACCCTAGGTTGTATCTTGGCCCTAGGGTGTCAACCTTTGACACAAACAAGAATGCACAGTCTAAATCTACTGATGCCCATGTTCAACACCGGACTCATGTGTACGACTATGGTCCGCCTGAACAACCGGTGCACCTAATCAGCCATCGTTTTGGTCGCTTACAATCAGCCCAGTAATCGTGCCCCACCCTAGCCTAGTCCTAGGGTATCTCGATACTTCTTGGAGGTTTACTGCTGAAATGGGCCCCGTAACTAGGGTTTCTAATGGGTTAAGTGTGGTTAACCCAATCCAATGATGTATTGAGTTGGTTAAGTGTATCCATGGTTCAAGACTCAACCCTATCAATACATTGTGTTCAAGTGGTTAAGTATATTCAAGTAGTCCATGACTTAACCCTATCATGTGGCTTTTATTTTACTAAATGCACCCCAACCTCTCACATTAGACCTTGTTGTGGTTACTGGTTAAGCCGGGCGGGTCCGGGCAGTTTTACACCACAACCTAGTCTAACCTCGGGTTTTAAGCGCGACTTGACCAACTTCTCACATTGGGTCCTATCGTTGCAACTACTAGTTAAGCCGGGCGGGTCCGGGTAGTTTTACGTTGCAAACTCAACCCAACGTCGAGTTGGCCAATTTCATGTTTTCTACATGTCATGTCCATAATCATGTTTTCAAGCATGTTAACATTCATGTCATCAATTCAAGTCAAGTTTCATGTCTTTTTAATTTTGCCTAACTACCCATAAACGTATTCCCACCGCACGTGAACTCGCATCAATATAAACATGTAAAAAGGGAACATAATCATATAACAAGGTGGGTATAAAGTGGCAAAGTCCATCATAGGTTAAACATGGTCATATTTGAGGCTAAAGGTTTACATACAACTTGCATATGACATAAAAGGCCTCAAAATATGTATGGCATTAACTTAGCAAATACGTGATTTGGCCACAAACATGTCATTAATCATCATAAGGTTACTTACATCACAAATAGGTCATATGCATGTTAAGTGACTTGTTAACATGCATATGCAACCAAAACATGTCGTTAATCATCATAAGGTTACTTGCATCCTAAATAGGTCATATGCATGTTAAGTGACTTGTTAACATGCATATGCAACCATCCATGTATGACAACAACATAGCACATTAGTGATAACATGGAAAAGTGAACATGAGGTGATAATCATATAGTTTAGCAACATAGGCTAGTTGTCATATAAGTCGTGAGAGGTTACATGTTGCATTATGCAAAGTCTACAAAAAAAGGTCATAGCTTTACACCCCAAAGTTAACATGAATGTTACTAGATTTATGATATGCAACATTTAGGTCCACAAACAAACATAGATGCATTCATTTCAAGTTAAACATACCACAAAGGCCTCATTTCACTTGCAACATATCATAATTAAATTCATAGTCTAAATCTAATAGTAAAAGGGGCTTACTATGCTATGAAGACACAAATCAATTTATAATACAAAGATTGAGACGAAGCCACTAAGCAATCACCCAAAACCCCAAATGATAAGCTCCAAATGAAACCCTTGAGCAAATATCAATAAAAATCCTTGCTTTGAAGTAAAAAGGTTGCAACTTTGGCTTTGAATGAAGCTTATGAACTCTCATGTAACTTAGAAACACTCAAATGATCATGTAATCTCTCATGTGAGTGGAGATAGAGTTTATGACAAGAGGATGGAGGCTAGGGTTTGAGTGGAGGCCATGGTGAGTGAACATTTTGGCATAGTTTAGTTGTAGGATCAATTTGTGTTAGTTTATGAGAGGGTTAGGGGTCTTTTTATAGAGATTTAGGTTAGTTTAGACCCTAGGATTAAACCCTAGTTTAGATCCTAACCCTCAAAACCGAATCTGGCCCAAAACCTAGCCAAAACACAAAACAGGTGCACCAGGCATTTCTGCCCGCCACCCTGTGTCGACACTGGTGTCGACTGGGCAGTCGACACCACCCTAGGTGTGTCGACACCCCAGTCGACACCCCTGTCGACTTGGGGTGTTGGCGGGAAACTTTCCCGCCTACCTTCCTGGGTTGATTTTTTATTTTTGAACTTGCATTTTGAATCTGTTTTGTATTTGGAATTTTCTGAAAACTTCAATGGGCCTTAACTGGGTCATACGGACTCCGATTCTCGAAAACTCGGACTCTATTTCGCGTATTTTTCCGAGACGAACGCAATGCACAGCCTGTTTCCCTTGATTCATATTTCTATAATTAATTCTGCCTTGATTATTGATTATAGCATGTTATAAAAATACGGGTTGTTACATTCTCCCCTCCTTAAAGGATTTCGTCCCCGAAATCTCCAAGTTAGGAAGAATGTATCCTACCATCCATCATCCATCTACTCAAATCATCATTCACGAGCAATCATTGTCCTTAAAGTTCCTAATGCGGTATGAACATATGCAAAAGGTGTGTGTATATGTACTTATCTAATGCAAAAGATCGATGCAAATATGTTAGTGAAATGAATCCATATGTATGCAAATTCCTAACGTATAATGTCTATATGAGTGCACGTAACATTTATCCATATGCAACATCCATGTGATAACACAAAAATTTTCATCCATGATTAAGCAATAAACACTCATGCATATGCAATATGAAAAGTGTGTGAGCCGATCTTAGTGCCTAATGTGTATGATGCATCCACGAGTAACCACTTGCAAACACTTGCAACCACTTGCAAACATCAAGTCATAACATGTTTCAAATACATGTTTCATCCAAAGGGTTTCTACCTAAGGTTCTCATGACAAGATTAACGAAGTAACAAGATAAACAAGATAAACATGGATAACAAAAGAAAGATATGCTAAAGAGAGATCGGGAAGATAAGCAAGATAAACTCCTTTTGGATTACAAGAAATCCCTTTCTAAACCCAACCCATATCCTATAAAAGTCCAAAAGGTTTAGTCAACCTAACGGACCCCTTCAAACCCTGACATGTATTACTAACCGATGAGTCATACCCCCTTATGGAGTTTACCACAGAAATAGGATCGAGAATGGGACCGAGAGGATATACGTAAAAGATAACATGCAAGTAAGCTCCACAGGAAAACAAGGATCAAGGATATACTCTTAAAAAGAGATATGATGCGCGTATCTAGCCTTCAATCTTCTAAGTCACGTTTCCTTGAGCTTAACTCCACTGTGCTTTGACCGTCTTTTACTTCATGATTTCTTGGCTTCTTAACTCCTATTTCCAAATATGAGTTGGAACTCATTTCATTGTCGCCTCTCGTTTTCCTCTTTCACTTATTCTTCTTCTAGCATACTCGGCTTAAACATAACTGTGACCTCATGGTTTCATGCAAGCTCTCCAAAATTCACCAGTGAATCCTGGATCTCGTTTACTTACTATAAAATATTCCACGCAGAAGAATTCTTTCTTGAAAATACCAATCCACGTTGCCAATTGCTTCAACTAACGTGATTTCTATAACTCATGCTTAATCGAAATGAACCATCCGCCTGTGGGTGATAGGCCGTACTTAGATTCAGTCGCTTACCCATGGCTTCCTGTAGACTATTCCAAAACTGGCTAGTGAAAATTGGGTCACGGTTGCTAACTATACTTGAAGGAACCCCGTGCAACCGCCCTATTTCTTGAAAGTAAACCGTCGCTAGCCATGATGCCGTCCTTTTGCTCTTCACCGGAATGAAATGAGCACTCTTCTTGAGTCTATCTACTATGACCCGCATGCTCGTATTCCCTTTTCTTGATCTAGGTAGTTCATCCACGAAATCCATCGAGATGCTTTCCCACTTCCATTGCGGGACCTCCAATGGATGTAATAGCCCACCGGGATTCTTCGACTCGGCCTTAACCTGTTGGCACAACATGCACCTTGAGACAAACTCGGCCACCTCCATGAGTGATGCGCATCTTCAAGAACCTTCTTTACTAAGTCTTCCACTCGAGGAACACATAATCTCTCATCGCGTCTTAGCCATCCCTTGTCATCTATAGTATATCTAGCGAGGTGACTTAACGTCTCGCCTCGAATCAACTTGTCCATAATCTCGACTAACTGCGGGTCTTCTTTCTGTGAAGTCCCTACTTGATCCAGAATAGTAGGTCTAAGCTCAAGGGATGCTAACTAACTAGCCAAACCGAGAAAGCTTCTTACTTCAGTTGCGTTCTTTGGAACTTTCCAATCTTGTACCGCAACTACTTTCGCAGGATCCACAGCTATGCCTTGCTTAGAAACTATATGCTCACGAAACCGAACTTCCTTCCTCCTAAATTGGCATTTGGAGAACTTGGCTTCAACTGGTGAGCTCTAAGCGTATTCATTACCTCCTTGAGATGTCTTGCATGCTCTTCCTCATCCTTAGAGAAGATCAAGATATCATCCACAAAGACGACCACGAACTTGTTCAGGAACTCTCTAAACAACCTACTCATCAAGTCCACGAAGTAGGCGGGTGCATTAGTCAAACGAATGGCATGACTAGCCATTCAAAGAATCCATCTGGAGTCCTAAACGTAGTTTTGTCGATACCATCTTCAGCCACTCTGAGCTGATGGAATCCGGTAGCTAGATCAAGAGAAAACAGATGTTCCTATAAGCTGATCAAACAAATCATCGATCCTTGGTAACAGTTGTCTATTCTTCTTGGTCAGCTTGTTCAACTCTCGATAATCAACACACAGACGAAGCGAACCATCCACTTTAGTAGCGAACACAACCGGAGCACCCCACTCGGAAATACTTTGTCTTATGAAGTTCTTCTTAAGCAACTCCTTGACTTGCTTACTTAACTCTCGTCTTTCTCGCGGGGCCATGTGCCTAGCCGGCAACGAAACTGGCTTGGCATTATCAACCAGATAAATGCAGAAATCTATCTCGCGTTTAGGGGGTAACCCCTTCACTTCATCAAAGATATCAGGATATTCTCGGACCACCCTCACAGATTGCAAACTATCGATAGACAAGTCGAGGGATTCAAAATAAAATAACATGACGAGACCCATAGGGTTACAAGAAATCTCTAGGGTATTACCGAGGCGAGTCATGAGCCTCACAACCCTATGCTCAAAAATCAAGGATGGATCCAAAACTGGACAACCAATCCAAGCCCAAAATCAACCCATATCCCATGAAACCGAGAATATAAGCATCACACGAGAATTCTACACTCAAGATAGAAATTTTCAAATCCACGCAGATCATAGACAAATGGGCAAAACCCCCAATTGGATTTGAAACACATACGGGATCATCAACTAGACTAGTACTTAGGTGCAAACTTTCAACTAGATCAGATGAAATAAAACTATGCGATGTGCCAGAATCAAACAAAGTACGAACAGGAAAATCAGAAATGTAAATAAGACTTTCAACAGAAACACTACCTCGATCATGAGCTGGAAGAACGGTGTTGAGAGGATGAACTCGCCCTCCGGATGGTCCTGCATGCTGAGTCTGACCTTGCCCTTGCCTCTTCGGGCAATCCTTGCTGAGATGTCCAAACACACCACAATGAAAGCATTCGCCCCGCTTTTTCTTCTTCCTTCTACATTCCCTGGATATATGTCCAACTATACCACAGAAGTTGCATTTCCTTCCCTCTCTTGACTTGTCCTTGCGGTTTTTGGTGTTCTTGCCTCGTTTCCCGGAATTTACCTTCTTGCCTTGAGACTCATTCGCCTTGACCTCCTTCTTGTCATTCTTATCTTCCTCTTGAAGTAGGGCCATATTCACCAAACTCTCGAAAGTTGCCCCCAAAGGTATATGAGACATGGACAAACCGTGTAATGGCTCGTTTAATCCTAGAGCAAAGTGTAGGGCCTTCTTCTGAGCTATGTTAACCAAGTCTAAACCGACCCGAGCCAGTTGATTAAACTTATCTACGTATTCCCTAATAGTCATGTCCCCTTGCTTCAGTGATAGGAACCTCAGTCCAAACTTTCCCCTAAAGTCATCCCAAGTCTCAATTGGCCTAGTAGCGGTGGTAACCACCCACCAACGTGCAGCTTCTTCCTTTAGCAACCACACCGCCAATAAAACCTTCCTACGGTCACCTATATCAAAGATGGCGAAAAGATCTTCGGTCTCTTTCAACCAATTCCTTGCCTCTACAAAAGCCTCCGTTCCAACGAAATTCTTGCCACCCATCGTCTTAAAGTTCTTACAAGTTTTCGCGAAATCCGCTTGTGGAGGCGGAGGGGGAGGAGGAACATCAGCTACGGGAGGAGGAGGGGGAACAACGGCCTCGATTGGGGAAGCATCATTAGAGAAACCCGGGACCGGTGTCGTGGCTTCCAAGTACCGACGAAACCAATCGGGTATTGTTACTCCTTCGGGCAAGATGAGATTATCAGACATGCTGGAAACGAAAAGAAAAGAGTTCAAACGAGGAATCAAAGGATAGTGCTAATGGCTTTTGGGGATTAGCCTTTTAAAATATAAACTAGACTTTTCTTTGGAAAATATATCTTAGTAAACGGTTTTGAAAATAATTTTACAAGATTTTTAAAACTTTTGCTCCATCTCGTAAACCTTATGCTCTGATACCAAATGTAACACCCCACCTCCACCAGTATCACTCTTGCAAGGGCACTCGCTTTGGAGGGGCGTTAAACAAGGTAAACATGCATGACGATATCACAAGGCAGAACATAAATGATAAAACAGAGTAAGTAAACAGCAGAAAACAAAACCATCTTCATTATTTCAAAACCATAGTCAAGTACATCATGATACTAAAAACATCATTTTCCAAAATACATAACAAGTCTAAATACGTGGAATGAAAATACAGGAAGTAAAACATAGAGTACTAATCCCCATGATAACTGTAATGTCGCCATAGCATAGCTCACAAAACATACATGAGCTCTCCAGATAAGCAAGCAAAAGATCCAGCTAAGAACTAGTGGTCCCACCCTGAGAACCTCGGGGGGGGGGGGGAACGGAAGAAAAGAAGCGAAAGGAAAACGGGTCAGTCATAAAGACTGGTAAGCCCTATCTACTATCAGCATATAAACTAGTAAAGTTAACAGGACATGTGAAACCGACATGAGACATAAGGGTAAAACTGGATAGGTGTGAAATAAAGATAAACAAGTCTGGTATCACATAAACAAGGTTCAGTTGCACCACGTGTACTAGTATTCAACTCAAGTCAAGTGTAAATAAGATATGATCCCTTGGTCCAAAATCATGAGTTGACCCTAAACCAGGGTCCAACTAAGCGGTCTAATCAACCGGCTCCCTATCAGCCTAACTCGTCACGTGTCGGTGTCATTTCGCGGAAAGTAGTTAGCTGTGCTGCTCCACCATAAGCTGTATCTTGGCCCTAGGGTGTCAACCTCTGACACAAACAAGAATGCACAGTCTAAATCTACTGATGCCCATGTTCAACACCGGACTCATGTGCATGACCATGGTCCGCCTGAACAACCGGTGCACCTAATCAGCCATCGTTTTGGTCGCTTACAATCAGCCCAGTAATCGTGCCCCACCCTAGCCTAGTCCTAGGTTATGTCGATACTTCTTGGAGGTTTACTGCTGAAATGGGACCCGTAACTAGGGTTTCTAATGGGTTATGTGTGGTTAACCCAATCCAATGATGTATTGAGTTGTTAAGTGTATCCATGGTTCAAGACTCAACCCTATCAATACATTGTGTTCAAGTGGTTAAGTATATTCAAGTAGTCCATGACTTAACCCTATCATATGGCATTTATTTTACTGAATGCACCCCAACCTCTCACATTAGACCTTGTTGTGGTTACTGGTTAAGCCGGGCGGGTCCGGGCAGTTTTACACCACAACCTAGTCTAACCTCGGGTTTTAAGCGCGACTTGACCAACTTCTCACATTGGGTCCTATCGTTGCAACTACTAGTTAAGCCGGGCGGGTACGGGTAGTTTTACGTTGCAAACTCAACCCAACGTCGAGTTGGCCAATTTCATGTTTTCTACATGTCATGTCCATAATCATGTTTTCAAGCATGTTAACATTCATTTCATCAATTCAAGTCAAGTTTCATGTCTTTTTAATTTTGCCTAACTACCCATAAACGTATTCCCATCGCACGTGAACTCGCATCAATATAAACATATAAAAAGGGAACACAATCATATAACAATGTGGGTATAAAGTGGCAAAGTCCATCATAGGTTAAACATGGTCATATTTGAGGCTAAAGGTTTACATACAACTTGCATATCACATAAAAGGCCTCAAGATATGTATGGCATTAACTTAGCAAATACGTGATTTGGCCACAAACATGTCATTAATCATCATAAGGTTACTTACATCACAAATAGGTCATATGCATGTTAAGTGACTTGTTAACATGCATATGCAACCAAAACATGTCGTTAATCATCATAAGGTTACTTGCATCCTAAATAGGTCATATGCATGTTAAGTGACTTGTTAACATGCATATGCAACCATCCATGTATGACAACAACATAGCACATTAGTGATAACATGGAAAAGTGAACATTAGGTGATAATCATATAGTTCAGCAACATAGGACAGTTGTCATATAAGTCGTGAGAGGTTACATGTTGCATTATGAAAAGTCTACAAACAAAGGTCATAGCTTTACAACCCAAAGTTAACATGAATGTTACTAGATTCATGATATGCAACATTTAGGTCCACAAACAAACATAGATGCATTCATTTCAAGTTAAACATACCACAAAGGCCTCATTTCACTTTCAACATATCATAATTAAATTCATAGTCTAAATCTAATAGTAAAAGGGGCTTACTATGCTATGAAGACACAAATCAATTTATAATACAAAGATTGAGACGAAGTCACTAAGCAATCACCAAAAACCCCAAATGATAAGCTCCAAATGAAACCCTTGAGCAAATATCAATAAAAATCCTTGCTTTGAAGTAGAAAGGTTGCAACTTTGGCTTTGAATGAAGCTTATGAACTCTCATGTAACTTAGAAACACTCAAATGATCATGTAATCTCTCATGTGAATGGAGATAGAGTTTATGACAAGAGGATGGAGGCTAGGGTTTGAGTGGAGGCCATGGTGAGTGAACATTTTGGCATAGTTTAGTTGTAGGATCAATTTGTGTGAGTTTATGAGAGGGTTAGGGGTCTTTTTATAGAGATTTAGGTTAGTTTAGACCCCAGGATTAAACCCTAGTTTAGATCCTAACCCTCAAAACCGAATCTGGCCCAAAACCTAGCCAAAACACAAAACAGGTGCACCAGGCATTCCTGCCCGCCACCCTGTGTCGACACTTATGTCGACTGGACAGTTGACACCACCCTAGGTGTGTCGACACCCCAGTCGACACCCCTGTCGACTTGGGGTGTTGGCGGGAAACTTTCCCGCCTACCTTCCTAGGTTGATTTTTGATTTTTGAACTTGCATTTTGAATCTGTTTTGTATTTGGAATTTTCTGAAAACTTCAATGGGCCTTAACTGGGTCATACGGACTCCGATTCTCGAAAACTCGGAATCTATTTCGCGTATTTTTCCGAGACGAACGCAATGGCACAGCCCGTTTCCCTTGATTCATGTTTCTATAATTAATTCTGCCTTGATTATTGATTATAGCATGTTATAAAAATACGGGTTGTTACAAAAAAGCCAAGCGGCTAGCCAATCGGCTCATAAAATCATCAAAACCCCAAGAAATTAGTAAACATGTGCCTATTTGTCGGGCAAACAATTTTTTTCATCTGCTTTTAGCCTCCTGCTATGACCTGTTCAATGTATACACATGTACATATATGCAAATGCAATAATTTTCAATTTAGTTCAATATTAGAATCAATTTGGCTTATTTTAACTTTCATGTACAATTTGGTTTCAACAATTCTAACTAGTCAAACTAACAATCAAACAACACAACCATCAATTAATTAGTTGGTTAACGTTTCAAATTCATAATTTTGATATAGTTAAAAATTCAATTTTTGATGCCAAGTCATACAATAAGCCCTATCTAGTTTTGGTTCTCACACCAGTCTAATGGAAATATATAGAAATCCCACCTTCGAAACTCGAACACAAATACTGATGATACTATAGTAATCATCAGGACCGTCTCCGGGCGACTATAGTGTGATTCTATATCTATCTAGTATATTAAAACTTCGAATATACGTTCATGACGCGTATACGCGAAATATTTATATGCTCGATTGTCCAAATTCAATATAAACTAAATAATCAAATACGTATAATCAAGTTTATATTTTCCAAAACAAAGTTTGTTTTCATTTTTATTTGAAAAATATACTCTTCACACTCGTTCGAGGATATTACTGATCCCATCTCTAACGAGTCATTCTCATTGGATATTACTAATCCAATCTCTGATGAGTTCTTTCGTTCGGTTCTAATATGTCTTGCTCTCGAGCTTTGTAAACCAAAGCTCTGATACCATTGTAACAATTAGGAATTTCGCTCGATCCGAATCGATCGCTAAACCGACCAAGACCGTTCGAAACCCCGAATCGCTCTGAGAACAAGACAAATCAGGACACAAACAGAAGAACATTCCATTGCTTATTACAACAATTTACATCAGAGTACAAGAATTTACAGAGTATGAACAAATAAATTTACATTTGAAAAATATCAGAGATTCAAATACAATACTGCAGCGGAAAAATAATACAAAATACAACTGAAAGAGATACACGGATACAAAGCTTCCCGAATATCATTCCAGCTGTAAACCAGAGTCCTGTGAATATAAATCTGCAAAACCAAAACTACTAGCTGCCCGTGCGGAAAATAAGGGCACCCAGAGTTTAGGTTAAAACAATAAACTCCTGGTCAGTCATGTGACTGGTGTGAGAACTAAAACAGTTATTAATCTTTATTTTAAAGTTCGGTAAATCAAGGGACCACGCCGTATAACACGGAACGGGTTTTTACGCCAAGAATACCAGTGCATATAACAAAACAGCGCAATGCTAAAATAAATACAATGAAGCTATTATAAGACCCAGCTCCCATCACACAACGCAACACAAACCGGAGGATAGGGTTTTTACCTTATAATAGCCAAAGAATGCTTGATACGTTTAAAACAGATTATTTTGATAGTACTATAAGTGTATAGTTCAAAAACAATTTCAAATATAAATGTATCAATCGTAGGCGGCATGGGTACCATCTATCATGTCGGCAATACTAGGCTCTACAATCATAATCGCAAAATCACGTATTGGAAATTGGATTTCCGTCTGTGAACCGAGGCTAGGGGCAAGATCCTCACCGAATTCGAGACGCTCTAGTCCGCCCCTCAGGCAAGCGCGCAGGCAAGCCTTGGATCATCAGGGTCGGTCCACCGATGTGGATTAAATAACAACCTGAACATGCGTTTCTCCGCCCTATGGGGCGTAAGTGAGCCCACTGACTCCATATCCGAGGCGCCTCGCAACAGCAACAACCACACAGGTGAAAAGTATATAAATGTCAGCTAGTTTAAGCAACGACACCACCTCTAACTAGAAGAAAACGCATGCCCTCCCTGAGTCCTTTCTCCCGTTTTTGGTTCACACAGGGGTGTGAGGCTCGCGAATCAACGTTACACAAGACTCTGCTTTTTAACAGAAGCCTTGATCATTTGCATCTTAGCATACCACACAACCAAACCACTCCGTGCAACCGATATACATCAATCACACATAATGATATCCAATGTCAGACACAAGTCCATACAAGTTTGTTCTGGGTCTGAACGAAACCGGAGGCACTTTCCTCGCATACCCGTCGATCTCCAAGTACATCTGGACAATGACCAACTGATTCCCTCCTCTTGGGTGTACAGCCCAATCAAGATAATCAGTAACCAACCAAATGATGTGAAGACCCTCGGTCTTCGACCAACGTCTTCATCTTCGACGTATTGTTGTATCAGTTATTCAGAATGGGATAAACCCGGCCTTTCCGAATAACTCGCGTATATAATACACAAATGTTACACAAACACAACATACGCCTCATTCCAATCCAGAATATTCTTTTATTCAAATATTCTTATCTTTTGGGATAGGTTCCCATTAATTTTATCAAAAATAAATTCTTTAAAATTTATTCTTTGATCTTCCTTTGGATTTCAATTCAAACCCTATTATGGTTTTCCAAACTAGTCGGGATTATCGATCCTTACCGAAGCAATCTTTTATTTTATTTCCCAATCCCAACCTATTTATCCCCTGGAGCAAAACTGGTAATACTCCATATCTAACACCACTGTGTTATCGGTAAAACTAATTACCATTTCACGTTCAAATCTACTTAAAGATTTAACTATCGCTTTGGAGCAAAACTGGTGATACTCCACTTTTGATCATTTCAATCTAATTAAAGATTCATTAAAACTCCACTTAGTTTTAATATTTATCTGGGTTAAAGAACCGATGTCATTCAAAACACGGTTCACGATAAACCCAAAATCACATCCCATTGCTAATCGGGTTAAAGAACAAGTGTTATTAAAAACACCGTTCACGATAAACCCAAAAAATCAATTTCAATCCAATTCCAATTAAACACTAATTAAATGGACAATTTCACTAAATCTTAATTAAAAGATTTATCCTTTTCTAAACTGGGTTCAAGAACAGTGTTATTTAAGACACTGTTCACGACGAACCCGAAATCCAATTCGATATTAGATATAAGGCTCTGAATAGAAAATATATCGGCTTATATTCAATATCGAATTCTGAAACCAACAAATATCGTATTGGAAATAACGATATAAAATATATCTTTCAAATTTCCATAACAATACTTGTATAATCACGAAATCTAACACCGAAATATTCCGAGAATAATTTCGATTCAAATCCATTCCAATTCACGTTTTGGAAATTATGGTATTTTTTTTAAAAACCCCTTCTCAATCCCATTTATTTCTTTAAAAATAATTGGATTCTAATTCTAGTTAATTACTAGTTCAATTCGATAGAAATCTATTTTTATCGTTACAACCATTGAGCTTTTCACCCCAACTCTTCCCGAATCATTTATTATGATTTTACACAAATTATTAGTATTTTTAATAATTTTATCAAGGCCCGTACAGTCGATTTCCATCAACGGTCGTCGAACTGCACTTATAGTGACCTTTTCCAAATTTGATTTGGACATAATTCCAAATCCAACCGTTAGATTTCCAATTTCTTATATTCGTTAGAAAGCTCTTTTCGATACGAACCCAACGGTTCTGGTTTTAGGAGAATCTGACGGTCGGATCTCCCGTAACATCAATTCGAAATCAATGGTCGAAATTCGCGAACGGCCGCGGCGCGTTCTATTCAAACCATTTATATATATATATATATATATATATATATATATATATATATATATATATATTATATTATATATATATATATATATATATATTTCGTTCAAAACGTATTTTATAAATCGTTTTAAAACGATTCACTTTCTGTTCAATTTTAAATCAAAATTGAATATTCTATATCATTTATATATAAATGATAATATTTTCAAAATGTTTGATTTTGAAATCATTTCCTTTCGATATTCGTTATAAAACGAATAAAATCGATATAAATATCGTTCGCGTCAAAATAGCGCAAATCAAATCAACACGGCTTTTATTCAACACATGGATATATTTTTCTCTTTTTCAACACATGAATATATATTGTATTTCAACACATGAATATATATTTTATTTCAACACATGAATATATATTCTATTTCAACACATGAATATATATTTTATTTCAATACATGAATATATATTTTATTATATTCTTTGTTTTCTAAATTGGAATGAGGCCCAACCAATTACCATATAATGTTACTTATATGGATTCCATACGCACATGTATATCACAAGCAAACAAATGATCAACCATCATCCAAAGTGCACAACACAACTGTCTGTCAACCTATCTATCGACACACAACTAATTATTGGGACTAGTGTACGTCAAATCTCATTCCAATACCCGTGTGGGGTTTCACATCAACAAACACATATTTTATTTGTGCAGTTGGGCGACGTGTAAAATTTATCGTCCCAATCAATATCAGTCAAATCAGTGTACATAAACAAACCGTCTAGTTTGTATATGAATATTTATTTTATTTATTTCCTATTTAGGCTAAAAATAATATTTTTGCTTTGTAAATTTTCTAACACTTTTTAGAAAATTTCGGCGGTATAACGACGCGATACTAGGTCCGGGATTAGGCCTAGCCTTATCCCCAATCTACTCGTGGCCCACGCCATACACAAACCAATTCTACTCAATTCCATTTCATTTCACAAACCCAATTCAACCAAACAACCACAAAACCAATTCAAACAAATGTATCACCCAAACCAAACAAGCACACAAGTCGTCCATGGTCTGTGGACGACGGGGAGCAGTTCATATAAGCAGTTATATGCAAAACAACTGTAAAAGAAATTTGAGTGAGAAGTTCTCACATTGATTTTTTTCTAACACTTTTCTGAACTGCTGAATTTTTGTTGGAGTTCCAGACTTCGCATACAAGCTCCAATCTTCAACCCATCTTTTTTTCTAGCATAAGAACGCCATTCTGAACAACTTTTGCCTAAGAGACTTTTTGCCGAAAATGTGCCATTTCGCCGGAAATCGCGAAAGTACACGATTTTTACTGCTTTCGGACAGCAGAATTTGAACGCGTTTTCTGAGTAGCTCCGAACTCCAAAACACGACTTCCATATGGCCAAATCGAAGAGAAAATCGTGCTCTACAACTTTGGTCTAGAGGAGTTTTCGCTAAAAAACTACGATTTGGGAGTTATTAAGGAAAGAATGACAGGGTGTTTTGTGCAAAACGGGAAATTAGTGAAAAAGGAGATTTTTGAGGAGGAGGGGCCCACGGCCGGAATTGGGTGACCATAGGGGCGCCGGACCTGATTGGGCGTGGGGAGCTCGCTGGTGGGTGGTGGCGGTGGTGGTGGGGCCCGTGGTGGTGGCGGTGGTTGGTGTTTGGGTGTAGGGTTTATGAAATCAAAGAGAGAGAAGGAGGAGGAAGAGGAGGAGGAGGACAGGAAGGGGAGAGGGTGCGGCGGCTGGTCGGAGGCCGGTGGTGGCTGGTGGAGGAGCGGGCAGCGACGGTTTGGAGGAGGAGGCCATTAATTGGTTTTTGAAAGAAATGGGGAAGAGGAAGAAAGTGTGAAATGTAAAGGAGGAAAAGTGATTATATGCTAGTTTCTCGCGTATCGCCTGAGCGCTAACGATCTCCAATCGTCGCAGATTTCGGACACGACATAGTAGACGTGAAGACGAGTCTAACGAAACAAGTTTCGTCGAATTCCGAGTTCGTTTGACCGTCCGTTAAAATTCACGAATATGCTAAGATATTGCTCAAAACCGCGATTTTGCCGCACCATTTCTTCTTGCACGCTCACACGCTAACTTCAAAAATCATGACCTCTTGGATTTAACCATTATTAGACCATACGAATCCAGAAAAAAAAGTAGAATCGAATTCCGAGGTCGTATCAGTAATGTTCCTTTGTTAAATGACTGCACGTTTTTGAACAAATGGTTTTGCTTCGCACGGCCACATACTAACTCCGTTCGACGTGCCCTTTGGAACTCAACAATAATTTATCATTGTGAATCCATAAAAATTTATCTCGTCGAATTATGAGCTCGTATGCAAAATTTCACTTTTAAGGGCTATGTATTGTTAACCGAAAAGCTCCAGCCAATAGCCATTATTCCGGATATCGGAATATATCGAAGCTTATACTTTTCGGAGTTCTAAATGGCATTTCAAACTCAATGGAAGTGGTTTCGAGTCCAAATTCATCCATATGCAAAATATGACTTTTTGGGCCATATATAATTTTCACAGCGACTATTCTAAATTTTAAACTGGACATATCTTACACTCTATAAAGTGAAATCTCAGTTTCCTAACTTTGTTTGAAAGATATTTTTGAACAGATTTAATTATTTCTTGTTTCGTTCAATTCTGACTTAAAACGAATTCTGTATATTCAATTGAAATTCGAAATCGAATTTTCGAACAACCGCGCCATTTCTGGCTCGTTACATAATTGGAAAAAAATTCATTCGTTTTAACGACGTCGAAAATAAATTTTCCGTCGTTATTATTTAAAATAATCTATTTTAAATAATCAAAATTCATTAAAATTGCCAAAATAAAATTTTTAAATTGGGTCAGATTTTCCGGGTTGTTACATTTGGGTTCCACTCCGCCATTCTTTATTTCTGAACGGTTCGGAATTGAATTTTATTCCAGCCGATTCCGTCGCAGTCTATTTCACTCTATTCATAGTAAAAATCACATTTTTATTATTCAGTTTTATATATAAAGATTATATTTTTATATCGCTACTTTTAAAATAAAAATCCCATTTTTATTTTGCTATTCTCATAATAAAAATCGAATTCTTATCACGATATTATCTATATAAAAATCTCGTTTTTATCCTTATAAAAATAATGTCTTTTTCTACATAAAGATTTCGCCTTTTATTTTTATAAGGATCATATTTTTAAACCACTGCTTTATAAACTAGTTTTCTATATGAAAATCGTATCTTTTCCCCAAATAAAAGTCAAGTCTTTTTATTCTATAAAGATCCAATCTTTGACAAAGAAAAATCAAATCTTTATTTCTATTCCTTTATAAACAATGCTATTTAATAGAAAACTGATTTGTTTAACTTTCCATATTTTTACTTCGCCACTTTATATATAAAAATCACATTTTTAGCTTTCTAAAAATATTTCCATAGCTTAACTATTCTTAGAATAGCACACATAGGCTAAAAATTATATTTTTAGGTTTCTAAAAATATTTTCGTGACTCGATTATTTTTAAAACTGTATTCATATGATAAAAATTATATTTTTATCAAATTAAAAATATTTTCTTTATACGATAAAAATCCTATTTTTATCCAACTAAAAATCGTATATTTTTTTCCTTCGTTAAAAATCTAACCTTTTCTACTTGTAAAAATCAAACCTTTTCCACATGTAAAAATCAAACCTTTTCTACTTTCAAATCTAATTTTTAGCATTTTAAAAATCAAATCTTATTCGCTATTTATAAATATAAAAATCAGATTTTTATTAATTATTTTCCTATAAACAAAACAAATTTTTAAATATTGCTTTATATAAATTAAAAACTGATTTTAAACAAGACCGATTCCAAAACAAAACTGGTTTTAAAAACAAAACAGATTTTAAACAATAAAACTGAATTATAGAGATAAAAAAATAATGTTATTCAAACACAGGAAAGAAAAAGAACTCGCCTTAAGGGTCTCGATCAGCGAGCATCGAAGCATGGACAAAACAATCGGAGAGCGCCATTCAGGTGGATGCAGATCGAACTGGGAGGTTTTCTGCGCGTTGATTGGAGCACACAGCGACAGCAGAGCTTAGGAAGGAGAAGGAGATCGAGATGGAGGGGGAAGGTCGGAGTCAGTGGGGCTTCCGGTAATGGCGAGGCGAAGGTGGTCAGAAGGGGGGGTGGCGCGTTGTTGTAACAACCCGGAATTTTAGGGCCAATTTAAAATTTTTATTTTAGAAATTTTAATGGATTTTTAATATTTAAAGTAATTTATTTTAAATAATAACGACGGAAAATTTATTTTAATCGACGTTAAAACGAATAAATTTAATTTAATTATAAAAGGAGTTTAAAACAGCGCTACAGTTCGAAAATTCGATTTCAAACTTTGACTGAACATACAGAATTTATTTTTAATCAGAATTGAGCGAAACAAAAAATATTTAAATCTGTTTAGACATATCTTTCTAACGAATCTGAAAAATTGAAATTTCGCTTTAAAAATAGAAAGTTATGCCCAGTTTAAGATTTAGAAAAGTCGCTATAGAATTTATATATATTTTAATATAATATATTGACCTTAAAAATAGCCATTTTGCAAACGACCTCGGTTTTCGACGAAACCACTTTTTTTGGAACCAGAATGTCGAATTATTGGTAAATTTAATTTTCCAGAATTTTTTCGAATCAATATGTGGGCATGGCGAAAGAAAATGTGTTTTGTCAGTTTCGGTCAAATTTAATCGACTTGAAAATAGCCATTTTTCAAATAATCTCAGAATTCGACGAAATTAGTTTTGTGAGGACTGTATCGTCGAAACATAAGCAGAAATAATTTTCTGGAATTTTTAGAGTCCGTATGTGGCCCCGGTAATTTAAGATGTACGTTTGAATTAATAATTAAATAATTTATAATTTAATTTAAAGAAAATCATATCATAACGGCCGAATTGGGTTGCGAAACATGTTCCATTGTGTCCGGGATGGGGGTTATTAGCTAGGGGTGACACTCGTTGGATTTTATTTGGAGTACGTGACGTTAAACATAAATTTTTTTGAATTAAAAGAATTAGTAAATAAATTAAATACGGTATAAATATTGTATACTGTTGTGTATACGTAACCCTAGAACAAAGTTTCCAACCGCCGTATCCTCCTTTGAATGGCTGAAAAGCTCCACCATAATTCGTTAATTTCTCCTAACATGGATCGAATTAATCCATGGTTCAGAAGCACAAACTAAAGAGAAACTCTTGCTCCTCGATTCTGTACGGGTTTGATGGGTTCTGGGTACCTAGGTGATTAGCATGGATTAAGAACTTTATTAGAGTACTAGTTGTATTTTACATTTTTTTTAGTTATTAGTCGTTTGATTAGTCTCAACGACAATCCTAATATACTTTTTGTTGTTCTTCTTTTACTACAATTTTAATTTCTTCATTTTATTTCTGTTCTGCATTGTAATTGATAATTGTGATTTCATCTCGGTTCAATTAGGTTTGTTCTGAATCAAGTTGCAGTTTCAATTTTTCTTGTTTTTCAACCTAACTCCAAGTTTTGTCTAACTCGCCCAAGAATAAGTAAATAATGATTTTTAATTACACCTCCCTGTGTTAGACCTGTATGCTACACACCTGTATGCTTGTAGAATTTAATTTAAATATCGCGCTTTTCTAGTTCTTAGATTAGCTACGATCACTGGGTCGATCGATTTAGGGGCTGAAACATGGCGGGTTCGAGCTCAAATTGTGGCGTCGGAGATGGTGCGAGTTGGCCGGGAACGGGGGCGCGAGGAGGGGCTTCAACGCCAGTCGTCAGGGCGAGTTCGGATCGTGGGTCGGGTGAAGGGATTGGCGTGCGATGGTGGCTTTTGAAAGCCGACGATGGGTTCAAGGCAACGTTAAGGAAGAAGAAGGAAGAAAGGAACGGCCGTGATTTCTTTCTGATGTAATTTGGTCTAACAATTATGTAATTAATTTAATTAAAAATATATTTAATTGTTTAAAGCTTAAATCGACATAACTTCTCCATACAGTATCGGAATCCAACAAATTCAGGTGCGTTGGGACCGTATTTCAGAGATCTACACAACAGTACAGATTAGAACTGGAACTGAGCATTGTGAAAATTCGGATAAAAACCAATCGATGTGAGATTTCTGATTTAAATCAATTTTGATTGTTGATTTACAATGTGATTTTACATGTGTTCGTTGTTAAATTGTATGTGATGTATGAAATTTGAATTGAATGTTTATGGTTGAGATGATTTGATTTAAATTGGGTAGATGTAGAATTGGTATACAATAAAATATACATTTTATTGTATTTATGAGAATAGAAATATTCATGTTTTTAAACAAGATATTTAGACAATAAAACTTACCTTTTAATTGTGTGTTAAATCATTAATAAGAATCTTGTTTTAAATAAAAAGGAAAATATATCCATTTTCATCATATGTTTGATTTGATTAAAAAGAATCAAGTTGTGAATTAAAATATCAGTATATTAGACAATGTCATGATAAAATAAAATATTGTTATATTAGAGAAAAGATCATTTTGTTAGAAATGTTATGTATATTAAAAACATCATTTTTGTGGGAGAATGTCAAGTTAGAAATAAAAGAATCATTTTGCTATAAAATGTCGCATTAGAAATTAAAGAATCATTTGGTTATCAAATGTATATTTAGTATAAAACATCGTTTTGTCATAAAATGTCACACTAGACAAAAATACCATTTGGTAATAAAATGTACCTTAGTTTACAAACGTCATTTTGGTTATAAAATGTACCTTAGATTAAAAATAAGATTTTTGAAAGAAAAAAAAAGTCCTTTTATTTAGAACTATCATTTTTGATAAAAAAATGTCCTTTTATTTAGAACTATCATTTTTTGATTAAAAATGTCCTTTTATTTAGAACTGTCATATTAGGTTAAAAAGTGACATTACAACAAAAATCACATTTTAGTTAGTATATTTTTGTGTAGACAAAAATAACATTCTTGGCTAAAATTGTCTATTAGAATAAAAGTGGCACTTGGGTTAGAAATGTTGAACTAGTATAAAATGACGCTTTTGTTAAAAATGTTCATTTAGACTAAATTCACCGCTTTTGTTAAAATGTTCATTTAGAGTAAGAACACTTTTGTCATTATGTTGAACTAGAGCTTTCAATATAAATGAGGTAAACACTTTTGTCATCCTAGTGAACTTGAGTTTTCATCAAACATTTTTAGTCATTTTGGTTGAATTTGAGAAATATACATGTTCTACATAAGAACATGTTTGCATTAAAAAGTCACATTTTTAATGTAATATTAGCAATATTCATGTTTTACACAAAAACATGTTTACACTAGAAACTCACATTTTAATGACAAATTAGAATATGGAATGTTCATTGCATTAGTAGTGTCAAATTAGAATAAAAATGTCCATTTTTGTTAGTAGTGTTCATTTAAAATAAAAACATCGTCTGGTTAGCATCATGTCTTGTTAAATAAAAACATCGTCATGTTACTTCATGTTTTGTTAATTATAAATGACATGTTAGGTTAAATTATCGTTTTACGTCAACATGAATGTTTAGAAATGAAATGTACATAAAAGTACTCTTTTATGTCAACGTGGAATATCAAGAACAATAAAAACATAAGATACCCTTTTTATGTTGATATTAATATGATAGTTGAAATTATCCATTTATATTTTAAATAGTTAAATTTGGTTAAATAATTCTAACCGAATTAAAATTGGTTAAATTTATTAACCAATGATGTATGTATATAAACTGTTGTTGTTTGAAAACCCCACACGGGTGTTGGGGCGATATTTGACATACACAAGTCTCAATATTTTGTTGTCTGTCAATCGATGGATTGACAGTCTGTGATGAGTGTTATTTATTTATTTTAACGCTCACACAGTTGTAAACTTTACTCTGAATGTGAATGGATTGTTGGTTGATTATTTATCATTACTGTCATATACATGCGATGTATGAAATCCATATGACCGAATTTATATGGTAATTGATTGAGTCGCGTTCCAGTTCAAAATATTTTGAATAAAACCATATTTTAAAATAAAGAATATTTTTAAAACAAAGAATCATTTAAGATAAAAAATATTTTAAAATAATAAATACTTTAAATTAATATTCAGTGAAGGAGAAATATATGAAGTCGCGTTAAGTAGAAACGCCATTTTTAACCCGAACGGGTTTACCGACCGTATTATTCATTCTATAATGAACATTGAAAAGAAGTGATTTCAAAATCCAATATTTTGAAAATATAAATATTTTAATATGATAAAAATATAGAACATTCAATTTTGCTTTAAAATTGAAATGAAGTTAAAATAATTTTTAAATGAATTTTTAAATATTTTATAAAAGCGATTTAAATAGAAATCGGCGATATATATTTTATTTATTTAATGGCCCGAATAGAACGCGCCGCGCAGCGACCGTTCGTGAATTTCGACCATTAACTTTAAATTGACGTAACGGGAGATCTGACCGTCGGATTCTCCTAAAACCGGAACCGTTGGGTTCGTATCGAAAAGAGCTTTCCAATGAATATAAGAGTTTTGAAATCTAACGGTTGGATTTGGAATTATGTCCAAATCAAATTTAGAAAAGGTCGCTATGGATGCAGTTCGGTGGCCGTTATTGGAAACCGACTGTACGAGCGATAATAAAATTATTAAAAATATGGAAATATTATGTAAAATCATAATAAATGATTTAAAAGGAATTTAGATGAAAATTTCCAATAGTGAAGAGATAAAAATATATTTTATCGATATGAACTAGTTATTAACTAGAATAAATCTTATAATTAATATTTAATAAAGTTTTTCCAATAAATTAATATTTACTTGGAATTAAATAGAATAAATTGGATTTTGGGTTGTCGTGAATGGTGTCTTAAATAACACTGTTCTTAACCCCAGTTAAGAAAAGGATAAATCTTTTAAATAAGATTTTTAGAGTTTTCAATTATATTTGATAATTAGATTAAAATGAAATGTGAATTGGATTTATCGTGAACAGTGTTTTAAACGACACTTGTTCTTTAACCCAATTTGCAGTGAAATATAATTTGGGATTTATAAATCTTTTATTAAGATTTAAGATGGAATATTTTCCAAGAGTAAAAGTTTTCCAATTTAATATATTAAATTGGGATTGAATGAAATTTGATTTAATAATATTCATAGATAAGCTTCTGTAAAAGAAGACCGTTAATATATATGGAATTTAAAAGGCTTTGCCGTTATTCCATTTATACTAATAATCCGATACAGAAATTTGTATCGATTATACATTGGTCTGATTTCTATGAAAATTCCATATTTAATGAAAGATGAATTTGATTTTATCATGAACAATGTTTTAAATGACATTAGTTCTTTAACTCAAATAAGGATAAGATTAATTTCTTAAAATTGGAAAACCTTAAAATAATGATTTTGATATTTGAAACCAAATTGGAGTTTTTAATAAATCTTTAAAAGAAAGATTTATGAACAGAATTAAGAATTTATCTTTGATAGAATATCCTGAATTAGAATGAGGCGTTGATGTGTTTTATACAGCACTTGATTCTTAATTATTAAAATACGCAAGTTATTTGGACAGACCGGGTTCAACCCATTTCGAATAATTACTACGAAAATGAAGAGTCAAAGATGAAGACGGTACAAGACCGACGATCTTCATGTCGAATGGTTGAGTT
Source organism: Allium sativum (assembly GCA_030737875.1). NCBI lineage: Eukaryota > Viridiplantae > Streptophyta > Magnoliopsida > Asparagales > Amaryllidaceae > Allium > Allium sativum. Next base: position 804,033,155 of record CM060921.1, on the reverse strand, counting down.
ACCATTGACGCCCATGATTGGAGTAGCTACCTTGAAGGGGCTACAATGGTGGACGACCGGACGTACGTGTTGATTGTCCGGACTCCGGTTTCGTTCAGACCCAGAACGGACTTGTAAATGGATGCGTGTCTGACGTTGAACTGTCAATGTGGCACGCCAAGATACAAATGATCAAGCCTTTTGTTGAAAAGCAGGCCTTGTGGTTGATGATCAAAGCATAGCCTGTTTAGGCGTAGCTTTGTGTATAACTTTACTTCACGAGCCTCACACCCCGATATGAGTCTAAAACGGGAGAAGGGACCATAGGGAGTGCACACGTTATCTTTCTAGCTAGATTAGTGTCAGGGACCTACCAGCGCTGACATTTTACTCATTGTGGATGATGGATTATGAGGTACCTCGTGTTTTTATAGGCCGATAGTGGTCACATTATAGGTCCAAAAGGACCGGGAAGCGTGTGTTCAGGAATTGCGAATCCACAAACATACATGTGGACCGACCCTACCGCTCCAAGGGTTCACTGCGGGGGATCCGGAGGTATCTGCTGGAGTGCCTCGAATCGGTAAGGAGTTCCGCCCTAGCCTTGACTCATGTTGGAAAACCAAATCTCCAATACGACCTTGTGGTTTCGATTGCATAACTAGTATGGAGGCATAGTATTTGGTAGCTATGCTTCCTAGGATTGATATATTTACTTGGAATTGTTTTCATTAAAACATATACACCCTAATATTAAACCTGTTATATCGTTCTAAGCATCTTTTGACCATTATAAGGTAAAACCCTATCCTATGGTTTGCGTTGCATTGTGTGATGGGACTTGGGTCTTATGATGGTTTCATTCTCTTTTCAAATAAAAGCATAGCGTTAGTTAAACGATTTACTTTTCTTATGCACTGGAAATCCAATGGAGTAAACCCGTTCCGCGTTAGCGGCGTGGTCCTGTGATTAGCCTTATCATTAGATAAGTTAAATAAGATTTCTCATACCAGTCCCATGACTGACCTGTAGTTTGTTTCACTGGCAAACTCGGGTGCCCATATTTTTCCACACGGGCAGTCGAGTAGCTTTTGCAGATATACGTACAGGATCCTGGTTTACAGCTGAAGCGGTATTCGGAAAGCTCTGTATCCGTGTATTCCTTTCGGTTGTATATTTGTATTACTTTCCGCTGCTATTTAAATGTAATTTAAGTCTCTGATATTATTGTATTTCTATTGTAATAAGTATTCATACTCTGTCAATTTCTTGTACTCTGATGTAATTGTTGTAATCAGCAATAAAATGTTCTTCAGTTTATGTTCTGATGTGTGTTGTTCTCAAAGCAATCCAGGCTTTTATTTACTGGGAAGTTCGGGTCGTCACAGTTGGTATCAGAGCTTTGGTTTACAGAGCTCGAGAACAAGACACATTAGAACCGAACGAAAGAATTCATCAGAGATTGGGTTAGCAATATCCAATAAGAATAACTCGTTAGAGATAGGATCAGTAGTATCCTAGAACGAGTGTGAAGAGTATCATTTTCTTCAAAATATAAGTAAAAACAAATTAGTTTTGAAAATTTTATCTTAAAATACGTATTTGAGTATATTATATTTTAATTTGGATAATCGAGTATATAAAGATTTCGGATATACGAGTAATTAACGGATATTCGAAGTTTTAATATACTAGATAGATATAGGATCACACTCTATTCGCCCGGGGATAATTCTGGTGATTGATCAATCATCATCAGTATTTATGTTCGAGTCTCGAAAGTGGGATTTCTATATATTTCCATTGACTAGTATGAGAACCAAAACTTAGTTAGGACACATTGCTGTGATTTGCACTAAAATATGATTTTTGACTATGTATAAAAGTTATATAGATTTAAAAAGTTAATCACCTATTTGATTGCTGGTTGTTATGTTTGATTTCTAGTTTAACTAACTAAATTAGTAGAATGATAATTAATACCAATAAATAAAAAAAATTATAGCTTAGTTAGTTAATTAAACAACCTTTAGCTACGTTCCTTTTCGAGGACGAAAAGATTTTTAAGTGGAGGTGATTGTAACAACCCGGAATTTTGGGGCCAATTTAAAATTTTTATTTTAGAAATTTTAATGGATTTTTAATATTTAAAGTAATTTATTTTAAATAATAACGACGGAAAATTTATTTTAATCGACGTTAAAATGAATAAATTTAATTTAATTACAAAAGGAGTTTAAAACAACGCTGCAGTTCGAAAATTCGATTTCAAACTTTGACTGAACATACAGAATTCATTTTTAATCAGAATTGAGCGAAACAAGAAATATTTAAATCTGTTTAGCCATATCTTTATAAGGAATCTGAAAAATTGAAATTTCGCTTTAAAAATAGAAAGTTATGCCCAGTTTAAAATTTAGAAAAGTCGCTATAGAATTTATATATATTTTAATATAATATATTGACCTTAAAAATAGCCATTTTGCAAACGACCTCGGTTTTCGACGAAAGCACTTTTGTTGGAACCGGAATGTCGAATTATTGGTAAGTTTAATTTTCCAGAATTTTTTCGAATTAATATGTGGGCGTGGCGAAAGAAAATGTGTTTTGTCAGTTTCGGTCAAATTTAATCGACTTGAAAATAGCCATTTTTCAAACAATCTCAGAATTCGAGGAAATTAGTTTTGTTAGGACCGTATCGTCGAAACATAACCAGAAATAATTTTTCTGGTATTTTTAGAGTCCGTATGTGGCCCCGGTAATTTAAGATGTACGTTTGAATTAATAATTAAATAATTTGTAATTTAATTTAAAGAAAAACATATCGTAACGGCCGAATTGGGTTGCGAAACATGTTCCATTATGTCCGGGATGGGGGTTATTAGCTAAGGGCGACACTCGTTGGATTTGATTTGGAGTACGTGACGTTAAACATAATTTTTTTTTGAATTAAAAGAATTAGTAAATAAATTAAATACGGTACAAATACCATATACTGTTGTGTATACGTAACCCTAGAACAAAGTTTCCAGCCACCGTATCCTCCTTTGAATGGCTGAAAATCTCCACCATAATTCGTTAATTTCTCCTAACATGGATCGAATTGATCTATGGTTCAAAAGCACAAACTAAAGAGAAACTCTTGCTCCTCGATTCTGTACGGGTTTGATGGGTTCTGGGTTCCTGGGTCGATCGATTTAGGGGCTGAAACATGGCGGGTTCAAGCTCAAATTGTGGCGTCGGAGATGGTGCGAGTTGGCCGGGAACGGGGGCGCGAGGAGGGGCTTCAACGCCAGTCGTCAGGGCGAGTTCGGATCGTGGGTCGGGTGAAGGGATTGGCGTGCGATGGTGGCTTTTGAAAGCCGACGATGGGTTCAAGGCAATGTTAAGGAAGAAGAAGGAAGAAAGGAACGACCGGGATTTCTTTCTGATGTAATTTGGTCTAACAATTATGTAATTAATTTAATTAAAAATATATTTAAATGTTTAAAGCTTAAATCAACATAACTTCTCCATACAGTATCGGAATCTAACAAATTTAGGTGCGTTGGGACCGTATTTCACAGATCTACACAACGGTACAGATTAGAACTGGAACTGAGCATTGTGAAAATTTGGATAAAAACCAATCGACGTGAGATTTCTGATTTAAATCAATTTTGATTGTTGATTTACAATGTGATTTTGCAAGTGTTCGTTGTTAAATTGTATGTGATGTATGAAATTTGAATTGAATGTTTATGGTTGAGATGATTTGATTTAAATTGGGTAGATGTAGAATTGGTATACAATAAAATATACATTTTATTGTATTTATGAGAATAGAAATATTCATGTTTTTAAACAAGATATTTAGACAATAAAACATACCTTTTAATTGTGTGTTAAATCATTAATAAGAATCTTGTTTTAAATAAAAAGGAAAATATATCCATTTTCATTATGTGTTTGATTTGATTAAAAAGAATCAAGTTGTGAATTAAAATATCAGTATATTAGACAATGTCATGATAAAATAAAATATTGTTATATTAGAGAAAAGATCATTTTGTTAGAAATGTTATGTATATTAAAAACATCATTTTTGTGAGAGAATGTCAAGTTAGAAATAAAACAATCATTTTGCTATAAAATGTCGCATTAGAAATAAAAGAATCATTTGGTTATCAAATGTATATTTAGTATAAAACATCGTTTTGTCATAAAATGTCACACTAGACAAAAATACCATTTGGTAATAAAATGTACCTTAGTTTAAAAATGTCATTTTGGTTATAAAATGTACCTTAGATTAAAAATAAGATTTTTGAAAGAAAAAAAAAGTCCTTTTATTTAGAACTATCATTTTTGATAAAAAAAAATGTCCTTTTATTTAGAACTATCATTTTTTTTTATTAAAAATGTCCTTTTATTTAGAACTGTCATATTAGGTTAAAAAGTGACATTACAACAAAAATCACATTTTAGTTAGTATATTTTTGTGTAGACAAAAATAACATTCTTGGCTAAAATTGTCTATTAGAATAAAAGTGGCACTTGGGTTAGAAATGTTGAACTAGTATAAAATGACGCTTTTGTTAAAAATGTTCATTTAGACTAAATTCACCGCTTTTGTTAAAATTTTCATTTAGAGTAAGAACACTTTTGTCATTATGTTGAGCTAGAGCTTTCAATATAAATGAGATAAACACTTTTGTCATCCTAGTGAACTTGAGTTTTCATCAAACATTTTTAGTCATTTTGGTTGAATTTGAGAAATATACATGTTCTACATAATAACATGTTTGCATTAAAAAGTCGCATTTTTAATGTAATATTAGCAATATTCATGTTTTACACAAAAACATGTTTACACTAGAAACTCACATTTTAATGACAAATTAGAATAAGGAATGTTCATTGCATTAGTAGTGTCAATTTAGAATAAAAATGTTGTTACACCCCACCTCCGCCAGGGTGGCTCTTGCAAGCACTCTGACTTCGGAGGGGCGTATTAACCGGGTAAACATGCATAATGATATATCAGGGCAGAACAAGAACATAAATACATATGTAAACAGAGTAAACAAGATAAGTAAAACAGCGGAAGAACTTTCAAATAATACTTCAAAACAAGTCAGTTACAACATGCTTTCCAAATAAAAGTGTCTAGATAAAAACATCATAAACAGGAAACTGAAATACATAAACGCTATCCCCAAAAATAAAAGTGATAAACCACAGCCAGCTTCATGTAGGAACCGTACATGAGCCAAAACTCCCACAAGCAACGATCGATCAGATGTCTAGGCTAAGCTCCTATGTTTCCTCCCTGAGAACCTGGGGGGAAACGGAAGAAAAGAAGCGAAGGAAAACAGGTCAGTCAAAAAGACTGAGTAAGCTCTACTACCATCAGTCCATAAACTATAAAGTTAACAGGCATAATGTAAACCAAGATGAACATAAAGATAACAACATGATGATCAACTAACAGGATAAAGGTGTCATCGCATAATCATGATTAAGTCTTGCACCACAGGTGTACTAGCAAACTAACATGTCTTGACTTAACAAGTATTGATCCCTTGGCCCAAGCTTTGGCCCAATAACATGAAGTGACCCGAATATGGGGTCCAACTGAACGGTCTAATCGATCGGCTCCCTATAAGTCTAACTCGTCTCGTGTTGGTGTCAATACGGCTAAAACATATTTGTAGTCAGACTGTGCAGGGTCCACCCGTCGGGTGTATCAAGCCCTAGGGTGTCAACCCCTGGACACCAAAACATGAGTGCACAGTCTCAGCCTACTGGTACCCATGCTTGACTTCTCCGCTAACGGACTACGTGCACGGCCGTAGTCCGTCCGGAACTACATCGGCGTACGACACTGCCGTCGCTTTTGGTCCCTTACATCCAGCCCAGTAATCGTGCCCCCTCCCTAGCCTAGTCCCTAGGGTCTTAATGATACAAACTTGGGATTACTACTGGAATGGGCCCCCATTGCTAGGATTTTCTAATGGTTTAAGTGTGGTTTAACCCTTTTACTAATCACGGATTAACTGGGTTAAGTGTAATGATGAGTTCACGACTTAACCCTGATTAATCTACCAAGCCCAAATTGATTAAGCATTAAGTGGACCATGACTTAAACCCTAATCATGAGGCATTGACTAATTCATTAACGCACCCAACCTCTCACATTAGACTTTCGTTGTGGTTACCTGGGAAGATTTACACCACAATTAGGTCTAACCTCGGGTCTGAAAGTGCAACATGACCAACTACCCACATTAGACACCCGTTGTGGTTACCTGGGAAGATTTACACCACAATTAGGTCTAACCTCGAGTTGGCCATTTCATATTATCTAGTGTCATGTCCATTATGTTTCCAAAACATAATTCAAGTTAATTAGTACTTGGGTAGACCTAACTTAATAGGTAAATTCCCAAGGGGTAGACCTAACTTAATAGGTAAATTCCCAATTTATATTTTCATGTGTTTTAAGTTTACCCAACCCCACGCAATCCCATCGCTTACATAATCGCCAAAGCGCATAAAGGATAGAAAGAGTGAACTTGGCATAATTATGACATGAAGGTGTTCAACCCAAACTTGCATACTTAACTTGGCATACTTGCATACATATCATGTCATACTTGCATAAAACATTATGGCATACTTGCATACATATCATAGCATCATGAACATGCATATCATAGCCTCATAAACTTGCATATTATAGCCTAACTAACTTGCATATAATAGCATCATAAACTTGCATATAATAGCATCATAAACTTGCATGTAATAGCCTCATAGACTTGCATATAATGGCATCATAAACTTGCATATTATGGCATACATATTATTACATACTTGCATACATATCATGGCAACTCAAACTTGCATCATACTTTTATCTTTAGAGTTTATAAAGATGGTAAGAGGCTTACAAATCCAAAAGAAGACACAAGTGACCAAAAGATTGAGAAAGCCCAAAATGCAAGCAAATAAAACCCAAATGAATGCTCCACTAAGAAAACCCTTGCCAAAAATCACTAAAAACTCCAACTTTGAAAATAAAGCTTGCAACTTGATGATGAATGCAAGCTAATGATCACTCATACAACTCAAAAATACTTGTATGCATGGAAAATTCTTCATAGAAATTGTTTAGAGATTTTTGAATGAAAGTGGAGGCCATGAGAGGGTGGATTTTGCCATAGTTTAGTTACTAGAATGAATAATGATGATTTAGGGTAGGGTTAGGGTCTTATTTATAGAAGATTAGGGTGTTTTTAGGCCTTTAGATCTACCCTAGGTTAGATTAGGGCCCTTAGATCCCGGAAGCTTCCAGAAAACCAGCCCAACATAGCCCAAACCCTCAAAATGGTGCACCAGGCCATTCTGTCCGGAATGACCTGGTCACCCCCTGTCGACAGCCAAGTCGACAGGGCTGTCGACTTGGTTGGCACCAAGTCGACTCCCAAGTCGATAGGGCTGTCGACTTGGGTGCTCTGGCGGGAACTTTCCCGCCTGCGCCCAACTGCCCAATTTCGAATTCTGAATTCGAATTTTAAATCTGTTTTCACCTTGGAATTTTCTGAAAACTTCATTGGGCCTAAATTGGGTCATACGGACTCCGATTTACAAAATTTCGGACTCTATTTCGCGTATTTTTCTGAGACGAACGCAATGGCACAGCCCGTTTTCCTTGATTATGAATTTAGAATTAAATTCTGCCTCAATTTGTGTTATAACAGGTTATTTAAATTATGGGTTGTTACATTCTCCCCTCCTTAAAGGATTTCGTCCCCGAAATCTTCAAGTTAGGAAGAACGTATCCTACCATCCACATCCATCTACTCAGAACATAATCCACGAGCAATCATTGTCCTTACAAGATTCTAAATGTTGTATGAACATATGCAAAGGTGTGTGTATATGTACTTATCTAATGCAAATATCAATGCAAAGTATGTTAGTGAGATGTATCCACATGTATGCAAATCCCTAACATAATGTACAATATCTACATGTGTGCACATAACATACATCCATATGCAAAAATCCATGTGATAGCATAACATATTCATCCATGAATAAGCATAAACACTCATGCATATGCAATATGAGGAGTGTGTGAGCCGATCTAGTGCCTAATGTGTATAATGCATCCACGAGTAACCACTTGCAACCACTTGCAACCACTTAAAAACATCAAGCATAACATGTTTCAAACACATGTTTCAACCAAAGGGTTTCTACCTAAGGTTCTCATGACACGATTAGCACGATAAACTAGATGAACTAGAGAAACATGGATAGCGAAAGAAAGATATGCTAACAAAGAAAAGAGATTGAGAGTGTACCCTCAAAAAGGAATGGATAAAGCCCACGCATCTTGTCTTCGGTCTCCCAAGTTGCGTCTTCTTCAGCTTCACCCCATTGAACCTTCACCAACTTGACCTCTCGATTCCTTAGCTTCTTGGTCTCCGTCCCCAAGATACGAATCGGAGCTCTTCTCAAGGTAGCCTCTTTCTCTACTTCCACATCTTCTAGAACACTTGGCTCAACCACCTCTGCTGACTCATGTAAGCACTTCCGAAGATGCGAGACATGAAAAACATTATGAACTCCAGCAAGCTTCTCGGGCAACTTCACTCTATAAGCCATCTGCCCGATCCTCTCTATAATAGGGAATGGTCCCACAAACCTCGGTGCTAACTTCCCAACAGCTCCAAATCGGACCACATTCCGCAAAGGAGAAACCTTCACGAAAACCATATCCCGAACATCAAACTCCAAATCAGACCTTCGCTTATCAGCATAGGACTTCTGTCGGTCTTGGGCCACTTTCATCCGTCTCCGAATCAACTCGACCTTCTCGGATGTATCTCTGATCATATCAGGCCCAAGTATAAGCTCATCAGTCGTCTCCCACCAACAAGTAGGTGACTTGCACGGCCTCCCATATAAAGCTTCAAATGGTGCCATCCCTATGCTTGCCTGATAACTGTTATTATATGCAAACTCAACAAGAGGAAGATGGTCTTCCCAAGTACCACCAAAATCCAGAATGCAAAGTCTCAACAGATCCTCGAGTACTCTATTCACCCTTTCGGTTTGACCGTCCGTCTGTGGGTGATAAGCCGTACTTAGATTCAACCTTGTCCCCATAGCTTCTTGCAAACTATTCCAGAACTGACTTGTAAAGATTGGGTCACGGTCACTGACTATACTAGAAGGGACTCCATGTAGTCTCACAATCTCACGAAGATATACAGTCGCTAGCCAAGATGCAGTCCTCTTGCTCTTCACCGGAATAAAGTGAGCACTCTTCGTAAGTCTATCCACAATAAGCCAAATGCTCGTATTCCCTTTCCTTGACCTTGGTAATCCATCGATAAAATCCATGGAAATACTCTCCCACTTCCATAGTGGAACGTCTAGAGGATGTAATAGCCCACCGGGCTTCTTCGATTCGGCTTTAACTTGCTGGCATATGATACATCTAGAGACAAACTCCGCTACATCCTTCTTCATCCCAGGCCAAAAGAAACTGCGCTTCGTATCTTTATACATCTTGTCTCCGCCTGGATGTATAGTCAACTTAGAGCGATGCGCTTCTTCAAGGACTTTTCTCACTAAATCCTCTACCATAGGAACGCGAAGCCTTCCGTCTCTCCTCAGCCAACCCTTGTCATCAATAGAATATCGAGCGAGATGACTAGAAGTCTCTCCTCGAATCAGCTTATCCACAATCTCAACTATTTGAGGGTCTTCTTTCTGCGAAGCCCCAACTTGATCAAGAAGGGTAGGTCTGAGATCCAGAGATGCTAAAGAACCGGTCGTCGACTCAACCGCCAAAGAGAAATCAAAGGTTGCCACATACTCTAAATTCTTCATCTCAACAAATAGAGGACTCAGGGTCAACCTTTTTCTACTCAATGCATCTGCTACAACATTCCCCTTGCCAGGGGTATAAGCTATCTCAAAGTCGTAGGACGCCAAGAATTCCATCCATCTTTGCTGCCTCAGGTTCAGATCCTTCTGTGAAAAGAGGTACTTCAAAGACTTATGATCTGTATATAACTCGAATCTCTCTCCCAGAAGATAATGGCGCCAAGCCTTGAGTGCATATACAATTGTCGCCAACTCTAAGTCATGAGTAGCATAATTCTTCTCATGCACCTTGAGTTGTCTACCGCCAAAGCATATCACTCTTCCTTCTTGCATCAGAACAGCTCCTAACCCCGTGCCACATGCATCGGTATAAACTGTAAACAACTTCCCTCCATCGGGCAAAGCTAGAACAGGTGCTGATGTGAGAGCTCTCTTGAGTCTCTGGAATGCAAGCTCGCACTCTAAGTCCCAAGCAAAAACTAAGTTCTTCTTCGTCAACTTAGTGAGAGGAGCTGATATCTTCGCAAAGTTCTCAATGAACTTTCGATAAAAGCCTGCAAGACCTAGAAAACTTCTTACTTCGGTTGCATTCTTCGGAGTCTTCCAATCCTGAACTGCAACTACCTTAGCGGGATCCACCGCTAAGCCTTGCTTAGACACTATATGCCCAAGAAATCTGACTTCCCTTCTCCAAAAGTTTCAAAAACCTTTTTGTCCTTTCTTGTAAACCATATGCTCTGATACCAAATGTTACACCCCACCTCCGCCAGGGTGGCTCTTGCAAGCACTCTGACTTCCGAGGGGCGTTTTAACCGGGTAAACATGCATAATGATATATCAGGGCAGAACAAGAACATAAATATATATGTAAACAGAGTAAACAAGATAAGTAAAACAGCGGAAGAACTTTCAAATACTACTTCAAAACAAGTCAGTTACAACATGCTTTCCAAATAAAAGTGTCTAGATAAAAACATCATAAACAGGAAACTGAAATACATAAACGCTATCCCCAAAAATAAAAGTGATAAACCACAGCCAGCTTCATGTAGGAACCGTACATGAGCCAAAACTCCCACAAGCAACGATCGATCAGATGTCCAGGCTAAGCTCCTATGTTTCCTCCCTGAGAACCTGGGGGGGGGGGAATGGAAGAAAAGAAGCGAAGGAAAACAGGTCAGTCAGAAAGACTGAGTAAGCTCTACTACCATCAGTCCATAAACTATAAAGTTAACAGGCATGATGTAAACCGAGATGAACATAAAGATAACAACATGATGATCAACTAATAGGATAAAGGTGTCATCGCATAATCATGATTAAGTCTTGCACCACAGGTGTACTAGCAAACTAACATGTCTTGAATTAACAAGTATTGATCCCTTGGCCCAAGCTTTGGCCCAATAACATGAAGTGACCTGAATACGGGGTCCAACTAAACGGTCTAATCGATCGGCTCCCTATAAGCCTAACTCGTCTCGTGTTGGTGTCAATACGGCTAAAACATATTTGTAGTCAGACTGTGCAGGGTCCACCCGTCGGGTGTATCAAGCCCTAGGGTGTCAACCCCTGGACACCAAAACATGAGTGCACAGTCTCAGCCTACTGGTACCCATGCTTGACTTCTCCGCTAACGGACTACGTGCACGGCCCTAGTCCGTCCGGAACTACATCGGCGTACCACACTGCCGTCACTTTTGGTCCCTTACATCCAGCCCAGTAATCGTGCCCCCTCCCTAGCCTAGTCCCTAGGGTCTTAATGATACAAACTTGGGATTACTGCTGGAATGGGCCCCCATTGTTAGGATTTTCTAATGGGTTAAGTGTGGTTTAACCTTTTTACTAATCACGGATTAACTTGGTTAAGTGTAACGATGAGTTCACGACTTAACCCTGATTAATCTACCAAGCCCAAATTGATTAAGCATTAAGTGGACCATGACTTAAACCCTAATCATGAGGCATTGATTAATTCATTAACGCACCCAACCTCTCACATTAGACTTTCTTTGTGGTTACCTGGGAAGATTTACACCACAATTAGGTCTAACCTCGGGTCTGAAAGTGCAACATGACCAACTACCCACATTAGACACCCGTTGTGGTTACCTGGGAAGATTTACACCACAATTAGGTCTAACCTCGAGTTGGCCATTTCATATTATCTAGTGTCATGTCCATTATGTTTCCAAAACATAATTCAAGTTAATTAGTACTTGGGTAGACCTAACTTAATAGGTAAATTCCCAAGGGGTAGACCTAACTTAATAGGTAAATTCCCAATTTATATTTTCATGTGTTTTAAGTTTACCCAACCCCACGCAATCCCATCGCTTACATAATCGCCAAAGCGCATAAAGGATAGAAAGAGTGAACTTGGCATAATTATGACATGAAGGTGTTCAACCCAAACTTGCATACTTAACTTGGCATACTTGCATACATATCATGTCATACTAGCATAACACATTATGGCATACTTGCATACATATCATAGCATCATGAACATGCATATCATAGCCTCATAAACTTGCATATTATAGCCTAACTAACTTGCATGTAATAGCATCATAAACTTGCATATAATAGCATCATAAACTTGCATATTATGGCATACATATTATTACATACTTGCATACATATCATGGCAACTCAAACTTGCATCATACTTTTATCTTTAGAGTTTATAAAGATGGTAAGAGGCTTACAAATGCAAAAGAAGACACAAGTGACCAAAAGATTGAGAAAGCCCAAAATGCAAGCAAATAAAACCCAAATGAATGCTCCACTAAGAAAACCCTTGCCAAAAATCACTAAAAACTCCAACTTTGAAAATAAAGCTTGCAACTTGATGATGAATGCAAGCTAATGATCACTCATACAACTCAAAAATACTTGTATGCATGGAAAATTCTTCATAGAAATTGTTTAGAGATTTTTGAATGAAAGTGGAGGCCATGAGAGGGTGGATTTTGCCATAGTTTAGTTACTAGAATGAATAATGATGATTTAGGGTAGGGTTAGGGTCTTATTTATAGAAGATTAGGGTGTTTTTAGGCCTTTAGATCAACCCTAGGTCAGATTAGGGCCCTTAGATCCCGGAAGCTTCCAGAAAACCAGCCCAACATAGCCCAAACCGTCAAAATGGTGCACCAGGCCATTCTGTCCGGAATGACCTGGTCACCCCCTGTCGACAGCCAAGTCGACAGGGCTGTCGACTTGGTTGGCACCAAGTCGACTCCCAAGTCGACAGGGCTGTCGACTTGGGTGCTCTGGCGGGAACTTTCCCGCCTGCACCCAACTGCCCAATTTCGAATTCTGAATTCGAATTTTAAATCTGTTTTCACTTTGGAATTTTCTGAAAACTTCATTGGGCCTAAATTGGGTCATACGGACTCCGATTTACAAAATTTCGGACTCTATTTCGCGTATTTTTCCGAGATGAACGCAATGGCACAGCCCGTTTCCCTTGTTTCTGATTTTAGAATTAAATTCTGCCTCGATTTGTGTTATAACAGGTTATTTAAATTACGGGTTGTTACAAATGTCCATTTTTGTTAGTAGTGTTCATTTAAAATAAAAACATCGTCTGGTTAGCATCATGTCTTGTTAAATAAAAACATCGTCATGTTACTTCATGTTTTGTTAATTATAAATGACATGTTAGGTTAAATTATCGTTTTACGTCAACATGAATGTTTAGAAATGAAATGTACATAAAAGTACTCTTTTATGTCAACATGGAATATCAAGAACAATAAAAACATAAGATACCCTTTTTATGTTGATATTAATATGATAGTTGAAATTATCCATTTATATTTTAAATAGTTAAATTTGGTTAAATAATTCTAACCGAATTAAAATTGGTTAAATTTATTAACCAATGATGTATGTATATAAACTGTTGTTGTTTGAAAACCCCACACGGGTGTTGGGGCGATATTTGACATACACAAGTCTCAATATTTTGTTTTCTGTCAATCGATGGATTGACAGTCTGTGATGAGTGTTGTTTATTTATTTTAACGCTCACAAAGTTGTAAACTTAATTCTGAATGTGAATGGATTGTTGGTTGATTATTTATCATTATTGTCATATACATGCGATGTATGAAATCCATATGACCGAATTTATATGGTAATTGATTGAGTCGCGTTCCAGTTCAAAATATTTTGAATAAAACCATATTTTAAAATAAAGAATATTTTTAAAACAAAGAATCATTTAAGATAAAGAATATTTTAAAATAATAAATACTTTAAATTAATATTCAGTGAAGGAGAAATATATGAAGCCGCGTTAAGTAGAAACGCCATTTGTAACGACCCGGATTTTGAGCGACTTTGGTTATCGACATAAGCTCGATATCGATAACCAAAACATCGAAAAATCTTGGTAGTTAGTGAAAGAAATTAGAGGGTGAGAATAGGAAAGATAGAAACTTAGAATAGAAGAAGAAGACAACAACAACATTAGAGTAACACGAACCTCACATCGGAACGAATAAAATATAACATAACTTTGAAATATAAATCTGTACTTGAATATACATATCATTATCAAGTACAACACTTACAACATAGTGGAATAATAATAGCTATAATCCTGAAGCCTTCTGCTCCAGCTCTTCAAGTATTTGTAAATCCTGACTACTTGACTGCTCGTATAAAATTGAGCACCCAAAAGTTTAGAGAAAACAAAACAAAGTAAACTCCGGGTCAGTCATGGGACTGGTATGAGTAAAACAGTTTAAAACAGTTTGAGTAACAACGATATCTCATAAGACCACGCCGCATAGCGGAACAGGTTTTTCCTTTATGAGAATCCAAAACTAATCTTTATATCAAAACTCTTTGGATATTATAATAATGTCTATCAACCATAATATAATAATCATCTAGCAGAAACGCTTTCATCTCACGTTCTACATACATAGTATACAATCAAATTCGCAAGCACGTATTGGGTAATGGATTTCCAACTATGACAAGGTATGGAACCACCTTTCGCTAGTGTACCTCTAGAGAGGGATACACTGGGTTCAACAAGAACATCTTGCAACCCGGCCACACATGACTGACCACTCATTTGCTTGAGTGTATCGAATGTATATCACCAACGGTTGGGATCAGCAACCGTTTCCCTAATGGGACAGCATCAACAATAGATTATAGAAATAAATGAAACTCTAGATCAGGTGATTATACACCCTAATAGGTGCCACCTACATAGCCATGCTGCCTGCCCGATTTCTGTCATTTACTGGATGTGAGGCTAGAAGCTACGCTTTATCATTACATCAGATTCACTTCGAATGCCACATTGTCAGATCCATCAAATTCACTAACTTGATGTCTACAACCATACATTACATGTCAGCTAAAAGAAGTTTCCTTCTCCGCTTCCACTCTTGGTACGGTTGAAGAAATCAATGTACGTGACCTTTCTGGGAATACTCTGTCAGACACTCATCCATACAAATAATCATCATTCACTTAGAATGTCACATCGTCATACCCGCGAAATCACAAATTGATTTATCCAAAAATAACACGGGTATACAGCTAGAGAAACGAATCCCTCTGCCACCAAACGTGAATATGTTTGAACAGATCAACTTACGCGATCTATTGGATATACTCTGTCAGACCTTCGTCCATACAAGTTGTTCTGGGACTGGAAAAACCGAAGGCACTATCCAGTTCATCCATCTTAAGCACTGTTATCTAAGACTTATACAATAGCCCTTGCATTTTACTCCATCTTCAATTATCTTTGGCATATATGATTCACAACGCTTATGCCAATACAGAGTGGTTCTTTGGATAAAAATCCAACCGGTCTCTCCATATTAACAACGTTAAAATGGTCAAAAACATTGATAGTCTGTGATTTAACAATCAAAGAAAAACAAGTGTGCAAACAACGATATTATTTCCAAGTGGAAATTATATCGAACGCCCATCATTTAACCTTTATCTCTTTAGTTCATTGATTTACAAATCTCCTGTTTATATATTCTAAATTCTTATTTTACATTATCAGAAAACATTTCTGATTCTTACTTGGAAAACATTTCCAAAACTCCTTTACGATCAAACCTTACCATTTCTTAGTTAAGAAGGAAGTCAATCAAGTTGGGGTATAATTACCTCTCTGTAACGACCCGGATTTTGAGCGGCTTTGGTTATCGACATAAGCTCGATGTCGATAACCAAAACATCGAAAAATCCCGGTTGTTAATGAAAGAAATTAGAAGGTGAGAATAGATAAGATAGAAACTTAGAATAGAAGAAGAAGAAGAACACAACATCAGAGTAACACGAACCTCACAGCGGAACGAATAACATATAATAGATAACATAACTTTGAAATATAACAGTTATGTATACAATAGCACTTATCAGAGTACATCACTTACAACACAGCGGAAATGAACTATAGCTATATGATCTTGAAGCCTCCTGCTCCAAGCTCTCCAAGTATATCTGTAAAATCCTGACTACTTGACTGCCCGTACAAATTTAGGCACCCAAAAGTTTAGGGAAAACAACAAAGTAAACTCCGGGTCAGTCATGGGACTGGTGTGAGTAAAACAGTTTAAACAGGTATATGAACAAGTAAACGATATCTCATAAGACCACGCCGCAGAACGGAACGGGTTTTTCCCTTATGAGAATCCAAAATATCTTTATATCAAAAACCTTTTGATATTATAATAATGTCTATGTACAAATAGATATCAACTAGCAGAAACGCTTTCATCTCACGTTCTACATATATAGTATACAATCATAACCGCAAGCACGTATTGGGTAATGAATTTCCAACTATGACAAGGTATGGAACCACCTTCCGATCAGTGTACCCTAGGAACGATACACTGGAGTTCAACAAGAACACCTTGTAACTCAGCCACACATGACCGACCACTCATTTTGCTTGAGTGCATCGAATGTATATCACCAACGGTTGGGATCAGCAACCGTTCCCGTATATATATGGGACAGCACTGATAGATTTAAGAAACAAATGAATATTCTCTAGATAGGTGATTATACACCCTACTTCGGTGTGACCGACTTAGCCATGCTGCCTGCCTGATTTCTGTCATTTACCGGATGATGAGGCTTGAAACTACGCTTTATCATCACATCAGATTCACTTCGAATGTCACATTGTCAGATCCATCGAGAATCACTAATTGACGTCTACAATCATACATTACGTGTTAGCTAAAGAAGTTTCCTTCTCCGCTTCCACTCTTGGTACGGTTGAAGAAATCAATGTACGTAACCTCTCTGGAAATACTCTGTCAGACATTCATCCACACAAGTCATCGTCATTCACTTAGAATGTCACATCGTCATACCCGCCAAATCACAAATTGACTTATCCAAAATAACACGGGTATACAGCTAAGAGAAACGAATTCCTCCGCCACCAAACGTGAGTACGTTTGAACAGATCAACTTACGCGATCCATTGGATATACTCTGTCAGACCTTCGTCCATACAAGTTGTCCTGAGACTGGACAAACCGAAGGCACTATTCAGTATATCCATCTTAGTCACTGTTATCTAAGACTTATACAACAGCCCTTGCACTTTACTCCGTCTTCAATTATCCTTGGCATATATGATTCGCAACGCTTATGCCAATACAGAGTGGTTCTTTGGATAATAATCCAACCGGTCTCTCCATATTAACAACGTTAAAATGGTCAAAAACTTCGATAGTCTGCGAGTTAACTATCGAAGAAAAACAGGTGTGCAAACAACGATATTATTTCCAGATGGAAATTATATCGAACAATCATCAATCATTATTAACTCTTAAATTTATCTTATCATTTATTTGTTCCCTTCCTTGTAAATAAACATTCCATTTTCTAATTCATATTTCAAATTCCAATCCTTGATTTCGTTCTGATTCTGTTTTGGAAAACATTTCCAAATACTCCTTTATTTGGATTTAAATGGATGTTTAAATCCACAACGCGATGACGACCCAAACCACTATACTCATTAACTGATTCCACTTAACTCCTTTCGAATAAACTATATTCGATAACTCCTTTAATTCCATTCGAATAAACTAGATTCGATTAACTCCTTTAATTCTGTTCGAATAAACTAGATTCGATTAACTCCTTTAAATTCTATTCGAATAAACTAGATTCGATTAACTCCTTTACTTCTACTAGATTTGATAACTCCCCTTTTCGAATAACCAATATTCGATTAACTCACTTCGAATAACCAATATTCGTTTAACTCACTTCGAATAACCAATATTCGATTAACTCACTTCGAATAACCAAAATTCGATTAACTCATTTCGAATAACCAATATTCGATTAACTCATTTCGAATAACCAATATTTGATTAACTCATTTCGAATACCATATTCGATTGACTCACTTCGATTAAACTATAATCGATAACTCCTTTCGATGAAACTAACATCGATAACTCCTTTCGATGAAACTAACATCGATAACTCCTTTCGATGAACTGACATCGATAACTCCTTTCGATGAAACTAACATCGATAACTCCTTTCGATGAAATAACATCGATAACTCCTTTCGATGAACTGACATCGATAATTCCTTTTGAATAACTAATTCGATTACTTTAACTCTACGAACTTAACTCGATTAACTTGACTAACTTAACTCGACTTGATTCGACCAATTTGATTCGATTAACTAGGCTCGACTAACTTGATCGACCCACTCGATTAACTCAACTTATTTAACTTACTAAATTAACTTAACTTAATTCACTTAACTCGATTCACTCCCATCGATTAACTTAACTTGATTATCTCGACTTGATAATCTCAAATTGATTACTTAACTTGATTACCTCGACTTGATAATCTTAACACAATACTTAACTTGATTATCTCGACACGATAATCTTACTCAATACTTACTTGATTACCTCGACTTGATAATCTTAACACAATATTTAACTTGATTATCTCGACACGAAAATCTTACTCAATACTTAACTTGGTGATCTTAACTCGATTCACTTACATCGATTTACTCTCATCGTTTATCTTAACTCGATTCACTTGCATCGATTAACTATCTTGATTCACTTGACTTAACTTATCTTAACTCGATAACTTAACTCGGTAAATCTAAGTCAATCGATTTCTCTTATTCGAGTACCCCTATTTTGATAACGTTTATTCATTTATAAAGATTTACTTTTAGTAACGGTTCTGCACTTTATAAATGTTCTCTTTAATAACGTTATTCCACTTATACAAGTGTTTGTATCCATTTAATTTATACTATCGGTGTTAAAACCAATATCTCTTCTCTATATAAGTTCAGCCTTATATATTTCATTTATCGATGATAAATATTCACTTATTTTATAAACTGTTATTTATAAATAAATCTTTTCCGTTCATCTGTTCAAAACAGATTTCCATTTTCTATTCACTTCTAAATATTCTTTTGATTAAATCCTATTTATTTAACAAATAAATATCTCCTTTATTTAAATCCTATTTATTTAACAAATAAATATCTCCGTTATTTTATTTATTCTAACAAATAAATAATCCTTTTACTTTATTTATTCCCTAAATAAATAAGTTCTTTTACCATTATTTATTTCCTAAATAAATATATCCTTTTACCTTTATTTATTTCCTAAATAAATAAATTCTTTTTAACTCTATTTATTTCCTAAATAAATAATTCCTTTATATTTGCTTTCAAATATATCTCCTTTATATTTGATTTCAAATATCTCCTTTATATTTCATTAACAAATAAATTCCTTTATATTTGGTTTTCACATTTATTCTTTAAAGTATTCTAACTCCTTAAATTTCCGGGAAAATTCGCCATAACCTCCTTTGTATCGGGAGCATCGGGAAAATCCCCAAACCCGCCACACAGGCCTTTCCATTCAAAAAGGAAATGTTTGAATTTATTTCCTTTTTAAATTATCTCCTATTTATAAATATTTCAATTTATAAATATTCCTTATTTATAAATATTCAAATTTATAAATATCTCTTATTTATAAATATTACATTTACAAATATTACATTTTCAATATCACTTTGAAAACCCCCTTATCAACATCACGTATGTTGTGGTATTCAACATATCAAATCACGATGACAAAATCTCATCCAAACACATATAATCAACCACAGATTTAACACCACATCATATATCACAATATATGAAAAACAATAAAATAACTGTTGAGGAATCCAGTCGGATTCCTCCAACCTGTTTCCCTGCATCCACAGATGTTACACAACATGATTGTCATTACTTTCAGTTCAATATGAATTATTCTGATAAATAGAATCAATATATAACTATCTAACTGTTTATATATTATATATATATATATAATATTTCATTAACTGACTAGCAGTTCAATCAACAGTCAACACACAACCAAACAGACAATTTCTAACAGTTCTAAAAATACAACATGAAATTATAAACTGTTCAGAGTTGGTGAGATTTACTCACATTGGACTGTTATCGTTAAAAACGATTAACTGTCTTTGATTTAGACGGACAATTTATTTTGCAATAAATTGTAACGAGCTCGGATGGACTTCCAGTCAGTGTCAACGTGTTGCTCCCGTCCATACGATCCCAACGCAACTTACGGTTCGTAAAACTGATCACATATGGTTAAGATATTAAGTCTACAAGTTTATACCATATTTAAATTAAAATAGAACTTGAATTAAAAATCTATTGGGCTTAACTTGGTTTGACCGGCCCATTACCACTTCCAAGACCAAACCCGTACCCCCCCTTCTTCCTCTAATTCGATCGTGGCTTCTCTGTAACCTCAAATGGACATTTCCCAAGTTCAAACGCCTCGTCCACCCTCATCTCTCCACCGTTCAACCAACCGACGTCACCATCCTTCACCTCATTCGGCTCTCTACCTCCCCATACCACTAATACCCAACTCGTCTTCACCTCGTTACATCCGTCGAGACCCAAAAATGCTCGAACCCAGTGAAAACTTCCAACCTCTTTCATCACCGTAAATCCCCAATTGTTGCTACAAAGGGTATTTCGATCTCCAGGTTTCAAAACCACACTCGGATTCACACATTAAGGCTTGAAGAACACAAACCCCCCAACCCTAGGTTTTCTGATTACAAATCGAGTACCCCAAATCAGCGACCGAGTTTGAAAAAACCCATACCATTGTGAAGAGCTTGAGCTCAGGAGAATAAAAACATAAGTTTCATGATTTAAAACTTTTTATATGAATTTACAATGATTTTAGAAGATCACTGATTTGTTTGAGGAAGTTTATTTGGTGGCGGCTCCAAATTTTTGAGTAGATGACTTTGTGGATTAGGTTATAAGGAATAAGTGGGGGGTATTTATAAGCCACAAAAATATCTAGATATTTTATATTAATATTTTAATATTTTTATTTTAATCCTTTATATTCATTTCTGACTTCTAAAAATCCGTGCGATCACACACGATACCCAAAAATCACGAAACCGTACATGTAGCTAGAGTTCGACATTACGGTCCCAACGAAACTGGTTTCGTCAAATTCCGACTTCGTATGCTCACACAGCGTATTTTTAACTGTCGAAATACTGACTGTTTCTCACTCTAAAAATCGGTATGGCCACATACTGACTTCAAAAATCACAAAACTTAACATCTAACAACTATTTGATATTGCGGATCCAACAAAACTGGTTTCGTCGAATTCCGACTTCGTATGCTCACACAGCATATTTTTAAAGCTCTGGATGACCCATTTAAATATATAAATATATTTAAATATTATTAAATTAAATATAAATAAATTAATATTATCGTATATATCCATATACGATGTCGTCCGGCTCCAGAATATCACCTCAGATTTTATGACTTGATTTCCAGACTCCAGATTATCCCGATATTCAGTTCGTATCGAAAAATCGATTTATAACGTATATAAAGCGTCGCAAATTATAAAGGAATTCCACAGCGACTTTTCTGAAATTTGATTTGGACATAACTCAAAATCTACACGATGAAATCCCGATTTTTCTCTTCCACTAGAAAGATATACTCCACCAGCTCCACACATTTCTTGTTTCACAGAAATCCGGCTTAAAACGAATCCTGTACATTCAGTTGAAGTTCGAATCGCCAAATCGCGAACTGCAGCGCCATTTCGAGCTCGATTTTAATTATATTATAATTATACGTTCAAACTGTCGTCGATTGAATATATTCGTCAATATAATTCAACTCTAAGCTGAATTAAATCCTAGGGACGACCCGGTTCACAGAATATTGTGATTTCCAATATTTTTGATTGTTCCTGAATTAAATATATTATTTAATTATTTAATTTAATTAAATATTCCCTATTATTAAATTAACGACCATTCGAATTCTCTAAACCACCATTTATATAATTAAATAAATTAATTATATACCTCTGCAAATGCGGGTCATTACACTCTCAGACCTTAACCGAACAACGTTATAACTTTTGAAATGGTCAAAGTTTATCTTTTACTCTTTAACAAATTCCTTTACGTAACTCGCGAATTCTATTTACGAATCCGCTTCTATATTTAAAACCATTGGTTATAACGATAACGTTATAAATCCCTATTTCTGAAATATCTAACTTAACATCTAACTCTTATCACTTATACTAAATGATTAACCTAACAACTAATTTATTTATGAATAAATAAACCTTGATTTAAAAACTGGAAAGTAAATATACTTTCCCGAAATCGATATAATCGAATTCGACGTAAAACTCCCCTTTCGAGTAATCTCTATTTGATTAACTCTTCTTCGAATAACCTATATTCGATTAACTCCTTCTCTTCGAATATCTTATATTTGAAATCTCACTTCGAATAAACTTTAATCTATAACTCCTTTCGATGAAACTAACATCGATAACTCCTTTAACTCTATTCGAATAAACTATATTCGATTAACTCCTTTAATTCTATTCGAATATACTTTATTCGATAACTCCTTTTAACTAACTCTAATCGATTTATTCTAATTCGATTAACTATATTTAATTACTCTATTGGTTAAGCCTAACTATAACACGTTGACTCTAATTGATCAACCCTAACAGATTAACTCTATTCGATTAACTCGAATCGAATAACTAATATTCGATTTACTCATTTGAATGATCTCCTTGGATTAATTCCTTTGAATTAACATCTTTATATTTGATTTCACAAATATTTCCCTTTATATTTGATTTCACAAATATTTCCCTTTATATTTGATTTCACAAATATTTCCCTTTATATTTGATTTCACAAATATTTCCCTTTATATTTGATTTCACAAATATTTCCCTTTATATTTGATTTGTAAATGTTTTACAAATCCTTCTATTTTGATTTCATTTGTAAATGGTTTACAAATCTTTCCCCTTTAATTTCACTCTCTAAATAAAAAATCCCTTTTTATAACTTATTTATTTCCTAAGTCAATATCTCTTTATCTTATCCTATTTATTAAATAAATAAATATTCCTCCTTTATTCTATTTATTTCCAATAAATATTTTCCTTTTATCTTTCTATTTATTTCCTAAATTAATAAATCTCATTTACATCATTCTATTTATTTTCAATAAATAAATAAATCCTTTTACTTTTATTTATTCCCTAAATAAAAAATTAATCCCATTTAATCTATTTGTACATGTTCTACAAATATTTCCTCTTTCGATTTCATTTGTAAATGGTTTTACAAATACTCCTTTATATTATCTTCTTTTATTTTCTAAATGAATATTTCCTTTTTCATCTTGTTTTACAACGTCTCCCTTTGTATTTGTTTTACAAATAATTTTCTTTATATTTGTTTTACAAATATCTTCCTTTATAAAACTCTAATTGTTTTATAAATAAATCCCTTTTGATTTTCCTATTTATTTATTTATTTTCTAAATAAATATCTCATTTAAAATGTCTCACTTATTTATCTTAATAAATAATTCACTTTATAAATATTCCCTTTTATAAAATCGGTTGATTTTATAAAATTCCTTTATTCCAATATACATTGAAATATTTCTTTTCACATCCCAGGGTCACTTATGATATTTAAAATATCAAATAACAATGATCAATATCATTCTAACCATACACAATCAACCAGATTATATATATCACATCATATATCAACATATATGAAAAACAGTAAAATAAATGTTGAGGAATCCCGTCGGATTCCTCCAACCTGTTTTCCTGCATCACAGATGTTAGACAATATAATCAACATTACTTTCAGAGTTTAACGATCCATATATATATATATATTTGTGTATATATATATATATAATATTTCCACTAACTGACTAGCAGTTCAATCAAACACTCAACACACAGTCAAACAGACAATTTCTAACAGTTCTAAAAATATAAAATGAAATTATAAACTGTTCAGAGTTGGTGAGATTTACTCACAGTTGCGCGTTAACCATTGAATAACGGTTTGCCTTATTCGACCCAGTTGGACAATTTATTTTTCCATAAATTGTAACGAGCTCGGATTCACTCCTGGTTAGTTCCATGACGTAGCCACCGTCCATACAACCCCAACGCAACTTACGGTTTGCAAATCCGACCTCGTACGGACAAGATACGGTATTACGAAGTTTAATCACTATTTAAATAAATAAAACTTGAATTATTAAATATATGGGCCTTAACTTCATTCGCGGCCCATACCAAAATCGTCAAAGCCCGGACCCGATTCATCTCCTTCCCCAAATCAACCGGCGTGCTCCTGTTTGCATCACAGACATTTGCCACTCTTCGATCTCCCTTATTCTTCTTCATTTCTCAACAAACAACCGAACTAAAATCTTCATTAAACTCCTCAAACAACTCTCTACAAAACCGTACAAATTTTGTCAAGATCGAACACCACATGGTACTTCCGTCGAACTATAGTTTCCACGCATTTCAGGAAACCACTCGACATCAATGACCATCGCATACCCCAAAATTAGCACAAATGCATCTCCTTAACACCACAAACCCGAATGTAACCAACAATCCTCACATCGATGGACCATTCTCACCAAATCGGTAACCCTAGCTCACTGACAAAAAACCCACCCACCAAAATAGCGATCGAACTTCAGAAAATCTAGATAGAAATGAAGCGATACCCTCTCCGAACCCAGATATGTATAGAAAATGATTTGTAGTATTTGTTTTTTATTTCTTTTGATTTTTGGCTTGCTCGACATTTTTCTTTACTGTGAAGAAACAAACGGCGGAATACTTGTTGACTTCTGAGGAAGAGAGTTTAGGTTTAGGAAAATAGTGTGGTGTATTTATAGGGTAAGGAAAATATCTAGATATTTTAAAAAAGGAATATTCTTGGTATATTCTCCATTTTTAATTCGTTTTTGACTTCTAAAAATTCGTGTGATCACACACGATACCCAAAAATCACGAAACCGGACATACTGCTAGAGTTCGACTTTCCGGTCCCAACGAAACTGGTTTCGTCGAATTCCGAGTACGTTTGGTCACACAGTGTATTTTTAACTATCAAAATACTGACTGTTTTGCACTCTAAAAATCCATACGGCCACATACTGCCTCTAAAAATCACGAAACTGGAAATCTAACTACTATTTGATATTGCGGATCCAACAAAACTAGTTTTGTCAAATTCCGACTTCGTTTGCAAAACCGGCTATTTTTAAAGCTCTGGATGACCCATTTAAATATATAAATATATTTAAATATAATTAAATTAAATATAAATAAATTTATATTATCGTATATCTTAACATATGATATCGTACAGCTCCATAATATCATATCAAAATTTACAGTTTGATATTTCAGATTTTAGTTTTATCTCTATATTCAATTTATATCGAAAATCCTTTTATAACGTAAATAAAGAGTCGCAAATTATAAAGGAATTCCACAGCGACTTTTCTGAAATTTGATTTGGACGTACATCAAAATCTACACGATAAAATCCTGATTTTTCTCTTCCACTAGAAAGATATGCTCCACCAGCTCCACACGTTTCTTGTTTCACAGAAATCCGATTTAAAACGGACCCGGTACACTCAATTGAAGTCTGAATCGCCAAATCGCGAACTGCAGCGCCATTTCGAGCTCGATTTTAATTATAATATAATTATACGTTCAAACTGTCGTCGATTGAATATATTCGTCACTATAATTCAACTCTAGGCAGAGTTAAATCTAAGGGACGACCCCGTTCACAGAATATTGTGATTTCCAATATTTTTGATTATTTTCTGAATTAAATATATTATTCAATTATTTAATTTTAAGTAAATATTTACTATAAATTAAATTCCACGACCATTAAATTCACTATATCACTATATATATAATTAAATAAATTAATTATAATACCTCTCACAAATGCGGGTCATTACATTCTTCCCCACTTAAAATAATTTCGTCCTCGAAATTGCTAAGTTAGAGGACGACCCTATCTATTGGAATTCCTAAGTTTTTTTTTAACCCCTTATTTCTGATTTCATCTGAACCAATTAATATCGTGGGACGATCCCAAAACCCCGTGACACGGTGTTAAGGATAATCATTGGAATATAACACATTAATCATCATTAGCAGATCACAGATAATAGCATAAACAGAAAAATAGATTAATTTACACACATATGACAGCGGAATCATATAGATATCATCACATCAGAGAAGCACAGTACAGGATACAACTTAGTGTATAATGAGACATAATCAGTCACCATCGCCTGAGGCGGAATCATACATAAAGGGTACACAAAAGGAATATCAGTCTACATCGCCAGAGGCGGAATCATAATATAGATACAATAATGGCGGAGAAAATCCAAGTCAGCACGGTGTAGTGAAGCCTCGCCATGAGCCAAAAGGTGCGTCAGAAACCTGTAACTAGGCTGCCCGTGTGAAAATGAGGGCACCCGAGTTTGCAAGGTGAAACAAACTACGAGTCAGTCATGGGACTGGTATGAGAAATCTATTCAACTTATTAACCACAATAATAAGGCAAATCAAAGGACCACGCCACTTTCGCGGAACGGGTTTACTCCAATGAGTGCTGGTGCATGAAATAAAGTAAATGATTAAATCAACGCAATGCTTTTTATAAAATGAAGCCATTATAAGACTCAAGTCCCATCACACAATGCAACGCAAGCCGGAGGATAGAGTTTTACCTTATAATGGCCAAAGTTGCTTCATACGAATAAAACAAAGGTGTTTGATATTATTACTAGTGCATATATCTTTCAAAAGCAAATTCAATCATAAATATCAATCCTAGGCGGCATAGCTACCATCTACTATGTCGCCGTACTAGTAATACAATCACATCCGCAAATTTCGTATTGGAAATTGGATTCCTTCGTGAGTCGAGGCAAGGGGCAAGCTCCTCTCCGTTCGAGACACTCTAGCAAATGCCTCGGGACCGCACACAGCAATCCCCTGGATCCTCCAAGGCCGGTCCTCTCTTACTTTTGAGGATTAATTGTTCCTGAACACACGTTTCCCGGTCCTTACAGACCTAAATCGAGGCGCCTCGCATTCCAACAACCACACAGGTGAAAAGTAGATATAAATGTCAGGGCTGGGAGGTCACTGACACCACCATAGCTAGAAAGAAACGTCATGCACTCCTTGGGTCCTTCTCCCGTTTTTGACTCATACCGGGGTGTGAGGCTCGCGAATTCACGTTATACACAAAGCTACGTCACACAGACCATGCTTTGATCATCAACCACAAGACTTTTCTTTGCAACAGAAGCCTTGATCATATGCCACTTAGGCGTGCCACACAGGCAATCCATTCCATGCGACTGATTTCTGTCAATACATAACCTCTGAGCTCGTACGTCTCAGAGAAGGGCGTTAAGCAAGAGAATAAATTCTCCGCCACCAAACAGATATATATTTAACAGAGATCAATCAACACAGAACAAAATCCAATGTCAGACACACAGTCCATTTACAAGTCCGTTCTGGGTCTGAACGAAACCGGAGGCACCAATTCCTCGCATATCCGCACAATCAACAATATGTTTGGACGGCTACTACTTCAATTCCTTCATGGTAGCTACTCCAATCACGAGCATCAGTAGCGCCCATCCATCCAATGTGGAGACCGTCGGTCTTCAGTCGTCTTTGACTCTTCGACTTCTCAACGTCGATCGATTATTTGAAATGAGATAAACTCGGCCTTTTCAAATAACCCACGTATATTTAGATTTTCAAATCAATTAATCACATGGTTGGACCATTCAACATTCACACTTCAATTATTTAGTTGTAATTTTCATGTCAAATACATTCAACCATCACATATCAAGCAAACACAGCAAAATTGGTTCATTTTCACTCTATATTGTCTATAGCAATTTATAACGATATATCGCCATTTTTATTTAATTTAAAACGGCCATATTTAATTAAACGACGTTTCAGGTCGTGTCGATGCACTGGCGCTGCTTTCCACTAATTTTGTTTTACATACATAGGAAAATCTAACCGTTGGATCTTCACAAATTTTACGTCACTAGGAAGGTCATTTCAAATCGAATCCAACGTTTCCAGTTTTGGGAAAATCCGACGGTCGGATCTTCCACACTAACCATTTGAAGTTACGATTTCAATTTACGAACTACAGCGTCGTTATTCGATTTAATTTAATTATATTTATATATATATAAATATAATCGTTTCTGGCGCTGTTTTTCCTTAATTTTGAATTAAACATTCCAGACAATCCAACCGTCGGATCTTCACAAAGTTGGTGCCGTTGGAAAGATATCTCCAAGGTGAACCCAACGGTTGAGGTTTCGGGAAAATCCAATGGTCGGATCTTCCGCACTAATCATTTGAAATCACTGTTTCAAAATATGAACTGCACGGCCACGTTTCGTTTTAATTCTATTTATATTTATATATTTATATAAATATAGCTCATTCAAAAATTCCTATATCGTTTCCACTTCAATTATTTCACTAACGCCTTAAATTTTTGGGAAATTTCGCCATAACCTCCTTTGTACGGGAGGGTCTGGGAAAATTCCCAAATAGCCACACGGGCGTCTCATATCAAAAAGAAAAAGAAAAAGCCAAGCGGCTAGCCAACAGGCTCATAAAATCATCACCCAAACAAAGCGGTAAATATGTACCTATTTGTCGGGCACAAAATTCTATTTCTCTTCTCTAGCCCCTTTTGCTTTAACCTGTTCAATAGATATGCATGTACATATATACAATTTCTAACATTTATCATTTTCCATTCAATTGCATATTTGATTTGCTTTGGTTTAAAAACACCATTCATTCTAATGTTGCATGCATGGGCTAAAATCATATCATTAGCTAGTTAATGTATATTTCAACTCATGCACGTTTATTTGAACAAGTGGCTATTTTTAACACTTCACATTTCAAAGATGATAATTTTGGCGAACTAAAATAGATTTCAACACATGACTATTTTATTTAGTTCTTATGCATGTTAAAAATAATATTTCTATCACAAATATTTATTTCAATGTCCGCATATCTTTAACATATCACACATATGATAAAAATGATATTTTTATCATTTAAAATATTTATTCAACCAATGGATGGTTTCAACACTTCATAGTTTCAATAAAAATGTAATTTTTATTGTACGATCTTTTTATTCAACACATGAATATTGCCACTATACACACTTCTCAACAAATGAGCATTTCCACACATGGACAATTTATTTAGGTTGTTCATATTAGAAAGACGGGATTTTGATTGTTGAAACTATTTATATAAGGCGAATACTTTTGATACTTCATATATATATAAAAATGTGATTTTTATTGTTTGAACACTTCATTCATTCACAAATGAATTTAATTTTCACACAACACTTTTCAACACATGAACCTTTCCACACATGGATATATGGCTTTAATTTCAATGCATGTAAAATAATTTCAACATATGAAAATAATTCTAACACACAAAGATTATTCAAAATTTCGGCAGCATAACGGCAAGATAGTTAAAACCGGCACCGTCCCTAGTACGGCTCCTCGCTCGACCTTAAAACCTCGCGGTTTTTGACAATGGGGATTCAAGCATCTAATTCGCACGCAGGCGGCATGTTTATTTTTTTTTATTTTCACAAATATTTCCAATTCATTTCAATCACCCATGGATATTTTTCAACCACAACCAAACAATATCAACCACAAACAATTATTCAACCATTCGTATTTTTCACCCAATATTTCACACCAATTCACCACAATAAATATCGTCCATGGTTTGTGGACGAGGGGAGTATATATATATATATATAATATATTTGCTATATTTCACTTGCATTTCAACACATATATCAATTATTCTATGCATGTAAAAATTCATACTTCGCTTATATAGCTTACACTACGCATGTACATGAGGTATACAACACGTATGTAATTTATATTTCGCTTATATAAATTATACATGACATTTTCCATTCAATTTCACGTTAATTTAGATTTCTCACCTTGGTTTTCTGAGCGCTAAAAATCGATACGATGTCAGAAAAATCCGCAA
This sequence comes from Allium sativum, assembly GCA_030737875.1. Taxonomy (NCBI): domain Eukaryota; kingdom Viridiplantae; phylum Streptophyta; class Magnoliopsida; order Asparagales; family Amaryllidaceae; genus Allium; species Allium sativum. Next base: position 804,002,643 of record CM060921.1, on the reverse strand, counting down.
CTTCTTCTATTGGGTAGAGAGCTTCCTTGTGGTCTCGATGTTTCCTGTTTCATCGAATTTCGTCAACACACCAAAAAGATATGATTTTTCAAAGTGTAAAGATCAAAGAAAAACTCACTTTCACGAGCTTCAAAACCAGGTTTACGATTTTCGAGAAATCCGTGGCACGTGGGGACGATCAGGGAGTTGGACGTGGAAGAGGGGAGAGAGGGCTTTAAATTGGTGGTGGTTTGGTGGCGTTCGGTGGTCGGTGGCGTTCAGGGCGGCAGCAGGAAGCGTTCGACTTTCTGGCATCGATGCAGGCGGAGGAGGCGACGAGGGGGGCGGCGGTTGGGTCGGATTTGAAGAGGAGGCTGGGGCGCGTCGGATGGTGGCGGCGGCGAAGTCTAGAAGTGCCTGAGGCGGCGGCGATTGAGGTGAGAAGGTGGAGGCTCGGTTTCGCCGTTGATCGGGGGGAGGGTTTTTCTTTTTTTATTTTTTTTATTTTAAAATTTATGAAAGGAAAAATATGATTGGCCGAGACTAAATTAAATTTTTAAATAGTGTTTTCCTAAACTAACTCCTTTTTCAACCCAACGACTGTCGCCCCTAGCTAAATACCCCCATTCCGGACACAATGGGATATGTTTCGTAGGCCAATTCGACTGTTACAGTCAGTTATTTTTCAAATTAAAGTATAAAACATTTAATTTTTAACTCTGAATGCACATTTCAATTTTCCAGGGCCACAAACTGATTCGAAAAATTCTAGAAAAATAAATCTAGCTATGTTTTGATGCTACGGTCCCAACAAAACTAGTTTCGTCGAATTCTGAGGTCGTTTGTAAAATGGCCATTTTCTGGTCGATCCAATTTAACAAAAATCGACCAAACACATTTTCTTTTGCCACGCTCACATACTAGCTTCAAAAATTATGAAATTTGAAACCTAGCAATAGTTTGACATCCCGGACCCAACAAAAGTGGTTTCGTCGAATTCCGAGGTCGTATGCAAAATATCAATTTTCCAGGCCTATATATTCTATATACCGACTCTTCTGAAAATTCATTCGGCCATAACTTTAGATTCCCGTTATGAAACTTCGATTTTTCAGATTCGTTAGAAAGGTATTGACTAACAGATTTACATATTTTTGGTTTCGCTAAAATCCGTTATATTTTCCACTCTGCACAATCAGTCAAAGTATGAATTCAAATTTTCAAACTGACTCACCATTTCTAATTCACTATTTTATTGAAATATTCTATTTCAATTGCTCAAATTCCTTTGAAATAATCAATTTAAAAATTTTAAATTGGCTCGCATTTTCCGGGTTATTACAATCTACCCTACTTAAAACTTTTCGTCCTCGAAAAGGAAACAACAGTAAAGTAGGAAATAAAATGTAAATGCAAAGTATGGTAAAGGTACCTTGCACCGGAGTTAGTCAGAGATATCCAATCTGCATTTGGGGTAGGCTTGATTAATGCTTTCCTCAGTTTCCCAAGTACAGTCTCTACGATCACTACACCACTGCACTTTGACTAGATGAATCTTTTTCCTCCTGAGTTCTCTGGTTTCTTTGCCAACAATTTTTAATGGCTCTCTTCTGAGTGCTAATTCTGGAGTTATCTCCACATCCCGTTGCGCTGCTTCTTCCACAACAAGATCCGGATCATGCACATGTCTCCTAAGTTGAGATACGTGAAAAACATTGTGCACTCCAGGCAACCAATCTGGCAATTGAACCCTATAAGCAAGAGTTCCAATTCGCTCAAGTATAGGAAAGGGACCAATAAATCTCGGTGCCAACTTCCCAGTCTTTCCAAATCTGATTACTCCTCTCATCGGAGAAACCTTTAAATAAACGTGATCACCAACAGCAAATGTCAAATCTCTCCTTCTAGAGTCTGCATAACTTTTCTGTCGGCTTTGGGCGGTTTTCAATTGCTTCTTGATGAAGTCCACTTTATCAGATGCTTCCCTAATCATATCAGGTCCTAGTACAAGTCTGTTGCCAGGTTCTACCCAACATGCTGGAGATTTACAGGGTCTGCCATATAATGCTTCAAATGGTGACATTCTCAAACTTGCTTGATAGCTATTGTTATATGAGAACTCTGCCAAATGCAAATGATCTTCCCATGACCCACCAAAATCGATTATACAAGCCCGCAATAAATTTTCTAGAATTCTATTCACCCGCTCAGTTTGGCCATCTGTTTGGGGGTGATAAGCGGTGCTCATATTCAGTTTTGTCCCCAATTCTGTCTGGAAAGCCTCCCAGAATTTGCTAGTAAATAGGGGATCTCTATCACTGACTATGCTGATGGGAATTCCATGCAGCTTAACAATTTCTTTGAAATATATCTGTGCTAGACTTTGGGCAGTTCTATTGGATCTGACAGGTATAAAATGTGCAGTCTTCGTGAAGCGATCTACGATTACCCAAATACTGTCATTACCTTTCTTGGTTCGCGGCAAACCATCTATGAAATCCATGGAAATCTGTTCCCATTTCCAACCTGGGACTTCCAACGGTTGCAACAATCCAGCTAGCTTCTGTTGGTCACTCTTGACCAATTGACAGGTAGGGCATCTGCTAACATACAAAGAAATATCTCTTTTCATTGCCTTCCACCAGAAAGTGCGTTTGATATCGTTGTACATTTTACTCACCCCAGGATGGATGAAAAATTTCGATTTATGGCATTCGTCTAGCACTTCTCCTCGAAGGCCTGGAATATTTGGGATGCAAATCCTGTTATTTAACCTGAGAACCCCCTTATTGTCAATACGGAAACTCGTGGTTTCACCTTCCTTGACTCTCTTACTGATTCTCTGAATGAATTCATCGTCTTTCTGAAGGGTTGAAATCCTATCAATCAATCCAGGTGTAATTATAAGATGGGCAACGATTGCAGTCTTTCTACTAAGTGCATCCGCTACAACGTTAGCCTTCCCTGGCGTATACAAGATATCAAGATCATACGCCGCAAGAAATTCTAGCCAACGCTGTTGTCTCAGATTCAGATCTTTCTGGGTATATAAATACGTCAACGATTGATGATCTGTGTACAGTATAAATTTCTCGCCCAACAAGTAATGTCTCCAGATTTTCAAGGCAAATACGATGGCTAGCAACTCAAGATCATGAGTCACATAATTCTTCTCATGCGGTTTCAATTGGCGGCTTGCATAAGCGACTACTTGGCCTCTCTGCATTAACACTGCTCCAAGACCTCTAATAGAAGCATCTGTCCAAACCGTTAAATCTTGATTGCCATCAATAATAGTTAACACTGGAGCGGTGGTCAACTTCGATTTCAATTCCTGGAAAGCTTTTTCACAGTCGGAAGTCCACTTAAACTTCTCGTGTTTCTTTGTGAGCTTCGTTAACGGACCGGATATCTTCGAAAAATCCTTAACAAACTTTCGATAATAACTGGCCAACCCCATAAAACTTCTAACTTCTGTGGGAGTAGTGGGTTGTTTCCAGTCTTGAATCGCTATTATTTTGCTTGGGTCAACAGAAATTCCATTCTCGGACACGACATGGCCAAGAAATTTGACTTCTTCTTGCCCGAAGACACATTTAGAGAATTTGGCTTTGAAGACGTTCTTCCTTAGAATCTCCAATACTTGTTCTAAGTGTTTTTCATGCTCGGGTTTTGATTTGGAGTAGATTAAAATATCATCGATGAATACGAGGAGAAATTTATTCAGAACTCCCCTGAACACTCTATTCATTAGATCGACAAAGTATGCTAGAGCGTTGCATAGGCCAAACGGCATTACTAACCATTCACAAAATATGTCTGGACCTCTGAAAGCGGTCAAAGGAACACACTCTTCTGCTATTCTCAATTGATGAAAACCTGTAGCTAGGTCCATTCGGGAAAATACTTTCGCCCCATTCAATTGGTCTAGCAAATCATCAATGTGGGGTAGTGGATATTTATTTTTAAGCGTCTGTTTGTTGAGGTCTCGGTAATCAACACATAATCTAAGAGTACCGTCTGACTTCGGGACAAACACAACAGCTGCACCCCAATTAGAAAAACTCGGTCGGATTAGACCTTTCCACAATAGTTGACGAGTTTGATCGCCTAATTCTTCTTTTTCCTTTGGAGTCATTCTACGGATGGGATGTACCACGGGTCTGGCATTAGGAATTAAATCGATTCGGAATTCTATTTCTCTTTGCAGAGGTAAGTTTTCAACTTCTTCAAACACATCCGCATAGTTGCTAACAATCGGAATCTTTTCCATGGAAGTGGGGATAAGTTCTAATGCTGACCAAAATTCTTCTCTATTCGGATTCGAACCATGACAGGGAATATATATATGTCCAAGCTCCGTTCGGATTTTAACAATTCTTTCCGCACAATTCACTTCGGCTTCATATTTCTTTAACCATTCTAACCCAAGAATAACGTCGAATTCGGGAAAATCCATAACAATTTAATTAATGGGAAATTTGTAGAAAGAATAAGAGATTGGCACTCTACAACATGTACTGAGAGTAATAGGACCCCCTATCGGGTTATGAACTTCAACCGATTCTTTAAGCTTTCGCTGCTTTAACTTTAATTTGTCCATTGTGTGTCTAGCAATAAAACTACGCGATGCACCTGTGTCAAATAATACAGAAACAGGAATATTTTTAATTGTAAGGGTACCTCCCAAAACATCGGGTTTACCTGCTCCATCGGAAGCAGCTGGCGGGCTAGACCTGTCATAGACATGAGCTACAGTAGCTTTCTTCAGCAAAGGACAGTCTTTGACCAGATGGTCGGTCTTGCGACAGTTGAAGCACGAGCGAGGGTTCTGAGAGCCTTGGCTCAAGCCTTGAGAGTTTGTTTTCTGTCTCTTTGGAGCTGTGCAGACGTTTGAGTAATGCCCCGGCTTACCACAGTTAAAGCAATTTCCTCTTGGCGGCTTGCCAGTTTGAGGTTTTGAAGATGCTGCTTGGCTTGACTCACCTTGATTTACAGCAGGCTTGCGCTTGTTTCCGGCTTGACTTCTAGCGCGATCCTGATCCAGATGCCTTTGATCAAGGTCTTCATAGTTGCATGTCATTTCCACTAGCTCGTTGAAATCCAGCCATACATGGGCCATGGCTCTATCATGATATTGTCGTCGTAGTCCAAAGATAAACCTCTTATTTTTGGATTTCGCGGTAGCAACGAGTTCTGGGGCATAGGGCGACAACATTGTAAATTTGTTCAGATAATCCTGCATGGAAAGATCCCCTTGCTGGAGATTGGCGAAGTCATCGTGCATTCTTTCTAGAGCTTGTTCTGAGACATATTTCTCCTTGAAGAGTTCTTTAAATCCATCCCATGTTCTTCCAGCTTCCCTATTCCCGGCGGTAAGAGATTCCCACCATAATTCGGCTTGTTCCTGCATAAGCCAGGCGCCCATAACAGCTTTGTCTTTGTCTCTTAGCCTTCGGCCTTCTTGCATGTTTTGAGCCATGCAAGGGCCTCTATTACGGTGCTAGTTCCCGAGAAGGTCTTGCCTCCTAAGTTCTTATATCTCTTAGCTACACGGTCAAGCTCGAAGTATTGAGCTTCCGGAGGTTGTATCAAAGGTCCTTCTTGAGCTGGGATTTATCCCCTTCCTCGGCCTCGGCCGGCACGGCCTCCTCTAGCGGCGGCTGCTCTGGTAGCCATTTGTCAAATTCTGTATAAGTAACGAAAAAGTCAGTTAACAAAAATAATAGTCAACTGCATAGTTAAGCAGAAAATCTTACGGAAAGATAACGATGGACTGATCAATTGTTTTTGCTATTCTGCTCAGCTCATTCTAGGACTTTACTAGTCCTATCTCTAATGAGCGACTCGCCTTAGAATACTACTGTTTCTATTTTGACGAAGTTTTTAATGTGTTAGACTCCAGAACTAAGGTTAACCAAAGCTCTGATACCAGCTGTGACGATCCCAAAACCCCGTGACACGGTGTTAAGGATAATCATTGGAATATAACACATTAATCATCATTAGCAGATCACAGATAATAGCATAAACAGAAAAATAGAATAATTTACACACATATGACAGCGGAATCATATAGATATCATCACATCAGAGAAGCACAGTACAGGATACAACTTAGTGTATAATGAGACATAATCAGTCACCATCGCCTGAGGCGGAATCATACATAAAGGGTACACAAAAGGAATATCAGTCTACATCGCCAGAGGCGGAATCATAATATAGATACAATAATGGCGGAGAAAATCCAAGTCAGCACGGTGTAGTGAAGTCTCGCCATGAGCCAAAAGGTGCGTCAGAAACCTGTAACTAGGTTGCCCGTGTGAAAATGAGGGCACCTGAGTTTGCAAGGTGAAACAAACTACGAGTCCGTCATGGGACTGGTATGAGAAATCTATTCAACTTATTAACCACAATAATAAGGCAAATCAAAGGACCACGCCACTTTCGCGGAACGGGTTTACTCCAATGAGTGCTGGTGCATGAAATAAAGTAAATGATTAAATCAACGCAATGCTTTTTATAAAATGAAGCCATTATAAGACTCAAGTCCCATCACACAAAGCAACGCAAGCCGGAGGATAGAGTTTTACCTTATAATGGCCAAAGATGCTTCATACGAATAAAACAAAGGTGTTTGATATTATTACTAGTGCATATATCTTTCAAAAGCAAATTCAATCATAAATATCAATCCTAGGCGGCATAGCTACCATCTACTATGTCGCCGTACTAGTAATACAATCACATCCACAAATTTCGTATTGGAAATTGGATTCCTTCATGAGTCGAGGCAAGGGGCAAGCTCCTCTCCGTTCGAGACACTCTAGCAAATGCCTCGGGACCGCACACAGCAATCCCCTGGATCCTCCAAGGCCGGTCCTCTCTTACTTTTGAGGATTAATTATTCCTGAGCACACGTTTCCCGGTCCTTACAGACCTATTATCGAGGCGCCTCGCATTCCAACAACCACACAGGTGAAAAGTAGATATAAATGTAAGGGCTGGGAGGTCACTGACACCACCATAGCTAGAAAGAAACGTCATGCACTCCTTGGGTCCTTCTCCCGTTTTTGACTCATACCGGGGTGTGAGGCTCGCGAATTCACGTTATACACAAAGCTACGTCACACAGACCATGCTTTGATCATCAACCACAAGACTTTGCTTTGCAACAGAAGCCTTGATCATATGCCACTTAGGCGTGCCACACAGGCAATCCATTCCATGCGACTGATTTCTGTCAATACATAACCTCTGAGCTCGTACGTCTCAGAGAAGGGCGTTAAGCAAGAGAATAAATTCTCCGCCACCAAACAGATATATATTTAACAGAGATCAATCAACACAGAACAAAATCCAATGTCAGACACACAGTCCATTTACAAGTCCGTTCTGGGTCTGAACGAAACCGGAGGCACCAATTCCTCGCATATCCGCACAATCAACAATATGTTTGGACGGCTACTACTTCAATTCCTTCATGGTAGCTACTCCAATCACGAGCATCAGTAGCGCCCATCCATCCAATGTGGAGACCGTCGGTCTTCAGTCGTCTTTGACTCTTCGACTTCTCAACGTCGATCGATTATTTGAAATGAGATAAACTCGGCCTTTTCAAATAACCCACGTATATTTAGATTTTCAAATCAATTAATCACATGGTTGGACCATTCAACATTCACACTTCAATTATTTAGTTGTAATTTTCATGTCAAATACATTCAACCATCACATATCAAGCAAACACAGCAAAATTGGTTCATTTTCACTCTATATCGTCTATAGCACTTTATAACGATATATCGCCATTTTTATTTAATTTAAAACGGCCATATTTAATTAAACGACGTTTCAGGTCGTGTCGATGCACTGGCGCTGCTTTCCACTAATTTTGTTTTACATACATAGGAAAATCTAACCGTTGGATCTTCACAAATTTTACGTCACTAGGAAGGTCATTTCAAATCGAATCCAACGGTTCCAGTTTTGGGAAAATCCGACGGTCGGATCTTCCACACTAACCATTTGAAGTTACGATTTCAATTTACGAACTGCAGCGTCGTTATTCGATTTAATTTAATTATATTTATATATATATAAATATAATCGTTTCTGGCGCTGTTTTTCCTTAATTTTGAATTAAACATTCCAGACAATCCAACCGTCGGATCTTCACAAAGTTGGTGCCGTTGGAAAGATATCTCCAAGGCGAACCCAACGGTTGAGGTTTCGGGAAAATCCAGTGGTCGGATCTTCCGCACTAATCATTTGAAATCACGGTTTCAAAATATGAACTGCACGGCCACGTTTCGTTTTAATTCTATTTATATTTATATATTTATATAAATATAGCTCATTCAAAAATTCCTATATCATTTCCACTTCAATTATTTCACTAACGCCTTAAATTTTTGGGAAATTTCGCCATAACCTCCTTTGTACGGGAGGGTCTGGGAAAATTCCCAAATAGCCACACGGGCGTCTCATATCAAAAAGAAAAAGAAAAAGCCAAGCGGCTAGGCAATAGGCTCATAAAATCATCACCCAAACAAAGCGGTAAATATGTACCTATTTGTCGGGCACAAATTTCTATTTCTCTTCTCTAGCCCCTTTTGCTTTAACCTGTTCAATAGATATGCATGTACATATATACAATTTCTAACATTTATCATTTTCCATTCAATTGCATATTTGATTTGCTTTGGTTTAAAAACACCATTCATTCTAATGTTGCATGCATGGGCTAAAATCATATCATTAGCTAGTTAATGTATATTTCAACTCATGCACGTTTATTTGAACAAGTGGCTATTTTTATCACTTCACATTTCAAAGATGATAATTTTGGCGAACTAAAATAGATTTCAACACATGACTATTTTATTTAGTTCTTATGCATGTTAAAAATAATATTTCTATCACAAATATTTATTTCAACGTCCGCATATCTTTAGCATATCACACATATGATAAAAATGATATTTTTATCATTTAAAATATTTATTCAACCAATGGATGGTTTCAACACTTCATAGTTTCAATAAAAATGTAATTTTTATTGTACGATCTTTTTATTCAACACATGAATATTTCCACTATACACACTTCTCAACAAATGAGCATTTCCACACATGGACAATTTATTTAGGTTGTTCATATTAGAAAGATGGGATTTTGATTGTTGAAACTATTTATATAAGGCGAATACTTTTGATACTTCATATATATATAAAAATGTGATTTTTATTGTTTGAACACTTCATTCATTCACAAATAAATTTAATTTTCACACAACACTTTTCAACACATGAACCTTTCCACACATGGATATATGGCTTTAATTTCAATGCATGTAAAATAATTTCAACATATGAAAATAATTCTAACAAACAAAGATTATTCAAAATTTCGGCAGCATAACGGCAGGGTAGTTAAAACCGGCACCGTCCCTAGTACGGCTCCTCACTCTACCTTAAAACCTCGCGGTTTTTGACAATGGGGATTCATGCTTCTAATTCGCACGCAGGCGGCATGTTTATTTTTTTTTATTTCCACAAATATTTCCAATTCATTCCAATCACCAATGGGTATTTTTCAACCACAACCAAACAATATCAACCACAAACAATTATTCAACCATTCGTATTTTTCACCCAATATTTCACACCAATTCACCACAATAAATATCGTCCATGGTTTGTGGACGAGGGGAGTATATATATATATAATATATTTGCTATATTTCACTTGCATTTCAACACATATATCAATTATTCTATGCATGTAAAAATTCATACTTCGCTTATATAGCTTACACTACGCATGTACATGAGGTATACAACACGTATGTAATTTATATTTCGCTTATATAAATTATACACGACATTTTCCATTCAATTTCACATTAATTTAGATTTCTCACCTTGGTTTTCTGAGCGCTAAAAATCGATACGATGTCAGAAAAATCCGCAGCTTCTTCTATTGGGTAGAGAGCTTCCTTGCGGTCTCGATGTTTCCTGTTTCATCGAATTTCGTCAACACACCAAAAAGATATGATTTTTCAAAGTGTAAAGATCAAAGAAAAACTCAATTTCACGAGCTTCAAAACTAGGTTTACGATTTTCGAGAAATCCGTGGCACGTGGGGACGATCAGGGAGTTGGACGTGGAAGAGGGGAGAGAGGGCTTTAAATTGGTGGTGGTTTGGTGGCGTTCGGTGGTCGGTGGCGTTCAGGGTGAAACACCCCACCTCCGTTAGGGTCACTCTCAAAGGGAATGCCCTAATTTTGGTGGAGGTTTATAAGTATAAGTCACAGATATACAAGACAGATATAAGAACACATATTTGTAAACAGCGGAAAAACAACAACTTTTATTTCATAAAAGCAAATACGTGTTACAACAACATCACCATAATTGTCTTACATCTTTTCCAAAAACATAACACTTTCATAATCTGTCTTGATTACATTATTTAAAGAAGCATAGATAAAACATAGATAAACTGCCAAAGCCCCATAGTGGATTGTCCAAAGCCATAGTTCAAAGCGAAAAAGTCCAAGCAATACATTTCCCTTCTTCAAGCTGGATGTTAAGGCTGGTCAAACTGCTGTGTTCCCTCCCTGTGGACCTGGGGGGGGGGGGGGGAAATGGAAGAAAAGAAGACGAAAGAAAAGTAGAGTCAGACATAAAGCCTGAGTAAGTCTAGTACTATTCTGTCTATGAATAAAGAACTGGGTATGATAAGTATAAACAAGAAGTGGGAAAGCACTATAAACTTGGTTAAGTTGTCTAGGGTCGAATATGCTATCGTACCCCATGTTAATCTCTGACCCCATATAAACTGGTTTCCAACTGGCACCCCATAATTAGGGTGATGTGATCCGTTCTATGATGATCGGCTACTACTCGCATAGTTACATGTGTCTTACGGCCCCCGATGTTGTAGTTACCTATGCTGGTCCCACCATGGGGTGTATCAAGTCCCATGGTGGCGGCCCAGCACAATCCTAGAGTGCACAGGTATGCTACTGGTGTCCAGTGCCTTATTTTTCTGCGCCGGAGTGTGTGCACGCCCGCACCCCGTTAGAACCTACACTGCTACACCGCCGCCGTCGATTTGACCTCTTACAATGGTGTGGCGAATTCTCTAATTTAGGGATTTGAAGATGCGGTTTGATTTGATTGAGTTGCTTTATGCCTTAGAATTTTCCTCCTAATCCTCTCTCCAATTGGTGGCTACCCTTAGTCGTTCCTCAGCAACATGGCGGCTTTGTTCTCATTTTTGAATGAATAGATTAGGGTTAGTCTAGGGTTGTTTTTATAGGGGTAATGAACTGATTAGGGCCATTGATGTTGCTTGGATTGATCGTAGCCATTCATTCGATAGAGAGACCAATTAGAGCCTGCCACCTAGCCCTAATGACAAAGCAGACCACAGAAAATCGACCAACATAGAATAGGCCAGCCAGGTTGGACTGGGTTCGACCTGGCTCTGGACCAGGTCGACATGCCTGTCGACAGCCCTGTCGACAGCCCTGTCGACCTGGCTAGACCAGGTCGACAGCCCAGTCGACCTGGGTGCGTTAGGCGGGTGTTTTTTCCGCCCTGGCCTATTGGGCCCCAATTTGGAATTTTAAACTGTTTTATTCTGTTTGAATTTTAAATTTAATTCAGAAACTTCTGAAGGCCATATCTTCTTCATACGGACTCCGTTTTTCGAAAACTCGGACTCTATTTCGCGTATTTTTCCAAGACGAACGCAATGGCGTATCCCGTTTCCCTTAGTTCTTTGATTTCAAATTAATTATACTTTAATTTGTTAATTTCACAGTTATAGAATTTTCGGGGTGTTACACAGGGCGGTGGCAGGAAGCGTTCGACTTTCTGGCGTCGATGCAGGCGGAGGAGGCGACGAGGGGGGCGGCGGTTGGGTCGGATTTGAAGAGGAGGCTGGGGCGCGTCGGATGGTGGCGGCGGCGAAGTCTAGAATTGCCTGAGGCGGCGGCGATTGAGGAGAGAAGGTGGAGGCTCGGTTTTGCCGTTGATCGGGGGGAGGGTTTTTCTTTTTTTATTTTTTTTTATTTTAAAATTTATGAAAGGAAAAATATGATTGGCCGAGACTATATTAAATTTTTAAATAGTGTTTTCCTAAACTAACTCCTTTTTAAACCCAACGACTGTCGCCCCTAGCTAAATACCCCCATTCCGGACACAATGGGATATGTTTCGTAGGCCAATTCGACTGTTACAGTCAGTTATTTTTCAAATTAAAGTATAAAACATTTAATTTTTAACTCTGAATGCACATTTCAATTTGCCAGGGCCACAAACTGATTCGAAAAATTCCAGAAAAATAAATCTAGCTATGTTTTGACGCTACTGTCCCAACAAAACTAGTTTCGTCGAATTCTGAGGTCGTTTGAAAAATGGCCATTTTCTGGTCGATCCAATTTAACAAAAATCGACCAAACACATTTTCTTTTTCCACGCTCACATACTAGCTTCAAAAATTATGAAATTTGAAACCTAGCAATAGTTTGACATCCCGGACCCAACAAAAGTGGTTTCGTCGAATTCCGAGGTTGTATGCAAAATATCAATTTTCCAGGCCTATATATTCTATATACCGACTCTTCTGAAAATTCATTCGGCCATAACTTTAGATTCCCGTTATGAAACTTCGATTTTTCAGATTCGTTAGAAAGGTATTGACTAACAGATTTACATATTTTTGGTTTCGCTAAAATCCGTTATATTTTCCACTCTGCACAATCAGTCAAAGTATGAATTCAAATTTTCAAACTGACTCACCATTTCTAATTCACTATTTTATTGAAATATTCTATTTCAATTGCTCAAATTCCTTTGAAATAATCAATTTAAAAATTTTAAATTGGCTCGCATTTTCCGGGTTATTACATATCGACTAAAATATTAATTCCTTCCGACTAACTTAAATTTTCAAAAATTCTGAAAATTTTCTAACACTTTAAATTTTCAGAAAATTTCGCCATAACCTCCTTTGTACAGCCCTATCGGTAAAACCACAACTCGCCTCTCTAGGCCTTCTTCAACCCAAAAGAAAATCAAACAGTCAAGCGGCTTGCCAATTCGGCTCATAAATTCCAAACTCATATAAAATATAAACTTGTACCTTTTTGTTGGGCATATCATTATATCCCTATCATCTGTCATCAACTCGGCATATAAAAATGCCATCCCAATCAACTCCAACCAATTTATTCTTAACATAACCATTCACTTATTCAAGCCGAATTCAATTTCAAATTCGAGTTTCAAATTACAAACTCTCACTTATCATTTCAATTCCAATTCAGATTATTCTCTAATCACTTCCAATTTTTCTTAACATATCATCTCAAGTTAAATACTGGTTTATTATTTATTTTTACCATCCCATTCGAATTAACTTCACAAGTTAAATTTTAATTTCTGGAACTTAAATTCCTGGTTTTATTTCAAATCAAATTTGAAATCATAATTCCAATTCAAAACCTTTGAATTTCTAAACAACTTGTTTTCCTCAAAACAATTCAAAAACAAAACCTTTGGTAGTAATCCGTCACTTCGAAACTCAAAAATGAACACTGATGATGTCGCGATTCATCATCAGAATCTATTTTCCAGCTATCAACGTGAGTTCAATACTATATCACTTTCAGATTGAAAAACATTTTCAAAATCTCCCAGGAACTTGAAGTTTCCTTATTTTAAATTCAAATTCTGATTTAAATTCAGATTCAATTCATCTTATTTCATATACTTTACTTATATGAATTTTGATTTGTTATTTATAACCATTTCACTTTATAATCTTATTTGATTATAATAACAACCAATATATCCAATATATTATAATTTTGATATATATATATATTCTCTATATCAAGATATACCTTGGGTAAACTTATTTTAATTTACCCTCTTTTCAAAACATATCGTGACGACCCATCGTATTCAAGTGTTTAGTAACTCCTACCGATACAGTGGATCAAACTGATCGACCAGAACTCATAAACAACTCAGCCAATGAATTTCCATAATATAAAACCATTTTTATATCAAATACAAATACGCACTCGTATATATACACTCAAACTCAATCTAGGGTATTACTAACCCTATCTCTACCGAGTCACGCCACAGAGCCAACGTAATTCTTAACCTCGCTCTGATACCAACTGTAACGACCCGGATTTTGAGCGACTTTGGTTATCGACATAAGCTCGATGTCGATAACCAAAACATCAAAAAATCCTGGTAGTTGGTGAAAGAAATTAGAGGGTGAGAATAGGAAAGATAGAAACTTAGAATAGAAGAAGAAGAAGACAACAACAACATCAGAGCAACACGAACCTCACAGCGGAACGAATAAAATATAACATAACTTTGAAATATAAATCTGTACTTGAATATACATATCATTATCAAGTACAACACTTACAACACAGCGGAATAATAATATCTATAATCCTGAAGCCTTCTGCTCCAGCTCTTCAAGTATCTGTAAATCCTGACTACTCGACTCCTCGTATAAAATTGAGCACCCAAGAGTTTAGGTAAACAAAACAAAGTAAACTCCGGGTCAGTCATGGGACTGGTATGAGTAAAACAGTTTAAAACAGTTTGAGTAACAACGATATCTCATAAGACCACGCCGCATAGCGGAACGGGTTTTTCCCTTATGAGAATCTAAAACTAATCTTTATATCAAAACTCTTTGGATATTACAATAATGTCTATCAACCATAATATAATAATCATCTAGCAGAAACTCTTTCATCTCACGTTCTACATACATAGTATACAATCAAATTCGCAAGCACGTATTGGGTAATGGATTTCCAACTATGACAAGGTATGGAACCACCCTTCGCTAGTGTACCTCTAGAGAGGGATACACTGGGTTCAACAAGAACATCTTACAACCCGGCCACACATGACCGACCACTCATTTGCTTGAGTGTATCGAATGTATATCACCAACGGTTGGGATCAGCAACCGTTTCCCGAATGGGACAGCATCAACAATAGATTATAGAAATAAATGAAACTCTAGATCAGGTGATTATACACCCTAATAGGTGCGACCTACATAGCCATGCTGCTTGCCCGATTTCTGTCATTTACCGGATGCGAGGCTAGAAGCTACGCTTTATCATTACATCAGATTCACTTCGAATGCCACATTGTCAGATCCATCAAAATCACAAACTAGACGTCTACAACCATACATTACTTGTCAGCTAAAGGAAGTTTCCTTCTCCGCTTCCACTCTTGGTACGGTTGAAGAAATCAATGTACGTGACCTTTCTGGGAATACTCTGTCAAACACTCATCCATACAAATAATCATCATTCACTTAGAATGTCACATCGTCATACCCGCGAAATCACAAATTGATTTATCCAAAAATAACACGGGTATACAGCTAGAGAAACGAATCCCTCTGCCACCAAACGTGAATACGTTTGAACAGATCAACTTACGCGATCTATTGGATATACTCTGTCAGACCTTCGTCCATACAAGTTGTCCTGGGACTGGACAAACCGAAGGCACTATCCAGTACATCCATCTTAGGCACTATTATCTAAGACTTATACAATAGCCCTTGCATTTTACTCCGTCTTCAATTATCTTTGGCATATATGATTCACAACGCTTATGCCAATATAGAGTGGTTCTTTGGATAAAAATCCAACCGGTCTCTCCATATTAACAACGTTAAAATGGTCAAAAACATTGATAGTATGTTATTTAACTATCAAAGAAAAACATGTGTGCAAACAACGATATTATTTCCAAGTGGAAATTATATCGAACACCCATCATTTAACCTTTATCTCTTTAGTTCATTGATTTACAAATCTCCTGTTTATATATTCTAAATTCTTATTTTACATTATCAGAAAACATTTCTGATTCTTACTTGGAAAACATTTCCAAAACTCCTTTACGATCAAACCTTACCAATTCTTAGTTAAGAAGGAAGTCAATCAAGTTGGGGTATAATTACCTCTCAGACCTTAACCGAGCAACGTTATAACTTTTGAAATGATCAAAGTTTATCTTTTACTCTTTAACAAATTCCTTTATGTAACTCGCGGATTCTATTTACGAATCCACTTCTATATTTAAAACCATTGGTTATAACGATAACGTTATAAATCCCTATTTCTGAAATATCTAACTTAACATCTAACTCTTATCACTTATACTAAATGATTAACCTAACAACTAATTTATTTATGAATAAATAAACCTTGATTTAAAAACTGGAAAGTAAATATACTTTCCCGAATTCGATATAATCGAATTCGACGTAAAACTCCCCTTTCGAGTAATCTCTATTTGATTAACTCTTCTTCGAATAACCTATATTCGATTAACTCCTTCTCTTCGAATATCTTATATTTGAAATCTCACTTCGAATAAACTATAATCTATAACTCCTTTCGATGAAACTAACATCGATAACTCCTTTAACTCTATTCGAATAAACTATATTCGATTAACTCCTTTAATTCTATTCGAATATACTATATTCGATAACTCCTTTTAACTAACTCTAATCAATTTATTCTAATTTGATTAACTATATTTAATTACTCTATTGGTTAAGCCTAACTCTAACTGGTTGACTCTAATTGATCAACCCTAACTGATTAACTCTATTCGATTAACTCGAATCGAATAACTAATATTCGATTTACTCATTTGAATTATCTCCTTGGATTAATTCCTTTGAATTAACATCTTTATATTTGATTTCACAAATATTTCCCTTTATATTTGATTTCACAAATATTTCCCTTTATATTTGATTTCACAAATATTTCCCTTTATATTGGATTTCACAAATATTTCCCTTTATATTGGATTTCACAAATATTTCCCTTTATATTTGATTTTACAAATATTTCCCTTTATATTTGATTTGTAAATGTTTTACAAATCCTTCTCTTTTGATTTCATTTGTAAATGGTTTACAAATCTTTCCCCTTTAATTTCACTCTCTAAATAAAAAAACCCTTTTTATAACTTATTTATTTCCGAAGTCAATATCTCTTTATCTTATCCTATTTATTAAATAAATAAATATTCCTCCTTTATTCTATTTATTTCCAATAAATATTTTCCTTTTATCTTTCTATTTATTTCCTAAATAAATAAATCTCATTTACATCATTCTATTTATTTTCTATAAATAAATAAATCCTTTTACTTTTATTTATTCCCTAAATAAAAAATTAATCCCATTTAATCTATTTGTACATGTTCTACAAATATTTCCTCTTTCGATTTCATTTGTAAATGGTTTTACAAATACTCCTTTATATTATCTTCTTTTATTTTCTAAATGAATATTTCCTTTTTCATCTTGTTTTACAACGTCTCACTTTGTATTTGTTTTACAAATAATTTTCTTTATATTTTTTTTACAAATATCTTCCTTTATAAAACTCTAATTCTTTTATAAATAAATCCCTTTTGATTTTCCTAGTTATTTATTTTCTAAATAAATATCTCATTTAAAATGTCTCACTTATTTATCATAATAAATAATTCACTTTATAAATATTCCATTTTATAAAATCGGTTGATTTTATAAAATTCCTTTATTCCAATATACATTGAAATATTACTTTTCACATCCCAGGGTCACTTATGATATTTAAAATATCGAATAACAATGATCAATATCATTCTAACCATACACAATCAACCAGATTATATATATCACATCATATATCAACATATATGAAAAACAGTAAAATAAATGTTGAGGAATCCCGTCGGATTCCTCCAATCTGTTTTCCTGCATCACAGATGTTAGACAATATAATCAACATCACTTTCAGAGTTTAACGATCCATATATATATATATATATATATATATATATATGTATATATATATATAATATTTCCACTTACTGACTAGCAGTTCAATCAAACAATCAACACACAATCAAGCAGACAATTTCTAATAGTTCTAAAAATACAGCATGAAATTATAAACTGTTCAGAGTTGGTGAGATTTACTCACGGTTAAGCGTTAACCGTTGAAAACGGTTTGCGTTATTCGACCCAGTTGGACAATTTATTTTGCCATAAATTGTAACGAGCTCGGATTCACTCCCAGTCAGTTCCATGACGTATCCACCATCCATACGACCCCAATGCAACTTACGGTTTGCAAATCCGACCTCGTACGGACAAGATACGGTATTACGAAGTTTAATCACTATTTAAATAAATAAAACTTGAATTATTAAATATATGGGCCTTAACTTCATTCGCGGCCCATACCAAAATCCTCAAAGCCCGGACCCGATTCATCTCCTTCACCAAATCAACCGGCGTGCTCCTGTTTGCATCATAGACATTTGCCACTCTTCGATCTCCCTTATACTTCTTCATTTCTCAACAAACAACTGAACTAAAATCTTCATTAAACTCCTCAAACAAATCTCTACAAAACCATACTAATTTTGTCAAGATCGAACACCACATGGTACTTCCGTCGAACTGTAGTTTCCACGCATTCCAGGAAACCACTCGACATCAATGACCACCGCATACCCCAAAATTAGCACCAATGCATCTCCTTAACACCACAAACCCGAATGTAACCACCAATCCTCACATCGATGCACCATTCTCACCAAACCAGTGACCCTAGCTCACTGACGAAAAACCCACCCACCAAAACAGCGATCGAACTTCAGAAAATCTTGATAGAAATGAAGCTGTACCCTCTCCGAACCCAGATATGTATAGAAAATGATTTGTAGTATTTGTTTTATATTTCTTTTGATTTTTGGCTTGCTCGACATTTTTCTTTACTGTGAAGAAACAAACGGCGGAATACTTGTTGACTTCTGAGGAAGAGAGTTTAGGTTTAGGAAAATAGTGTGGTGTATTTATAGGGTAAGGAAAATATCTAGATATTTTTAAAAAGTAATATTCTCGGTATATTCTCCATTTTTAATTCGTTTTTGACTTCTAAAAATTCGTGTGATCACACACGATACCCAAAAATCATGAAACCGGACATACTACTAGAGTTCGACATTCCGGTCCCAACGAAACTGGTTTCATCGAATCCCGACTCCGTTTGCTCACACAGTGCATTTTTAACTGTCAAAATACTGACTGTTTTGCACTCTAAAAATCCGTACGGCCACATACTACCTCTAAAAATCACGAAACTGGAAATCTAACAACTATTTGATATTGCAGATCCAACAAAACTGGTTTCTTCGAATTCCGACTTTGTTTGCAAAACCGGCTATTTTTAAAGCTCTGGATGACCCATTTAAATATATAAATATATTTAAATATAATTAAATTAAATATAAATAAATTTATATTATCGTATATCTTTACATATGATATCGTACAGCTCTAGAATATCATATCAAAATTTACAGTTTGATATTTCAGATTTTAGATTTATCTCGATATTCAATTTATATCGAAAATCCTTTTATAACGTAAATAAAGCGTCGCAAATTATAAAGGAATTCCACAGCGACTTTTCTGAAATTTGATTTGGACGTACATCAAAATCTATATGATGAAATCCTGATTTTTCTCTTCCACTAGAAAGATATGCTCCACCAGCTCCACACGTTTCTTGTTTCACAGAAATCCGATTTAAAACGGACCCGGTACACTCAATTGAAGTCTGAATCGCCAAATCACGAACTGCAGCGCCATTTCGAGCTCGATTTTAATTATAATATAATTATACGTTCAAACTGTCGTCGATTGAATATATTCGTCACTATAATTCAACTCTAGGCTGAGTTAAATCGAAGGGACGACCCCGTTCATAGAATATTTTGATTTCCAATATTTTTGATTATTTTCTGAATTAAATATATTATTCAATTATTTAATTTTAATTAAATATTTACTATTAATTAAATTCCACGACCATTAAATTCACTATATCACTATATATATAATTAAATAAATTAATTATAATACCTCTCACAAATGCGGGTCATTACACCATTTTTAACCCGAACGGGTTTATCGACCGTATTATTCATTCTATAATGAACATTGAAAAGAAGTGGTTTCAAAAGCCAATATTTTGAAAATATAAATATTTTAATATGATAAAAATATAGAACATTCAATTTTGCTTTAAAATTGAAATGAAGTTAAAATCATTTTTAAATGAATTTATAAATATTTTATAAAAGCGATTTAAATAGAAATCGACAATACATATTATATTTATTTAATGGCCCGAATAGAACGCGCCGCGCAGCGACCGTTCGCGAATTTCGACCATTAACTTTAAATTGACGTAACGGGAGATCTGACTGTCGGACTGTCCTAAAACCGGAACCGTTGGGTTCGTATCGAAAAGAGCTTTCCAATGAATATAAGAGTTTTGAAATCTAACGGTTGGATTTGGAATTATGTCCAAATCAAATTTAGAAAAGGTCGCTATGGATGCAGTTCGGTGGCCGTTATTGGAAACCGACTGTACGAGCGATAATAAAATTATTAAAAATATGGAAATATTATGTAAAATCATAATAAATGATTTAAAAGGAATTTAGATGAAAATTTCCAATAGTGAAGAGATAAAAATATATTTTATCGATATGAACTAGTTATTAACTAGAATAAAACTTATAATTAAGATTTAATAAAGTTTTTCCAATAAATTAATATTTACTTGGAATTAAATAGAATAAATTGGATTTTGGGTTGTCGTGAATGGTGTCTTAAATAACATTGTTCTTAACCCCTATTAAGAAAAGGATAAATCTTTTAAATAAGATTTTTAGATTTTTCAATTATATTTGATAATTGGATTAAAATGAAATGTGAATTGGATTTATCATGAACAGTGTTTTAAACGACACTTGTTCTTTAACCCAATTTGCAATGAAATATAATTTGGGATTTATAAATCTTTTATTAAGATTTAAGACGGAATATTTTCCAAGAGTAAAAGTTTTCCAATTTAATATATTAAATTGGGATTGAATGAAATTTGATTTAATAATATTCGAGATAAGCTTCTGTAAAAGAAGGCCGTTAATATATATGGAATTTAAAAGGCTTTGCCGTTATTCCATTTATATTAATAGTCCGATATAGAAATTTGTATCGATTATACATTGGTATGATTTCTATGAAAATTCCATATTTAATGAAAGATGAATTTGAGTTTATCGTGAACAATGTTTTAAATGACATTAGTTCTTTAACTCAAATAAGGATAAGATTAATTTCTTAAAATTGGAAAACCTTAAAATAATGATTTTGATATTTGAAACCAAATTGGAGTTTTTAATAAATCTTTAAAATGAAGATTTATGAATAAAATTAAGAATTTATCTTTGATAGAATATCCTGAATTGGAATGAGGTGTTGATGTGTTTTATACAGCACTTGATTCTTAATTATTAAAATACGCAAGTTATTTGGAAAGACCGGGTTCAACCCATTCCGAATAATTACTACGAAAATGAAGAGTCAAAGATGAAGACGGTACAAGACCGACGATCTTCATGTCGAATGGTTGAGTTACCATTGACGCCCATGATTGGAGTAGCTACATTGAAGGGGCTACAATGGTGGACGACCGGACGTATGTGTTGATTGTCCGGACTCCGGTTTCGTTCAGACCCAGAACGGACTTGTAAATGGATGCGTGTCTGATGTTGAATTGTCAATGTGGCACGCCAAGATACAAATGATCAAGGCTTTTGTTGAAAAGAAGGCCTTGTGGTTGATTATCAAAGCATAGCCTGTTTAGGCGTAGCTTTGTGTATAACTTTACTTCACGAGCCTCACACCCCGGTATGAGTCTAAAACGGGAGAAGGGACCGTAGGGAGTGCACACGTTATCTTTCTAGCTAGAGTAGTGTCAGGGACCTACCAGCGCTGACATTTTACTCATTGTGGATGATGGATTATGAGGTACCTCGTGTTTTTATAGGCCGATAGTGGTCACATTATAGGTCCAAAAGGACCGGGAAGCGTGTGTTCAGGAATTGCCAATCCACAGACATACATGTGGACCAACCCTACCGCTCCAAGGGTTCACTGCGGGGGATTCTGAGGTATCTACTGGAGTGCCTCGAATCGGTAAGGAGCTCCTCCCTGGCCTTGACTCATGTTGGAAAACCAAATCTCCAATACGACCTTGCGGTTTCGATTGTATAACTAGTATGGAGGCATAGTATATGGTAGCTATGCTTCCTAGGATTGATATATTTACTTTGAATTGTTTTCATTAAAACATATACACCCTAATATTAAACCCGTTATATAGTACTAAGCATCTTTTGACCATTATAAGGTAAAACCCTATCCTCTGGTTTGCGTTGCATTGTGTGATGGGACTTGGGTCTTATGATGGTTTCATTCTCTTTTCAAATAAAAGCATAGCGTTATTTAAACGATTTACTTTTCTTATGCACCGGCAATCCAATGGAGTAAACCTGTTCCGCATTAGCGGCGTTGTCCTGTGATTAGCCTTATCATTAGATAAGTTAAATAAGATTTCTCATACCAGTCCCATGACTGACCTGTAGTTTGTTTCACTGGCAAACTCGGGTGCCCATATTTTTCCACACGGGCAGTCGAGTAGCTTTTGCAGATATATTTACAGGATCCTAGTTTACAGCTGAAGCGGTATTCGGAAAGTTCTGTATCCGTGTATTCCTTTTGGTTGTATATTTGTATTACTTTCCGCTGCTATTTAAATGTAATTTAAGTCTCTGATATTATTGTATTTCTATTGTAATAAGTATTCATACTCTGTTAATTTCTTGTACTCTGATGTAATTGTTGTAATCAGCAATAAAATGTTCTTCAGTTTATGTTCTGATGTGTGTTGTTCTCAAAGCAATCCAGGCTTTCCTTTACTGAGAAGTTTGGGTTGTCACAGTTGTTGACTGGAAAGAGGGGAGGAAGGGGTCGTGTCGTTAAGAGGAGAGGGGTTTGACTGGGCGGAGCTCGCCTAAGGCGATGGCGGCGCTGTGGGAGGGTGGAGGGAAGCGCTCATCGCCGGCGGCGGCAGATGAGTGGGGGAGCGATGGCTCCGTCGATCTTGATTGGGCATATTTTTTTTTCTTTTTAATTTAAAACCCGATGATCTGAAGAGTGAGGGATAGAAAGTAAAAGAAGGGAATTATATTAAATTAATATTTTATTTAGTTTATTCCTTTTTGATTTCAAAATACATGTTTAATGATACAAACCCCAAACCAACCCCAACGACTGTCACCCCTAGCTAATTACCCCCATTCCGAACACAATGGGATATGTCACGTAGGCCAATTCGATCGTTTGAATTAGTTTCCGTTGAATTTAAAATATAAATCTTTATATATTCAATTTAAACGCACGTTTCAATTTACCGGGGCCACATACAGTCTCTAAAAATTCCCAAAAAATTATTTCTAGCTTCGTATTGACGATAAGGTCCTAACGAAATTAATTTCGTCAAATTCTGAGACCGTTTGAAAAATGGCCATTTTCTGGCTGATCAGATTTGACTAAAACTGACAAGACACGCTTTCCTTTGCCACGCTCACATATTGATTCGGAAAATTATGAATTTTGAAACCTAGCAATAATTTGATGTCCCGGATCCAACAAAAGTGGTTTCGTCGAAATCCGAGATCGTTTGCAAAATTTCTATTTTTAAGGGCCTTATATATTAAAATATATATAAATTCCACAGCGACTTTTCTGAATTTTAAACTGGACATATCTCTCACTTTCTAAAGTGAAATATCAGTTTCTTAGCTTCGTTAGAAAGATATGCTTAAATAGATTCAAATATTTCTTGTTTCGTTCAATTCTGACTTAAAACGAATTCTGTATATTCAATTGAAATTCGAAATCGAATTTTTGAACTGCCGCGCCATTTCAGGCTCGTTATATAATTAAAATAAATTTATTCGTTTTCAATTCGATTTAAATAAATTTTCCGTCGTTATTATTTAAAATATTTATTTTAAATAATCAAAATTCGCTAAAATTGCCAAAATAAAATTTTTAAATTGGCTCAGATTTTCCGGGTTGTTATAGTTGGGCTGAAGGATTTATATAGATGAGGGAAAACGTTATTTTAATGTTGAGGTGACTACTGATATGACTAACGATTTTTATTCGTGCCTATCGCAATTTTAAACGTTGTTTATTCACTCCTATGCTCACATACAAACCCCGTTCGAGACGGAAATGGACGGCGTAGTAAAATATGACGATACGGTCCTAATGAAACTTGTTTCGTTGAATTCCGAGTATGTTTGCTCATATGGCCCTCGTTCACGTTCAAACGGTCGTTTTTATCTGTATTTTATTTTGTTATGCTCACAAATTAACCCTGATTGATGCGCCACTTGAAATATAACAATAATTTACTGTTACGGTCCTAATAAAATTTATTTCATTGAAAACTGACGTCGTTTGAATAAAGGCCCTTTTATAACTGGCCAATTCA
This sequence comes from Allium sativum, assembly GCA_030737875.1. Taxonomy (NCBI): domain Eukaryota; kingdom Viridiplantae; phylum Streptophyta; class Magnoliopsida; order Asparagales; family Amaryllidaceae; genus Allium; species Allium sativum. The sequence continues at coordinate 803,978,141 of CM060921.1, read as the reverse complement.
AATAAAATAAACAAATTTTAAAATACCTCAATATAATATTATTAAAATATTGAAATTGGTCATGCACGACCAGAATATCGTATACTACCAAGATAAAATAACTCGGGTTGAGTTTGAAGCCCAGTCGATATTATAAAAATTTAGGAACCCCTTTATTTAATATAAATAACATTATAATATATAAGGAAATTCCACAGCGACCTTTTCAAAATTTGACTTAGCCATAAAATAAAATCTGCAACACGAAAACTCGATTTTTCTCTTTTATTAGAAAGATATTACCCAACAAATTCGGATGTTTCTCGTTTCGAGAAAATCCGACTCATATTGGGCCCTGTACGGTCGTTTAAAGTTCAAAACGCCAAATTACGAACTGCCATGCCGCTGCAGCTCGTTTTATAATTAAGTTATAAATTAAACGTTATAACGTCGTTTTAATAACGAAATCGCCACTATATTTCAATATAAACCATATCGAACCATTTTAAGTTGATCGTTCACGTTATACGGCAAAATCGACATTTTCCCAAATATGCCGAAAATAAAATATTATTAATATAATTTAAATATTCACATTAAAATGGTCGAAATCGATGATTTAAACTTAACAATATTTTAAATAAATAAAATATTTCAAAATAAAATGGCCACAAAATACGGGACGTTACAGTAAATTTTATCGTTAACATATTTTCATTTTAAGCAAATGAACATTTATAATCTTTTCTACATATACGGTAAAAATGTAGATTTTATCGTTAACATATTTTCATTTCAAACAAATAAACATTTTTTATCTTTCCTAATTTAACAATTCTAATTTGTCAAACAAGACAATTATAATTTAACAATTCTAATTTGCTAAACATGAAAATTATAATTTAACAATTCTAATTTGGTAAACATGACAATTATAATTTAACAATTCTAATTTGTTGAACATGACAATTATATTTTGTTAATTCTAATTTCAACAAAATGACAATTTATATTTTGTTGATTCTAATGCAACAAAAATGACAATTTATATTTTGTTGATTCTACTTCAACAAAATGACCATTTATATTTTGTTGGTTCTAATTCCACGAAAAGACAATTCTATATTTTATTGATTCTAATTCAATAAAAATGACATGATTAATTTGTCAATTTTAATACAACATATATGACATATCTATTTTGTCAATTTTTGATACAACATAAATGACATATCTAGTTTGTCAATTTTAATACAACAGTAATGACATGTCTATTTTGTCAATTTTAATACAACATAAATGACATATCTATTTTGTCAATTTTAATGCAACATAAATGACATTTTTAATTAACATAACAAAGATTCTAACAAGATGATGTTTTTAGCAGTTCATGCATACAATAAAAAAAATGAATTTTATTGTACAACATTTTACTTAACATATGAACATTTTTAGTGAATCATATATACAATACAAATTTAACTTTCTCAAATGAAAACAGAATCGCATGAAAACAACTAGCGTTGGAATCACAAGAATGAGAGCTTTGCGATGGAGCAGACTAGATCTGAATCAGAGCATGTTGAAAATTCAAACAAAAATCGATGTGAGATTTCTTATTTAAAGTTTAAAATTAAAATAAACTGTTATGCGTTGAAAATCATTATTTATTCACTGTTAAAATTCATATTGTTTGTGGCGTGTTATTTGAATTGGATGATGATGTTTGTGGTGGTTCTATGGATATAATGGAATTGTATGAAATAGAATTGTATGCAAATAAAAATATTTCTTTTAATTGGTCATGTTAATGTAGGAATTGTATGCGAATAAAAATAATCATATGTGTTATAAATTGTTGTATGATAAGAATTCACATTTCTATAAATGTTCATTTGTCATATAATATGTTAATACAAACAAAATCATATTTTTATTGTATGATTGGTTCGTGAAAAATGTTCATATGTTATTAAAAATGTTTAAACATGAAAATTCACATATTTATTGTATGTTCACTTCATTAAAAATGTTAATATGCCATATAAAATGTTTGCACAATAAAAATCATATTTTTATTTTATGATTGCCTCCTAAAAAAGAATCATGTTTTAAATAAAATGTTAAAACATGAAATGTTATATTTTCATTGTATGTTTAATTCACTAAAAAGAATAAAGTTTTAAATAAAAGGTTTATACATGAAAAGTTACATTTGTATTGTATATATGATTCACTAAAAATGTTCATATGTTAAATAAAATGTTGTACAATAAAATTCATTTTTTTTATTGTATGCACGAATTGCTAAAAACATCATCTTGTTAGAATCTTTGTTATGTTAATTAAAAATGTCATTTATGTTGTATTAAAATTGACAAAATAGATATGTCATTTATGTTGTATTAAAATTGGCAAAATAGATATGTCATTTATGTTGTATTAAAATTAACAAAATAGACATGTCATTTATGTTGTATTAAAATTGACAAACTAGATACGTCATTTATGTTGTATCAAGAATTGACAAAATAGATATGTCATATATGTTGTATTAAAATTGACAAATTAATCATGTCATTTTTATTGAATTAGAATCAACAAAATATAGAATTGTCATTTTATTGAATTAGAACCAATAAAATATAAATGGTCATTTTGTTGTATTAGAATCAACAAAATATAAATTGTCATTTTTGTTGCATTAGAATCAACAAAATATAAGTTGTCATTTTGTTGAAATTAGAATTAACAAAATATAATTGTCATGTTTAACAAATTAGAATTGTTAAATTATAATTGTCATGTTTAACAAATTAGAATTGTTAAATTATAATTGTCATGTATAACAAATTAGAATTGTTAAATTATAATTGTCATGTTTAGCAAATTAGAATTGTTCAATTATAATTGTCTTGTTTGACAAATTAGAATTGTTAAATTAGGAAAGATTAAAATGTTTATTTGTTTGAAATGAAAATATGTTAACGATAAAATCTACATTTTTATCGTATATGTGGAAAAGATTATAAATGTTCATTTGTTTGAAATGAAAATATGTTAACGATAAAATTTACATTTTTATCGTATATGTAGAAAAGATTATAAATGTTCATTTGTTTGAAATGAATATATGTTGACAAATAAATATTCACATTTATTTGTCATATTAAAGATTGAAATTTGTGTACAAATAAATATCCACTTTTATTTGTTATGTTAAAGATAGGAATTTGTATACAAATAAAAATCTCCTTTTTATTTGTCATAAGCAACATAGAAAACTTGTTTACAATAAAACAATCCTTTTTGTTGTATATATGAAACATAGAAAATTTGTTTACAATAAAAATTCCATTTTTATTGTATATGTAGAACATGAAATGTGATTAAACCAAATACACTTGGTTATTGACATGTTATGGTTGATTTATTATTGAATGGATTGTGCTCGATCAGTTTATGAGCAAAATATGTTTTTACATTTAGCACTGGGTTGGGTTAAAATATCTATGTGTTAACACCTTGTGAAACACTTCATGATTTGAATATAAGGTGTTTCGCGATGTTGTTTATTTCAAAATTAACGAATGATTTTGAAAAGTGATTTCTTAAGTAAAAAGAATAGTATTCCCGTTCGTGGACAGGGAACGTTTTACAAAATATTTTATAAAACAGAAAGGATTTCGAGGACTATACCCGATGATTTTGAGATGATTTGAAATTGGAAATCTCTATAGATTTGATTATACTTGTGATTATGTTGTGAAATGATTTTCCCAACTTCGGGATATGAAATGATTTAGTATGTGGCTAAAGATATGGGTGACTCGGACGACTAAAACACGAGGGTTGGTGGTGGAAGAGGCGTGCATGTCTTCCTCGATTGGATGGGATGGTGCATTGTCAGTGTAGCCTGCCCCCAGTTGGGAGGTGCACATATATATATCGAGTTGGTGTGGTGAGCCCTGTAGCCTTGTGTGATATCCCGTAACTTCCTCACTCTCCGAAGAGAAGAGAAAGCACAGATTGCTTTGAGAACACGACAAACCGGAACACAAACAAAAGAACATTTCATTGCTATTTACAACAATTACATCAGAGTACAAGAATATTCCAGAGTATGAACAAATAATATACATTTGATAAATATCAGATATTTACAAATTACAATGCAGCGGAAAATAATACAAAACGCAACTGAAAGGAATACACGAATACAGAGCTTTCCGAGTATAGTTCTAGCTGTAAACCAGGATCCTGTGAATACAATATCTGCAAAACCAAAACTACTAGCTGCCCGTGTGGAAAATAGGGGCACCCAGAGTTTAGGTTAAAACAATAAACTCCAGGTCAGTCATGTGACTGGTGTGAGAATTAAAACAGTTGCTAATCTTTATTTTAAAGTTAGGTAAATCGAGGAACCACGTCGCTAACGCGGAACGGGTTTTAACCCCAAGAATACCAGTGCATATAACAAACAGCGCAATGCTAAATAAAGAAAAATGAAGCTATTATAAGACTTAGGTCCTATCACACAATGCAACACAAACCAGAGGATAGAGTTTTACCTTATAATAGCCAAATAATGCTATATACGTTTAAAACAAATAATTTGATATTACTATAAGTGTATAGTGTCAAAACAACTTCAAATATAAATGTATCAATCCTAGACAGCATAAGTGCCCCATACCACTATGTCGCCAAACTAGTCTCTACAAATAAAACCGCAAAAGTCACGTATTGGAAGTTGGATTTCCATCTTTGAACCGAGGCTAGGGATCGTCCTCACCGCTTCGAGACAATCTAGCCCATGTCTCAAGCAAGTACTCAGTCAATCCTTTGGATCGTCGGGGCCGGTCCACCGATGTGGATTAAAATGCCTGAACATTGCTTTTCCCCGCCCTATGGGGCGTAAACTGGTCATATCCCAACCAAACCATCCACCACCCCCAGCAGGGACCGATATAACCGAGGCGCCTCGCAATCCATCATCCACATAAGTAAATGTCAGGCCGTGTAAAAACACTGACACCACATCTAGTTAGAAGAAAACGCATGCCCTCCCAGAAGTCCTCTCCCGTTTCTGGTTCACATCGAGGTGTGAGCCTCGCGAATTTACGCTACACAAAGCTACGCCATGTAGTCCGTGCTTTGATCATCAACCACAAGACTTTGCTTTTCAACAGAAGCCTTGATCATTTGTATCTCTGCATGTCACGTTGTCAATCCAGCGTCATACACACATCCATTTACAAGTCTGTTCTAGGTCTGAACAAAACCAGAGGCACCTCGTACCTCGCATATCCATGGATCTCCAAGTATGTCTAGACAATCACCAATTATTTGTAACGACCCAAACTTCCCAGTAAAGGAAAGGCTGGATTGCTTTGAGAACAACACACAACAGAACACAAACTGAAGAACATTTTATTGCTGATTACAACAGTTACATCAGAGTACAAGAATATAACAGAGTACGAATACTTATTACAATATAGAAATACAATAATATTAGAGACTTAAATTACATTTAAATAGCAGCGGAAAAATGATACAAATATACAACCGAAAGGAATACACGGATACAGAGCTTTCCGTATTCCGCCTCAGCTGTAAACTAGGATCCTGTAAATATATCTGCAAAAGCTACTCGACTGCCCGTGTGGAAAATATGGGCACCAGAGTTTGCCAGTGAAACAAACTACAGGTCAGTCATGGGACTGGTGTGAGAATTCTAATTTACATAATTAATTTTAAATTGATTATTTTCTTGCTTGTGAAATCATGATATGTATGTGGTTGTGATTATTGTATTGTTATTGAGATATATTGAGATGTCATGAAAAAAATATAGATCTACAAAGAAATCTTATTTCGCTACATTTCTACTTGCGATAAATTCAGATCTGAAATCGTATATTGGTTCATATGCATAGATGTCGATTAAAACCATTATATTTTGAATTAAAAATATAGACTCATGCTATCCCCTAGATGTATTTCCTATCATTTAGATCTGCACTTTTATTTCAAGATCCATGTATACCCTTTGGATTGAAGTACAGGTCTCAACTTTTATTTTAACCCATAAAAATTTGGATTTGATTCATTATAGAAATATGGCGTAAATAGAAGAAGGCAAAAATTTGATTAGTGAAAATTAGATTTTATTTGCATTTACATTTGTAAATAAGAAGAGGACAAAAATATTACATTATGGAACTAACTAGAGTCAAAACGGAGCGCACCATAATTTTGAGAAAATTCAGACCTGAAACAAAGCAATTGAAATTTCAGACAAATATCACGGTGAGATTTCAAATTTTAAAATTAAAATTGTTTATTTATTTTATTGTGTAATGTATATGTTCATTCAGTGTGAAATTCGCGTTGTATGTACATATTGATTTCATGGTTGATTGTCATGTGAGTGTGATGAATCGCTCAATTGATTTGTGTGTCTCATGTTTGACATAAAATAGATAAAAACAAATGTATCATGTGTTGAAATAAAATAGATGAAACTTCACACCTTAGGTTGAAATAGAATTAGCACTTTATTTGCTAAGTTAGAGTAGGAATTTGTAACAAATAAATCATTCTTTTATTGGTTGTTAGAATGTAAGGAAAATTGTTAACACATAGAATATCCCTTTATATGTTATGAGAAAACATATGTTAATAAAAAAATATGTCATGTTAATATATATATATATGTATATATCTTGTTATAAATGATCATGTTAATTAAATGAACACCTTGTTAGGAATTGGTTATGTTAACAAAAATAACATCCTTGTTAGAAATTTGTTATATAAATAAAAATAACATTTTGCTATGAAATGTACATAAGACATAATTGAAATGACATATTTTTAGTGTTATGTTACCTCAATTAAAGTAACATGTTTTAACGCCATGTTGATTCAACTAAAAATAATATATTTTTAGCGTCGTATTCTTTTTAAAAATAAAAAGAACATTTCTAGCGTCAGTCTCTTTTGAAATTAAAAAGAACGTTTTCTTAGAAAATTGTACTTTAGAATTAAATGCCATTTTAGTTATAAAATGTTGAAATAGGATGAAAGGACATTTTAGTTATAAAATGATTTTGTTATAAATGTTGAATTAGAATAAAAATATCACTTTTATGACATGTTAGCGATGTTAGAATAGAAAACACTCTTTTTGTTAAATGTGCTTTTGGAGTAGAAAACACCGTTTTGTTAACAAATGTAATATTAGAATTAAAACATCGTTTTAGTTAGGAATGTTAACATTAGAATAAATAGCACTTTGGGTCAAATTTGTTAGTTAAAATAAAAAATAACATTTTTGTCAAACTTGTTAGTGGAAATAAAAAGATAACACTTTCATCAAAATATGTTAATTGAAATATAAACATGTTCTTTTATTTGCATTTTCTAATGCAAATATACATTGAAATATAAACATGCTTTTTCATTTGTATTTTCTAATGAAAATATATATTGCAAATAAAATTTGTTCTTTTATTTGCATTCACTAATGCAAATATATATTGAAGATAAAACATGTTATTTTATTTGCATCCCACAATGCAAATAAAATATAAGAATATAAATTACATTTTTTTTTATTTTGCATTCTGCAATGCAAGTCAAAGTAGAAAATAAAAGTTACATTTATATTTGTGTTCTCAACACAAATATTACATAGAAAAAGGAACGGTCTTTTTGTTTGTGTTCTTAACACATATCTAACAAAGAATTTTTTTTTATTGTGTTCTCTAACACAAATATAACATAAGGAAATGAGTTTCACTTTTGGTTGTGTTTTCTAGCACGAATATAGTATAAAAATATAAGTTTCACTTATTTTTTTTTCCCTAATGTAAGTAAAACATTGGAAATTAAAGTTCGTTTTTTTTTATTTTGCATTTCTCAATGCAAATATAACATTGAAATTTAAAGTTCACTTTTTATTTTGCATTCCTCAATGCAAAAATAACATGAGAATAAAATAGTACATTTTTATTTGCGTTCCTCAATGCAAATAAAACATGAAAATAAAAAGTATAGAAAGAGGAACATATTTCCTCATGAAATATGATTTGTGTGGGAAACAAAATTTTAATGTCAATATTAAAAAGTGTAGCAAAGGAATCATATTTCCTTATTGAAATATGATTTATATTGAAAACACATTTTCATGTTAAGATAAGAAAGAGTAGAAAATATATATATATTTCATTGTGAAACATGTTTCACATTAAAACATACTTTTGTGTTGATTTTAAAAGGAATAGAAATTTAATATGACATTTCTATTATCATTTTGTCACATTAGAATTGATAAAACAAAAAGTAGCATTTTTGTCATCCTTAATTGCCAAAACAAAATAACCATTTTGTTGAGTTAGGATTGGAAAAATAGAAATTGTCAACAAGGGCAAAGTTATTATTTTCATTTCTATCATCATGTTATGTATTGTATATTACACTTCCATTACAAGTTACCCGACTTGTTTTTGTTGATTGGGACGATAATTTTACACATCGCCCAAGTGCACAAATAGTTTATTTAATTATTTATGTGTTATGTGTTGTTGAAAACCCCACACGGGTCTTGGGTTGATATCCACACATCGCCCTTGTGATTAGTTAGAAGCGTTATTTATTTGACGCTTATATAGTATCAATATTCACTTTGGATGTTTGGATGTTATTAATGATCTTATCATTAGTGTAGAATACATTGCGATGTTTGAAATCCATATAATTAAATTATATGGTAATTGTTTTGGGTCTCATTCCAGTTTTGAATCAAAAGAATATTTTAATTTAATATTCAGTTAAAGAAATCAAATAATGAACTTGATGTTTTTGAATTCAACAGATTTTGTTATGTTTGTTAAAAAGTTACAATGAAAAAAAGTTGAATTAAAAATATGAATTGGGCCATGACACGAGGATAAGCCCAACTTATGGGATAAGTCTGCCCGGAACCAACCGGCATATCCAGCACCCATAAGTCGCAAGCTTAATGTGGGAGGTCTGGTCTAGTATAAAATATAACTGAATAAAAAAATGAAGTGGGCTATTTAATCTGTTTTATATAACGACGCCATTTTAACCCGAACGGGCTATCGGTCAATTTAATTCACTTTAAATGAATATAAGAAGTGATTTTCAAAATAGACTATTTTGAGAATGTTAATATCTTAATATGAAAAGAAATAAAATATTCAATTTAGACTTTAAATTGAAATGAAGTTAAAATCGTTTTAAACGAATTTATAACTTTTTTATAAAGTGTGTTAAATTGGAAATCGACAATATAATATATATAATTATTTAATGGTTAACTAGAATAAATCTTATAATTAAGATTTAATAAAGTTTTTCCAATAAATTAATATTTACTTGGAATTAAATAGAATAAATTGGATTTTTGGGTCGTTGTGAATGGTGTATTAAATAACACTGTTCTTAACCATAGTTAAGATAAGAATAAATCTTTTAATTAAGATTTTAGAGTTTCAATTATATTTGATAATTGGAATAAAATGAAATGCGAATTGGATTTATCGTGAACAGTGTTTTAAACGACACTTGTTCTTTAACCCAATTTGCAGCGAAATATAATTTGAGATTTATAAATCTTTTATTAAGATTTAATAGAAAATTTTCCAAAGTAAATATTTCCAATTTAATATGTTAAATTGGAATTGAATGGAATTTGATTTAATAATAATTGAGATAAGCTTCTGTGAAGGAAGACTGATACTATATATGGAATTTAAAAGGCTTTGCCGTTATTCCATTTATATTATTGGTCGGATACAAAAATTTATAACGATTATATATATTAAGTTGATTTCTGTGGAAATTCCATATTTAATGGAAGACGATTTTTGGGTTTACCGTGAACTATGTTTTAAATAAAATTAGTTCTTTAACTCAAATAAGGATAAGATTAATTTCTTAAAATTGAAAAACCTTTAAATAATGATTTTGGTATTTGAAACCAAATTGGAGTTTTTAATAAATCTTTAAAAGAAAGATTTAAGAATAAAATTAAGAATTTATCTTTGATAGAATATCCTGAATTGGAATGAGGCGTTGATGTGTTTTATACAGAACTTGATTCTTAATTATTAAAATACGCAAGTTATTCGGAAAGACCGGGTTTAACCCATTCCGAATAATTACTACGACAATGAAGAGTCGAAGATGAAGACGGTACAAGACCGACGATCTTCATGTCGAATGGATGAGTTACCATTGACGCCCATGATTGGAGTAGCTACCTTGAAGGGGCTACAATGGTGGCCGACTAGATGTACGTGTTGATTGTCCGGACTCCGGTTTCGTTCAGACCCAGAACGGACTTGTAAATGGATGCGTGTCTGACGTTGAATTGTCAATGTGGCACGCCAAGATGCAAATGATCAAGGCTTTTGTTGAAAAGCAGGCCTTGTGGTTGATGATCAAAGTACAGCTTGTTTACGCGTAGCTTTGTGTAAAATATGACTTCGCGAGCCTCACACCCCGGTATGAGTCTAAAACGGGAGAAGGGACCGTAGAGAGTGCACACGCTACCTTTCTAGCTAAAGTAGTGTCAGGGACCTACCTGCGCGGACATTTTACTCATTGTGGATGATGGATTATGAGGTACCTCGTGTTTTTATAGGCCGTTAGTGGTCACATTATAGGTCCAAAGGGACCGGGAAACGTGTGTTCAGGAATTGCCAATCCACAGACATACATGTGGACCGACCCTACCGCTCCAAGGGTTGCCCATAGGTGTGATCCTGAGGTATCCGCTAGAGTGCCTCGAATCGGTAAGGAGCTCCTCCCTAGCCTTGACTCGTGTTGGAAAACCAAATCTCCAATACGACCTTGCGGATTCGATTGTATAACTAGTATGGCGACATAGTAGGATGGGGTACTATGCCGTCTATGATTGATACATTTATATTGAAATGATTTATGAAAATATGTACACACTAGTAGTAATAGGTTCTATCGTATTAAGCATCTCTTGACCATTATACGGTAAAACCCTATCCTCCGGTTTGCGTTGCATTGTGTGATGGGACATGGGTCTTATAATGGTTTCATTATTTTTCTAAAAAGCATAGCGTTAGTTAAACGATTTACTTTACTTATGCACTGGCAATCCAATGGAGTAAACCCGTTCCGCGTTAGCGGCGTGGTCCTGTGATTAGCCATTTTTATTAGATTAGTTAAGTTAGATTTCTCATACCAGTCCCATGACTGACCTGTAGTTTGTTTCAGTGGCAAACTCGGGTGCCCATATTTTCCACACGGGCAGTCGAGTAGCTTTTTCAGATATATTTACAGGATCCTGGTTTACAGCTGAGGCGGTATACGGAAAGCTTTGTATCCGTGTATTCCTTTCGGTTGTATATTTGTATCATTTTTCCGCTGCTATTTAAATGTAATTAAAGTCTCTAATATTATTGTATTTCTATATTGTAATAAGTATTCGTACTCTGTTATATTCTTGTACTCTGATGTAACTGTTGTAATCAGCAATAAAATGTTCTTCAGTTTGTGTTCTGTTGTGTATTGTTCTCAAAGCAATCCAGCCTTTCCTTTAGTGGGAAGTTTGGGTCGTTACATTATTCCTTCGTCCTGGGTGTACAGCCCAATCAAGACATCAGAAATCATCCAAACGATGTGAATACCTCCGGTCTTCAACCACCGTCTTCACCTTTGACTTACCGTCGAATCAGTTATTCAAAATGGAATAAACCCGGTCTTTCCAAATAACTCACGTATATTTTTAGCAAGTGTTAAGCAACCACAACATACGCCTTATTCCAATTCAAAATATTCTTTTATCCAAATAATCTTTTCACGTTTTAAACCAAATTACGGTATTCCAAACTAGTCGGGATTAGCGAACCTAACCGAAGAAATCATTTGTTTTATTTCCCAATCCCAACCTATTTATCCCATGGAGCAAAACTGGTAACACTCCATATCTAACACCCACAGTGTTATCGGCAAAATTAATTACCATTTCCCGTTCAAATCTAATTAAAGATTTAACTATCGCCTGGAGTAAAACTGGTGGTACTCCATTCTCGATCATTCCTTGAATTCGATAAGTTTAGTTATTAGATTCAAGTATTGGAAATTCTGGTTATTTTTAAAACCATTTCAAAACCAATTTATTTATTTAAAAATAAATAGATTTTAGTTCTAGTTAATACTAGTTCATTTCGATAAAAATACATTTTTATCTTTTCAAATAAGGAATTTTTTCATCCCAATTTCTTTCAAATCATTTATTTTGATTTTACACAAATTATCGACATTTTTAATAATTTTATCAAGGCCCGTAATGTCGACTTCCACTAATGGCCATCGAACTGCATTCCATAGCGACCTTTTCCAAATTTGATTTGGACAAAATTCCAAATCCAGCCGTTAGATTTCAAATCTCTAATATTCGTTGGAAAGCGCATTCCGACACGAACCCAACGGTTCCGGTTTTAGGAGAATCCGACGGTCGGATCTCCTGTAATAGCCATGCGAAGTCAATGGTCGAAATTCGCGAACTGTCCCGACGTGGCGTATTCTTTCAGGCCATTAAATATATATAATATATATTATACATATTCCATTCAAAACGTATTTTATAAATTCGTTTTAAAATCGATTCCAACTTCTTTTTTAATTTTAAACCAAAATTGAATATTCTACTTCATTATACTATAAATGATATTATTTTCAAAATATATTATTTTGAAATTATTTCATTTTCGATATTCATTTTAAAAATGAATAAAATCGATATAAATATCGTACGCGTCAAAACGGCGAAAATCTTATCAACGCGGCTTAATATATTTCAATATTTCGCTTCCATCCAAAATCAGACATCAGATTCCAATTTTAATTCCTTCCGGCATATTATGTTAAAATACTGGAAATTAGCAGCAAGGGCTCGTTATCACGTCTTCATTATTTTTAAGGCCGCTGTTTTGAAACAATTAGTTTTAAGGACAGGAATCATGGCGAGCGATTTTCTTTTTTAAAAACATCGATCTCATCGAATAAATCTTTGCGCAGTGATCTCTATATCTCCGTTTTTCCAATTTATTCAAATTCGATCGGCGATCGTAATTTCTTTCAGGTGAGTTTTTATAATTTCGATTTTCTTCCTACTGTTTAATTCGACGTTAAATTTTCAAATTCTTTATATTAAAGAGGCAATTCTTTTGTTTTGTTGTTATTTTATTGTTTATCAGGAGAATTTGAAAAGTTTAAACTGAATTGTGCACAATTAATTTTACCCAACGATTTTAAATTTATAATAGAATCTGAAATTGTGGAATATAATATTGAAATATGCTAATTTGTTCTTTATTTTTTTTGACTATGAAGTTAAATCAATGGAAGAGCAAACTCAATGTTCGACTATTCCTTTAGTTGAACAGGATCCTGTAAGGTATGTTCTAATTACATTGAAATTTTCATATGACTTGTGAAATGTGATTTTAATGTTTGTTTATTACGGAATTTAATTGTAGTTTATGTATATCAATGATTATTTTTTTATTAATAAATATGAATTAAAAAATATATGTTGTGTTATCTTTTTTACAAATTATTTGTAAAATTAAAAGAAAAGTGTATAATTTCGTTTCAATGTCAAATAACAATATTTTTCTGTAGTTAATTTTTTATAGAAATGGTTATAATGTGCTACAGTTATGTTTGAAAAAGATATAACAATTTTTCTTCTTTGGGCAGTTGAGTAGTTTTATCATGTTCTTTCTTATAAATGGTACATAAGAAAATTATGATATAAAAAATATTAAAAAAATATTTATGTTCGAAAAATGTAACAGTATATATTTCTTATGTTGTTTTTTTATTTTATCATGTTATGTAGTATAATTGATAATTTTTTAACTTTATGTAATTTACTATAAATAAAAAGATATAACAATATTTTTTTTTTATGCAGTTCATTAATTTTATCATGTTCTGTAGTATAATGAAAAGACTATTATGTTCTGTAATTTAGTAGTACAAAAAGATATAACAATAAGTCTTTTTTATCAAGTTCATTAATATGATCATGTTGTTTACCATAAATGGTACATAAGAAAATTCTGAAGTTAAAAAGACATAACAATTTTGTATGTTTGAAAAATGAAACAGTATATTTTTCTTATTCTGTTTTTTAATTTTATCATGTTCTGTAGTAAAAATTATAATTTTATAATCTTATGTAATTTAATTGAAAAAAAATATATAATAATATTTTTTTATGCAGTTCATTAAATTTTCATGTTCTGTAGTATAAATCAAAAGTTTATCGTGTTTTGTAATTTAATAGAAGAAAAAGATATAACAATATGTCTTTTTTATGAATTTCATTAATTTTATAATGTTATTTACTATAAATGGTACATAAGAAAATTCTGAATTAAAGAAGATATAACAATTATGTATGTTTAATATAACACTTATGTATGTTTGAAAAATGTAAGCTATTAATTATTATTTTCTTTCCAGTAACAAATCTGAAATTAAAAAGATATGTTGTTTTATCTTTTTTACAAATTGTTTGTAAAATTAAAAGATAAGTGTATTTTTGGGTTTCAATGGCAAATAACAATATGTTTTAATATTTACTTTTAAAAAAAATTGGTTACAATGTGCAACAGTTATGTTTTACATATAATTAAAATGATATATGATTAAGAATTATATGTTAAGATAATACAAAAAATGCATGTAAAGATAACATAACAATTATATGCACATATAACAGAACAATTATAATAGAATTATTATATAAAATAATTTATATTATTTTACAATTATTTTTTAATTCTGTAATTTAATCATTATCATAACAGCAGTAAAAAAGATATCTGGTTTTATCTTTTTGAAAAATGATTTATAAAAAGGTATAAATTATATTGTTATTTACTTATTTCTGTTCTGAATTGCAGGTCTGATATATCTGTGATGGTTGTATTTGATTTCAATAAGAATTCATTTAGTATTCGTCTTGGTTTGGATGCATCAATTACTTATGTAAGAAGTAAGGTTTGTGAGGTGTGGAATACTTTTACTCCTTTATGTTTTAATGTGTTCTATGTTAGAGAATCTAAGACTACTTACATTGAGACGGATAGTGATTTACAAGCTATTTTGTGCTTGGCGTGGTTTAAAAAGGAGAATTTCTTGGTTTTTTTTATATGCTTGAAGAGTAATTCAAATGAGGTTGCTGTTGGCAGCAGTAAATCAGTGTCAGTTGTTGGTGTTGGAGAAGCAAGCAGTAATTTGGTAGAATATAATAATGATACGGACTCTGCATGTTTTGAAGAAAAAATCTTGCATGAATTGTTGAAGAAAAATTCAAATTTAGAATTTTTTACTGGGGTTGGTCAAATATTTGATTCGGCTATTGGATTTCGAAGAATTATTAGTGCTTATTGTTTGAAAAATGGATTAAAATAAAATATCTTAAGAATTGTAAGGAGAGGGTTACAGTTCAATGTGCTACGAATGGTTGCTCATTTAGGATTCATGCTTCTTGCAAATTGAAGCAATTGGATAAGATGATTGTTAAAAATATGCAGCTAAGTCATACATGTGGAGGTGGATTTAAATCTGTTAGTAGTCCAGTTATTAACAGTGATCTTGTAAAAATATTGATCGGTAATCAAATACGTGATGAGCCTAAAAGGAAGACGAAGGATATTATTAAAAGTTTTAGGAGAGATTATGACGTGGATTTGAGTTATTATTATGCTTATAAGGGTAGAAGATTGGCTATTAATGATATATATGGTGATGAGAAAAAATCATACAATGATTTAGTATGGTATATGAAGGCTATTGAGAAATATAATCCGAAAAGTTACACAAGTATGGATGTGGATGAAGATACTAACCAATTCGAGAGAGTTTTTGTTTGTTATGAAGCTTGTATATTTGGATTTAGGTATTGTCGACCTATGATTTTTTTGGATGCTACATTTTTAAAAGGTCGAAGTGGTATTTTGATGGCTGCAACTGCTAAAAATGAAAATCAAGGTATGTAATGTTATTAATTATTTTCTTTTTTATTAAATATTATTAATCAACTTATTGTATTATAGTTTTAAAATACAATAAATAAGAACTTGTAATTTAATAGAATAGAAAGTTATAACAATATATTTTTTTATGCAGTTTTTTATCATTTTATGTAAATTAATAGTAAAAAAAAGATATAACAATAAATCTTTTTTATGCATTTTTTTATTGTTATTTATTGCTGAAGTATAAATGATAATTTTATCATTTTATGTAATTTAATAGTAAAAAAAGATATAACAATATATCTTTTTTATGTAGATATTTAATTTTATCATGTTTTGTAGTATACGTGATAATTTTAATATGTTCTGTAATTTTATAGATGTAAAAGATATCACAATATATGTTTTTTATGTAGTTCTTTAATTATATAATTTTTTGTGTTATAAATTAAAATTTATTATGAAGAAGATGTATATTTGAAAATTTTATCATGTTATGTAATTTAATATAAGAAAAAGATATAACAATATATCTTTTTTAAGCAGTTCATTAATTTTATCATGTTCTATAGTAGAAATTAAATTTTTAAGTTATATTATTGGAAAATGTTATTTTGAATAATTGTTGACGTTTTTGTTTTATGTTTCAGGTTTTTTTCCTTTGGCTATGGCTCTTGTGCCTAAAGAAAATGAAGAATGCTGGAGTTGGTTTTTGACCCACTTGAAATTGGAATGAAGCCCAATCAGTTACCATATAATTTTATTTATATGGATCCATACAAGATATGTATATAATCAACCATCATCCGAAGTGCACTACACAATTGCAAAAGCATTAAATATATATAATTAACGCTTATAACAACTTGTCAACCAATCGATTGACATACAACTAAACAATTGGGACCAGTGTACGTCAGTTTTCATCCCAACACCCGTGTGGGGTTTCAATCAACAAACACATTTATTTGTGCAGTTGGGCGATGTGTAAAATATATCAGCCCAATCAATGTCAGTCAAATAGGTGTACATATACAAACCGTCTGGTTTGTATATGGATTTTTATTTTCAACAAACTAAATTTTTTCTAACACTTTTTAGAAAATTTCGATAGCAAAACGGCGCTATACTAGAAATGGGATAAGGTCTAGCCTTATCCCTCGCGTTATAACGGCGTACGTGATATCCAAACCAATTTCGATTCTAATTATTTATTAATCAAATCACGCAGAATATCCAAATAAATAAATAAATGCCCAACCCGAGTGCCATTTAAGGCGCCATAATTGGCTATTCACAGAATAGGAAAATAGTGTGTTCCATACATCGCTTTCAATAAATGTGATCGTGCGAATTCTAGTGTTGAACTCCATTTAATTCAAATAAAAAATATATACTAGAGATTCCTAGTTATTTATAGTGAGGAGTTCTCCCCTATAAGCTAAACCAAATGTCGCGAATCTTCTTATGTAGAAAATCTTTGCCGCGTTTCCAATCGGTTCCGTCGCACTCTGTTTCACATGATTTATATAAAAATCACATTTTTATACCGCTACATATATAGAAAAGATTATATTTTTCTAACGCTACACATATAGAAAAGATTATATTTTTCTACTGCTACACATATAGAAAAGATTATATTTTTCTAGCGCTACACATATAGAAAAGATTATATTTTTCTAACCTACACATATAGAAAAGACTATATTTTTCTAATGCTACACATATAGAAAAGATTATATTTTTACAACGCTACACATATAGAAAAGATTATATTTTTACAATG
The DNA here is from genome assembly GCA_030737875.1 of Allium sativum. Classification (NCBI taxonomy): domain Eukaryota; kingdom Viridiplantae; phylum Streptophyta; class Magnoliopsida; order Asparagales; family Amaryllidaceae; genus Allium; species Allium sativum. The sequence goes on along the minus strand of CM060921.1, from coordinate 803,960,300 downwards.
CTATATATATAGAAAAATATATAATTTTACAACGCTATATATATAGAAAATATTATATTTTTACAACATTATATGTAAAAAACCAGAAAATCTGGGCCAATTTAAAATTTTAAATTTGGCTATTTTAACGAATATTGACGTAGAACTGGCGCGGTAGTTTTAAAATTTCGATTTCGATTTCAAACTTTAACTATATGTAACTAACTGTATCGTATTTTGGTGAAACAAGAAATAATTAAATCTGTTGAACGATATCTTTCTAACGAATCTGAAAAATCCAAATTTCATGGCGGAAATCAAAAGTTATGGCCAAACGAATAGTCAATGCAGAATTCAAAATAAACATAGCGCGGACATTGAACTTTGACTGAACGTATATAATGCAAAATATGACAGATTTTAGCGAAATCAAAAATATTTAAATTTCCTTGGAAATATCTTTCCAACGAATCTGAAAACTTGAAATTTCATAGCGGAAATCAAAAGTTATGGCCAGTCGAATAGTCAATGTAGAATATAGAATAAATATAGCACGGACGTTTAACTTTGACTGAACGCACAGGATGCAAAAAATAGCGGATTTTGGCGAAACCAAAAGTATTTGAATCTATTTGAATATATCTTTCCAATGAATCTGAAAAATCGAAATTTCATAGCGGGAATCAAAAGATATGGCCAGTTGAATATTCTGAACAATCGATATAGAATAAATATGGCCTTGAAAAATAGAGATTTTGCAAACGACCTCCGTTTTTTACGAAACCACTTTTGTTGGATCCGGGATGTCGAATTATTGCTAGATTCCAAAATCCATAATTTTTGGGATTAATATGTGAGCATGGTACAAGAAAACGTGTTCTGTCAATTTTGATCGACCAGAAATTGGCCATTTTTCAAATAGTCTCCAAATTCTCTCACTATAATTCCTTTTGCACAGTTAATTATATTATAACTGCATATATGAACTACTCCCCGTCATCCACAGACCATGGATGATTTATTTGATTGTGTTGTAACTGTGAATTGTATATATATGAAATGTGAAATGTGAAAATATATATGTACATGAAATGTGATTGAACCAAATCCACTTGGTTGTTGATATTGATTTTGATCTACTGGGTGATTGGATAAGCTTATAGGTGAGAACTCATCACTGTAAATAAATAGGAATTTTCAGTATAAATTTTTTTTTGAATTACATGGAGTTCGACACTCGAATTCGCACAATCACCTTTGTTGAAAGCGATGTATGGATCACACGGTTTTCATACTCCATGAATAGCCAATTATGGCACCTTAAATGGCATTGTTGTTGAGTATTTATTTATTTGGATGTTCTGCGTGATTTGATAAATAAATAAATAGGATTAAAATTGGTTTTTGTATGACGTACGCCGTTATAAGGCGAGGGATAAGGCTAGACCTTATCCCATTTCTAATATAGCGCCGTTATGCTGCCGAAATTTTCTAAAAAGTGTTAGAAAAATTTAGTTAGTTAAAAACAAATATATGTTTGTTGATTGAAACCCCACACGGGTGTTGGGATGAAGATTGACGTGCACTAATCCTAATTGTTTTGTTGTATGTCAATCGATTAGTTGACAAGCTGTTGTAAGCGTTAGTTATTTATATTTAATGCTTATGCAGTTGTGTTGTGCACTTTGGATGATGGTTGATTATATACATATGTTGTATGGAATCCATATAAATAAAATTATATGGTAACTTATTTGACTTCATTCCAATTTGGAAAAGAAATAGAATATTTGAAATAGAATATTTGAAAATAGAAATATTTGAAATAGAATATTTGAAACAGAATATTTGGCAACAGAAAATTTGAAATAAAATATTTGAAATAGAGATATTTGGAAATAGAAATATTTGAAATATAATATTTGAAATAGAATATTTGAAATAGAATATTTGGAAAATAGAAATATTGGAAAATAAAGAATATTTTAAAATAGAAATATTTTAAAATAACGAATAGTTTAAAATTGGAATTTGATTTCCGATTTTGGATGGACACGGAATATTGAAATACATTAAGCCGTGTTGATTAGATATGCGCCGTTTTGATGCGAACGATATTTATATCGATTTTATTCATTTTATAATGAATAACGAAAAGGAAATTATTTCAAAATCAAATATATTGAAAATAATATCATTTATAGTATAACGATGTAGAATATTCAATTTTGGTTTAAAGTTGAAAAGAAGTTGGAATCGATTTTAAAACAAATTTGTAAAATATGTTTTGAACGGAATATATATAATATATATATATTTAATGGCCTGAATAGAACGCGTGCGCCGCGGTAGTTCGCGAATTTCGACCATTGACTTTGCATTGACATTACAGGAGATCCGACCTTCGGATTCTCCTAAAACCGGAACCATTGGGTTCGTGTCGGAAAGAGCTTTCCAACAATATAAGAGATTTGAAATCTAACAGTTGGATTTGGAATTATGTCCAAATCAAATTTGGAAAAGGTCGCTTTTGATGCAGTTCGATGGCCGTTAGTGGAAATCGACTGTACGGGCGTTGATAAAATTATTAAAAATATTGATAATTTGTGTAAAATCAAAATAAGTGATTTGGTAGAAATTGGGGTGAAAAATTCCTTATTTGAAAGGATAAAAATATATTTTTATCGAAATGAACTAGTATTAACTACAATTAAAATCTATTTATTTTTAAATAAATAAATTGGAATTGAAATGGTTTTAAAAATAACCAAAATTTCCAATATGTGAATTGGAAGGGAATTGGATCGAAATTATCTTCGGAATATTTCGATATTGGATTCTGTGGTGATACAGATATTGTGGAGGAATTTGGAAGATATATATTGTTATTCCAATACGATATTTGTTGGTTTTAGAATTTGATGTTGTATATAAGCCGATATATTTTCTATTCAGAGCCTTGTATCAATATCAAATGGGATTTTCGGGTTTGTCGTGAACGGTGTTTTAAATAACACTTGTTCTTTAACCCGATTAAGAATGGAAAGTGATTTTGGGTTTATCGTAGGCTGTGCTTTAAATGACACTAGTTCTTTAACCCAGTTAAAGATAAGATTAATTTCTTAACTTTGAAAGGTCATTAAGTAATGATTTTGAGATTAAAACTGAATTAGAGTTTCAATGGATCTTTAATTAGATTGAAATGAGAATTTGACGATTTAAATTATGAAATTTGGGAAATGATCGGGAATGGAGTGTCACCAGTTTTGCTCCTAACGATAGTTAAATCTTTAAGTAGATCTGAACGTGAAATGGTAATTAATTTTACCGATAACACCGTGGTGTTAGATATGGAGTATTACCAGTTTTGCTCTAGGGGATAAATAGGTTGGGATTGGGAAATTAAATAAATGATTACTTCGGTGTGGTTCGCTAATCCCGACTAGTTTAGTAAACCATAATTTGGTTTGAAATGATATCCAAAGGAAGATTAAAGAATAAATTTAGAAGAATTTGTCTTTGATAAAATTAATGGGAACCTATCCCAAATGATAAGAATATTTGAATCAAAGAATATTCTGGATTGGAATGAGGCGTATGTTGTGTTTGTGTAGCACTGGTTTATTGTATACGCGAGTTAACCGGAAAGGCCGCGTTCATCCCATTCCGAATAACTGAATTGACGATAAGTCGACGATGAAGACGGTGGTTGAAGATCGGTGGTCTTCACATCGTTTGGATAATTACTGATGATCTTGATTGGGCTGTACACCCAATAGGAGGGAATCAGTTGGTGATCATCCAAACGTACTTGGAGATCGATGGATATGCGAGGAATATGGTTCCTTCGGTTTCGTTCAGACCCAGAACGAACTTGTAAATGGATGTGTGTCTGACATTGGATTTTGTTCTGTGTTGATTGATCTCTGTTAAATATATATCTGTTAGGCAGCAGAGAATTTATTCTCTTGCTTAACGCCTTTTCTGAGATGTACGAGCTTAGAGCTTATATATCGATAGAAATCAATCGCATGGCGTGAATTGCCTGTGTGGCATGCAGGGATGTAGTGATCAAGGCTTTTGTTGAAAAGCAGTGTCTTGTGGTTGATGATCAAAGCATGGCCTTAAAAGGCATAGCTTTGTGTATGGCGTTAATTTGCGAGCCTCAGACCTCGGTATGAGTAAAAAACGGGATAAGGGACTCAAGGAGAACATGACGTTTCTTTCTAGCTATGGGTGGTGTCCGTGTTTTTACACGGCCTGGCATTTTACTTTTGTGGTTGTTTGATTTGTAGGCGCCTCGGTAAAGGTCTATTACAACCGGGAAACAAGTGTTCAGGAATTGCCAATACTCAAACATAGGAGATGACCGGCCTTGGAGGATCCAGTGGTTACCCAGAGTGTGTAGTCCCGAGACATTTGCTAGAGTGTCTCGAAGCGGAAAGGAGTACATCCCTTGCCTAGACTCATAGATGGAATCCAATTTCCAGTATGTGACTTTTCAATTTAAATTGTAGAACTAGTATGGCGACATAGTAGCATGGGATGCTATGCTGTCTATGATTGATACATTTGTATTTGAAGTTGTTTTCTTCACTTATAGTAAAAATAAAAGACTAAATTTCGCGTATCAAGCATTATTTGGCTATTATAAGGTAAAACCCTATCCTTTGGCTTGCGTTGCATTGTGTGATGGGACCTGGGTCTTATAATAGCTTCATTTTTTCAAAAAAAACATTGAGATATCTATTTTATGCACCGGTATCCTTGGAAGGAAACCCGTTCCGTGTTATACGGCGTGGTCCCTTGATTTACCTTATTTATAATGTAAAGTTTTAAATAACTGTTTTTAGTTCTCACACCAGTCACATGACTGACTTGGAGTTTATTGTTTTAACCTAAACTCTGGGTGCCCTTATTTTCCACACGGGCAGCTAGTAGTTGGGATTTGCAGATATTATATTCACAAGATCCTGATTTACAGCTGAAGTGATATTCGGAAAGCTCTGTATCCGTGTATAACTTTCAGTTGTGCTTTGTGTTATTTTGCTGCTGCATTTTAATTTGTAATCGCTGATATTTTTCTCTTTATATTATTTGTTCATACTCTGTATATTCTTGTACTCTGATGTAATTGTTGTAATAAGCAATGAAATTTCCTTTTTGTTTGTGTTCTTATTTGTCGTGTTCACAATTCAATCCGCCTTTACTTCACGGGGAAGTTTGGGTCGTCTCAGTTTGGTATCAGAGCTTTGGTTTACAAAGCTCGAGAACAAGACACTTTAGAACCAAACGAAAGAATTCATCAGAGATTGGATTAGTAATATCCAATAAGAATGGCTCGTTAGAGATGGGATCAGTAGTATCCTAGAATGGGTCCGAAGAGTGTTTTTTTTAAAATAAAAATGAAAACAAATTTTATTTTGAAAATTTCAATATTTATTTTATATTGAATTTTGGACAATCCAGTATATAAAGAATTTGCATATACGCCTTGCAAACGTATATTCGAAGTTTTAATATACTGAATAGATATACAATCACACCCTACTTGCCGGAGATGATTCTGATGATGAGGCATCATCATCAGTGCATGTGTTCGAGTGTCGAGAGTAGGGTATCTATATATTTCCAATTGACTGGTGTGAGAACCAAAATTTAGATAGGGTCTATTATTGTAAATTGGCATCAAAAATGTGATTTTTGACTATGTATTAAAGCTATGTGTTTAAAATGTTAATCAACTGATTGATTGCTGATTATGCTGTATGCTTTCTCATTTAAACCTACATGTAAGGTAAATTTGGCCAAATTGATCAAATATCGAACTAACTTGAAAATTTCTTGAAATTGCATATATGCACATGTGTATACATAGAACAGGTCATAGCAGGGAAGCTAATCAAAGGAATAAAATTGTATGCCCTACAAATAGGTACATGTTTATTGTATTTATTGGGGTTTTGATGATTTTATGAGCCGATTGGCTAGCCGCTTGGCTGTTTCTTTTTCTTTTTGAGATCAGATGGCTTGTATGGCTGTTTGGGAATTTTCCCAATGCTCCCCGTGCAGGGGAGGTTATGGCCAAATTTTTCGAAAAATTAGGGTGTTAGCCAAATTTTTGAAGAATTTGAAAAGTTTTCAGAAGCTGAAAAGTTGGAGAACTTAAGCCATAAGGAAAATAATGAAAGTTGAGTTGGTTAGTTAAACAACTTTCAGCTTTGTTCCTTTTCGAGGACGAAAATATTTTAAGTGAGGGAGATTGTAACAACCTGGAAAATCAGGACCAATTTAAAAAATTTAATTTGGCTGTTTTAACGAATATTGACGTAGAAATGGCGCGGTAGTTTTAAAATTTCGATTTCAAACTTTGACTGAATGTACAAGATTCAAAATATATCGGATTTTGGCAAAACAAGAAATATTTAAATCTACTGAACGATATCTTTCTAACGAATCTGAAAAATCCAAATTTCATTGCGGAAGTCAAAAGTTATGGCCAAACGTATAGTCAATGCAGAATTCAAAATAAACATAGCGCGGACATTGAACTTTGACTGAACGTATAGAGTGCAAAATATGACGGATTTTAGCTAAACCAAAAATATTTAAATCTGCTTGGAAATATCTTTCCAACGAATCTAAAAAATTGAAATTTCATAGCGGAAATCAAAAGTTATGGCCAGTCGAATAGTCAGTGTAGAATATAGAATAAATATAGCACGGACGTTGAACTTTGACTGAATGCATAGGATGCAAAATATAGCGGATTTTGGCGAAACCAAAAGTATTTGAATATATCTTTCCAAAGAATATGAAAATTTGAAATTTCATAGCGGGAATCAAAAGATATGGTCAGTTGAATATTCTGAACAGTCGATATAGAATAAATATGGCCTTGAAAAATAGAAATTTTGCAAACGACCTCCGTTTTCGACGAAACTACTTTTGTTGGATCCTGGATGTCGAATTATTGCTAGATTCCAAAATCCATAATTTTTGGGATTAATATGTGAGCGTGGCACAAGAAAACGTGTTTTGTCAATTTGGATCGACCGGAAATTGACCATTTTTCAAACGGTCTCCAAATTCTCTCACTATAATTCCTTTTGTACAATTAATTATATTGTAACTGCATATATGAACTGCTCCCTGTCGTCCACATACCATGGACGATTTATTTGATTGTGTTGTGACTGTGAATTGTATATATATGAAATGTGAAATGTGAAAATATATATGTACATGAAATGTGATTGAACCAAATCCACTTGGTTGTTGATATTGATTGTGATCGACTGGGTGTTTGGATAATCTTATAGGTGGGAACTCATCACTGTAAATAAATAGGACTTTTCAGTATAGATTTTTATTTGAATTACATGGAGTTCAACACTCGAATTCGCACAATCACCTTTGTTGAAAGCGATGTATGGATCATACGTTTTTCATACTCCGCGAATAGCCAATTATGGCGCCTTAAATGGCATTGGGGTTGTTGAGTATTTATTTATTTGGATGTACTGCGTGACTTGATAAATAAATAAATAGGATTAAAATTGGTTTGTGTATGACATGCGCCATTATAAGGCGAGGGATAAGGCTAGACCTTATCCCATTTCTAGTATAGCGCCGTTATGCTGCCGAAATTTTCTAAAAAGTGTTAGAAAAATTTAGTTAGTTAAAAATAAACGTGTGTTTGTTGATTGAAACCCCACATGGGTGTTGGGATGAAGATTGACGTACACTAATCCCAATTGTTTAGTTGTACGTCAATCGACTGCTTGACAAGCTGTTGTAAGCATTAATTATTTATGTTTAATGCTTATGCAGTTGTGTAGTGCACTTTGGATCATGTTTGATTATATACATATGTTGTATGGAATCCATAAAAATAAAATTATATGGTAACTGTTAGATCCAAAATTGGCTCTAACACCCAAATTATGATTATAGCTAAGGATTAATATCAGAAAAAATAACAGAAAAGTAAGAAGACACAAGATTTATAGTGGTTCGGCATTAACGAGCCTACGTCCACTTTATATTGGTGATTACACTCAGTCCGCTTTATATCGGTGATTATACAAGATTTATAGTGTTCCAAAGATTTATAGTGGTTCGACGTTAAAGAGCCTACGTCCGCTTTATATCGGTGATTATACTTGAAATCAGAGTACAATTGTAAGTATTCCTTTCAATCTCACTTGTACAATATTAACTCACTCAGTAATATCGAGATAAAAACGATGAAGCTATGATAATGGTGATATCAGAGCTCTGAATTGCCAAAAAGATCCTGAAAAATGCCAAGTTCTGGGCTATTTATAGCTGATTTCTAGTGACGGATCGCGGTCATACGTGGCCCACATCCCGAGGATCTCGGACTGGTTCGTGGCTTGATGAAGAATTAGTCAAATTAGCCGTTAAGGACAGGTATCGTGATCTCATTAAGCATCGGATCGTGGGTGACTTGGTCAAGCTCTTCACGTGGTGGCTACAGGGATAGGATCATGCTGGTTGAGGCGGATCGGGTCGTGCTGGTTGAGGCGGATCGGGTCGTGGTAACTTAGTGCGACTCGCACAAAGGGGGGCGATCCGCGATCCGTGTGATCAAGACTTGATGGCTTCTGTGTTTGAGACTGTGTAGACTGCATATATCAACTTTGGTGGCTTGATTCACAAAGCTAGCCAACATTTTGGCCCCTCGAAGTATGTTTTATCGAGGATGGAACATGGTTCGAAATTTCTGAACTGCCTTTTCCTGAAATGAAGCAAAGCAAAGGTTGTGTCTGTCAGTATCATCGCACCGTTTCTGAAAAGTCGTGTCTCTTGATCAGTATAAATACCCAGTCAATCATTCAATTTCTTCTTTGTTCATTGAGTAATTCTTATCTCTGGAGATTTCGGAAACTTCGTTGTCGAATTGCCAGGTAAACTTCTGAATTTTCGCCGGTATTTTTGAGTTTTTACCTTTGTCCATCATTCGCCGGTTCGGATCGCATGGTTTCACCACGGTCCGCGGAGCGAGTCGCTCGTCTCGTCCCTTAGTGAGCGTTCGGGCCTCCTCACGAAGCGCGATGGGCTTCGCTACGCAGAATGATGAGCTTGGATTCGCGGCCCGTTAGCCCCATCCACGGATCGTATAAGACAAAAAGAGGAAGATCAAAAGCCACGAAACCGCCTATATAAATCCAAACCCTTCTTCTTCTTTTCTTCTTCTTCTTTCGTTCAGCCGCCGCTAGTTCCCTTAAATCAAACCCTAGTTTTCGATTTCCAAGGAAAACCCACTTGTTTTACCCATTTTTAAGAAAGGTAATTATACTTGAAAAAGGTTTTCATATGATTTTCTTTCGTTTGTCTTGAATTTTCACTGATTTGAGGGAAGAATCGAAGGAACTTAGTAGAAATTGTGGCTTTTGGAGGCGCGGTGGTTGATGGGTTTGGGAGTTTGAGCTCAGAAATGGAAAGGAGAGAAGAGGAGGACGAAGAGAGAGCAGGTCGGGTCGGATCGGGGGTAAGGAGGGAAGAAGAAGCAGATGAAGGACAGTGGCGAGACAGCGGATTGTGGTAATGGCAGAGGTACGGATCGTAGCCCATCCGGTCGTCGTGGTGGTAGCAAGCTGGATTGACTGGTGGATCAGACCCTGGAGATGGAAGGAGTGAGATGTGGCAAAGCGGATCGTAGGGGGCTGCCTCGATCCGACAGGAACCCCGATCCATGCGACATCACAATCCGAGAAAGGGGGCGATCCCTGCTACATCACGATCCGAGAAAGGGGGCGATCCGTCCTACATCACGATCCGAGAAAGGGGTGATCCGGCCTATGTACTTCATACGAGCCGTGTTTAGTCGAGGATCCAATATACATTTTAAACTTTAAACAATGCACTGTTATCACAAGAATTTGGAAAGTTAGGTTAGAGCCTTCAAGACGGACTTTCTGGACTGAATAACATCGGGACCGATTAACATATTTTATACGCATTGTGACTTTATTTTTTCAGTACTTCACACACTTGCACACACGAGCACTTGCACATACACGGGAAACAGGTAATTGTGTTCTAATCTTGCATGTTTACTCGCCAAAACAGCAATGTCGGGCAGACGATCTCAAAAAGGAACCGAAACAGAGACAGACCCGGAAATATCAGAACAACTCAACCTTGAGCTTCCTTCAACTAATCCAAAGGGTTAGAAATCTGGATCTGAATATGAAGCAGAAATGGAGTCCAGCTCGTCTGAGAGTACTTCGGCTGAGGTACCTGGTGTGGATGAATGAGCTCCTGACGAGATCCCTGGCGCTAAGGGGATCAACAATTTCACCGACTCTAAGGCTTCGACATTAGATGACCAGAAACTACTGAGATTATGCTTGAAACATGGGATATCTTGGGATGATGTTCTAACTCTAGGCAAGGATGATCGTCCTCGCCTTGCTCCGCTCGGGTATATGGCTATTAGTAGGTTAATGTGTTACGTTGGCGAAATTCCTCCATTTCCACCAATCGTTATAGAGACTTTGAAACGGTTATGTATTGCCCCAATGCAGCTTCATCCCAATGCCTACGCAGCCCTGTATACTCTCTATGTTGCATATGCAGAAATCCTGGAGACAGAGCTCACTTTTAAAGATTTAAAATATTATTACCTTTTCAAACATCGGTCTTCGGCGACCCCAAATTTCTCCTTCTTCGAATCAATAGCGAGCAGGAAAGTTCTATCTGACCACTATAGTCACATTGGGGATCCCAAGGCCGATTGGTTCTATATAAAACTTCAGGCTGGATGCGCGAGAAGGTGGCTTAAATCAAGTGAGTCCTAGTCTTTCAAATACATGGCTTGGACATATTACCAAAAATACTGATGTGTTTCTTTTTCTTGTTTGTGCAGATCATAAATTCCCAAAGACGGAAGGTAAGACATATAAGAACCAACCGTCTCGTCTTCTTAAAAGTAAATCGGATTTCTTGAAAATTAGGAAGAGCATCACCGATGAGAATCTTCATAGGCACCGTTTATTGGACATTAGATTCGGGCTCGGTGCCGGTGGTAAACCCTATAAGTACGTGCCCTCTGCTGGAGATGAAGGAACTTCGGGGGTAACCAAAACCATTGAACTTCCCAAGAGTCCTTCACCACATATTGATCAAGATGAGGAAGACTTAAATGCTCCTAAGGGAGGTTAGGTCCAAGTCGACGAGCCTCAAAAAGTCCCAGCTTTTGGGGTGCAATCTTCCTCGACGGTGTTACCATCAACTGAACCTGTTACTTATGAGGAATTAACAGAAGAGCATATTTTTGAGGCGTTGAACAAAGTCCCCTTACCAGACGAGGTCTATAGGCAGGAAGATTTTGGAAATGAACCACTGTTTCCTGACCCCGAGGAAATTACTCTCCCGGTTTGGGATAAAGAGAGCACTCATATGAGTCAAGCATTGGACTCTGGTCCGTTAGGGGGATTACATGGGATACAAAAATCACACACGCTCAAAATTTTCGTGTCACAAGTATTCACTGTTCTGACACATACTCGTTTCTTTTACAGGTAGGATGTCTCGCAAACGTTCTTATTCTTGGCGTACTCTTCGTAAGGGCACGCCAAGCCTTCATCCGAATCCTGAACAAGGTCGCGGCGATAGTCGGGGAAGAGATAATGATAGGCCCCGAGATTCTCACAGAACTTACTCTACATGCTCTCGATCTCCAACCAAACAAACTTCTGGGAAATCTCATAGTCGCCTTTTACCACGAGCAGCGAGTAGGGGAAAACAGCTTCCTAAGGACCTAACACCTCCGAAAGTTACGCTTTCTCATGTCCAATCTTCTAGAAAGCAGCAGGAGCCAAAGGACAAGAACAAAGATGAGGGAAAAATTGTGGAGAAGGAGAAAACAGCTCTTGCTACTTCTAGTCAGCGTAGTGCAAATACTTCCGGCACTCAAGACGTCGTGCATGTAACTGAGAATCAGGCTAGACTGGAGCGCTTATGAAGAGAGTTTCCTGACATTTTCTTCGAGAGAATGGTGTTTGTTCCCAATCTTCAGCTCGTTGATGAGCAGTGGGACACAGAGGTCATAGGGCCGATAAAGCACGTGGCCAAACAATACAGGGGGATGAAAAAGCATGCCACAACACTTTCTTCCACCATTCGCGACCTTGAGGTGGACGCGGCCGGGGATGGAGTAAAAATTGAGAATAAGACCAGAGCTAGGAAAAAGATAGAAAAAGACTTGGAGGATGCGCAAGCTCAACTTGCTTTAGCTCGGCGGGATGCCGGGAATTACAAGTCCGAACTGGAGAGTGCAAGGGAGCGTTTTCGCAATGAGCTTGACTCGAATTGTCAAGAGAAATTAGCTTTGAAGAAGGAGGTGGAGGACCTCAGGGCAGTTAACATTGAGCTAAAATCAGCACAGGAGCATGTTAGCGCTGAAAAGGCTGCCTGGGATAAAGAGAGGGAGGAACTTAAGGGCAGGCTCGCCCTTATTGAGAAAGAGACGCTAACTGGTCAGCTTGCCGAAGCCGAAGAGCGTGCGGTTCTCATTGAGGGGAATGCTAACAATGTCCTTGAGTCGGCTTCCATCGCCACTGATCAACTTGCCGAAAAAGAGAAAGAGATTGAAAAGTTCGAAGAGCTGCTATTTGACTTCTTGGGTCAGGTTATCAAGACTCGAGATATCTCATGGATCCCTGATTATGAAGTTACTCTGGCTAACATATGGGATGCCATTGTCGGTGGTGAAAAGCGGCGAGTGGGAGCCGACGAAGTCGATGAAGGCAAGTTGATGGAGACCCTCCTCAGGGGTGAAGAATCCCAAGCTCTGGAGGAGTGCAGACGCTTGCTCCGTGAAGAGGCCGAGAAGGAGAAGGTTAAGCTAAAAGGCAAGAATAAGGTTGACGAGGGCTCAAGCTCAGCGGCGGAGCCCAAGACCTCTGGAGTCGAGGAATACCATCCTGATGATCCATTGATTCCTCTAGGTCCAGTTATTTCGACTGGCGGAACCAAATCTACAAATCTGGGCGAGGAATCAACTGAAGGTATCTCCATATTCTCCCGGCAGTTTGTCAAAGTGACATCCTCTCCTGATACGCTAACGATTGTTTCTTGTAATACAGGTGTTAAGCCCGTTGAGAAGGAATCGGAGGAGAAGACGGAGGCACCAAAAGTTGATCTCCCCTCTGGCACTAAAGTTGGATTTTCCGAGCCTCCTAAGCAAATGGAGGACCCAGCAATTGAGGCAGTTGTCATGGTACCCGAGGCACCAAATACCGATGCTCCGGCTGATGCTGAGGTCATCGACGCTTTAAAGGACACCGATGGTGGTCACGGAGATGACGAGGAGGATGTTGTCATTGTGGAAGAAACCAAAGGTGATGACGATGAGACCCTGGCTGACTTGCAGGCTAAGAAGGAGAAGCAGCTGACTCTTAAAAAGGAAGAGCTGGAGCCTATATTGGTCGCTCCTATCAGGGAGGTCGACCCCAAGACCGGGCTAGTTACAAGGTTTTCCTCGAAATCGATCACTTCACCGCTTTCCCCCCAACCTTCCGGCCTTCCTCAGGATACCCTTATTGACAAGAGGAAGAGGAAGAAGGGTGATCAGTCTGATGCTGACAAGGAGGAGCTGAGGAAGCAGAAGAAGGACAAGAAGTCAAAGCCATCCCCTAAGAGCAAATAAGGTGTATCTGTTCATGTTTTGGTTTTTAGGACTTTTAGCTTTTAGTCTTTCCACTGGCCATTTGATGTAGTCGCGAGTGTGGCCCTCGCCTTTTGGCTAGTTTTATTTTGTACTTATGAAGTTGAATGAAAAGTTGTTAATTTTTGCATTCCCCTGTACCTGCAAGATCATTATATTCATAAAATATGTCATTCAGAATCACATATCTTACGAGTAATCATTGTTAACATAAACAATTATAGCTGAGAATTAAAGCAATGGAAGATAAACCTCAACAAATCATGTGCAGTGTCAGCATAAAATATTTATCAAATCATATAGAGTGTAACTCAAAGTGTCGTATGTGTATGCCCCCAATCAATCGTCATTATGATGCCTGGCCAGGGCTTACTGAGGATTGATTAGAGTCACTTTTATATTGCCCCCCATTCCCGGAAATGAGGGGGTTGGGCTCAGCTTTTATTCTCATTCCCGATTCTACGGCGGGATAGGAGCCCTTATGTGGCACTTAATTCGAATGCCTTTATACTCTCTCCGGAGTTCGAACTCAGCTTTCAATCTATTCCCCAATCCTTCAGTAGGGTAGGAGTTCTTGGGCGGTACTGAGTCTCCAGCACCTTTATACTCTCCCGTCGAATTCCAAGGGTAGAGTGTTGATCGAGGCGGTCTTTAAAAATCATGGTGCACCTTCACGTCTCGTGGACAACTAAATTCCTTGTCCTTTACACTTCTCGAATCTTGAGAGGTAGAGTTTTACTTGGTGTGTCATTCATTTAATCACCTGTTTGGTGTTCTGCTTATCATTAAAGGGTGATGAGCCAACCCGTGAACTCTTGGAAGGGTGACCCGCGGAAGCGAGTCTCATTCCAAAAGTCAGGAGTCAAGACCTGAGCGGACCCGTGAACTCTTGGAAGAGTGACCCGCGGAGGCGAGTCTCATTCCAAAAGTCAGGAGTCAAGAAACCACAAGTCTTCATCAAGCAGTTGAATGTTTCCTTGAGGGAATTCCCAAGGGTGTTACACTCCCTTCGGAACTCGTGAGAACATCATTAGTGCGGGCGAGTTGTAACCACCTGCATATGTGAATAACAAGATAATCAACAAGAGTGCAATAAAGATAAATGACACACGATGTTTCTATAGTGGTTCGGTCGAATCATGACCTACGTCCACTTTATAATCTTTTGTTTATATACTGGACTATTCTAGGCTAGTTGAGCCTTATTATATAATCCTACAAACAAGAGAATAGAAATGACGGTCTTCACGTCAGATAATGCCGCAGATGCGGGGCATTCCACACTATGGGGATTTCAACTCCGTCCACGGTCGTTAGCTTGAAAGCTCCATTATCAAGCCTCCGTTGGATGGCATAGGGTCCTTCCCATTTCGGACCCAGGTGAGTTGGGGGCGGAAAGACCCGCTTCAGAACAAAGTCTCCGGGTTCAAAGGTACGTTCTCGGACTCTTTTGTTATAGTACTGAGCAATTTGCTGCTTGTGCCTTAAGGCACGCAAATCTGCTTCGTCTCTCTTCTCTTCTACCATATCGAGGGATTCGAGAAGCAATTCGTTATTAGTCATTAGGTCGTAATAGGTGACCCGATGAGATGGTAATTTCAGTTCTACCGGGATAACCGCCTCCGACCCGAAGGCGAGGGAAAAAGGAGTACGCCCGGTAGCTGATTTGTAAGTCTTCCTATAGGCCCACAGTGCCAGAGGTAGCTCATCGACCCACATAGCCTTGGCCTATTTTAAACGCTTCTTCAGGATGGACTTGATTACTTTATTCGCTGCTTCTACCTGTCCATTTGATTGAGGATGCGCCATAGACGTGTATCTCTTCTCGATATGGTATTTCTCGCAAAATTCTCGAAATTCTGTACTATCGAATTGGGTCCCATTGTCGGTTATGACAGCTTTTGGGATCCCGAATCGACAGATGATATTTCTTACGACGAAATTGATCACTTTCTTGGTGGAAATCATCGTCAAGGCTTCTGCTTCGACCCACTTTGTGAAGTAATCGATTGCGACTATGGCGAATTTCGCACCGCCCTTTGCTAGGGGAAGCTTTCCGATAATGTCCATTCCCCACATAGCAAAGGGCCACAGGCTCGTCATCGTTCTCAACAGGCTAGGAGTTGCCCTGGGTATCCTGGAAAACTTTTGACATGCATCGCAGCCTCGTGCGTACTTGGCTGCGTCCTTGTTTAAGGTAGGCCAAAAATAGCCGTAACGCAATATTTTCTTTGCCAGTGTCTGCCCCCCGGTGTGATCGCCACATTCACCTTTGTGAACCTCTTCTAGTACACGCTCGATGTCGTCGTGGGCGATACACCGGAGAAGGGGCATTGAGAAGCCTTGTCTATAGAGGACTTCACCTAGCAAAACATACCTGGAAGCCTTTCGGATGACCGCACGCCTCTCACTTTTCTTTATCGGAAGCGTTCCATCCACCAAAAAATTCTTTAAAGGGTCATCCATGACTCCCTCTCGGGTTCAACATCTAGTACGGGATCAATTTCCATCTGATCTATACTAGGGGACCATAGTACTTCTATCGGAACTAACTCTGTATCCTCAGGATTATCAGAACTAGCCATCTTTGTCAACTTATCTTCCTTCTGATTTTCCACTCTGGGAATATGAGATATGCTGCAGTGATCAAAACCATTCAACA
Organism: Allium sativum; assembly: GCA_030737875.1. Taxonomy (NCBI): domain Eukaryota; kingdom Viridiplantae; phylum Streptophyta; class Magnoliopsida; order Asparagales; family Amaryllidaceae; genus Allium; species Allium sativum. The sequence continues at coordinate 803,943,960 of CM060921.1, read as the reverse complement.
ACTCCTTTACCTTTTTCAGCATAATAAATTTGTCGCTTCTCCGGAGTTTCGAGTACTACTCCGGCTCCAGATCGTCGATCGTTCCTAGCACCATCGGTGTACAACTTCCAAGCACTTGGGTCTAGGAGTAATTTTGGCGGGTCGACTTCTTCATCCACAACATCATCTTCTGGAGTGGTGAACTCTGCTATGAAATCTGCTAAGGCTTGTCCCCTTATTGATCTTCGGGGCTGAAAATTCAGATCGAATTGACTCAATTCGATATTCCACTTGAGTAACCTTCCCGATGCTTCGGGCCTCTGTAACACTTGTTTAAGCGGGTGATCAGTGTACACGGTGATGGGGTGAGCCTGAAAATAATGACGGAGCTTCCGAGAAGCGATCAACAGGCTGTATGCAAGCTTCTCTATTTTTGGATAATTTCGTTCTGATGCTGCCAACTTTTTGCTCACGTAGTACACTGGTCTCTGCACTTTATCTTCCTCTGTCACTAAAGCTGAACTGATCGCGTGGGATGAAACTGCTAGATACACAACCAAATCATCGTGATCAACGGTTTAGACAAAATAGGGGGACTCTCCAGGTGGTTCAGCAGATTTTGGAATGCTTCTATGCAATCAGGGGTCCACTTGAAGTGACGTTTTCCTCGCTTGATCAATTCAAAGAATGGAATTCACTTATCTGTAGCTTTAGAAATGAATCTACTTAACGTTACTACTTTTTCGGCGAGGCTTTGCACATCCTTAACCTTCCTTGGCTCCTGGATATTCCGAATCGCCACAATTTGATCCGGGTTGATTTCGATCAAACGTGAACTGACTATAAATCCTAGGAACTTTCCCGTGGTGACCCCGAATGAACATTTCAAGGGGTTAAGCTTCATTCCGTATCTCCAGAGAATCTCGAACATTTCTGCTAGATCGACAGTGTGATCGGTTGATTGCCTGGACTTTACTAACATGTCGTCAACATACACTTCCATCGTCTTTCGAATTTGATTATAAAACATCCTGTTGACTAATCGCTGATATGTAGCCCCAGCATTCTTAAAGCCGAATGGCATCACAACATAACAGTATAGCCCTAGATCTGTGATGAAACTGGTGTGTTCTTGGTCTGGGACATGCATAGGAATTTGATTATACCCTAAGTAGGCATCCATGAAGGAAAGAAGCTCATGGCCTGCCGTCGAATCCACCAACTGATCAATTTTGTGTAATGGAAAACTTTCATTCGGGCAGGCCTTATTTAAATCTGAGAAATCAATGCACGTACGCCATTTTCCATTGGACTTTTTTTACCATAACCGGGTTCGAGATCCAGTCAGGGTAGGTCGAATCTCTGATGAACCCATTGTTCCTTAGCTTTTCAACTTCTTTCTTCAACGCAACTGACCTCTTTGGGCCAAGCATTCGCCTCTTCTGTTTAACGGGAGGAGGCTTTGGGTTGATACTTAACGAGTGACTTATTATTACTGGGGATATTCCACACATATCCGCATGAGTCCAGGAAAATACATCCAAGTTGGCTTTCAAAAAATCCGTTAACTGTCTGGCTCGAGCAGGATCCAACTGTGACCCAACCTTTAGGACCTTCTCTGGGTCGCTTTCATCGATTGGAACATCCACAGTTGTTTCATTGGGAGTTGCCACTTTGCCCCCAGGTTCTTCGTCCTCTCGGGGATCTATGTCCTCAGGTAACTCTCTGGGCGACTCCCTAGAAGTTATCTTCATTAGTTGCTATGACGCTTCTTCGGGGAAGAAGGTCCCTTCGTCTCTACATCTCCTCCTTTGCCGAGCAACTTCAACTCTGCTACATAACATGCTCGTGCGGTGACTTGATCTCCTCTGATTATTCATATACCGGCATCGGTTGGGAATTTCAACAACAAACACCAAAGTGCAAGGTAGGCCCTAAATTTAGCTAGAGCTGGTCGTCCCAAAAAGGCATTATACGATGTCAGTACATCCAGAACCACGAAAGACAGGATCCTTACTCTTTGGCGATCTCCTTCTCCAAGGGTTACTGATAAATCCACATATCCCATTGGAGCGTTAGTGGATCCGTTGAATCCACGTATCCATCCGTCACATGGTTTCAGATCTTTCGGTTCAAGCTTCATTTGGTCAAACGTTTTCTTAAACAGGATATTAACAGAGCTTTCGTTATCTACCAGAACTTTATGGACCGTAGCTAGACCGATAACGGCGGTGATCACAAATGGATCCTCTATCGGGGAGTGGATTCCAATATTCTCTCAATCGTGAAATACGATGTCATCAGTCATTGTCTTCTGTTGTTTGACCGGGGAACTGTTCCCGGGGTTACTGCACTCTCCAACTTCAAGGTGTTGCTTAGCTGCATTCACATACTGGTCCATTGCCCTAAAGCTATGTCCAGTTAGATGAAGTCCTCCGACTATGGAATTAATGACAAGGTTTTTCCGTTTTTGATGAGCCGTAGGCCTAGCAGCAAGTTGGTTCTTGTTCTGATTTTGATTCTGGTTTCGGTTCGGGGCTTGTACGACTTGCCCCCTATCCCTAGGGTTTACTCTATACTCATCAAGCTTTCCTTCCCGGAGCAGCTTTTCAACTACATCTCTCAAATGGCGACATTCATTCGTGGAATGGCCATATATCTGGTGAAAAATACAAAATTTCCCAGACTCTCGCTCCTTTTCTGTTGAATCCCTCGGAGGGGGTCTCTTATATTGGAGGACTTCATGGGTATCCATGAAAATGTTTTCTAAGGTGTCACTTAGGGGTGTGAAATTCTCGAACGGCCTGAATCGCGGCCTTCTCTGCTTGTTATTTCCCTAATTCCTCCTTTTGTTTCCATTTCCAGATTGTTGGCCATTCCCTTGGTTTTTGTTTCCCACATTCACTTCCACCTTACCGGAACTATCCCCTGTTTTCTTGATAGCCACATTGCTTTATATGTATTCCTTGTCGATGGCCTTCCGTTTCCGATTGGCGTAAATTTCCTCTTGACGCAGGCGGACATTGGCCTTCTCATAAAATACTTCCCTGGTTAACGGTGGCTTACCAGCTAGATACCTCCCGAACTCTGTGTCCTTATCTACTCCATCAATCAGGGCCGTCAAGACAAATTGTTCATGGGGATCTTTAACTTCCGTGACTGCCAAATTGAAACGATCAAGATTGGATCTCAAAGATTCATCTGGATGTTGAGAGATAATTCGATAAAATTCTTAGATCTCTGAGCGTGCAGCCGGAACTGATTCACAAACTGTTCGCTCAATTCCCTGAAACTGGAGATTGATCGCGCTGGCAAACTAGTGAACCACATTAGCGCTGCGTCCTCCAAAAATATTGGGATGCGTTCCATTTCATAGCGTCAGAGGCAGTAGCCGCATTCATATACCACTAATATCTCATCAGATGCTGGATCGGGTCAGCCTTTCCTGCATAGCGGTTCATAGGCGGCATATTAAATCTCCTCGGAAAATGAACTTCCAAAATCTCATCAGTGAAAGGTGTGTGGCTGCGACCTATTCCCCAGTCTTCGGTTCTCTATCCATGGCTTTCTACCATCATCCATCTAACCATGGCTTCAACATCTGAATGAGTTAGGGTAGACTCGGGATCGGCGCTTCTCGCTCTATGAATCCCTCCAACATTCCTTTGATGCGGAGCTACAACATCCGCTGCCTGGATAGAACTTCCTTGCCCCCTGTTGCCGTGGTCGTTCACATGACGAGGAGGAGGAATAACAGGTTGATTCCGAGCGGGATTGACGACTCCTCCTTTCCTGGGTGGCAAAGCGGGTCCAGCTAAGTTACGGTTGTCCCCCCCCCCCCCCAATTGAGTGCTTCTTCTTGTCTAGAAGGCATTGACCCAAATCGTAGTTGCTCTATATTCTCAGCTCTTTCTAGTGGAGGCCACCGCCGATTTCTTTGTGGCTCCTCTGATGAAGATGTGTACTCCGGGGAAGGAGAGCGAGGTGGGGGAGACTCTCTCTGCCTCATCAGGTTATCGAGTCCCCTATCCATAGCAGTCAGGTTTTTTGGAAGCGTTGAACTCTCTCGCCTCTAAGCAGCTTGTTCATCAAAAAGTTTGTCGTACATTACAATAAGACGAGACATGTCTCCTTCAGTAGCAGGGGCGGAAGGGTCAAACTCGTCATCAGTTTCTTCTCTTATGCGCAAAAGACCTGAACCAGGTCGAGCAGAGGTGTCAGCGTGAGCGGAACGAGACATAGGTTCCTTCCCAGGTCGAGTAGTAGTCTGAATGCCGGATCGGATCGCGGACCGTCTTGGACGATCGGTCGTTGCGCCCCCATGGGGTCGGATCGTGGTATGGTCCTGCGATCAGGTGGTCACTCCTCCAGCGTCTCGGTTCGTGGCGTCCTCCTCGATCGCGATCGCCCCCTGCGTAGCGCGATTCGCGAGTCCTTCCTCGACCTGCTCGTGCACACTTTCTTCAACCGCTTCATTTGCAGTTTCTTCGACCTACGATGCTCGTACATCCTTTGACTTCTTTCCAGCCATGATATTCCAAGTTTTCTGAACTTTTCAAAAGTTGAAACAGTGGGGTTTTGGACTGTTTTCTTTGGACTTGAGTATTCAAACAACGGAACAACAATCCAAAACATGGAAAATTCCTTCTCAGCGAAAGCACCAAAATGTTAGATCCAAAATTGGCTCTAACACCCAAATTATGATTATAGCTAAGGATTAATATCAGAAAAAATAACAGAAAAGTAAGGAAGACACAAGATTTATAGTGGTTCGACGTTAAAGAGCCTACGTCCGCTTTATATCGGTGATTATACTTGAAATCAGAGTACAATTGTAAGTATTCCTCTCAATCTCACTTGTACAATATTAACTCACTCAGTAATCTCGAGATAAAAACGATGAAGCTATGATAATGGTTATATCAGAGCTCTAAATTGCCAAAAAGATCCTGAAAAATGCCAAGTTCTGGGCTATTGATAGTTGATTTCTGGTGACATATCGCGGTCATACGTGGCCCACATCCCGAGGATCTCGGACTGGTTCATGGCTTGATGAAGAATTAGTCAAATTAGCCGTTAAGGACATGTTTCGTGATCTCCTTAAGCATCGGATCGTGGGTGACTTGGTCAAGCTCTTCACGTGGTGGCTACAGGGATCGGATCGTGCTGGTTGAGGCGGATCAGGTCGTGCTGGTTGAGGCGGATCGGGTCGTGGTAACTTAGTGCGACTCGCGCGAAGGGGGGCGATCCGCGATCTGTATGATCAAGAATTGATGGCTTCTGTGTTTGAGACTGTGTAGACTGCATATATCAACTTTGGTGGCTTGATTCACAAAGCTAGCCAACAGTAACTGATTGGGCTTCATTCCAATTTGGAAAAGAAATAGATTATTTGAAATAGAATATTTGGAAATAGAAATATTTGAAATAGAATATTTGGAAATAGGAATATTTGAAATAGAATATTTGAAATAGAATATTTGGAAATAGAATATTTGAAATAGAATAGTTGGAAATTGAAATATTTGAAATAATTGGAAATAGAAATATTTGAAATAGAATATTTGAAATAGAATATTTGAAATGGAATATTTGGAAAATACAAATATTGGAAAATAAAGAATATTTTGAAATAGAAATATTTTAAAATAACGAATAGTTTAAAATTGGAATTTGATGTCCGATTTTGGATGGACACGAAATGTTGAAATACATTAAGCCGTGTTGATTAGATATGCACCGTTTTGATGCGAACGATATTTATATCGATTTTATTCATTTTATAATGAATAATGAAAAGGAAATTATTTCAAAATCAAATATTTTTAAAATAATATCATTTATAGTATAACAATGTAGAATATTCAATTTTGGTTTAAAATTGAAAAAGAAGTTGGAGTCGATTTTAAAACGAATTTATAAAATACATTTTGAACGGAATATATATAATATATTATATGTATTTAATGGCTTGAATAGAACGCGCCGCGCCGCGGCAGTTCATGAATTTCGACCATTGACTTCGCATTGACATTACAGGAGATCCGACCGTCGGATTCTCTTAAAACCGGAACCGTTGGGTTCGTGTCGGAAAGAGCTTTCCAATGAATATAAGGGATTTGAAATCTAATGGTTGGATTTGGAATTATTTCCAAATAAAATTTGGAAAAGGTCGCTATGGATGCAGTTCGATGGCCGTTAGTGGAAATCGACTGTATGGGCCCTGATAAAATTATTAAAAATATCGATAATTTGTGTAAAATCAAAATAAATGATTTGGAAGAAATTGGGATGAAAATTCCTTATTTGAAAGGATAAAAATATATTTTTATCGAAATGAACTAGTGTTAACTAGAATTAAAATCTATTTATTTTTAAATAAATAAATTAGATTTGAAATGGTTTTGAAAATTTCCATTATGTGAATTGGAAGGGAATTGGATCAAAATTATCTTCGGAATATTTCGATGCTGGATTCTGTGATGATAAAGATATTGTGGAGGAATTTGGAAGATATATATATCGTTATTCCAATACGATATTTGTTGGTTTCAGAATTTGATGTTGAATATAAGCCGATATATTTTCAATTCAGAGCCTTATGTTAATATCAAATGGGGTTTTTGGGTTTGTCGTGAACGGTGTTTTAAATAACACTTGTTCTTTAACCCGATTAAGAATGGAATGTGATTTTGGGTTTATCATGGGCTGTGCTTTAAATGACACTAGTTCTTTAACCCAGTTAAAGATAAGATTAATTTCTTAACTTTGAAAGGTCCTTAAGTAATGATTTTGAGATTAAAACTGAATTAGAGTTTCCATGGATCTTTAATTAGATTGGATGTGAATTTGACGATTTAAATTATCGAATTTGGGGACAACACCGTGGTGTTAGATATGGAGTATTACCAGTTTTGCTCCAGGGGATAAATAGGTTGGGATTGGGAAATTAAATAAATGATTACTTCGGTGTGGTTCGCTATTCCCGACTAGTTTGGTAAACCATAATTTGGTTTGAAATGATATCCAAAGGAAGATTAAAGATTAAATTTTGAAGAATTTATCTTTGATAAAATTAATGGGAACCTATCTCAAAAGATAAGAATATTCGAGTCAAAGAATATTCTGGATTGGAATGAGGCGTATGTTGTGTTTATGTAGCATTAGTTTATTATATACACAAGTTATTCAGAAAGGCCGGGTTCATCCCATTCTGAATAACTGAATTGACGATAAGTCGACGATGAAGATGGTGGTTGAAGACCGGAGGTCTTCACATCGTTTGGATAATTACTGATGATCTTGATTGGGCTGCACACACAAGTGGAGGGAATCAGTTGGTGATCGTCCATACATACTTGGAGATCGATGGATATACGAGGAATAAGTTTCCTCCGGTTTCGTCCAGACCCAAAACGAACTTGTAAATGGATGTGTGTCTGACATTGGATTTTGTTCTGTGTTGATTGATCTCTGTTAAATATATATCCGTTAAGCGACAGAGAATTTATTCTCTTGCTTAACGCCCTTCTCTGAGACGTACGAGCTTAGAGGTTATATACCGATTGAAATTAGTCGCATGGCGTGAATTGTCTGTGTGGCATGCGGAGATGTAGTGATCAAGGCTTTTGTTGAAAAGTAGAGTCTTGTGGTTTATGATCAAAGCACGGCCTTAAAAGGCATAGTTTTGTGTATGGCATTAATTCGTGAGCCTCACACCTCGGTATGAGTTAAAAACGGGATAAGGGACCCAAGGAGAACATGACGTTTCTTTATAGCTATAGGTGGTGTCAGTGTTTTTACACGGCCTGGCATTTTACTTTTGTGGTTGTTGGATTTGGAGGAGCCTCGGTATAGGTCTGTTAGGACCAGGAAATGTGTGTTTAGGAATTGCCAATCCTCAAACGTAAGAGAGGACCAACCTTGGAGGATCCAGGGGTTACCCAAAGTGTGTAGTCCCGAGACATTTGCTAGAGTGTCTCGAAGCGGAAAGGAGTACATCCCTTGCCTATACTCATAGATGGAATCTAATTTCCAATATGTGACTTTTCGATTTGAATTGTAGAACTAGTATGGCGACATAGTAGCACGGGATGCTATGCCGTCTATGATTGATACATTTATATTTGAAGTTGTTTTCTTCACTTATAGTAAAAATAGAAGATTAAATTTCGTGTATCAAGCATTATTTGGCTATTATAAGGTAAAACCCTATCCTCCGGCTTGCGTTGCATTGTGTGATGGGACCTAGGTCTTATAATAGCTTCATTTTTCCAAAAAAACATTACGATATCTATTTTATGCATTGGTATCCTTGGGAGGAAACCCGTTCTGTGTTATACGGCGTGGTCCCTTGATTTACCTTATTTATAAAGTAAAGTTTTAAATAACTGTTTTAGTTCTCACACTAGTCACATGACTGACCTGGAGTTTATTGTTTTAACCTAAACTCTGGGCGCCTTTATTTTCCACACGGGCAGCTAGTAGTTGGGTTTTGCAGATATTATATTCACAGGATCCTAATTTACAGGTGAAGCGATATTCGGAAAGCTCTGTATCTGTGTATTACTTTCAGTTGTGCTATGTATTATTTTTCCGCTGCATTTTAATTTGTAATCTCTGATATTTTTCTCTGTATATTATTTGTTCGTACTCTATATATTCTTGTACTCTGATGTAATTGTTGTAATAAGCAATGAAATGTCCTTTTGTTTGTGTTCTGATTTGTCGTGTTCTGAATTAAATCCGCCCTTTCCTTCACGGGGAAGTTCGGGTTGTCTCACTATATATATAGAAAAGATTATATTTTTACAACGCTATATATATAGAAAAGATTATATTTTTACAACGCTATATATATAGAAAAGATAATATTTTTACAACGCTATATATATAGAAAAGATTATATTTTTACAACACTATATATATATATATATATATATATATATATATATAAGAGCTTATATTTTTACAACGCAACATATATAGAAAAGATTATATTTTTACAACGCTATATATATAGAAAAGATTATATTTTTACAACGCTATATATATAGAAAATATTATATTTTTATACACTAAAAATATTTCATACATAGAATAAAAATCACCTTTTTATCTAATCTAAAAATCGAATCTTTATATTTTTTTTAAAAACCCTATCTCTTCTATTCTAAAAAAAAAATCTATATATAAAAAAATTCATTTTTTTTTATTTCTAAAAATTACTACATAAGGAAAAAAAACTGAAATAAAATAAACAAATTAAAACTTACCTTTGCTTTTCCGTTTTGGTTCGTATGGGGGACAGAAGTCCGCGCACGGGGAGGGGGGTGTCTGGTGATGTCGCAGGGGGTCTGGAGGGTTGGGGAAGGCTGAGGCGGAGATGGGGAGGAGCGTGCGGGGGTGGGGCGTCTCTGGCGCTCGAGGCGGCGGAGGCAAGTTGTTGGTGGTGCGCGGTGGGCCAGTGGGGGTACTGGCGCGGGTTTCAGATCGGAATTGGGTGGGATTTTTGGGGCCACGAGTTCAAAAGAGGAGAGAGGAAGGTCAGAGGAGGAGGAAGGAGAGGCGATGGCGATCGGGGAGAGGGGCGCGGCGGTGTTGGCTCGCCTATGATGGCGACGCACAACCTGGAAGGGGGACGAGGGCTTTTTTTTCAATTTGGGGCGCGCCAGATAATGAATTAGAGAATTTGGTTTACTCCTTATATATATATATATATATATATATATATATATATATATATATATATATACAATTAATTAATTAGTTAATTCGTAAATAATTCGTTTTAATCCCGAACCTCCAAATCTAACCCAACGACTATCACCCCTAAGTAATATCCCCATTCCGAACACAATGGGATATGTATCGTAAGCCAATTCAGCTTTTTCGACCAGTTTCCGTCAAGATCAAAATATAAATCTATATATTGATTTTAAACGCACATTTCAATTTACCGGGGCCACATACTAACTCTAAAAATTCCAGAAAAATTATTTCTAGCTTCGTATTGACGACACGGTCATAACAAAACTAATTTCGTCAAATTTGGAGACCGTTTGAAAAATGGCCAATTTCTGGTCGATCCAATTCAATTGAAATTGACAAAAAACGTTTTTTTTTTGCCACGCTCACATATTAATCCCAAAAATTATGATTCTTGGAATCTAGCAATAATTTGACATCCCGGATCCAATAAAAGTGGTTTCGTCGAAAACGGATGTCGTTTGCAAATTTTTTATTTTTAAGGGCTATATTTACTAACCGAAAACCCCAGCCAATTGCCACAATTCCGAACCTCGGAATATATCGAAGCTTATACTTTTGGGAGTCGCAAACGGCATTTTGAACTCAATGGAAGTGGATTCGAGTCCAAATTCATCTGTATGCAAAATGTGACTTTTTGGGCCATATATTTAATTCCATAGCGACTATTCTGAATATTCAACTGGCCATCACTTTTTATTCCAGCAATGAAATTTCAATTTTTTAGATTCGTTAGAAAGATATAACTAAAAAGACTTACATATTTCTTGTTTCGCCAAAATCCGATATATTTTGAATCTTGTACATTCAGTCAAAGTTCAAAGTTAAATTTTAAAGCCGCCGCGCCATTTCAGGCTCGTTATATAATTAAAATAAATTTTTATATTCTAACTTCGTGTTAAATAATTTATACGTTCTATTTCTATTCAAAATAAATTTCTAGTCGTAATTATTTAAAATAATTCATTTTTAATATTCAAAATTCATTAAAATTGCCAAAATAAAAATTTTAAATTGGCTCAGATTTTCCGGGTTGTTATAATCTCCCCCACTTAAAATCTTTTCGTCCCCGAAAAGGAACAAAGCTGAAAGTTGTTTAACTAATCAACTCAACTTTCATTATTTTCATTATGGCTTAAGTTCTCCAAATTTTCAGTTTCTGGAAACTTCTCAAATTCTTCAAAAATTTGGCTAACACCCTAAATTTTCAAAAAAATTCTCCATAACCTCCCCTGCACGGGGAGCATTGGGAAAATTCCCAAACAACCATACAGGCCCTCTGATCTCAAAAAGAAAAAGAAACAGCCAAGCGGCTCATAAAATCGTCAAAACCCCAAGAAATACAATAAACATGTACCTATTTGACGGGCATAACAATTTTATTCCTTTGCTTAGCTTCCCTGCTATGACCTGTTCAATATATACAAGCATGTACATATATGTAATTACAATAATTTTTAATTCAGTTCAATATTTGACACAATTAGGCTAAATTTGCCTTACATGTACATATAGGTTTCAACAATTTTATTAGTTACACCAATAAGCAAACAACACAATCCACAATAAATTAGTTGATTAAAGTTCAAAATTTATAGCTTTTAACATACAAAAAATCATTTTTGATGCCAAGTCACAAACAATAAATTTTAGCTAAGTTTTGGTTCTCATACCAACCAATTGGAAATATATAAAAAACCCACTTTCGAATACTCGAACATAAATGCTGATGATGCTCGAGCGATCATCAGAATCATCTCCGGGCGACTAGAGTGTGATTCTATATCTATCCAGTATATTAAAACTTCGAATACACGTGGATCAGACGTATACGCAAAATCTATATACACTTGATTGTCCAAATCAATTTAAAATAAATATTCAAATACATAGAATAAAGTTTAAATTTTCAAAACAAAATTTGTTTTCACTTTTTATTAAAAAAACACCCTTTACACTTGTAACGACCCGCAAATCCATAACATTTGAGTTGACTACATACACCATACATCCAACCCAAATATCACGAAAATACGACTCATTTTTTTTAGAAAAAAAAGGTAGAAGAAGAACAGAAATAACAACACAGAATCTCACATCGCAGCGGAACAAAATATAATATATATACCAGATTTTGAAATACAAAATTTTACTGTATATACATAACATTATCATCAGAGTACAACACTTACAATACAGCGGAACAAAACTCTATATAACTAACGCTGAAGCCTCCTGCTCCAAGCTCCTTTAAATAGACCTGTAAAATCCTGAACTACTTGACTGCCCGTACAAATTTAGGCACCCAAGAGTTTAGGTAGAACAAACAAAATAAACTCCGGGTCAGTCATGGGACTGGTATGAGTAAACAGTTTAAAACAGCTTGAACAAGTAAACGATATCTCATAAGACCACGCCGTATAACGGAACGGGTTTTTCCCTTATGAGAACCCAAAATATCTTTATATCAAAAACCTTTTGATATTATAATAATGTCTATCAACACAATATAATAATCATCTAGCAGAAACGATTTCATCTCACGTTCTACATATAGTATACAATCAAAACTGCAAGCACGTATTGGGTAATGGATTTCCAACTATGACAACGTATGGAATCACCTTCCGATCAATGTACTGTAGGAACGATACACTGGAGTTCAACAAGAACATCTTGCAACTCAGCCACACATGACCGACCACTCATTTCTCTTGAGTGTATCAAATGTACATCACCAACGGTTGGGATCAGCAACCGTTTCCCGATAAGGGACAGCATTGATATAGATTAAAGAAGCAAATGAATATTCTCTAGATAGGTGATAATACACCCTAATGGGAGCTAACCACATAGCCATGCTGCCTGCCCGATTTTTGTCATTTACCGGTTGATGAGGCTTGAGGTTACGCTTTATCATCACATCAGATTCACTTTGAATGCCACATCGTCAAATCCATCAAAGATCACTTATTTGACGTCTACAACCATACATTACATGTCAGCTAAAAGAAGTTTCCTTCTCCGCTTCCACTCTTGGTACGGTTGAAGAAATCAATTTACGTGACCTTTCTGGAAATACTCTGTCTTCAATATATTCAACATACGTGATTCACAACACTTATGCAATACGGAGTGCTTCTTTGGATAATAATCCAACCGGTCTCTCCATATTAACAACGTTAAAATGGTCAAAACTTTGATTGTCGGTGATTTAACTATCAAAGAAAAACAAGTGTTTCGATAGTCGATGATTTAACTATCGAAGAAAACAAGTGTTCATCCAATTATCAAACAAATCACTGGGCTCTTTAATTAATATTTCATTAATTAAATCTCTTCTCCATTTCTTTATCAATATTTGTTAACCAAATATTTTCAATAACCATATTGGCCTTATACGTTATTTGGAAAACATTTCCATATATCACCTTCCTTTATTCTCTAAACTTTAGAAAATACATAGTATTTATAATTGGAAAATATTCCAATTACTTATCTCTTTTACGATCTCGTTTATTTCTATTCTTAGGAAATATTTAACATCTTATTTCCAAACTTATACTTATTTGGGTTAAAACAGATGTTGTGTAAAACATCGTTATGACAACCCAAATACTATATTCAACTAACTCTTATTCAACATTTGATCTTCGAGCCTGAAATCTTATTATTTATTTGTTAATAATGAAACCAATCAACTTGGGGTATAACTACCTCTCAGACCTTGACTGAATAGCATTCATAACATCAAAACAGATAAGACTACTTAATCGTATAATCAATACCATTCAACTACTTATTCACCTTTAAACACGTACACTTCCTCTTTCTATTCTTACTGGATTTTATTCTTGGACTTCCTTTTTGATTATACCATTCTATTTTTAAGTTCGTTTCCTTATCGACTTCTATGTATATTGATATATAAAATTCTAACTATCAGATTTTCTTAAAAATATTCTAACTCCTTAAATTCCCAGAAAAATTCGCCATAACCTCCTTTGTACAGGGCTACCGGAAAAATTCCAACCTTGCCACACAGGCCTCTCCTTTCAAAAAGAAAAATGAAATAGCCAAGTGGCTTGCCGATATGGCGCATAAAATCTCATATATGAATTAAATACGTACCTTTTGTCGAGCATTCTATTTATATACCTGCATACACTTTACTCCAAACCTGTTTAACGTATACCTAACCATTTCCAATTCATTTCAATTCAATCTAGTCGTTCTTAACTAAATTCGTCAATTTGCCCTTTTTCTAAATTTACTTTTATGTTTGAACATAACATATTCAAATATGATTTCATCTTACTTATAAATAAATCAAATCCCCTTTTCCATTCTGGTTTCATATTCGATGTGAATATGAAGTCACAAGTTAATTTACTTATCCAAGTTAACTTGATTCAAACGGTTTAACTCTTTTGCCTGTTTCACTTTCCTATTTGAACATAACATGTCCAAATATATATATATATATATATTTCTTATAACTAATTGAATTCCTATTTCAATAAATGTTTCATATTCGATTTCGAACATGAATCCATAAATCCAATTTACTCGTTCAATGTTAAACACGACCCAAAACTCGATTAACTCTTTGTTCTCCTACTTAGTTAATTATATTCCAAAATCAAAATATGATTTTTATTTCATGATCATTCCATATACTTTACTTGAGTTCATACTTATTTTATAACTCAAGCCTGGATCTTCTAATGGCAATTCAGATTTCATTTACTAAAAGAAATCCTTATATTTATTTAAATAAACCCTTATGGTTTTCTAAGGATTTTGGCGCTGTTTTTCTGAAAATTTGATTTTGACATAACTCAAAATCTATACGACGAAATTCAGATTTTTCTCTATCATTAGAAAACTATTATTCAAATGGTCCTGACGTTTCTTGTTTCACAGAATTCCGACTTAAATTGAGTCCTGTATACTCAATTTAAGTTCGAAACGCCAATTTACGAACTGCCGCGCTGCGACGAGTTTGTTTTAATTTTATATATATAAAAACTCTTAAACGCCATTTAAAATGAATTCCACTCCTTTCTGATATATTTTTAATATATATCAAATCCATTTTTCCAACATAACATTTCCGATCCTCTATACTCAAATTCCATTTCAATTGTATTTGAATTCAAATTCATATTCAAATTCCATTTCAATTCAAATCCCCATTCAAATTCCATTTCAATTCAAGTTCCTTCTATATTTGAATTTCCTTTTTTGAATTCTATTTCAAATTCTATTTTTGAAGTTCTATTTTGAAATTCTGTTTCAAATTCTCTTATTCAAATTCTATTTGAATTCTCTAATTCAAATTCTATTTAGAACTTAAAGTTAACAAATATCTCTTGATAATTTATCCACCAAATTTACTTGTTTTATATTTAAACAAGTTCATTTCGAAATCTATTTAAAACCAAAATCCTATTTTGGACATTTCTATTTATTTTAGCTTATCTATATATAACATGGAAATCTATTTTCATATTTTATTTTTTTTACTTCTAGTTAATAAAATCCTAATATTCTCTCTCGACATATTTTTATTTGAATTCGAACTAATCGAAATCAAATCATAATCCCATACGGATTTATTTTAGTTCAGTTTATATTCTGAACATCAAAATAAATTCCCTCGTTTAGTTCGTTAAACAATTTCCCCTTTCTATATTTTAAATTCACATTTGAATTTAAATATTCGAATTATCAAATGATAATTTTTTCTTTTTAATTACAAACCCTATTTAATTTACTTGTTTATATCTTTAAACCAAGTCTTACTTCCAATTGCCTTTGAAATAAATATTTCTACTTTGGAAAAATTGTTTTCCCTTTTTCCAATTCCTACTTGTATTTATTTCTAGAATTATCCAATGATAATTTATTTTACTTCATTTATAACTTTATTTATAAATGAACCACTTGTTTTAATTATTCAAAACAAGTTTATATTTCAAATCTATTTAAAAATTCAAATTCTATTTTAGAAAAATAGAATTTCCCATTTTAAATCTCAAATATCCCTTTTCAGGATATTTTTAAATATCAACCTTTGGCCCAGTTATATTTAAACTCCCAAAAAATACTTAATTTTCAAATCACGAGCTTTTAAACACATCATATATGGGAATATATATGAGAATAAACAGATAATAATATTTTTGAGTAATCTAGTTGGATTCCTTCAACCTGTTTTTCCTGCATCCACAGACGTTAGCACATAAATAATACCATCCTGCTTCGAGGCAGGATATCGCGGTATAGAAGGTCATCCACTAATATATTTGTGGAGCGCATAGGGAAATCATCCGCTAATGGTACCGCGGGCATCCGCTAATGATACTGCGGGAATCCAACCAATCATCAACCCAATATATATATAATAGTCAACCCTAAATAACTATATATATTTAAATCAACTAGAACACATTCAAACAAGCATAACAATTATTTTTAATGATATAAAAATAATTCTAAACAAACAGGTGAGATTTACTCACCAATGATTTTCCTCTTACGAAATATCCAGTAAATTTCCATATTGTCGGCTACGAATCATCTCGAGTGAAATTCTCCTAGCACATACGATTTATATTTTCATTAATCGATTATGTGGTTTATTTATTTTAACTACTAAAATGAATAAATAATTTATTCCATATAAATTAAATCGAAGCGTATACCTTATTGCTTGAACTACCCCGAAGCCAACTCGACCAACTACGAAGTCAAATCAAAATCACTCGACCATTCCTATGGAAAAACAGCCGAAACTGCCATTTGTCTCATTACGGCATTTCGTCGAACACTTAATGGTCAACCTCCCTTTTGTGATATCGCGATACCCTCTACAGCACTGTACAAGTGCGACACCGCTCTCCCAGAAAATGCACACCCTCTGACCATCGATCCTACTGTTGAACATGAGAACTGCCAATATACCAAAGTCGAGACCCACACAGCATCGCACCAACCCCGGAACATTTACCTGAGCACCAATTCCCTTCCATCGCTCGCGCTTCACCTGAAGCTCGAACTGGAGACCCCGCAGCTTTGAGAAACAGCAACTTCTTCTAGTTTGAAAATCCCAGAAGAAAAATATCGGACTCCTTAACTGTCCACCATCGCACCCCCAAATCAGTATTCAAACCCATCGTCGCCCCTAGTCAATTCGAACTTGCCTATGATGACTGCGTCGATCACTGTCGCGAGGCCAGGTGTGATGAATTCATCGCTTACGGATCTCGCCACAGCCTTCCAAGTTGATTTCGATTTTGATTCTGGAGAAAAAGGGGGAGACCGACGCTTTCATTTCGATTTACTAGAAGTGATAAAAGGGGATTCGGCTTTGAAGGAATTTTAACTGAGGAGGCTTTTGATTTTATAGAGGAACAGATGTAGGAAAAAAAAGCCACGAGTTTTCTTTTGTGGAAGAAAATAGAGCACGGGTTTCCTTATAATTTGTGGAAGACAAAGGAGTCACGGGTTTGGTTTTGGTCCACCCACCCTAATATTTTATTTTAAATTTAAATTTAATTAAAAACCGTATTCTTAAATTTAAAATACCCATGATGCCGAACTCCTTTCTGAACCCAACAACTGTCAATTCTATGGTTTTACCCATATTCCGGACACATTGGGATAGGTCACGAAGTCCAATTCGATCATCTGAAGGAGATATTTATTTAAATTGATTTAAATTAAATTCAAAACCATTTATTTCTTCGATAATAAATTAATATTATTCTTATAATTCAAATAGGATTTTGAATTGATTTTCTGAACTGTTTATAATTCAGTTTCAACTTATCGAACTGACGTATTACGATAATTTAATATATTCGATATTAAATCGAAATTGATTATTAAATTGATAACTTAATATAAAAATTCCATTTATATTTATCCACCCAATATTTAAATCCATATTAAATATTTAAAATTAACCCCTAAGAATCCGGGTCATTACATTCTTCCACACTTAAAATAATTTCGTTCTTGAAATTGCTAAGGTAGGAAAAGTGCTACTAACCTATTACCCTTTCAAAAACTTACTTATGTTGAACTCAACATTTCATACTTATACAATTTTAGTTCCAACAGAACTTTTTGGTTTCACTCATATTGCATATCCTATATGTTCACATTCATTTATTCTGAATGATTTATCACCAATTCACATTCCATTCGAATTCATTCAAATTGATTCTAATTCAATTTATTCCCTTTGACTCATTTAACTTTCTTAAGTTAAATTTAAATTTCAGAATTCAAATTCCTAGGTTTTATTTCAAATCCTTTTGAAATCCTATATATATATGTATATTTATAACCATCTCAAATTCAAAACATTTGAATTTTCAAACCAAACTTGTTTTCTTTTAAACAAATTTCCATCAAAACTTTTCTAAGGCAGCAATTTATCACTTAGAAACTCGAAAATGAACACTGATGATGTTGCGACCATCATCAGAATTATTTTCCAGCCACTGAATGAGTTCAGTCTATATTACTTGATATTCATTTAGAAAAATATTTTTCCAAACTCCCAGGATTTTAAATTCTGAATTCTGGTTTTAATTAAATTTTAATTCATCTCATCTGTATATTTAATTCATATACAAATTTTATTTTGTTATAAATAATCATTTCCATTTTATAATCTTTTTGGTTATAATATTAACAACCAACACATCCATATAATAGAATAATTTTAGAAAATTATTCCTTCTATATCAGAATATAGTTTTGGATAAAATTATTTCATTTATCCACTTTAAAACAATATCGTCTTCAATCTTCTGTTCAAGTTTTTATAAACTCCTATCGATTTCGTGGCGTCCCACGATTCGATCAGAATCCATAAGTCACTCAAAAGACTAGTCAACACAATATAAAACAAATTTTATATCAATTAACAAATACGCTCTCTCGTATATATACACTCAACTCATTCTAGGATACTACTGATCCTATCTCTAATGAGCACAATTCCACAAAGCCTAGGTATTCGCTCAACCTAAGCTCTGATACCAACTGTAATGACCCGCAAATCCATAACATTTGAGTTGACTACATACACCATACATCCAACCCAAATATCACGAAAATACGACTCATTTTTTTTAGAAGAAAAAGGTAGAAGAAGAACAGAAATAACAACACAGAATCTCACATCACAGTGGAACAAAAAATAATATATATACCAGATTTTGAAATACAAAATTTTACTGTATATACATAACATTATCATCAGAGTACAACACTTACAATATAGCGGAACAAAACTCTATATAACTAGCGCTGAAGCCTCCTACTCCAAGCTCCTTTAAATAGATCTGTAAAATCCTGAACTACTTGACTGCCCGTACAAATTTAGGCACCCAAGAGTTTATGTAGAACAAACAAAATAAACTCCGGGTCAGTCATGGGACTGGTATGAGTAAACAGTTTAAAACATCTTGAACATGTAAACGATATCTCATAAGACCACGCCATATAACGAAACGGGTTTTTCCCTTATGAGAATCCAAAATATCTTTATATCAAAAAACTTTTGATATTATAATAATATCTATCAACACAATATAATAATCATCTAGCAGAAACGCTCTCATCTCACGTTCTACATATAGTATACAATCAAAACCGCAAGCACGTATTAGGTAATGGATTTCCAACTATGACAAGGTATGGAACCACCTTCCGATCAGTGTACTCTAGGAACGATACACTGGAGTTCAACAAGAACATCTTGTAACTCAGCCACACATGACCGACCACTCATTTCTCTTGAGTGTATCGAATGTACATCACCAACGGTTGGGATCAGCAACCGTTTCCCGATAAGGGACAACATTGATATAGATTAAAGAAGCAAATGAATATTCTCTAGATAGGTGATAATACACCCTAATGGGAGCTAACCACATAGCCATGCTGCTTGCCCTATTTTTTCATTTACCGGTTGATGAGGCTTGAGGTTACGCTTTATCATCACATCAGAATCACTTTGAATGCCACATCGTCAGATCCATCAAAGATCACTTATTTGACGTCTACAACCATACATTACGTGTCAGTTAAAAGAAGTTTCCTTCTCTACATCCACTCTTGGTACGGTTGAAGAAATCAATGTACGTGACCTTTCTGGAAATACTCTGTCTCCAATATATTCAGCATACGTGATTCACAACGCTTATGCAATAAGGAGTGGTTCTTTGGATAATAATCCAACCGGGCTCTCCATATTAACAACGTTAAAATGGTCAAAACTTTGATAGTCAGTGATTTAACTATCAAAGAAAAACAAGTGTTTCGATAGTTGATGATTTAACTATCGAAGAAAACAAGTGTTCATCCAATTATCAAACAAATCACCGGGCTCTTTAATTAATATTTCATTAATTAAATCTCTTCTCCATTTCTTTATCAATATTTGTTAACCAAATATTTTCAATAACCATATTGGCCTTATACGTTATTTGGAAAAAAATTCCATATATCGCCTTCCTTTATTTTCTAAACTTTAGAAAATATCTTCTATTTATAATTGGAAAATATTCTAATTACTTATCTCTTTTCCGATCTCGTTTATTTCTATACTTAGGAAATATTTAACATCTTATTTCCAAACTTATACTTATTTGGGTTAAAACAGATGTTGTGTAAAACGTCGTTACGACAACCAAAATACTATATTCAACTAACTCTTATTCAACATTTGATCTTCGAGCCTGAAATCTTATTATTTATTTGTTAATAATGAAACCAATCAAGTTGGGGTATAACTACCTCTCAGACCTTGACTGAATAACATTTATAATATCAAAATAGATAAGACTACTTACTCGAATAATCAATACCATACAACTACTTATTCACCATTAAACACGTACACTTCCTCTTTCTATTCTCACTGGATTTTATTCTTGGGCTTCCTTTTGATTATACCATTCTATTTTTAAGTTCGTTTCCTTATCGACTTCTATATATATTGATATATAAAATTCTAACTATCAGATTTTCTTAAAAATATTCTAACTCCTTAAATTCCCGGAAAAATTCGCCATAACCTCCTTTGTACGGGGCTACTGGAAAAATTCCAACCTTGCCACACAGGCCTCTCCTTTCAAAAAGAAAAAAGAAATGGCCAAGCGGCTTGCCGATACGGCACATAAAACCTCATATATGAATTGAATATGTACCTTTTGTCGAGCATTCTATTTATATACCTGCATACACTTTACTCCAAACCTGTTTAACATATACCTAACCATTTCCAATTCATTTCAATTCAATCTAGTCGTTCTTAACTAAATTCGTCAATTTGCCCTTTTTCTAAATTTACTTTTATGTTTGAACATAACATGTTCAAATATGATTTCATCTTACTTTTAAATAAATCAAATCCCCTTTTCCATTCTGGTTTCATATTCGATGTGAATATGAAGTCACAAGTTAATTTACTTATCCAAGTTAACTTGATTCAAACGGTTTAACTCTTTTGCCTATTTCACTTTCCTATTTGAACATAACATGTCCAAATATATATATATATTTTGCTTATAACTAATTGAATTCCTATTTCAATAAATGTTTCATATTCGATTTCGAACATGAATCCATAAATCCAATTTACTCGTTCAATGTTAAACACGACCCAAAACTCGATTAACTCGTTGTTCATCAACTTAGTTCATCATTCCATATACTTTACTTGAGTTCATACTTATTTTATAACTCAAGCCTGGATCTTCTAATGGCAATTCGGATTTCATTTACTAAAAGAAATCCTTATATTTATCTAAATAAACCTTTATGGTTTTCTAAGGATTCTGGCGCTGTATTTCTGAAAATTTGATTTTGACATAACTCAAAATCAATACGACGAAATTCAGATTTTTCTCTATCATTAGAAAACTATTATTCAAACGGTCCTGACGTTTCTTGTTTCACAGAATTTCGACTTAAATTGAGTCCTGTATACTCAATTTTAGTTCGAAAATCCGATTTAAGAACTGCCGCGCTGCGATGAGTTCATTTTAATTTTATATATATAAAAACTCTTAAACGTCGTTTAAAATGAATTCAACTCCTTTCTGATATATTTTTAATATATATCAAATCCATTTTTCCAACATAACATTTCCGATCCTCTATACTCAAATTCCATTTCAATTCTATTCGAATTCAAATTCATATTCAAATTCATATCCAAATTCCATTTCTATTCAAATCCCCATTCAAATTCCATTTCAATTCAAATTCCTTCTATATTTGAATTTCCTTTCTTGAATTCTATTTCAAATTCTATTTTTGAAATTCTATTTTGAAATTCTGCTTCAAATTCTCTTATTCAAATTCTATTTGAATTCTCTTATTCAAATTCTATTTTGAACTTAAAGTTAACAAATATCTCTTGATAATTTATCCACCAAATTTACTTGTTTTATGTTTAAACAAGTTCATTTCGAAATCTATTTAAAACCAAAATCCTATTTTGGACATTTCTATTTATTTTAACTTATCCATATATAACATGGAAATCTATTTTCATATTTTATTTTTTTTACTTCTAGTTAATAAAATCCTAATATTCTCTCTCGACATATTTTTATTTGAATTCGAACTAATCGAAATCAAATCATAAACCCTTACAGATTTATTTTAGTTCAGTTTATATTCTGAACATCAAAATAAATTCCCTCGTTTAGTTCTTTAAACGATTTCCCCTTTCTATATTTTAAATTCACATTTGAATTTAAATATTCGAATTATCAAATGATAATTTTTCCTTTTTAATTACAAACCCTATTTAATTTACTTGTTTATATCTTTAAACCAAGTCTTACTTCCAACTGCCTTTGAAATAAATATTTCTACTTTGGAAAAATTGTTTTCCCTTTTTCCAATTCCTACTTGTATTTATTTCTAGAATTATCCAATGATAATTTATTTTACTTCATTTATAACTTTGTTTATAAATGAACCACTTGTTTTAATTATTCAAAACAAGTTTATATTTCAAATCTATTTAAAAATTCAAATTCTATTTTAGAAAAATAGAATTTCCCTTTTTAAATCTCAAATATCCCTTTTCAGGATATTTTTAAATATCAACCTTTGGCCCAGTTATATTTAAACTCCCAAAAAATGCTTAATTTTCAAATCACGAGTTTTTAAACACATCATATATGGGAATATATATGAGAATAAACAGATAATAATATTTTTGAGGAATCCAGTGGATTCCTCCAACCTGTTTTTCCTGCATCCACAGACGTTAGCATATAAATAATACCATCCTGCTTCGAGGTAGGATATCGCGGTATAGAAGGTCATCCACTAATATATTTGTGGGGGCGCATAGGGAAATCATCCGCTAATGGTACCGCGGGCATCCGCTAATGATACTGCGGGAATCCAACCAATCATCAACCCAATATATATATAATAGTCAGCCCTAAATAACTATATATATTTAAATCAACAAGAACACATTCAAACAAGCATAACAATTATTTTTAATGATATAAAAATAATTCTAAACAAACAGGTGATATTTACTCACCAATGATTTTCCTCTTACGAAATATCCAGTAAATTTCCATATTGTCGGCTACGAATCATCTCATGTGAAATTCTCCTAGCACATACGATTTATATTTTCATTAATCGATTATGTGGTTTATTTATTTTAACAACTAAAATGAATAAATAATTTATTCCATATAAATTAAATCGAAGCGTATACCTTATTGCTTGAACTACCCCGAAGCCAACTCGACCAACTACGGAGTCAAATCAAAATCACTCGACCATTCCTATGGAAAAACAGCCGAAACTGCCATTTGTCTCAGTACGGCATTTCGTTGAACACTTCACGGTCAACCTCCCTTTTGTGACATCGCGATACCCTCTACAGCAATGTACAAGTGCGACACCGCTCTCCCAGAAAATCCACACCCTCTGACCATCGATCCTACTGTTGAACATGAGAACTGCCAATATACCAAAGTCGAGACCCACATAGCATCGCACCAACCCCGGAGCCTTTATCTGAGCAAAAATTCCCTTCCATCGCTCGCGCTTCACCTGAAGCTCGAACTGGAGACCCCGCAGCTTTGAGAAACAACAACTTCTTCTAGTTCGAAAATCCCAGAAGAAACATATCGGACTCCTTAACTGTCCACCATCGCACCCCCAAATCAGTATTCAAACCCATCGTCGCCCTAGTCAATTCGAACTTGCCTATGATGACCGCGTCGATCACTGTCACGAGGCCAGGTGTGTTGAATTCATCGCTTACGGATCTCGCCCCAGCCTTCCAAGTTGATTTCGATTTTGATTCTGAAGAAAAAGGGGGAGACCGACGCTTTCATTTCGATTTACTGGAAGTGATAAAAGGGGATTCGGCTTTGAAGGAATTTTAACTGAGGAGGCTTTTGATTTTATAGAGGAATGGATGTAGGAAAAAAAGCCATGAGTTTTCTTTTGTGGAAGAAAAGAGAGCACGGGTTTCCTTATAGTTTGTGGAAGACAAAGGAGGCACGGGTTTGGTTTTGGTCCACCCACCCTAATATTTTATTTTAAATTTAAATTTAATTAAAAACCGTATTCTTAAATTTAAAATACCCATGATGCCCAACTCCTTTCTGAACCCAACAACTATCAATTCTAGGGTTTTACCCATATTCCGGACACACTGGGATAGGTCACGAAGTCCAATTCGATCATCTGAAGGAGATATTAATTTAAATTGACTTAAATTAAATTCAAAACCATTTATTTCTTCGATAATAAATTAATATTATTCTTCTAATTCAAACAGGAGTTTGAATTGATTTTCTGAACTGTTTCTAATTCAGTTTCAACTTCTCGAACTGACGTATTACGATAATTTAATATATTCGATATTAAATCGAAATTGATTATTAAATTGATAACTTAATATAAAAATTCCATTTATATTTATCCACCCAATATTTAAATCCATATTAAATATTTACAATTAACCCCTAAGAATCCGGGTCATTGCAACACTCGTTCTAGGATACTACTAATCCCATCTCTAATGAGTCATTCCTATTGAATATTACTAATCCAATCTCTGATGAATTCTTTCGTTTGGTTCTAATATGTCTTGTTCCCGAGCTTTGTAAACCAAAGCTCTAATACCACCTGAAACGACCTGAACTTCCCCATGAAGGAAAGCGCGGATTGAGTTGAGAACAACACGACAAATCGGAACACAAACAAAAGAACATTTCATTGATATTTACAACAATTACATCAGAGTACAAGAATATTCCAGAGTATGGACAAATAATATACATTTAATAAATATCAGAGATTTACAAATTATAATGCAACGGAAAATAATACAAAACGCAACTGAAAGGAATACACGGATAAAGAGCTCTCCGAGTATAGTTCCAGCTGTAAACCTGGATCCTGTGAATACTATATCTGCAAACCCAAAATTACTAGCTGCCCGGGCGAAAAATAGGGGCACCCAGAGTTTAGGTTAAAACAATAAACTCCAGGTCAGTCATGTGACTGGTGTGAGAACTAAAATAGTTATTAATCTTTATTTTAAAGTTAGGAAAATCAAGGGACCACGCCGCTAACGCGGAATGGGTTTTAACCCCAAGAATACCAGTGCATATAACAAATAGTGCAATGCTAAATAAAGAAAAATGAAGCTATTATAAGACTCAAGTCCTATCACACAATGCAACACAAACCAGAGGATAGAGTTTCACCTTTAATAGCCAAAGCATGCTTGATACGTTTAAAACAAATCATTTGATATTGCTATAAGTGTATAGTGTCAAAACAACTTCAAATATAAATGTATCAATCTTAGACGACATAAGTGCCCCATACCACTATGTCGCCATAACAGGCTCTACAAATAAAACCGCAAAAGTCACGTATTGGAAGTTGGATTTCCGACTGTGAACCAAGGCTAGGGATCGTCCTCACCGCTTCGAGACAATCTAGCCCATGTGTCAGGCAAGTACTCAGTCAAGCCTTTGGATCGTCAGGGCCAGTCCATCGATGTGGATTAAAATGCCTGAACACTGCGTTTCCCCGCCCTATGGGGCATAAACTGGTCATATCCTGTAACACCCCGCGAATTCTATAACTGTAAAATCCACAAATTAAAGTATAATTAATTACAGATCAAAGAACTAAGGGAAACGGGATACGCCATTGCGTTCGTCTCGGAAAAATACGCGAAATAGAGTCCGAGTTTTTGAAAAACGGAGTCCGTATGAAGAAGATATAGCCTCCGGAAGTTTCTGAATTAAGTTTAAAATTCGAACAACTCAGAAAAACAATTAAAAATTAAAATCGGGCCCAATTGGCCAGGGCGGGAAAAATCCCGCCTAAGCCACCCAGGTCGACTGGGCTGTCGACCTGGGCTAGCCATGTCGACAGGGCTGTCGACAGGCCTGTCGACAGGGCTGTCGACCTGGTCCAGAGCCAGGTCGAACCCAGCCCACCCTGGCTGGCCAGGTCTGTGTTTGGCCGATTTCCAGAAGCTTGCTTTGTCATTAGGGCTAGGTGGCAGGCTCTAATTGGTCTCTCTTTCGAATGAATGGCTACGATCAATCCAAGCAGCATCGATGGTCCTAATCAGTTCATAAACTCTATAAAAATGACCCTAGACTCAACCTAATCTATTCATTCAAAAATAAGAACGAAGCCACCATGCTGCTGAGGAACGACTAGGAGTAGCCACCAAATTGGAGAGAAGATTAAGAGGCAAATTCTAAAGCATAAAGCAACTTAAACAAATCAAATCAACGCCTACGTCAAAAGGAGTCGCATCTCTAAATTCCTGAATTAGAGAATTCGCCACACGATTGTAAGTAGAGTATTATTTTGGTATGAACAAATAATTGTGTTGGTTTGTATACTTGATTTGTGGCGATAAAGTAATTCATATTTGTGCGTTGCTATCGATTTGGAATATTGTATACGTTTGGATATTCTCGAATTATGTTATTCATTATAAAAACTACATGTTTGCGGTAGTTTTATGCAAGTATACGTTTGGAATATTTGTAAATTATGTAATTCATGTTGAAACTACATGGATAGAGTTGTTTAATTGAAATTCATGCAAGTTTGTGGTTTTGCCACTATGCCATCATAATGTGTATTTTTGTACAAAAAGCATTTTTGTGAGAAATTGGAACAGATTTGGGTTGTTATAATCCATATGAAATTATGTTGAAAATTTGGCATCAAGATCTATGTATTAAGCCATACTTTTGTACTAGAAAACCTCTTTGCGAACTTATGAATATGACTAGGCTATGATTGATATTTTGCATAATTGAAAACCATGTTAGCTCTATGTTGTTAACAAGAATTATATGATGACATAGGTGGTACATAGCTAGGTTAGACTCAAAATCCCATTTGCAAGTTTGCATGACTAAAGTAAAAATCATGATTTCCTATTTAGAAATATTTATGCCATAAGTATATGTGCGCCATGGTTAGGTGAATAGATTTAAAATCATGATTAAGTTGGAATAATTCAAGTTGAACTATGCCTTTATATTAAGAAGTAAACCCCTTTGTAAACATGTAGGAATATTATGAACATGATTTGCTTATGTTTGACATTATGCCTAAATAAAAACATAGGTTTATGTTGTAGTTAAGACTATGTGTCAATAGTGATATCCAATTTAGATTCTTATCTTAACTACAAGTTTACATGCTTTGATTCATGTCACTTATGCTTTATGACCAAAGTATACATTACTACTATGCAAGTACACCAGTTTCTATTTTGTAGTTCCACGCTATGTTGCAAGTTCATGCGTTCACATTCCCCTTTTTGTGTATGTAATCACGCTTTAAGCCTCCCCTCTTTCGCATGGCTAAGTTGGGCTTAAAAAGGTTGAGCCCAACATATATACATAATAAACGAACGTATTTAACGGGGGAAAATAACGTTGGGTTAAATTTGTTAATAAATGAAAAGATAAAGTATAGGGGCCCAAATTCAGGTTTGGGTTGGGCCCATGATTGGTGTAAGTCTTTACACCATTAACTTAATAATGGGCCGCAAATATTTACATATAAGAAAATAAAGAAGAAAGACAAAATATGTAAATGTAGAAAATACGATGTGTTTAACCCGAGGTTGGATTGAGTTGTGATGTAAACCTGCCCGGAACCGCCCGGCTGTCCAGTAGTCACAACAATACCTATCCAATGTGGGAGGTTAAACATGGAGCCCAATAAGGACCCGAGGTTAGACTGAGTTGTGGCGTAAGGCTGCCCGGAACCAACCGGCAACAGGCAGCCACAACAATACCTGTCTAATGTGAGAGGTCAAGGCTTTAATAAGACAATTAAGGCTGAGTCAGGATTGTTAGGATTAAGTGAACTAAAGACTTAATCAAAATGGAACATGCTAAACTAAACGGACTGGTGGGGTTAGGTTAGAAAACACTTAACCAACTTAGCATGTTGGCTAGAGATAGAAAACCTAGTAACGGGGGACCCTTTTCAGCAGTAACCCTATAAGGTGTATCTGATACCCTGAAACTAGGCAGGGTAGGGCACGATTACTGGGCTGATTGTAAGAGGTCAAATCGACGGCGGTGGTGTAGCAGTGTAGGTTCTAACGGGGTGCGGGCGTGCACACACTCCGGCGCAGAAAAATAAAGCACTGGGCACCAGTAGCATACCTGTGCATTCTAAGGTTGTGTCGGGCCGCCGCCATGGGACTTGATACACCCCATGGTGGGACCAGCATAGGTAACTACAACATCGGGGGCCGTAAGACACATGTAACTATGCGAGTAGGAGCCGATCATCGTAGAATGGATCACTTCACCCTGATTATGGGGTGCCAGTTGGGAACTAGTTTATATGGGTTCAGAGATTAACATGGGGTACGATAGTATATTCGACTCTAGACAACTTAACCAAGTTTATAGTGCTTTCCCACTTCTTGTTTATACTTATCATACCCAGTTCTTTGTTCATAGACAGAATAGTCCTAGGCTTACTCAGGCTTTATGTCTGACTCTACTTTTCTTTCGTCTTCTTTTCTTCCGTTTCCCCCCCCCCCCCCGAGGTCCACAGGGAGGGAACACTGCAGCTTGACCGTCCTTAACATCCAGCTTGAAGAGGAGAAATGTATTGCTTGGATCTCTTTCACTTTGAGCTATGGCTTTGGAAAGCAATTGCGGGGACTTATGCAGTTTACTTATGTTTTATGCTTCTTTAAGTTATGAGAATAAAGACAGTTTTATTTGTTGTAATAATTAGAAATGCGATTTTGAGACAATTATGGAAATGCTGATGTAAACACTTATTTTATGAAATAAAGTCTGTTGTTTTCCGCTACTTATTTATTTATGTGTTTATATCTGTCTTGTGCTTTTATCTGTGACCTCTTACCTATAAACCTCCACCAAAATTTGGGCATTCCCTTTGAGAGTGACCCTAACGGAGGTGGGGTGTTTCACTTGGTATCAGAGCGAGGTTTACCAGGTCCGATAAAAAGTTTTGAAAATTTATTTTCAAAAGAAAATTTAAAGAAGCATTTTTAAAGGATAAAATATTATTTTATTTTAAAAGGCAAAGTCCACTCCCCAAAGCCATAGGTATTATCTCTTATCCCTCGTTTTGAATCTATCCTTTTTGTTTCAGCATGTCCGAAGAACTTAACTTGCCAGAAGGGGTGCCAATACCTGGTTGGTTTAGACGGTTCTTAGAAGCAAGGGCCACTCAGCCAGGTCCTACCTTTCCTCCTCCCCCAGCTGCAGGAAATCATCCAGCTGCAGCATCACCTTTTCCTCCACCTCCTCCACGGGGAAACACGTTTGCTAAGATATGTAAAGATTTTAAAGCTATGGGAGGAAAGGATTTCCATGGAACTGAGTCCTTCGTGGCAGCTAGAAATTGGCTGAAAGAAACTGAGGACCTATTCATCATCTTTGAGGTAGAAGATAGATAAAAAGTACAACTGGCAGTATGGCTATTAAAGGGCGAGGCTTCCTACTGGTGGGAAGTCACTAATGCAGAAAGACCAGTGGAGACATGGGAGGACTTTAGGGCAAGGTTTGAGACTAAATTTCTCTCAGATGCGGAAAGAAGTTTGTAGTTGGAAAAATTCTTATTTCTCAAGCAAGGGGACAAGACAGTCAGAGAGTATGTGAATCAGTTCGATGAGCTGGCTAGGTTTGGGCTGGACCTAGTCAACACCCCGCACAAGAAGGCTCTCCGTTTCGTCAAAGGGTTGAATGAACCATTACACAGTTTGGCCATGACCCATATACCCATGGGAGCCACGTATGAAAGATTGGTGCAAATGGCACTGCTGAACGAAGAGGATAAGGGTAAGAAGGAGACAAAGGCAGAGAGCTCTCAAGGAAAGAAAGAGGGTTTGCAGCCTAAAAAGACAGACTTTAAGAAAGGCGGGAAAGGCAGCAAAGAGAAGAGGAAGTGTAATTTCTGTGGCAAAGTGGGGCACTTAGTAAAGGACTGCCGGAAAAAGAAGGCCAAGGAGAGTGGTGGGTGCTTTTCTTGCGGTGAGACAGGCCACAGGGCTAAGGACTGCCCAAAGAAACGAGGACAGGGGCAGAGGGCTGGATCCACCTCAGGGGCACAGGTTCATGTGCTAGAAGCACCACCTTTGCAACAGCGAGGTATAAATACTTCTGTAGAAAGTGTAGTTTATCTTTATGATCACCCCGTTCGCACTTTATTTGATTCTGGCGCATCACACTCCTTTATCTCGTCTTCTTTAGTAGAATCTTCGCACCTAAAAACTAGTATGGTAGAGGACCCCTTAATTGTTTCAAACCCAATTGGGGGCCCAGCTCATTTGTCTATGATCTGTTTCGGATTGAAAATTTCTATTCTAAGTGTAGAATTTCAATGTAGTGCCTTTGTTTTGGGCTTTTCGGGGTATGGTTTGATTTTGGGCATGGATTGGCTATCCAGTAATGGGGCCATCCTTGATTGTGAGAAAAGGGTTGTTAGGCTCCTAACCCAGCTCGGTAATACTTTGGAAATTTCTTGTAATCCCTCGTATGCGGTTATGCTTAGTTATCTTGAATCGCTAGATGCCTCTGTTGAAAATTTGCAATCAGTTAGAGTGGTCCGGGAATATCCGGATGTCTTCGAAGACGTGAATGGCTTGCCTCCGAAGCGGGAAATAGACTTCCGCATATATCTTGTAGATAATGCAAAGCCCGTTGCGTTGCCCGTTAGACACATGGCTCCACGGGAAAGGAAAGAGCTCAGTAAACAGATTAAAGAGCTTCTAGAAAAGGGGTTCATTAGGAGGAGCATTTCAGAATGGGGCGCTCCAGTGGTGTTCGCTACAAAGGCGGATGGTTCACTCCGTCTATGTGTTGACTATAGGGAGCTCAACAAGCTAACGAAAAAGAATTGGCACCCTCTCCCTAGAATTGACGATTTGTTTGACCAGCTTGTAGGAGCGTCTGTTTTCTCCCAACTCGATTTAGCAACCGGTTTTCATCAGCTAAGGGTGGCTGAAGATAGCATCGATAAAACGGCATTCAGAACCCCAGACGGCTTCTTTGAGTGGCTTGTCATGCCTTTCGGCTTGACAAATGCACCTGCTTACTTCGTGGACCTGATGAGTAGGGTATTTAGAGATTTCCTCAACAAATTCGTAGTGGTCTTCGTAGATGATATCCTTATCTTTTCAAAGAGTGAAGAGGAACATGCTCAGCACTTAAGGGCAATCATGGAAACTTTGCGAGTCCATCAACTAAAAGCCAAATTCTCCAAATGCCACTTTTGGAGAGAAGAGGTGAGGTTCCTTGGGCACATAGTATCCAAACAAGGGTTAGCAGTGGACCCTGCTAAGGTAGTGGCGGTACAGGATTGGAAGACACCAAAGAATGCAACTGAGGTCCGAAGCTTTCTAGGACTAGCAGGTTTCTATCGAAAGTTCATAAGGGATTTAGCGAAAATCTCAGCTCCGCTCACAAAATTGACCAAGAAGAATCTAGTGTTTAATTGGGACTTGGATTGCGAGTTTGCTTTCAAACGACTAAAAAGGGCTCTTACAACAGCCCCAGTTTTGACGCTGCCAGATGGGAGCAAGATGTTCACTGTTTATACGGATGCATGTGGGACAGGGCTAGGCGCCGTCTTAATGCAAGAAGGAAGGGTAGTAGCTTATGGCGGGAGGCAGTTGAAGGTGCACGAAAAGAACTACCCGACCCACGATCTTGAGTTAGCTGCCATCGTCTTTGCACTCAAGTCTTGGCGACACTATCTCCTAGGTGAGAAGTTCGAACTTTACACTGACCATAAATCATTGAAATATCTTTTCTCGCAGAAGGATCTTAACTTGAGGCAACAGAGATGGATGGAGTTTCTTGCCTCGTACGATTTCGAAATCTCCTACACTCCGGGCAAAGGCAACGTAGTGGCAGACGCGTTGAGCCGTAAGAAATTGACCCTAAGCCCGCTGTTTGTTGAAAGACAAAGCCTAGAGTTTATAGCCAACTTCGACTTTAGGCCCTCCTCCGATTTTGTACCAGGCCTGCTAGCATCTCTCGAAGTGCGCCCAACTTTAATGGATTCAGTAGGGACAACACAACGCGAAGACCCTCAGCTTGTGGAAATGATGGATAGGATAATTAGGGGTGAGACTTCAAGTCACCTCAACAGATACTCCATCGACGATAAGGGTTTGCTAAGGCGAGACGGAAGACTATGCGTCCCTCAAACAAAAGATTTAGTAAAGAAGGTTCTCGAGGAAGCACATCACTCTAAGATGACGATACACCCAGGCGGAGATAAAATGTACAAAGATATAAAAAGGACTTTCTTCTGGAACGGCATGAAAAAGGACGTGGCGGAATTCGTTTCTAAGTGTATGGTGTGCCAACAGGTTAAGGCGGAACAAAAAAGCTTGGCGGACTGCTACATCCTCTAGAGGTCCCACAGTGGAAGTGGGATAGCATCTCAATGGACTTCATCGATGAGCTTCCTAGGTCTAGGAGAGGCAACACTAGCATTTGGGTAATAGTGGATAGGCTTACTAAAAGCGCCCACTTTTTACCAGTCAAAAGTAAAAGAACTGCCTCATCCCTAGCATCACTTTACCTCAAGGAAATCCTTCGACTCCATGGAATACCATCTAGCATTGTTAGTGACCGAGACCCCATCTTCACCAGTGAGTTTTGGCGGAGTCTGCAAGAAGCAGTAGGAACGCAGTTATGCTTGAGCACAGCCTATCATCCCCAAACCGACGGCCAAACAGAGAGAGTAAACAGAGTTTTGGAAGACCTTTTAAGACTATGCATCCTTGACTTCGGAGGGACATGGGAAGACCACCTTCCTTTGGTGGAATTTGCCTACAACAACAGCTATCAAGCAACCATCGGAATGGCGCCCTTCGAAGCTTTATATGGAAGACCGTGCCGATCGCCCACTTGTTGGTGGGAGTCTACTGATAAGCTCATACTTGGACCAGATATGATCCGAGAGACTTCAGAGAAAGTAGACTTAATACGAAGAAGGATGAAGACGGCCCAAGACAGACAAAAGTCCTACGCCGACAAGAGGAGGACAGACCTTGAATTTGAGGTTGGGGACAGAGTTTTTCTCAAGGTATCTCCGCTAAGAAACGTTGTTCGTTTTGGAACCACAGGAAAACTGGCACCAAGGTTCATAGGGCCATTCCCTATCATCGAGAAAATTGGGAAAATGGCCTATAGATTAGAGCTACCCGAGAAGTTGGCTGGAGTCCACAACGTCTTTCACGTTTCACATCTCCGAAAATGTCTACATGAGTCTGCTGAAGTGGTAGAGCCAAATATCCTCGAAGAGGCCGAAGTGGAACGCGAAGCAACCATAAGAAAAGTTCCAACCTGTATACTAGGAATGGAAGTGAAGAAGCTACGCAACCGCGAAGTCAAACTCGTCAAAGTTCAGAGGAGCGACGCCGAGGGAGACGCGACTTGGGAAACTGAAGCTAGAATACGCACTGCCTACCCTTTTCTTTTCGAGGGTACATCCTTGATCTTTCTTTTTCCTTAAGTTGCGCTTTTATCTATCTTTTTCGGTATATTTCCTCGATCTTATCTTTTAGGTAGAAACCCTTTGGATGAAAACATGTAATTGAAACATGTTATGGATGATGGTTGCAAGTGGTTGCAAGTGATTGCTAGTGGTTGCTCGTGGTTGCATATACACACACAATCTAGATTTTAGATCGGCTCAGTCACTTCATATTGCATATGCATATATGTTTGCA
The DNA here is from genome assembly GCA_030737875.1 of Allium sativum. Lineage (NCBI taxonomy): Eukaryota > Viridiplantae > Streptophyta > Magnoliopsida > Asparagales > Amaryllidaceae > Allium > Allium sativum. Next base: position 803,909,897 of record CM060921.1, on the reverse strand, counting down.
TTCGTATATGGTTGAACTTTAATGTGTTGTCATATGGATGTTGCATTTGTATGAATGATTGTGCACTCATGTAGAATCATGAATAGGAAAATTTGCATACATAATGGATTCATGGCACTTACATGATTCGCATTAAGGAGGTCAACTGAATCAGTAGACCGCCTGATTTTGCATTAGATAAGTACATGTACACACACACTTCGCATATGATCATGAAGCATTATAAGTCTTTTAAGGACAATGGATGCTCGTGTTTGATGGATGAGTAGATGGATGATTGGATGTTAGGATATACATTCCTCCTAACTTGAAGATTTCGGGGTCGAAATCCTTTTAAGTGGGGGAGAATGTAACACCCCGCGAATTCTATAACTGTAAAATCCACAAATTAAAGTATAATTAATTACAGATCAAAGAACTAAGGGAAACGGGATACGCCATTGCGTTCGTCTTGGAAAAATACGCGAAATAGAGTCCGAGTTTTTGAAAAACGGAGTCCGTATGAAGAAGATATAGCCTCCGGAAGTTTCTGAATTAAGTTTAACATTCGAACAACTCAGAAAAACAATTAAAAATTAAAATCGGGCCCAATTGGCCAGGGCGGGAAAACTCCCGCCTAAGCCACCCAGGTCGACTGGGCTGTCGACCTGGGCTAGCCATGTCGATAGGCCTGTCGACAGGGCTGTCGACCTGGTCCAGAGCCAGGTCGAACCCAGCCCACCCTGGCTGGCCAGGTCTGTGTTTGGCCGATTTCCAGAAGCTTGCTTTGTCATTAGGGCTAGGTGGCAGGCTCTAATTGGTCTCTCTTTCGAATGAATGGCTACGATCAATCCAAGCAGCATCGATGGTCCTAATCAGTTCATAAACTCTATAAAAATGACCCTAGACTCAACCTAATCTATTCATTCAAAAATAAGAACAAAGCCACCATGCTGCTGAGGAACGACTAGGAGTAGCCACCAAATTGGAGAGAAGATTAGGAGGCAAATTCTAAAGCATAAAGCAACTTAAACAAATCAAATCAACGCCTACGTCAAAAGGAGTCGCATCTCTAAATTCCTGAATTAGAGAATTCGCCACACGATTGTAAGTAGAGTATTATTTTGGTATGAACAAATAATTGTGTTGGTTTGTATACTTGATTTGTGGCGATAAAGTAATTCATATTTGTGCGTTGCTATCGATTTGGAATATTGTGTATGTTTGGATATTCTCGAATTATGTTATTCATTATAAAAACTACATGTTTGCGGTAGTTTTATGCAAGTATACGTTTGGAATATTTGTAAATTATGTAATTCATGTTGAAACTACATGGATAGAGTTGTTTAATTGAAATTCATGCAAGTTTGTGGTTTTGCCACTATGCCATCATAATGTGTATTTTTGTACAAAAAGCATTTTTGTGAGAAATTGGAACAGATTTGGGTTGTTATAATCCATATGAAATTATGTTGAAAATTTGGCATCATGATCTATGTATTAAGCCATACTTTTGTACTAGAAAACCTCTTTGCGAACCTATGAATATGACTAGGCTATGATTGATATTTTGCATAATTGAAAACCATGTTAGCTCTATGTTGTTAACAAGAATTATATGATGACATAGGTGGTACATAGCTAGGTTAGACTCAAAATCCCATTTGCAAGTTTGCATGACTAAAGTAAAAATCATGATTTCCTATTTAGAAATATTTATGCCATAAGTATATGTGCGCCATGGTTAGGTGAATAGATTTAAAATCATGATTAAGTTGGAATAATTCAAGTTGAACTATGCCTTTATATTAAGAAGTAAACCCCTTTGTAAACATGTAGGAATCTTATGAACATGATTTGCTTATGTTTGACATTATGCCTAAATAAAAACATAGGTTTATGTTGTAGTTAAGACTATGTGTCAATAATGATATCCAATTTAGATTCTTATCTTAACTACAAGTTTACATGCTTTGATTCATGTCACTTATGCTTTATGACCAAAGTATACATTACTACTATGCAAGTACACCAGTTTCTATTTTGTAGTTCCACGCTATGTTGCAAGTTCATGCGTTCACATTCCCCTTTTTGTGTATGTAATCACGCTTTAAGCCTCCCATCTTTCGCATGGCTAAGTTGGGCTTAAAAAGGTTGAGCCCAACATATATATATAATAAACGAACGTATTTAACGGGGGAAAATAACGTTGGGTTAAATTTGTTAATAAATGAAAAGATAAAGTATAGGGGCCCAAATTCAAGTTTGGGTTGGGCCCATGATTGGTGTAAGTCTTTACACCATTAACTTAATAATGGGCCGCAAATATTTACATATAAGAAAATAAAGAAGAAAGACAAAATATGTAAATGTAGAAAATACGATGTGTTTAACCCGAGGTTGGATTGAGTTGTGATGTAAACCTGCTCGGAACCGCCCGGCTGTCCAGTAGTCACAACAATACCTATCCAATGTGGGAGGTTAAACATGGAGCCCAATAAGGACCCGAGGTTAGACTAAGTTGTGGCGTAAGACTGCCCGGAACCAACCGGCAACAGGCAGCCACAACAATACCTGTCTAATGTGAGAGGTCAAGGCTTTAATAAGACAATTAAGGCTGAGTCAGGATTGTTAGGATTAAGTGAACTAAAGACTTAATCAAAATGGAACATGCTAAACTAAACGGACTGGTGGGGTTAGGTTAGAAAACACTTAACCAACTTAGCATGTTGGCTAGAGATAGAAAACCTAGTAAAGGGGGACCCTTTTCAGCAGTAACCCTATAAGGTGTATCTGATACCCTGAAACTAGGCAGGGTGGGGCACGACTACTGGGCTGATTGTAAGAGGTCAAATCGACGGCGGTGGTGTAGCAGTGTAGGTTCTAACGGGGTGCGGGCGTGCACACACTCCGGCGCAGAAAAATAAAGCACTGGGCACCAGTAGCATACCTGTGCATTCTAAGGTTGTGTCGGGCCGCCGCCATGGGACTTGATACACCCCATGGTGGGACCAGCATAGGTAACTACAACATCGGGGGCCGTAAGACACATGTAACTATGCGAGTAGGAGCCGATCATCGTAGAATGGATCACTTCACCCTGATTATGGGGTGCCAGTTGGTAACTAGTTTATATGGGTTCAGAGATTAACATGGGGTACGATAGTATATTCGACTCTAGACAACTTAACCAAGTTTATAGTGCTTTCCCACTTCTTGTTTATACTTATCATACCCAGTTCTTTGTTCATAGACAGAATAGTTCTAGGCTTACTCAGGCTTTATGTCTGACTCTACTTTTCTTTCGTCTTCTTTTCTTCCGTTCCCCCCCCCCCTAGGTCCACAGGGAGGGAACACTGCAGCTTGACCGTCCTTAACATCCAGCTTGAAGAGGAGAAATGTATTGCTTGGATCTCTTTAACTTTGAGCTATGGCTTTGGAAAGCAAATGCGGGGACTTATGCAGTTAACTTATGTTTTATGCTTGTTTAAGTTATGAGAATAAAGACAGTTTTATTTGTTGTAATAATTAGAAATGCGATTTTGAGACAATTATGGAAATGCTGATGTAAACACTTATTTTATGAAATAAAGTTTGTTGTTTTCCGCTACTTATTTATTTATGTGTTTATATCTGTCTTGTGCTTTTATCTGTGACCTCTTACCTATAAACCTCCACCAAAATTTGGGCATTCCCTTTGAGATTGACCCTAACGGAGGTGGGGTGTTTCACTTGGTATCAGAGCGAGGTTTACCAGGTCAGATAAAAAGTTTTGAAAATTTATTTTCAAAAGAAAATTTAAAGAAGCATTTTTAAAGGATAAAATATTATTTTATTTTAAAAGGCAAAGTCCACTCCCCAAAGCCATAGGTATTATCTCTTATCCCTCGTTTTGAATCTATCCTTTTTGTTTCAGCATGTCCGAAGAACTTAACTTGCCAGAAGGGGTGCCAATACCTGGTTGGTTTAGATGGTTCTTAGAAGCAAGGGCCACTCAGCCAGGTCCTACCTTTCCTCCTCCCCCAGCTGCAGGAAATCATCCAGCTGCAGCATCACCTTTTCCTCGACCTCCTCCACGGGGAAACACGTTTGCTAAGATATGTAAAGATTTTAAAGCTATGGGAGGAAAGGATTTCCATGGAACTGAGTCCTTCGTGGCAGCTAGAAATTGGCTGAAAGAAACTGAGGACCTATTCATCATCTTTGAGGTAGAAGCTAGACAAAAAGTACAACTGGCAGTATGGCTATTAAAGGGCGAGGCTTCCTACTGGTGGGAAGTCACTAATGCAGAAAGACCAGTGGAGACATGGGAGGACTTTAGGGCAAGGTTTGAGACTAAATTTCTCTCAGATGCGGAAAGAAGTTTGCAGTTGGAAAAATTCTTATTTCTCAAGCAAGGGGACAAGACAGTCAGAGAGTATGTGAATCAGTTCGATGAGCTGGCTAGGTTTGGGCTGGACCTAGTCAACACCCCGCACAAGAAGGCTCTCCGTTTCGTCAAAGGGTTGAATGAACCATTACACAGTTTGGCCATGACCCATATACCCATGGGAGCCACGTATGAAAGATTGGTGCAAATGGCACTGCTGAACGAAGAGGATAAGGGTAAGAAGGAGACAAAGGCAGAGAGCTCTCAAGGAAAGAAAGAGGGTTTGCAGCCTAAAAAGACAGACTTTAAGAAAGGCGGGAAAGGCAACAAAGAGAAGAGGAAGTGTAATTTCTGTGGCAAAGAGGGGCACTTAGTAAAGGACTGCCGGAAAAAGAAGGCCAAGGAGAGTGGTGGGTGCTTTTCTTGCGGTGAGACAGGCCACAGGGCTAAGGACTGCCCAAAGAAACGAGGACAGGGGCAGAGGGCTGGATCCACCTCAGGGGCACAGGTTCATGTGCTAGAAGCGCCACCTTTGCAACAGCGAGGTATAAATACTTCTGTAGAAAGTGTAGTTTATCTTTATGATCACCTCGTTCGCACTTTATTTGATTCTGGCGCATCACACTCCTTTATCTCGTCTGCTTTAGTAGAATCTTCGCACCTAAAAACTAGTATGGTAGAGGACCCCTTAATTGTTTCAAACCCAATTGGGGGCCCAGCTCATTTGTCTATGATCTGTTTCGGATTGAAAATTTCTATTCTAAGTGTAGAATTTCAATGTAGTGCCTTTGTTTTGGGCTTTTCGGGGTATGGTTTGATTTTGGGCATGGATTGGCTATCCAGTAATGGGGCCATCCTTGATTGTGAGAAAAGGGTTGTTAGGCTCCTAACCCAGCTCGGTAATACTTTGGAAATTTCTTGTAATCCCTCGTATGCGGTTATGCTTAGTTATCTTGAATCGCTAGATGCCTCTGTTGAAAATTTGCAATCAGTTAGAGTGGTCCGGGAATATCCGGATGTCTTCGAAGACGTGAATGGCTTGCCTCCGAAGCGGGAAATAGACTTCCGCATATATCTTGTAGATAATGCAAAGCCCGTTGCATTGCCCGTTAGACACATTGCTCCACGGGAAAGGAAAGAGCTCAGTAAACAGATTAAAGAGCTTCTAGAAAAGGGGTTCATTAGGAGGAGCATTTCAGAATGGGGCGCTCCAGTGGTGTTCGCTACAAAGGAGGATGGTTCACTCCGTCTATGTGTTGACTATAGGGAGCTCAACAAGCTAACGAAAAAGAATAGGCACCCTCTCCCTAGAATTGACGATTTGTTTGACCAGCTTGTAGGAGCGTCTGTTTTCTCCCAACTCGATTTAGCAACCGGTTTTCATCAGCTAAGGGTGGCTGAAGATAGCATCGATAAAACGGCATTCAGAACCCCAGACGGCTTCTTTGAGTGGCTTGTCATGCCTTTCGGCTTGACAAATGCACCTGCTTACTTCGTGGACCTGATGAGTAGGGTATTTAGAGATTTCCTCAACAAATTCGTAGTGGTCTTCGTAGATGATATCCTTATCTTTTCAAAGAGTGAAGAGGAACATGCTCAGCACTTAAGGGCAATCATAGAAACTTTGCGAGTCCATCAACTAAAAGCCAAATTCTCCAAATGCCACTTTTGGAGAGAAGAGGTGAGGTTCCTTGGGCACATAGTATCCAAACAAGGGTTAGCAGTGGACCCTGCTAAGGTAGTGGCGGTACAGGATTGGAAGACACCAAAGAATGCAACTGAGGTCCGAAGCTTTCTAGGACTAGCAGGTTTCTATCGAAAGTTCATAAGGGATTTTGCGAAAATCTCAGCTCCGCTCACAAAATTGACCAAGAAGAATCTAGTGTTTAATTGGGACTTGGATTGCGAGTTTGCTTTCCAACGACTAAAAAGGGCTCTTACAACAGCCCCAGTTTTGACGCTGCCAGATGGGAGCAAGATGTTCACTGTTTATACGGATGCATGTGGGACAGGGCTAGGCGCCATCTTAATGCAAGAAGGAAGGGTAGTAGCTTATGGCGGGAGGCAGTTGAAGGTGCACGAAAAGAACTACCCGACCCACGATCTTGAGTTAGCTGCCATCGTCTTTGCACTCAAGTCTTGGCGACACTATCTCCTAGGTGAGAAGTTCGAACTTTACACTGACCATAAATCATTGAAATATCTTTTCTCGCAGAAGGATCTTAACTTGAGGCAACAGAGATGGATGGAGTTTCTTGCCTTGTACGATTTCGAAATCTCCTACACTCCGGGCAAAGGCAACGTAGTGGCAGACGCGTTGAGCTGAAAGAAATTGACCCTAAGCCCGCTGTTTGTTGAAAGACAAAGCCTAGAGTTTATAGCCAACTTCGACTTTAGGCCCTCCTCCGATTTTGTACCAGGCCTGCTAGCATCTCTCGAAGTGCGCCCAACTTTAATGGATTCAGTAGGGACAACACAACGCGAAGACCCTCAGCTTGTGGAAATGATGGATAGGCTAACTAGGGGTGAGACTTCAAGTCACCTCAACAGATACTCCATCGACGATAAGGGTTTGCTAAGGCGAGACGGAAGACTATGCGTCCCTCAAACAAAAGATTTAGTAAAGAAGGTTCTCGAGGACGCACATCACTCTAAGATGACGATACACCCAGGCGGAGATAAAATGTACAAAGATATAAAAAGGACTTTCTTCTGGAACGGCATGAAAAAGGACGTGGCGGAATTCGTTTCTAAGTGTATGGTGTGCCAACAGGTTAAGGCGGAACAGAAAAAGCCTGGCGGACTGCTACATCCTCTAGAGGTCCCACAGTGGAAGTGGGATAGCATCTCAATGGACTTCATCGATGGGCTTCCTAGGTCTAGGAGAGGCAACACTAGCATTTGGGTAATAGTGGATAGGCTTACTAAAAGCGCCCACTTTTTACCAGTCAAAAGTAAAAGAACTGCCTCATCCCTAGCATCACTTTACCTCAAGGAAATCGTTCGACTCCATGGAATACCATCTAGCATTGTTAGTGACCGAGACCCCATCTTCACCAGTGAGTTTTGGCGGAGTCTGCAAGAAGCAGTAGGAACGCAGTTATGCTTGAGCACAGCCTATCATCCCCAAACCGACAGCCAAACAGAGAGAGTAAACAGAGTTTTGGAAGACCTTTTAAGACTATGCGTCCTTGACTTCGGAGGGACATGGGAAGACCACCTTCCTTTGGTGGAATTTGCCTACAACAACAGCTATCAAGCAACCATCGGAATGGCGCCCTTCGAAGCTTTATATGGAAGACTGTGCCGATCGCCCACTTGTTGGTGGGAGTCTACTGATAAGCTCATACTTGGACCAGATATGATCCGAGAGACTTCAGAGAAAGTAGACTTAATACGAAGAAGGATGAAGACGGCCCAAGACAGACAAAAGTCCTACGCCGACAAGAGGAGGACCGACCTTGAATTTGAGGTTGGGGACAGAGTTTTTCTCAAGGTATCTCCGCTAAGAAACGTTGTTCGTTTTGGAACCACAGGAAAACTGGCACCAAGGTTCATAGGGCCATTCCCTATCATCGAGAAAATTGGGAAAATGGCCTATAGATTAGAGCTACCCGAGAAGTTGGCTGGAGTCCACAACGTCTTTCACGTTTCACATCTCCGAAAATGTCTACATGAGTCTGCTGAAGTGGTAGAGCCAAATATCCTCGAAGAGGCCGAAGTGGAACGCGAAGCAACCATAAGAAAAGTTCCAACCCGTGTACTAGGAACGGAAGTGAAGAAGCTACGCAACCGCAAAGTCAAACTCGTTAAAGTTCAGTGGAGCGACGCCGAGGGAGACGCGACTTGGGAAACTGAAGCTAGAATACGCACTGCCTACCCTTTTCTTTTCGAGGGTACATCCTTGATCTTTCTTTTTCCTTAAGTTGCGCTTTTATCTATCTTTTTAGGTATATTTCCTCGACCTTATCTTTTAGGTAGAAACCCTTTGGATGAAAACATGTAATTGAAACATGTTATGGATGATGGTTGCAAGTGGTTGCAAGTGATTGCTAGTGGTTGCTCGTGGTTGCATATACACACACAATCAAGATTTTAGATCGGCTCAGTCACTTCATATTACATATGCATATATGTATGCATTCGTATATGGTTGAACTTTAATGTGTTGTCATATGGATGTTGCATTTGTATGAATGATTGTGCACTCATGTAGAATCATGAATAGGAAAATTTGCATACATAATGGATTCATAGCACTTACATGATTCGCATTAAGGAGGTCAACTGAATCAGTAGACCGCCTGATTTTGCATTGGATAAGTACATGTACACACACACTTCGCATATGATCATGAAGCATTAGAAGTCTTTTAAGGACAATGGATGCTCGTGTTTGATGGATGAGTAGATGGATGATTGGATGTTAGGATATACATTGCTCCTAACTTGAAGATTTCGGGGTCGAAATCCTTTTAAGTGGGGGAGAATGTAACACCCCGCGAATTCTATAACTGTAAAATCCACAAATTAAAGTATAATTAATTACAGATCAAAGAACTAAGGGAAACGGGATACGCCATTGCGTTCGTCTCGGAAAAATACGCGAAATAGAGTCCGAGTTTTTGAAAAACGGAGTCCGTATGAAGAAGATATAGCCTTCGGAAGTTTCTGAATTAAGTTTAAAATTCGAACAACTCAGAAAAACAATTAAAAATTAAAATCGGGCCCAATTGGCCAGGGCGGGAAAACTCCCGCCTAAGCCACCTAGGTCGACTAGGCTGTCGACCTGGGCTAGCCATGTCGACAGGGCTGTCGACAAGCCTGTCGACAGGGCTGTCGACCTGGTCCAGAGCCAGGTCGAACCCAGCCCACCCTGGCTGGCCAGGTCTGTGTTTGGCCGATTTCCAGAAGCTTGCTTTGTCATTAGGGCTAGGTGGCAGGCTCTAATTGGTCTCTCTTTCGAATGAATGGCTACGATCAATCCAAGCAGCATCGATGGTCCTAATCAGTTCATAAACTCTATAAAAATGACCCTAGACTCAACCTAATCTATTCATTCAAAAATAAGAACGAAGCCACCATGCTGCTGAGGAACGACTAGGAGTAGCCACCAAATTGGAGAGAAGATTAGGAGGCAAATTCTAAAGCATAAAGCAACTTAAACAAATCAAATCAACGCCTACATCAAAAGGAGTCGCATCTCTAAATTCCTGAATTAGAGAATTCGCCACACGATTGTAAGTAGAGTATTATTTTGGTATGAACAAATAATTGTGTTGGTTTGTATACTTGATTTGTGGCGATAAAGTAATTCATATTTGTGCGTTGCTATCGATTTGGAATATTGTATACGTTTGGATATTCTCGAATTATGTTATTCACTATAAAAACTACATGTTTGCGGTAGTTTTATGCAAGTATACGTTTGGAATATTTGTAAATTATGTAATTCATGTTGAAACTACATGGATAGAGTTCTTTAATTGAAATTCATGCAAGTTTGTGGTTTTGTCACTATGCCATCATAATGTGTATTTTTGTACAAAAAGCATTTTTGTGAGAAATTGGAACAGATTTGGGTTGTTATAATCCATATGAAATTATGTTGAAAATTTGGCATCATGATCTATGTATTAAGCCATACTTTTGTACTAGAAAACCTCTTTGCGAACTTATGAATATGACTAGGCTATGATTGATATTTTGCATAATTGAAAACCATGTTAGCTCTATGTTGTTAACAAGAATTATATGATGACATAGGTGGTACATAGCTAGGTTAGACTCAAAATCCCATTTGCAAGTTTGCATGACTAAAGTAAAAATCATGATTTCCTATTTAGAAATATTTATGCCATAAGTATATGTGCGCCATGGTTAGGTGAATAGATTTAAAATCATGATTAAGTTGGAATAATTCAAGTTCAACTATGCCTTTATATTAAGAAGTAAACCCCTTTGTAAACATGTAGGAATATTATGAACATGATTTGCTTATGTTTGACATTATGCCTAAATAAAAACATAGGTTTATGTTGTAGTTAAGACTATGTGTCAATAATGATATCCGATTTAGATTCTTATCTTAACTACAAGTTTACATGCTTTGATTCATGTCACTTATGCTTTATGACCAAAGTATACATTATTACTATGCAAGTACACCAGTTTCTATTTTGTAGTTCCACGCTATGTTGCAAGTTCATGCGTTCACATTCCCCTTTTTGTGTATGTAATCACGCTTTAAGCCTCCCCTCTTTCGCATGGCTAAGTTGGGCTTAAAAAGGTTGAGCCCAACATATATATATAATAAACGAACGTATTTAACGGGGGAAAATAACGTTGGGTTAAATTTGTTAATAAATGAAAAGATAAAGTATAGGGGCCCAAATTCAAGTTTGGGTTGGGCCCATGATTGGTGTAAGTCTTTACATCATTAACTTAATAATGGGCCGCAAATATTTACATATAAGAAAATAAAGAAGAAAGACAAAATATGTAAATGTAGAAAATACGATATGTTTAACCCGAGGTTGGATTGAGTTGTGATGTAAACCTGCCCGGAACCGCCCGGCTGTCCAGTAGTCACAACAATACCTATCCAATGTGGGAGGTTAAACATGGAGCCCAATAAGGACCCGAGGTTAGACTGAGTTGTGGCGTAAGACTGCCCGGAACCAACCGGCAACAGGCAGCCACAACAATACCTGTCTAATGTGAGAGGTCAAGGCTTTAATAAGACAATTAAGGCTGAGTTAGGATTGTTAGGATTAAGTGAACTAAAGACTTAATCAAAATGGAACATGCTAAACTAAACGGACTGGTGGGGTTAGGTTAGAAAACACTTAACCAACTTAGCATGTTGGCTAGAGATAGAAAACCTAGTAACGGGGGACCCTTTTCAGCAGTAACCCTATAAGGTGTGTCTGATACCCTGAAACTAGGCAGGGTGGGGCACGATTACTGGGCTGATTGTAAGAGGTCAAATCGACGGCGGTGGTGTAGCAGTGTAGGTTCTAACGGGGTGCGGGCGTGCACACACTCCGGTGCAGAAAAATAAAGCACTGGGCACCAGTAGCATACCTGTGCATTCTAAGGTTGTGTCGGGCCGCCGCCATGGGACTTGATACACCCCATGGTGGGACCAGCATAGGTAACTACAACATCGGGGGCCGTAAGACACATGTAACTATGCGAGTAGGAGCCGATCATCGTAGAATGGATCACTTCACCCTGATTATGGGGTGCCAGTTGGGAACTAGTTTATATGGGTTCAGAGATTAACATGGGGTACGATAGTATATTCGACTCTAGACAACTTAACCAAGTTTATAGTTCTTTCCCACTTCTTGTTTATACTTATCATACCCAGTTCTTTGTTCATAGACAGAATAGTCCTAGACTTACTCAGGCTTTATGTCTGACTCTACTTTTCTTTCGTCTTCTTTTCTTCCGTTCCCCCCCCCCCCCCCCAGGTCCACAGGGAGGGAACACTGCAGCTTGACCGTCCTTAACATCCAGTTTGAAGAGGAGAAATGTATTGCTTGGATCTCTTTCACTTTGAGCTATGGCTTTGGAAAGCAATTGCGGGGACTTATGCAGTTTACTTATGTTTTATGCTTCTTTAACTTATGAGAATAAAGACAGTTTTATTTGTTGTAATAATTAGAAATGCGATTTTGAGACAATTATGGAAATGCTGATGTAAACACTTATTTTATGAAATAAAGTCTGTTGTTTTCCGCTACTTATTTATTTATGTGTTTATATCTGTCTTGTGCTTTTATCTGTGACCTCTTACCTATAAACCTCCACCAAAATTTGGGCATTCCCTTTGAGAGTGACCCTAACGAAGGTGGGGTGTTTCATATCCCGAACAAACCATCAATCGGCCCCAGCGGGGACCGATATAACCGAGGCGCCTTGCAATCCATCATCCACATAAGTAAATGTCAGGCCGTGTAAAAACACCGACACCACTTCTAGCTAGAAGAAAACGCATGTTCTCCCTGAAGTTCTCTCCCGTTTCCGGTTAACACCGGGGTGTAAGGCTCGCGAATTTACGCTACACAAAGCTACTCCACGCATTTGATCATCAACCACAAGACTTTGCTTTTCAACAGAAGCCTTGATCATTTGCATCTCCGCATGTCACGTTGTCAATCCAACGTCAGACACACATCCATTTACAAGTCCGTTCTGGGTCTGAACGAAACCGGAGGCACCTCGTACCTCGCATATCCATCGATCTCCAAGTACGTCTGGACAATCACCAATTATTCCTTCGTCCTGGGTGTACATCCCAATCAAGACATCAGAAATCATCCAAACTGTAACACCCCGAATTTTCTATTAACACTAAAGTTGCTAAAATATTAATAAGTATGTAAGAGAAGGGATGTATCTAATATGAATATAAAAATATTAATAAGTATGTAAGAGAGGGGATGTATCTATTATGAATATAAAAATATTAATAAGTGTGTAAGAGAGGGGATGTATCTAATATGAATATAAAAATATTAATAAGTATGTAAGAGAGGGGATGTATCTATTATGAATATAAAAATATTAATAAGTGTGTAAGAGAGGGGATGTATCTAATATGAATATAAAAATATTAATAAGTATGTAAGAGAGGGGATGTATCTAATATGTATATAAAAACAATAATAAGTAAAGGGGGATGTATATAATGTGTACATTGTAGAAAATATATATATATATATATATGGGCAGTTAATGCAAACATGAATAGAAGTTTATTAATTTGCTGAGTGTTTGCTGAGTCACTTCTGACTCATTGCTGAGTAAACAAGATAAACCCCAACTTGTCTGAACGGCTGCGGTTATTTCTAGGTTAAATCTAATGGCCTAAATGCATTCTAAAATCTATAAATAAGTGGATAGACCCTAAACCTAAATCACTTGTAAAATTAGAGAAGCTACCGTCATGCTGCTGCCATGGAGTTCAGCGTAGCCGTCACAAACTAAGAAGAGGAAGCCTAATCTACTACAACTAAATTCTACTCAACAAAACAAATCAAACCAAAGAACTCTCTCTCTAATTCTCTTCTTTTGTTGGTGAGTATAATGATTCTCACAATGGTATTATAAAATAATTTGATTAAGTTGTAAACGGATCACAAGAAAGTGATATGATTGTAATTATAAATTCAATGTATTGTGAATCTCTTGTTATGATTTTATGTCGTCATATGTTGTAAATCATGCTATGTCATATGTTGTAAATTATGCTATGTCATATGTTGTAAATTATGCTATGTCTCCCATGCTATGTCATGTTATGTTGTAAATCATATTATGCTACTATGCTATGCTATGTTGTAAATCATGATATCACGCTATACTATGTTGAAAGTCTCACATATGTCGTAGATCTCATATTATCACCCATATTGGAATCCATATGTTATATAATTATGATATCATGTTAAGTTTGAATCATGCAAGTTGTAAAATCATGATGTGGTTATTTATGTGAATTGGATCATGTCTAAGTTTATGTTTTTTTAAATTAAATGGATCATGTTTATGGGAATTTGCCTATTGAGTTAGGTGTACCCATAAACATGAATCTATGTTTTTATAGATCTTGGTTATGGGAATTTGCCTATTGAGTTGGTGTACCCATAAACATAGATCTATCACTAAATAAAACTTGATTATGGGAATTTGCCTATTAAGTTAGGTGTACCCATATTAAACCATATTGTTAAGTTGGATAATGTTGATTCACACATGTTTCTATGCAAGTTTATGAAATTGAATGAAAGTCATATTATGTGAATCATGAATAAGTTGACACCTTTAGGACCAAGATGTGTGTAACCTTATGCAAGTTATAATTTGAGACATATGCAAGTTTCTCCCCCTACTATGATTTATTTAGTCACATATACATATTGTTGTGATGATAATTCCTTTTATGTTATAGTCTAACATATACTTTGCGTATAAACGTTCAAACGTGGGGTAGGGGAAATATTAGGAATTAATAAATTGGGTGCAATTTTGTATAATTTTGCATACCATGAATGGATGGCCATAATTGAGTCAATTATGGACATCATTAAATTTTGAATAAATTATTAATTTGGGAAGTAAATTCAAATTTGGGAAAGATTAATTAATTAATTAATCAACATTCTTTCTATCTACATACAGCAGAAGGTTCTAGGGTGACAGAGAGGATAGTGTCTAGGCTTGGGTTTGGAAAACTAGTTTCCTGCCCTCCCTGGCTATCCCTAACTGACCCAATGAACGGGATGGTCTTGTATTTAGAAAGAAAAACATGTGGTGGGACATGGGAATCTAGTGGGTGCCTTGGGTGGCATGAGGAATCTAGTGGGTGCCTTTAGTGGCATTTGAAATACGATCAGAAAATGGAGTAATTTGAATATAAACAATTATGACATGTAATTCAAATTATTGGATAAAATAGGTATTGACACCTATAAAGGGAAAGGTTTTAATTAATTGATTAATTAATTAAAATGGGCATGGTAAACGAAATGGACTACTTAACCAAATCTGATCCTTAAGGATTGTATGAACTTAAGTTTAAGTTGGGGGTTAAGTAAACTGGGTTATATGGAATGAGTGGGTTAAGTAAATATTGGGTAGGTGGGTAATATTAGTATATATAGGCCCACAAACTTAACCGTAAATTAAATATATCTGAACCAGTGAGAGGGTTAAGTAAATCTTGGATAGGTGGGTAATATTTGTGTATATAGGCCCACAGACTTAACCAATGCAACCCGTTAATTAAACCAAAGGGTGAAACTAGGTTATATTAGAAAACACTTAACCAAATTTATACATGTAAGTGGACAAGGGGTTAAGTGGGATGTATTAGAGGGGACCAAGCCTAGGTGGGAAGCTTGGTGGGGGCCCTTTTCAGTCCAGTAGCCCATTAAGTATCTTTGGGAGCTCGACCCAAGTCGAGGACGGGACACGCATACTGGGTCTGATTGTTAGAGGTCAAAACGGGGTAGCGGTGGTAACGCAAGTCCAACGAGGTCATGTGCGTGCGTGGGCCCGGGCTGGTAAGTAAGACGTTGTTGCATCGTGCAGGTATAAGCCGTGCATCTCCGTTGTATCGGGCTGCCACTTTAGGGGAGTGATACACCCCCACTGTGGGGCCAGCACGGGTATCTACGAGTAGGGAGCCGATCGAATAAATGGGAAGTGGGGCACACCTAGTGGAGATAGGGGCAGGCGGCACCTATGTAGTCAGCTAGGAGTACGTAAAGCCATTAAGAAGTTTCTAAGTGAAGCTAAGTGGGATCAACCGTTAGGGTGACTGGTGTAGTGCAGTAAAGTGTTTATCCTTTAGTAATTAGGAGCGCCTATAACGTGGCCTTTAGCAATTGTCTATGTCTTTCATCTGTTCCTTCATAGACATTTCCTTGTTTTCCAGCTTATGTCTTAGTCCAGTTATATTGATAATAGTATTGTTAGAATTGTCATACTCGCCAGATTTTATGTCTGACCCCCTCTTTTCCATTCTTTTTCCCTTCAGGTCCTCAGGTTGGGCCAAGTTCTAGTGGAGTCTAGTTGGATCGCTTATCTCTTGGGAAGCTTGGACTGCTGAAGTAAAGTCCAGCTTGTTATCTTTCTTTTAATGGCTATTTTATTTGTAATGGGATTATGTACTTTGGTTTTATAAAGATGGATATTGTACTTGGTTATGATCTATGGTTTTGTGATGTAACAGACATGATAATTTCCGCTGCAATAAAATGAAGTTTTAATTTCCAAGTATTATTTTATATCTGTCTTGTTGTAATTTTTCTGTTCTATATTCACCTAAAACCTCCATGGAAGTTAATGCATTCCCTTTGTGAGTAACATTAATAGACGTGGGGTGTTACACGTGGTATCAGAGCTTAAGGTTACCAGAACAGATAAAATTTTTAGAAAAGCTATTTTTCTAAAGTATTTTTTTGAAAGAAGTGTTTTCAAAAACATGTCTTAATGAATAATTTTAAGAGGAAAGTTTTATGAAAAGCATAATCCCCAAATAGCCATATCCTTATCCTTCGATTCTCCATTTTGAATCTTTTCCTCTTTCTCTTTTTGAATTTCCCCTCCGCGTATAGATGCTTTTTCTAAGATAAATAAGGACTTCCATACGAAGGACGGAAGAACCACTTCAGGGGACTTAGACGTTTGGCGGGCTAGAGGTTAGTCCAAGGAGGTGGAGGGCTTGTTGGTATCTTTAAGATGGACGATGGGAGGAAGGTTCAAATAGCTCTTAGGTTAACAAAGGACGAAACCTCATCTTGGTGGGAGGTCACGAATGGAGAATGTGAAGAAGAAGGCTAGTTGTTTCAGAGAAATAGGACACCTTATTAGGATTGTCCAAAAAGGCAAGGGCAAAGTACAGGATCTTCCGGAGGGTAGTTGTATGTACTCACGGCCGGTATACCTGATGGGTGGTAGGACCGTCTAGGTTGAAATTTGGATTTCTCTATCATCTTGTTCGAACTTTGTTTGATTCGGGCGCTTCATACTCGTTAGTATCTACTTAGTTAGTTGAAATACTGCACCTAAATACTAGTCTAGTTAAGGATCCCATCCCAGTCTCAAATCCCATGGGTGGTTCGGCTCACTTATCTATGGTTTGTCGGGATTTGAGAGTGTCTAGCTTGAGCGTTGGGTTTGAATGCAACACCTTTATTTTTGGTTTAGTGGGCTATAATCTGATTCTAGGTTTGGATTGGCTAGTCAGACTTGGTGTCATCCTAGACTATGAGAGAAGGGTAGATAGACCATTGACTTGTTGGGGGGAAAAGACCCTTGATATTTCTCGCGACCTTAGAGGTTCAGTGAGGCTTAGCCGCCTAGAATCTTTTGATGCATCCAATAATAATTTGGAATCTGTTTGAGTGGCCCATTAGTAGGATGACGTTTTTGAAAAAGTTCGGGGTCTACTCCGAGGCGCAAGAATAGACCTCCGTACATACTTAGCAGATGATGCAAAGCTAGTTATGCAACTAACGATAGTCGTGGGGCAAGATTGGCGAAGATAGCCAAAGTCGGTTAAGTGCCCAATTATTTGTTTTGCTAGTATCATCCCACGTAAACTGTCTGAAATCGGAGGAGGTATCCCTTGGGTGCTTGTCTGATATGGGTTTAGGCCTTTGGGGCTTGTGCTTGGGGGATATCGAGTTCGACTAGGAAGTTTTGCGCGGGAGATGGATAGTTGTGATGAGTTTACATGGATAGTATCTCGATAGATTTTGTTGGTGGTTGCCAAGATCGAGAAAGGGTAATATTGGGTTTGGGTTGGGGTAGACAGACTTACTAAGAGCGCCCATTTCATTCCCGTAAAGAGTAAGAGGACTGCCCCGAGGTAGACTCGATAGAGTTATGAGGTGAATCGAGAGGGAATCGAGAAAAAGGTCAAGTAATGGATTATTTACGACCCTATGTTGATACCATTTTGGGAGAAGTCCATAAAGAACTATGTAAAGATATTACCTTCACGGTTGACGAAGGAAAAACTTAACTTTTTGGGAATGGGAGACTTTGCGAGGTCTTAGGGAAGGCGAACCTTGAAGAAGCACATCATTCTAGGATGATCTAACATAGGATTGGTTGGGTTGAGTAATTCTCCGAGTGTCAATCTGATGTTGATTTCGGTCTACGGGGTTGATGCTTAGGGAGTTACTCTCTTAACCGATATTTATGTGAGTTAAGATGTGCCTAATTTTAAATCGGGTAGAACATGTTCGATCGAGATTCCATTCTCACAAATGAATTTTGGGGAGCTTGCATGAACCCATGAGTATGCAGTTATGTTTAAGCTAAGTATGCTAGAAAGAGAATAAGTGAAAGTGGAGCGAGGGGCAACAGTGAAATGAGCTCCAACTCATATTTTGGAAATAAGAATCAAGAAGCTACGAAATTGTGAAGTTAAAGACGGACAAAACACAATGGAGTTAAGCTCGAGGAAATGCGACTCAGAAGATTGAGGACTAGATACGCGCATCAAATCTCTTTTTAAGAGTATATCCTTGATTCCTCTCTCTTCTCGTAGAGCCTACTTGCATGCTATCTATTAAGTATATCCTCTCGGTCCTATTCTCAATCCTATTTCTGTTGCAAACCCCATAGGTAGTATGACTCATCTGCTAGTAATACATGTTGGGGCTTGAGGGTGTCCGTTGGGTTGACTAAAACCTTTAGGTTTGTTAAGATATGGGTTGGTTTTAGAAGTCCATCATGTTTAGTTTCTTAGAATCACACATATATTGGTTGGATTAAGAATTTCTTTGGGTGTCAGTCTGATGTTGATTTCGGTCTTCGGGGCTAGTGCCTAGGGGGTTCTTCTCCAAATCAGTATATATGTGACGTAGATTTCCAGTTCGGATATTGCCTGATGGGCACAAAGTTTTTACTTGCTTCTATCATTCGACTATATCTTTAGGTAGAAACAATTGAGTGTAAACATGTGTTTGAGACATGTTATGTATGATGGATGCAAAATGGATGCAAGTGTTTGCTAGTGGTTGCTCGTGGATGCATATATACACACACTTTAGGCACTAGATCGGCTCAGTCACTACATATTGCATATTGCATAAGTGAATGTATTTAGTATAATGGATGTATAATGGTTGTACCATCATATGGATGCTGTATTCGGTTGAATGGGTGTGCACGCATATAGAAGTAGTACGTAAGCAATTAGGATCTTTTGCATACATAATGGATTCATGACACTTACATAATTTGCATTAAGGAGGTCAACTGAATCAGTAGACCGCCTGATTTCGCATTAGGTAAGGACATGTACACACACTTTGCATATGATCATAAAGCATTAGAAGTCTTTTAAGGACAATGGATGCCTGTGTATGATGGATGAGTAGACGGACGTTTGGATGGTAGGATATACATTCTTCCAGACTTGAAGATTTCGGGGACGAAATCCTAAAAGGAGGGGAGAATGTAACACCCCGAATTTTCTATTAACACTAAAGTTGTTAAAATATTAATAAGTATGTAAGAGAGGGGATGTATCTAATATGAATATAAAAATATTTATAAGTATGTAAGAGAGGGGATGTATCTATTATGAATATAAAAATATAAATAAGTGTGTAAGAGAGGGGATGTATCTAATATGAATATAAAAATATTAATAAGTATGTAAGAGAGGGGATGTATCTATTATGAATATAAAAATATTAATAAGTGTGTAAGAGAGGGGATGTATCTAATATGAATATAAAAATATTAATAAGTATGTAAGAGAGGGGATGTATCTAATATGTATATAAAAACAATAATAAGTAAAGGGGGATGTATATAATGTGTATATTGTAGAATATATATATATATATGGGCAGTTAATGCAAACATGAATAGAAGTTTATTAATTTGCTGAGTGTTTGCTGAGTCACTTCTGACTCATTGCTGAGTCAACAAGATAAACCCCATCTTGTCTGAATGGCTGCGGTTATTTCTAGGTTAAATCTAATGGCCTAAATGCATTCTAAAATCTATTAATAAGTGGGTAGACCCTAAACCTAAATCACTTGTAAAATTAGAGAAGCTACCGTCATGCTGCTGCCATGGAGTTCAGCGTAGCCGTCACAAACTAAGAAGAGGAAGCCTAATCTACTACAACTAAATTCTACTCAACAAAACAAATCAAACCAAAGAACTCTCTCTCTAATTCTCTTCTTCTGTTGGTGAGTATGATGATTCTCACAATGGTATTATAAAATAATTTGATTAAGTTGTAAACGGATCACAAGAAAGTGATATGATTGTAATTATAAATTCTATGTATTGTGAATCTCTTGTTATGATTTTATGTCGTCATATGTTGTAAATCATGTTATGTCATATGTTGTAAATTATGCTATGTCATATGTTGTAAATTATGCTATGTCTCCTATGCTATGTCATGTTATGTTGTAAATCATATTATGCTACTATGCTATGCTATGTTGTAAATCATGATATCATGCTATGCTATGTTGAAAGTCTCACATATGTCATAGATCTCATATTATCACCCATATTGGAATCCATATGTTATATAATTATGATATCATGTTAAGTTGGGTTGAATCATGCAAGTTGTAAAATCATGATGTGGTTATTTATGTGAATTGGATCATGTCTAAGTTTATGTTTTTTTAAATTAAATGGATCATGTTTATGGGAATTTGCCTATTGAGTTAGGTGTACCTATAAACATGAATCTATGTTTTTATAGATCTTGGTTATGGGAATTTGCCTATTGAGTTAGGTGTACCCATAAACATAGATCTATCACTAAATAAAACTTGATTATGGGAATTTGCCTATTAAGTTAGGTGTACCCATATTAACCCATATTGTTAAGTTGGATAATGTTGATTCACACATGTTTCTATGCAAGTTTATGAAATTGAATGAAAGTCATATTATGTGAATCATGAATAAGTTGACACCTTTAGGTCCAAGATGTGTGTAACCTTATGCAAGTTATAATTTGAGACATATGCAAGTTTCTCCCCCTACTATGATTTATTTAGTCACATATACATATTGTTGTGATGATAATTCCTTTTATGTTATAGTCTAACGTATACTTTGCGTATAAACGTTCAAACGTGGGGTAGGGGAAATATTAGGAATTAATAAATTGGGTGCAATTTTGTATAATTTTGCATACCATGAATGGATGGCCATAATTGAGTCAATTATGGACATCATTAAATTTTGAATAAATTATTAATTTGGGAAGTAAATTCAAATTTGGGAAAGATTAATTAATTAATTAATCAACATTCTTTCTATCTACATACACCAGAAGGTTCTAGGGTGACAGAGAGGATAGTGTCTAGGCTTGGGTTTGGAAAACCAGTTTCCTGCCCTCCCTGGCTATCCCTAACTGACCCAATGAACGGGATGGTCTTGTATTTAGAAAGAAAAACATGTGGTGGGACATGGGAATCTAGTGGGTGCCTTGGGTGGCATGAGGAATCTAGTGGGTGCCTTTAGTGGCATTTGAAATACGATCGGAAAATGGAGTAATTTGAATATAAACAATTATGACATGTAATTCAAATTATTGGATAAAATAGATATTGACACCTATAAAGGGAAAGGTTTTAATTAATTGATTAATTAATTAAAATGGGCATGGTAAACGAAATGGGCTACTTAACCAAATCTGATCCTTAAGGATTGTATGAACTTAAGTTTAAGTTGGGGGTTAAGTAAACTGGGTTATATGGAATGAGTGGGTTAAGTAAATCTTGGGTAGGTGGGTAATATTAGTATATATAGGCCCACAAACTTACCGTAAATTAAATATATCTGAACCAGTGAGAGGGTTAAGTAAATCTTGGATAGGTGGGTAATATTTGTGTATGTAGGCCCACAGACTTAACCAATGCAACCCGTTAATTAAACCAAAGGGTGAAACTAGGTTATATTAGAAAACACTTAACCAAATTTATACATGTAAGTGGACATGGGGTTAAGTGGGATGTATTAGAGGGGACCAAGCCTAGGTGGGAAGCTTGGTGGGGGCCCTTTTCAGTCCAGTAGCCCATTAAGTATCTTTGGGAGCTCGACCCAAGTCGAGGACGGGACACGCATACTGGGTCTGATTGTTAGAGGTCAAAACGGGGTAGCGGTGGCAACGCAAGTCCAACGGGGTCATGTGCGTGCGTGGGCCCGGGCTGGTAAGTAAGACGTTGTTGCATCGTGTAGGTATAAGCCGTGCATCTCCGTTGTATCGGGCTGCCACTTTAGGGGAGTGATACACCCCACTGTGGGGCCAGCACGGGTATCTACGAGTAGGGAGCCGATCGAATAAATGGGAAGTGGGGCACACCTAGTGGAGATAGGGGCAGGCGGCACCTATGTAGTCAGCTAGGAGTACGTAAAGCCATTAAGAAGTTTCTAAGTGAAGCTAAGTGGGATCAACCTTTAGGGTGACTGGTGTAGTGCAGTAAAGTGTTTATCCTTTAGTAATTAGGAGCGCCTATAACGTGGCCTTTAGCAATTGTCTATGTCTTTCATCTATTCCTTCATAGACATTTCCTTGTTTTCCAACTTATGTCTTAGTCCAGTTATTTTGATAATAGTATTGTTAGAATTGTCATACTCGCCAGACTTTATGTCTGACCCCCTCTTTTCCATTCTTTTTCCCTTCAGGTCCTCAGGTTGGGCCAAGTTCTAGTGGAGTCTAGTTGGATCGCTTATCTCTTGGGAAGCTTGGACTGCTGAAGTAAAGTCCAGCTTGTTATCTTTCTTTTAATGGCTATTTTATTTGTAATGGGATTATGTACTTTGGTTTTATAAAGATGGATATTGTACTTGGTTATGATCTATGGTTTTGTGATGTAACAGACATGTTAATTTCCGCTGCAATAAAATGAAGTTTTAATTTCCAAGTATTATTTTATATCTGTCTTGTTGTAATTTTTCTGTTCTATATTCACCTAAAACCCCCATGGAAGTTAATGCATTCCCTTTGTGAGTGACATTAATGGACGTGGGGTGTTACACAAACGATGTAAAGACCTCCGTCCTTCAACCACCGTCTTCACCTTCGACTTATCGTCGAATCAGTTATTCAGTGTAACGACCCGTATTTTCTACCTATTTATTTGGGTTATTTTAATTATTTGTTTACATTTAAATAATCGAATTTAACGATTTATTTGGAATATATTATTTAAATAAATAAAAAAAATGCTATTTTAATTTCCAGAATTTGGGAAAATGTTGGACTTGAAATATATTGTGACCGGGCAGTTTAAAATGGTCAAATATTGGTTATTTTGAAAATATAGTGACAATTTCGATTCGAAAACGACGGTCGAGCGATATGGTTTATAATTTAATTGAATAACGACCTGCAGCGACGCGGCAGTTCGCGATTTGGCATTTTGAACTTCAATCGGTCGTACCGGATTCAAAATAAGTCGGATTTTCTCGAAACAAGAAACGTCGGGACCGGTTTGACGATATCTTTCCAATGGTACAGAAAAATCGAGTTTTCGTGTTGTAGATTTTATTTTATGTCCAAATCAAAATTTGAAAAGGTCGCTGTGGAATTTCGTTATATATTATAACGTTATTTAAATTATATAAAGAGTTTTTAAATATTTATAATATCGATTTGGCTTCAAACTCAACCCGAGTTATTTTATCTTGGTGATATATGATATTTTGGTCGTGTATGGCCAATTTCAATATTTTAATAATATTATATTGAGGTATTTTAAAATTGGTTTATTTTATTTGAATTGGCCAGTTATAAAAGGGCCTCTATTCAAACGACCTCAGTTTTCGACGAAATAAATTTTAATGAGACCGCGACGGCAAATTATTGCTAGATCTCAAGTGGCGCGTCAATTGGGGTTAATTTGTAAGCGTAACAAAATAAAACGCAAATAAAAACGACCGTTTGAACGTGAACGAGGGCCATTCGAGCAAACATAATCGGAATTCGATGAAACAAGTTTCATTAGGACCGTATCGTCAAAATATATTATACCGTCCATTTGCATCTCGAACGCGGTTCGTATGTGAGCGTCGCAGCGAATAAACAACGTTACAAATTTCGATAAGCACGAAATAAAAATCGTCGGTCGTTGTCAGACATCACATCACGATAAAATAATAATTATCCCGCTTATACAAACCCCCCAAACTCATTTTTCCTCAGCCACTCCTCATGTAATTTTGCAAAAAATTCCACGTTTACATTTTTACTTATTTCTTCCAATCCATCAAGAATTTGAGGGGGGTTCCAAAGGCAAAGTTGTAGATCGGGTTTCTACCTAGCTATTGGGAAAATTTGGGGACCTATCGACGCTTGTGGTGGCCGGAATTCGCGATGAACAGCGAAGAACCCTTTTCGTTTTTGGCTAAAATTGATGAGTTGTAGTTGATTTTAGACGATGGGACCTTCGGGGTTTTGTAGAGGAGAGTCAGGCGGAGGTTTTGGCGGTGGTGGCGTGACCTCTGGTGGTCGGAGGAGGGATAACTAGGTAGATGAACAGAGGTGTACTTTTTTGGGTTGGTTTCCAAAGTTGCGATGGGTTTCAGGGGTTTTAAGGGCGGAGTAGGCATCGAGGGTGTCGGGTCTGGTGGCCAGAGAAGCGGGGTGGCACGGTGGTCGGAGGTGGTCCGGTCGGCTTTAATGGTGTGTGGCGGCGGCGAGAGGGGTTTCAACGGAGTTGGGTTCGTGGTGATTTCCGGCGACGTCAGGGGTTCTGGGAGGACGCGCTGGCGGCTGTGGAGGCTGGACGGAGCGGCGAAGCCAATGGCATTGGTCAGAAGTGGTTCAGATCAACGGTGGCTGCGCGAGGTGGCTCCGATGGTACGGAGCAAAGTTGGGTTTGTTTGAAGAGAGGACCATCGGGTTTGTTTAGGCTGGAAAGGAGAAACGCGTTTTTGATCATATACGAGGCTGACGTGGCTTAAACTGGTAATTGGGGTGATTAAGGTAATGGTTTTAATTTATTTAATTAATATATTAATTAGTAAATAATTATCGTATAATTTATTCAAACTTAAATCAATCGTAACTTTCTCGTACGTTAACGGATTTCAGCAAAACTAGAATCGTTGGGATCGCAGGGACGAGAACTAGGCGATGGCACTGACTAGACTTTGATCTGACGCCGTTGAAAATTCAACTAATTTTGAACGTTGAAATGTGTCAACCGCCAACCGAAATGAACTGGTTAGTTAATTCTCACACCTTCTGGAATCCTGTGATGTGGTAAATTCATATTTAAATATAATTTACCATCTAAAAGTATAATTGGTTGATTGGTTGCTGTTGACTGTTATGGTTGATTGGATGCTGTTAATTAGATTTAATCGATCATATGTAATTTATTTCATATATTATCATGGAATGTCATAACAAGTTGTGATGAGGGAAGAACAGGTTGGAGGGATCCGACCGGATTCCTCAACTGTTATATATGTTGTTTGTTTGTTTTATATTGTTGAGATTTGAACTGATTGAACCCCATATGGTAGAAAAAACCTGCTTGAGTGTGATGGTTGAATAAATATTCACCTATGTGTGTTTAAAATCAACCAACGGTGTTGATTGGGTAATTGGCAGTGAATGGCCTAAAATATGTTGTTTAGACGTCGTTCGACCGTTCGGTGAAACGACGTAGTTTTAAAGTTATAAATTATTTTATAACTAAATTGAGGCTTTTCAGTTATTTTATTTAAGTAATTAAATAAGAAGTTTATAAATAAATATTTTACTCAAGTTTATAAAAGGATTATTTAAAGGGTTTGCGTAGTAAAATCGTGTAATGTAAATGAGTTATAAAGTGAGAAAATCCAAGGTATTTACCTACGGGTTGGTAAAAGGGGTTAATTGTTTTGTTTAAACAATTAAATAGTGATTTTAAATTAATTAAGTTATTTAATTAATTTAAAAAGGGAAATGACAAGTGGAATTCAGTTAAGGGTCAACTGAGATATACGGTTGACCGAATCAACCGTTTTAATTTATAATGAGATTTAACAATGGTTAAGCCTCGATTTACTATAATCCAAAGTAATTATCGAATTGGTTAGCGTTAATATGGTTAGTTATTATGTAATGAGATTTTGAAATTTGATAATTATCCTATTTTTAGTTAATGGTAAAGTTAACTGTTTTAATATAGTTAATATTAAAGTAAATTATTATTTTAACAAATAATAGTTTAAGCGATGACTTTTAAATTGGTATTTAATTTAAAAGTGGCTAAGCGCTACTAAGATCGATCAAATTCAAATAGGAGTCTCATTAAAGCAATTTAAAGATTAAAGTTTTCAAACAAGATTGGACAAAAGAGAATTCAATTAACAAGTGATGAATTGGCAATGAAGTTCGATCGAAGGGGAGATAAGTGTTATAAAGAGATTTATGATTCATGTTTCCAAACGAGAAATGTAAATAGAATTGGTAAGTAAATTTCAAGGATTTAAATACGATTTTACTTAATTTCTATATTAAGTAAAGAGAACCAAGTCGGGTTGAATTATATTAAAGAAGGTGGTAAATGGATTATTACAAGGAAGAAATCCAAGCGAGATTTGAAAAGGTTTTTAAACCAAAATGATAAGTTAAGGTTGTGTTTTGAGTAAGGACTTACTTAATCGAATGAATTAAGTAAAGAGGTCATATTGAAAGAAGATTTCAAATATAAGAAACGGGTTATAAAACCAGGTTTGAAATCAAAGTGGTAAACGAGATTTTTCAGATCAGTGGTTAAGTGACGAATTGATATTATTCTGAGATAAGGACGTTGTTGATCAATGTCTGAGAGGTAAATAGAATACCCGAACTTGAACGGCTTCGTTATTATCGAGGAATGGTATTGGTTTGAAACGAGTGAAAGACGTAATTGGTGTGATAATCCATACGAAGAATATTGAACAGAAGTGTGAGATTTTGAAATAATAATGATATGCCCAATATGAAAGGGGGTGGAAAGCTAAGCATTTCATATTTTGAAATGTATAAGATGGTTTTGTAAAATAAATTAAGAATAAATATAATGGTTTGAATATATTGGGAGGATTACAAGTTATTAACGAGTTTGTAAAATATATTTTAAAAGGGCCAAGTCATGCTAAATACTGAATCAGCAAACTTAATTTATTCACACTATTGTTATTTGATAGTTAAATCACCGACTATCAAAACCAGACCAATACGCTTGTTGGTACGGAAAGACCGGGATCGAAATGTATTCGAAAACCATTTCATCCAACAAATACGTGTAGAGATCAAAAGATGATGGAGATGGAGTATTGAAGACCGTAGATTTTCATAAACGGAGGAATCACTAAAAATCTCTGATGTTGCAACCGGAGATAAAATGGGATTCTGTCGTGGTTGGAATGTAACGACCCGGATTTTGAGCGACTTTGGTTATCGACGTAAGCACGACGTCGATAACCAAAACGTCGAAAAATCCTGGTAATTAGTGAAAGAAATTAGAGGGTGAGGAAAGATAAGATAGAAATTTAGAATAGAAGAAGAAGAACACAACATCAGAGTAACACGAATCTCACAGCGGAACGAATAACATATAATATATGTAACATAACTTTGAAATATACATCTGTATTTGAATATACATCATTATCAAAGTACAGCACTTACAACACAGCGGAAATAACTATAGCTATATGATCCTGAAGCCTCCTGCTCCAGCTCTTCAAGTGTATCTGTAAAATCCCGACTACTTGACTGCCCGTACAAATTTAGGCACCCAAGAGTTTAGGGAAAACAACAAAGTAAACTCCGGGTCAGTCATGGGACTGGTATGAGTAAAATAGTTTAAAAACAGTTGAACAGGTAAATGATCTCATAAGACCACGCCGCATAACGGAACGGGTTTTTCCCTTATGAGGATCCAAATTTATCTTTTATATCAAAAACCTTTTGATATTATAATAATGTCTATCAACCACAGTATATATATAATCATCTAGCAGAAACGCTTTCATCTCACGTTCTACATATATAGTATACAATCAAAACCGCAAGCATGTATTGGGTAATGGATTTCCAACTATGACAAGGTATGGATCGACCTTTCGCTCGTGTACCTCTAGAGAGGAATACACTGGGTTCAACAAGAACATCTTGCAACCCGGCCACACATGACCGACCACTCATTTCGCTTGAGTGTATCGAATGTATATCACCAACAGTTGGGATCAGCAACCGTTTCCCGAATGGGACAGCATCAACAATAGATTTTTAGAAATGAATGAAACTCTAGATCAGGTGATTATACACCCTACTTCGGTGCGACCGACTTAGCCATGCTGCCTGCCCGATTTCTGTCATTTACCGGATGATGAGGCTAGAAGCTACGCTTTATCATCATACCAGATTCACTTTGAATGCCACATCGTCAAATCCATCAAATCACCGATTGACGTCCTCAACCATACATTATGTGTTAGCTAAAAGAAGTTTCCTTCTACACTTCCACTCTTGGTACGATTGGAGAAATCAATATACGTGATCGTCTGGAAATACTCTGTCAGACATCCGTCCATACAAGTCATCTAGGAACAGGATGAACCGAAGGCACTATTCTGTAAACAGGATAGCCCTTGCATAACTCTGTCTTCAATTATCTTTGGCATATATGATTCGCAACGCTTATGCCAATACAGAGTGGTTCTTTGGATAATAATCCAACCGGTCTCTCCATATTAACAACGTTAAAATGGTCAAAACTTCGATAGTCTGTGATTTAACTATCGAATAAAAACAAGTGTGCAAACAACGATAATATTTCCAAATGGAAATTATATCGATCAAACATCATTTAACATTCATCTCTTTATTTCATTAATTTACTTATCTCATGTTTCCCTACGTTCAATATTCCTTATTTTCTAAATTGGGAAAATATACGTTATTAACAATGGAAAAACATTTCCATTTCTTTGTTTCTTTATTAGAAAACATTTCTGGTTTCTTATTTGGAAAACATTTCCAAAGCTTCTTCATTGGACTTAGACAGATGTTTAAACAAACCATCACGATGCCAACTCAAACCATTTCCTTTACTGCCGAACCTTAACTATTCCTTAGTTAAAAACGAAGCCAATCAAGTTGGGGTAGAACTACCTCTCAGACCTTAACTGAACAACATTTCTAACTTTGAAATAGTCAAAGTTCACTTTATATCCCTTTTACTAACTTCCTTACTTAACCCTCCTTCGAATAGCTATATTCGATTGACTCTTATCAATTTACTCTATTGGACTAACACTATTGGATTAACTCTATTTGGCTAACACTATTTATTTACTCATTTCACTTAACTCCTATCGAATAAACTATATTCGATAACTCCTTTTACTTTCTATTCGAATAACTATATTCGATTAACTTATTTGCTTTAACTCTAATCGATTAACTAACATCGATTAGCTCCTTTGCTTTAACTCTAATCGATTAAACTAACATCGATTAACTTCTTTTTACTTTATCTCTAATCGATTAACTAACATCGATTAACTTCTTTTACTTTAACACTAATCGATTAACTAACATCGATTAACTTCTTTTGCTTTATTCCCTAACGATTAACTAACATCGATTAACTCCTTTTATAAACTACGTTTTCCGTTACAACTATTTCCTTTTTATAACGTTTACTTACCGTTACAAATATGTCCTATTTATAACTTCTATTTACCGTTACAAATTTTTCCTATTTATAACTTCTATTTACCGTTACAAATGTTTCCTATTTATAACTTCTATTTATTTTCTAAATAAATATCCCTTTTCTATTTCTATTTATTTTCTAAATAAATATCCCTTTTATAAAACCGTGTTCGTTTTACAAATATTTCCTTTTATAAAATCCTGTGATTTTATAAAATCCCTTTATTTCAATATACATTGAAATACTTCTTTTTACCTCCCAGGGTCTTTTATGATATTTAAAATATCGAATAAAAATGATCAACATCATTCCAACACCCATAATCCATAACATATTATATAACACATCATATATCACAATATATGAAAATAGTAAAATAAATGTTGAGGAATCCAGTTGGATTCCTCCAACCTGTTTCCCTGCATCACAGATGTTAAACAATATAGATAACATCACTTTTCAGTTCCATATGATATATTCTGTTAACCAGAATCAATATAGAACTTCAACTAACTGACTAGCAGTTCAATGAAACAGTCAACATACAGTCAAACAGCCAATATCTAACAGTTCTAAAAATACAACATGAAATTATAAACTGTTCAGAGTTAGTGAGATTTACTCACATTGGCGCGTTAGCCGTTATATAACGGTTTGCGTTATTTGATTTCGACGGACAATTTATTTCGCCATAAATTGTAACGAGCTCGGATTCACTCCCGGTCAGTCTCATTCGTTGCTCCCATCCATACGATCCCGACGCAACTTACGGTTCGTCAATCTGATATCGTATGATCAACTTATGAATTTACGAAGTTCATACACACATTTTAAAATTAAAACAAAACCTTAAATCAAATTGGCCTTACTTCCTTTAATTACCTTCCCGGCCCAATTAACTAGACCCGCCCCAAATAGCCTTCTTCCCCGATTGAATTACCACGCTCCAGTAATTACCACTCCACAATTTTCGTGACTTCATCCACACCTCATTCCTTCATCGCAATATCGTTCAACTAACGAAGCACACCAATGGATTCACCACTCGAAGAGCTTCGCAACCACTACCTCAACCGTACACTCGCACCCACCAGGCAAATTCCGACGTCGTGAAGCTCAGCGCCTATACTGTACAGGGTGCGACAAAGATTTACTCCAAATTCCACAAAAATTTGCTAGCAAGAGTGGTTCGATCTCCTGAATTCAAAACCCAACTCAGAATCATACATAAATGCTTCAAATCGACGAATTTACCAACCCTAGTTCCACTGTCTAAAAACACAGCGACCAAACTGGTGTTCGAAGGATTCAAAACCATTGCTAGATTGAAGAGAATAGCTTCAGCACTTATATATATGAAGATTGAAATACTTAGATTTGTATTTGAATTTTCTTTGATTTATTTCTCTCGTATATTTTTTTGCTGGAGAACCAGAGTTTAGTGGCGGCTAAAATTTGATTTTATAGAGGAGGTCGAAATGTTATGTGGCTGTAAAGAGAAGTATGTGGCCTGTTTTTGATCATGTAAACATTTAGGATATTTTTATTTATCTTTTTATATACGTTTTTGCTTTCGAAAAATTCGTGTGTTTACACATGATACTCAAAAATCACGATAATGGACATGCTGCTATAGTTCGACATTACGGTCCCAACGAAACTGGTTTCGTCGAATTTCGACTCCGTATGCTCACACAGCGTATTTTTAACTGTCGAAATACTGACTGTTTTCCACTCTAAAAATCGGTACGGCCACACAGTGACTCTAAAAATCACGAAACATCACATCTAACAATAATTTGATATTGCGGATCCAACAAAACTAGTTTCGTCGAATTACGACTTCGTTTGCAAAAGTGGCTATTTTTAAAGCTCTAAATAGCCCATTTAAATATATAAATATATTTAAATTAAATATAAATAAATTTATATTATCATATATATTCACCAAGGAGTATCATACAGCTCCTGTATATTTATTTACTCGCTATTCCGAGTCCAGATTGAATCGAATTTCAATTTATATTGAAATTCTCTTTTATAACGTATATAAAGTGTTATGAATTATAAAGGAATTTCACAGCGACTTTTCTGAAATTTGATTTGGACATAAATCCAAATCTACACGACGAAATCTCGATTTTTCTCTTCCACTAGAAAGATATACTCCACCAGCTCCATACGTTCCTTGTTTCACAGAAATCCGGCTTAAAATGAATCCTGTACATTCAGTTGAAGTTCGAATCGCAAATTTACGAACTGCAGCGTCATTTCGAGCTCGTTTATAATTATATTATAAACTATACGTTCAACTGTCGATGATTGAATATATTCGTTATTCCAATTCAATTCCAAGCTTAATTAAATATCACAGAAGATCCAGTTCACACTATATCGCCATTTCAGCCAATTTTGTTTATTTCAGAATTAAATATATTATTTAATTTATTATTCTAATTAAATATTCACTATTATTTTATTCAACGCCCATGTAATTCACTAACCCACCATTGATATAATTAAATAAATTAATCATAATACCTCTGCCAATGCGGGTCATTACATTCTTCCCCACTTAAAATGATTTCGTCCTCGAAATTGTTAAAAAGTAGAGGACGACCCTATCGACGGGTTAGAACATATTTGTTCACTTCTTAACTTTAGTTTCAACTGAACCAATTTAATTTCAATTAAATTATTAATTAATTCTGACTAATGAAAATTTTCAAAAATCGTGAAAATTTTCTAACGCCTTAACTCTTCGAAAAATTTCGCCAGCATCTCCTTTGTACTGGTCAATCGGTCAGACTCCAACTTGCCTCTCTGGGCCATCTCCAACCCAAAAGAAAATCAAACAGCCAAACGGCTTGCCAATTCGGCTCATCAAAATCACACACCGTATGAAATATAAACTTGTACCTTTTTGTCGGCATATCATTATATCCTTTCCACCTGTTATCAATTTAGTGGATACCAGGGTCATCCCCATCAAACTCCAATCTGCTTTTATCCACAACACAACCATTCGCTTATAACTAAGCCAAATATCATTTCAACTCGAGTTCAACTCTTGATTTTCAATTTCTTAACTCCTCAATCCAATACCATTTCGGATTCTAATTTCACAAATCCAATCTTATTCGATTTCAGTTCAACTTCAGTTACCACTTAACTGAATTTACTTTAATTCAAATCTGCTTTCACAAATTTCTGTTAAATTTGTTTTTAATTTAAACAGTCTCTCCCTGGGAATTTTTTTAAACATTTTACTCTTTTCAAAAATCAAATTTTCCTTTTTGATATGTCACTGAGCCCATAATCAATATTCCATTAGTTAAATCACTTCTCTATTTCTTCATCAATATTGGTTAACCAAATATTTTCAATAACCATATTTGGCCTTTCACGTTATTTGGAAAACACTTCCGAATATTGCCTTCCTTTATTTTCTAAACTTTAGAAAATATATGCTATTTATAATTGGAAAATATTCCAATTACTTATCTCTTTTTCGATCTCGTTTATTTTTATACTTAGGAAATATTTATTATTATATTTCCAAGCTTACACTTATTTGGTTAAAACAGATGTTGTGTAAAACATCGTTACGACAACCCAAATACTATATCCAACTAACTCTTATTCAACATTGATCTTCAAGCCTGAAATCTTACTATTTATTTGTTAATAATGAAATCAACCAAGTTGGGGTATAACTACCTCTCAGACCTTGACTGAATAACATTTATAACGTCAAAACAGATAAGACTACTCACTCGAATAATCAATATCATTCAACTACTTATTCACTTTTAAATACATATATGCTTTCTCTTTCTATTCTTACTAGATTTTATTCTAGACTTCCTCTTTGATTTTGCTATTCTATTTCTAAGTTCGTTTCCTTATCGACTTCTATATAGATAAATCGATACGATGATTTCTACCTATCAAATTATCTTAAAAATATTCTAACTCTTTAAATTTCCGGAAAAATTTGCCATCACCTCCTTTGTATCGGAAGTATCGGGAAAATCCCCAAACTGCCACACAGGCCTTCACCAATCAAAAGAAAAAAAGAAAAACCAAGCGGCTAGCCGATACGGCGCATAAAATCCCATATGGAATTAAATACATACCTTTTGTTAAGCAATCTATTTATACACCTTCTATACTATATTCCAAACCTGTCTCATGTATATCCATACATTTCAAATTCATTCCAACTTAATCCAATCGTTTTAACTTATTTCGTTAAGTGATTTTCAAATTACTGGTTTGCCCATTTCACCTTTTTATTTTAATATAACATGTTCAAACATATTTTAACTTACTTATAAACTAATCAAATTCCACCTTTTCAAACTTAGGTTTCATATTCGATTTCAAATATAAATTTACCAGTCCCCTTTACTTATCTAAAGTTCAACTTCAATTCAAGATCCATTTACTAATGGCTAATTAACTGGTTTAACTATTTCACCTTTTTATTTGAATATACATGTTCAAATATAAGTTTAACTTGTTTATCAACTAATTGATTTCCATTTCAATTTTATTTGAATTTCCTATATTCAAATTCCATTTCGATTCTCTTATTCAAATTCCATATTTGAATTTCATTATTCAAAACTCTTATTCAAATTCCATTCGATTTCTCTTATGTCAAATTTTATTCGATTTCTCATATGTCAAATTTTATTCGATTTCTCATATGTCAAATTCTATTTGATTTCTATATTCGAATTTCCTCTATTCAAATTCTATATCACTTCCATTGAATTTCATATATTCAAACTCCCTTCGAATTTCTATATTCAATTCCTATTTCAATTCCATTGAATTTCACATATTCAAACTCCCTTTGAATTTCTATGTTCAATTTCTATTTCACTTTCGGTATTCAAATCCTATATTTTCAAACTCTATTGAATTATATATTCCAATCTATTTGAATTCTCTTTATTTCATTTCATTTTCAATTCTATTTGAATCCTCTTTATTCAAATTTCATTTCAAACTATTTGAATTCTATATTCAAATTCCATTTTTCAAATCTTCTTTATTCAAATCTCATTTGAATTTCTTTATTTAAATCCCCTTTTGAATTTTCTATATTCAAATCCTCTTTGAATCTTCTTATTCAAATTCTATGTTTGAATTTCCTTTATTCAAATTCCTTTTCAAACTTTCTTTATTCATTCTTTACATAAGCCTTGATTTCAATTCCTTTTGAAATCGATATTTCTACCTTTTGAAAATAGATTTCCCTTTTAATTTCACACTTGTATTTTTATTTCTGAATTATCCAATGATAATTCTCTTCACTTCTTTTATAAACTTCGCTTATAAAAGAACTATTTATAAACTTCGTTTATAAAGGAACTTCTCGTTTTATTTCTTTTAAACAAGTTAATATTTCAAATCTATTTAAAAGTTCAAATTCTATTTTTGAAACCCCCTTTTGAAATTCAACACAACTTGTCTTTCCCAAAACAATTTCAAAATAGTATCCTTGGTAGTAATTCGTCACTTACAACTCGAAAATGAATACTGATGATGCAGCTGTCATCATCAGAATCTATTTTCCAGCGATCGAAGTGAGTTCAATACTATAAAACCATTTTTAAACATTTCCACTTTGAAATTCGTTTCAAAATATAATTCACACTGCTTGTAAAACAATTTAAAATCTCCCAGGATCTTAAATTTTCCTTATTCTTAATCCAAATCCATTTACAAACATTTATCCAATTCTCCAGAGTTTTAATTCAATTTCTGGTTTAAATTTTAGATTTAACTCATCCGATTTCACGTATTTCACTTATATGAATTCGGATTGGTTATTTACATAACCATTTAATTTATAATCTTATTCGATTACAATAACAACCAATATATCCAATATATATCAAAATATAATTTGGGTAAAATTATTTCGTTTACCCTCTTTTCAAAACATACCATGATGGTTCATCGTATTCAAGTGTTTACTAAATCCCTACCGATACAGTGGATCAAACTGATCGACCAGAACCAATAAACTACTCAACCAATAAATCTCCACAATATAAAACAATTTCATATCAATAACAAATACGTTCACTCGTATATATACACTCAATCTCAGTCTATGGTATTACTAACCCTATCTCTACCGAGTCACTCCACAGAGCCAAGTAATTCTTAACTTAAGCTCTGATACCAACTGTAACGACCCCGATTTTGAGCGACTTTGGTTATCGACTTAAGCACGACGTCGATAACCAAAACGTCGAAAAATCCTGGTAATTAGTGAAAGAAATTAGAGGGTGAGGAAAGATAAGATAGAAATTTAGAATAGAAGAAGAAGAACACAACATCAGAGTAACACGAATCTCACAGCGGAACGAATAACATATAATATATGTAACATAACTTTGAAATATACATCTGTATTTGAATATACATCATTATTAAAGTACAGCACTTACAACACAGCGGAAATAACTATAGCTATATGATCCTGAAGCCTCCTGCTCCAGCTCTTCAAGTGTATCTGTAAAATCCCGACTACTTGACTGCCCGTACAAATTTAGGCACCCAAGAGTTTAGGGAAAACAACAAAATAAACTCCGGGTCAGTCATGGGATTGGTATGAGTAAAATAGTTTAAAAACAGTTGAACAGGTAAATGATATCTCATAAGACCACGCCGCATAACGGAACGGGTTTTTCCCTTATGAGGATCCAAATTTATCTTTTATATCAAAAACCTTTTGATATTATAATAATGTCTATCAACCACAGTATATATATAATCATCTAGCAGAAACGCTTTCATCTCACGTTCTACATATATAGTATACAATCAAAACCGCAAGCACGTATTGGGTAATGGATTTCCAACTATGATAAGGTATGGATCCACCTTTCGCTCGTGTACCTCTAGAGAGGAATACACTGGGTTCAACAAGAACATCTTGCAACCCGGCCACACATGACCGACCACTCATTTCGCTTGAGTGTATCGAATGTATATCACCAACAGTTGGGATCAGCAACCGTTTCCCGAATGGGACAGCATCAACAATAGATTTTTAGAAATGAATGAAACTCTAGATCAGGTGAT
The DNA here is from genome assembly GCA_030737875.1 of Allium sativum. Taxonomy (NCBI): domain Eukaryota; kingdom Viridiplantae; phylum Streptophyta; class Magnoliopsida; order Asparagales; family Amaryllidaceae; genus Allium; species Allium sativum. The sequence continues at coordinate 803,873,216 of CM060921.1, read as the reverse complement.
TATACACCCTACTTCGGTGCGACCGACTTAGCCATGCTGCCTGCCCGATTTCTGTCATTTACCGGATGATGAGGCTAGAAGCTACGCTTTATCATCATACCAGATTCACTTTGAATGCCACATCGTCAAATCCATCAAATCACCGATTGACGTCCTCAACCATACATTATGTGTTAGCTAAAAGAAGTTTCCTTCTCCACTTCCACTCTTGGTACGATTGGAGAAATCAATATACGTGATCGTCTGGAAATACTCTGTCAGACATCCGTCCATACAAGTCATCTAGGAACAGGATGAACCGAAGGCACTATTCTGTAAACAGGATAGCCCTTGCATAACTCCGTCTTCAATTATCTTTGGCATATATGATTCGCAACGCTTATGCCAATACAGAGTGGTTCTTTGGATAATAATCCAACCGGTCTCTCCATATTAACAACGTTAAAATGGTCAAAACTTCGATAGTCTGTGATTTAACTATCGAATAAAAACAAGTGTGCAAACAACGATAATATTTCCAAATGGAAATTATATCGATCAAACATCATTTAACATTCATCTCTTTATTTCATTAATTTACTTATCTCATGTTTCCCTACGTTCAATATTCCTTATTTTCTAAATTGGGAAAATATACGTTATTAACAATAGAAAAACATTTCCATTTCTTTGTTTCTTTATTAGAAAACATTTCTGGTTCTTATTTGGAAAACATTTCCAAAGCTTCTTCATTGGACTTAGACAGATGTTTAAACAAACCATCGCGATGCCAACTCAAACCATTTCCTTTACTGCCGAACCTTAACTATTCCTTAGTTAAAAACGAAGCCAATCAAGTTGGGGTAGAACTACCTCTCAGACCTTAACTGAACAACATTTCTAACTTTGAAATAGTCAAAGTTCACTTTATATCCCTTTTACTAACTTCCTTACTTAACCCTCCTTCGAATAGCTATATTCGATTGACTCTTATCAATTTACTCTATTGGACTAACACTATTGGATTAACTCTATTTGGCTAACACTATTTATTTACTCATTTCACTTAACTCCTATCGAATAAACAATATTCGATAACTCCTTTTACTTTCTATTTGAATAACTATATTCGATTAACTTATTTGCTTTAACTCTAATCGATTAACTAACATCGATTAGCTCCTTTGCTTTAACTCTAATCGATTAAACTAACATCGATTAACTTCTTTTTACTTTATCTCTAATCGATTAACTAACATCGATTAACTTCTTCTACTTTAACACTAATCGATTAACTAACATCGATTAACTTCTTTTGCTTTATTCCCTAATCGATTAACTAACATCAATTAACTCCTTTTATAAACTACGTTTTCCATTACAACTATTTCCTTTTTATAACGTTTACTTACCGTTACAAATATGTCCTATTTATAACTTCTATTTACCGTTACAAATTTTTCCTATTTATAACTTCTATTTACCGTTACAAATGTTTCCTATTTATAACTTCTATTTATTTTCTAAATAAATATCCCTTTTCTATTTCTATTTATTTTCTAAATAAATATCCCTTTTATAAAACCGTGTTCGTTTTATAAATATTTCCTTTTATAAAATCCTGTGATTTTATAAAATCCCTTTATTTCAATATACATTGAAATACTTCTTTTTACCTCCCAGGGTCTTTTATGATATTTAAAGTATCGATTAAAAATGATCAACATCATTCCAACACCCATAATCCATAACATATTATATAACACATCATATATCACAATATATGAAAATAGTAAAATAAATGTTGAGGAATCCAGTTGGATTCCTCCAACCTGTTTCCCTGCATCACAGATGTTAAACAATATAGATAACATCACTTTTCAGTTCCATATGATATATTCTGTTAACCAGAATCAATATAGAACTTCAACTAACTGACTAGCAGTTCAATCAAACAGTCAACACACAGTCAACATACAGTCAAACAGCCAATATCTAACAGTTCTAAAAATACAACATGAAATTATAAACTGTTCAGAGTTAGTGAGATTTACTCACATTGGCGCGTTAGCCGTTAAATAACGGTTTGCGTTATTTGATTTCGACGGACAATTTATTTCGCCATAAATTGTAACGAGCTCGGATTCACTCCCGGTCAGTCTCATTTGTTGCTCCCGTCCATACGATCCCGACGCAACTTACGGTTCGTCAATCTGATATCGTATGATCAACTTATGAATTTACGAAGTTCATACACACATTTTAAAATTAAAACAAAACCTTAAATCAAATTGGGCTTACTTCCTTTAATTACCTTCCCGGCCCAATTAACTAGACCCACCCCAAATAGCCTTCTTCCCCGATTGAATTACCACGCTCCAGTAATTACCACTCCACAATTTTCGTGACTTCATCCACACCTCATTCCTTCATCGCAATATCGTTCAACTAACGAAGCACACCAATGGATTCACCACTCGAAGAGCTTCGCAACCACTACCTCAACCGTACACTCGCACCCACCAGGCAAATTCCGACGTCGTGAAACTCAGCACCTGTACTGTACAGGGTGCGACAAAGATTTACTCCAAATTCCACAAAAATTTGCTAGCAAGAGTGGTTCGATCTCCTGAATTCAAAACCCAACTCAGAATCATACATAAATGCTTCAAATCGACGAATTTACCAACCCTAGTTCCACTGTCTAAAAACACAGCGACCAAACTGGTGTTCGAAGGATTCTAAACCACTGCTAGATTGAAGAGAATAGCTTCAGCACTTATATATATGAAGATTGAAATACTTAGATTTGTATTTGAATTTTCTTTGATTTATTTCTCTCGTATATTTTTTTGCTGGAGAACCAGAGTTTAGTGGCGGCTAAAATTTGATTTTATAGAGGAGGTCAAAATGTTATGTGGCTGTAAAGAGAAGTATGTGGCCTGTTTTTGATCATGTAAACATTTAGGATATTTTTATTTATCTTTTTATATACGTTTTTGCTTTCTAAAAATTCGTGTGTTTACACATGATACTCAAAAATCATGAAAATGGACATGCTGCTAGAGTTCGACATTACGGTCCCAACGAAACTGGTTTCGTCGAATTTCGACTCCGTATGCTCACACAACGTATTTTTAATTATCGAAATACTGATTGTTTTCCACTCTAAAAATCGGTACGGCCACACAGTGACTCTAAAAATCACGAAACATCACATCTAACAATAATTTGACATTGCGGATCCAACAAAACTAGTTTCGTCGAATTACGACTTCGTTTGCAAAAGTGGCTATTTTTAAAGCTCTAAATAGCCCATTTAAATATATAAATATATTTAAATAAAATTAAATTAAATATAAATAAATTTATATAATCATATATATTCACCAAGGAATATCATACAGCTCCTGTATATTTATTTACTCGCTATTCCGAGTCCAGATTGAATCGAATTTCAATTTATATTGAAATTCTCTTTTATAACGTATATAAAGTGTTACGAATTATAAAGGAATTTCACAGCGTCTTTTCTGAAATTTGATTTGGACATAAATCAAAATCTACACGACGAAATCTCGATTTTTCTCTTCCACTAGAAAGATATACTCCACCAGCTCCACACGTTTCTTGTTTCACAGAAATCCGGCTTAAAATGAATCCTGTACATTCAGTTGAAGTTCGAATCGCAAATTTACGAACTGCAGCGTCATTTCGAGCTCGTTTTTAATTATATTATAAACTATACATTCAACTGTCGATGATTGAATATATTCGTTATTCCAATTCAATTCCAAGCTTAATTAAATATCACAGAAGATCCAGTTCACACTATATCGCCATTTCAGCCAATTTTGTTTATTTCAGAATTAAATATATTATTTAATTTATTATTCTAATTAAATATTCACTATTATTTTATTCAACGCCCATGTAATTCACTAACCCACCATTGATATAAATAAATAAATTAATCATAATACCTCTGCCAATGCGGGTCATTACATGGAATCTACGGGTTGCAAGGACTACTCGCTACTGATCTTTGGGGTGATTCCTATAAGGATGTAGTAGGAGGGTACCTTCGGTTCATCCTGTTCCTGGATGGCTTGTATGGACGAGTGTCTGACAAAGTATTTCCAAAGGAATTACATGTGTTGATTTCTCCAAACGTACCACAGTTGATAGCGGAGAAATGGTTATTCTCTAGCCAAATAAACTAGAGTACTTTTGTGGACGTCAATCAAGTGTGATCTGACGATGTGGCATTCAAAGTGAATGATGACCAGATGTTAAAGTAAATTCTAGCCTCAAGCCTCATCAACTGGGAAATGACAAAAATCGGGAAGGCAGCATGGCTATGTGGGTCGCTCCCATTACGGTGTATGATCACCTATTTAGAGAAATTCCATTTGCTTCTTTAATCTATATTCGATGCTGTCCATTTTCGGGCAGGCGGTTGCTGATCCCAACCATCGGTGATATACATTCGATACACTCAACCGAAATGAGCGGTCGGTAATGTGAGGGTCGGGTTGCAAGACGTTCTTGTTGAACCCAGTGTATTCGCCTCTAGAGATACACATGCGGAAGGTTGTCACATACCTTGTCATAGTTGGAATCCAATATCCAATAAGCCCCCGCGGTTTTGGTTTGTATACTATATATGGGGAGCGTGAGATGCAAGCGTTCCTCTAGATTGATATTTAATTGTACTTAGACATTATGATAATATTAGAACAAGTATGATTTCAAAAATGGTTTGGGTTATAGTAAGGTAAAAACCGTCCGGGTTTATGTGTGGGCTGGTCTTACTATTATCCTTTGATTTCATAAAGGATTTCCAAAGTTAAACAAGTTGTGTGTTCTGTGAATTTATCACTGATAGTATTCCAGACTGACCCGGTGTATTTTGCTTTAAATCAAATGTGCTCGTGTCAGACCGAGTATGTTCCGGGTTAGGTTCCGCTCGGAGTTTCAGGAGCTCGAAACAGGAGGCTTCACCATTAGATATATAGAGTTATTATTCCATTGTGAATGATATCTTTTGTACTCTGATGAATTGTATGTATGTACAATTCTTTTGTATAAAGATATTTGATATTATATTTGTTCGTTCCGCTGCGAGATTCTGATGTGTTCATCTTCTTTCTTCTATTTAATATTCTTTCTTTCTATTCTCACCCTCTAAATTCTTTCTCATGACAATATGGGGGTTCGATACTTGAGTTTTTGGCAAGTGATATGGGTTTAGGTATTGTTGTCGAAGACTCGAGCGTCGAGCTTTTCCCCGGGTCGTTACAGTTGGTATTAGAGCTATTGGTTTAGTGATAACCTTGGCTCTGTGGTGTGGCTCGATAGAGATGGGGTTATTAATACCCTAGATTGAGTTGAGTATATATCTGAGAGCGTGTATTTGTGATTTGATATAAAATTATTTTTGAAATTATTTTTGCTCAATTTATTTTATAATAAAATAAAAGTAAAGATTATTATAATATGGGCAATCGATTGATTTGTTTATATGATATGCTTGGATTGTGTTGTTGGTTGCTTGAATATGAACCTTAACATGAATCGATTTGGTTGAAAACCAATATGAAATAAATAAGTTGGATAATAAATCCAAATTTAATAAATCCGGATGGATAATTAAAGATATAAATGAAGTGATTACAAATAATTAATCTCGTGTGGATTGAATTGTGTGTCAATGGATGATATGAATGATATGGATGTTTTGAACGTAACTAACGTTTGTTTGATGACTAACGAGTTCATTTGACTTGAGAAACAGGTGCAGAAGTGCCAATTCAGCTTTAAAATCCAAGAGAGAAATTCTGAAGTTTATTGAACCCAGTTTGAAAAGAGCTGCATAAATCACTAAGCAAGCTCGAGTATAATATATCGCTTATCGCATAATAACGCCCGCAAAAAGGTACGCCTACGCAAATATGAAACTTTTTGGTTTTTCTTTGGGTTTTTGAGTTTGGTTTTGAATTTTTCCGACCATAAGAGTCGATGTATATATATTTCTTGAACCTGCGATATTGCAGATGTCCTCCGTACAAGGGAGACTACAAAAAAATTTCCAAAATTTAAGGTGTTAGAAAATTTTTGAAGATTTTTGGGAAATTCTTTTATTGGAAATAAATCGGTTTTACACCCAATTGGGTCGGTTTGAAAATAAATTCGAGTTTTAAATTTAATTATTTTGAAAATATAATGGGATATAACGTTCTTTTCTAACTTAGCAATTTCGAGGACGAAATTATTTTAAGGGGGAAGGAATGTAACGACCCGTATTTTCTACCTATTTAATTGGGTTACTTTAATTATTTTAATTATTTAAAATATTGGTTTGCATTTAAATAATCGAATATAACGATTTATTTGGAATATATTATTTAAATAAATAATAAAATATTATTTTAATTTCCATAATTTGGGAAAATGTTGGATTTGAAATATATTATCACCGGGCAGTTTAAAATGGTCAAATAAGGGTTATATTGAAAATATAGTGACAATTTCGATTCGAAAACGATGGTCAAGCGATATGGTTTATAATTTAATTAAATAACGAGCTGCATCGGAGCGGCAGTTCGCGATTTGGCATTTTGAACTTCAATCGGTCGTACCGGATTCAAAATAAGTCGGATTTTCTCGAAATAAGAAACGTCGGGACTGGTTTGACGATATCTTTCCAATGGTAGAGAAAAATCGAGTTTTCGTGTTGTAGATTTTATTTTAGGTCCAAATCAAAATTTGAAAAGGTCGCTATGGAATTTCATTATATATTATAACGTTATTTATATTATATAAAGAGTTTTTAAATATTTATAACATCGATTTGTCTTCAAACTCAACCCGGGTTATTTTATCTTGGTAATATATGATATTTTAGTCGTGTATGGCCAATTTCAATATTTTAATAACATTATATTGAGGTATTTTAAAATTGGTTTATTTTATTTGAATTGGCCAGTTATAAAAGGGCCTTTATTCAAACGACCTCAGTTTTCGATGAAATATATTTTATTTAGACCACAACGGCAAATTATTGCTAGATCCCAAGTGCCGCGTCAATCGGGGTTAATTTGTAAGTGTAGCAAAATAAAACGCAAATAAAAACGACCGTTTGAACGTGAATGAGGGCCATTCGAGCAAACGTAATCGGAATTCGACAAAACAAGTTTCATTAGGACCGTATCGTCAAAATATATTATGCCGTCCATTCGCATCTCGAACGGGGTTCGTATGTGAGCGCAGCAGCGAATAAACAACGTTAAAAATAGCAATAAGCACGAAATATAAATCGTCGGTCGTTGTTAGACATCACGTCACGATAAAATAATAATTATCCCGCTTATATAAACCCCCCAAACTCAGTTTTTCCTCAGCCAAGTTCATTCTCTTCATGTAATTTTGCAAAAAAGTCCACATTTACATTTTTATTTATTTCTTCCAATCCGTCTACAATTTGAGGGGGGTTCCGAAGGCAGAGTTGTTGATCGGATTTTTACCTAGCTACTGGGAAAAATTGGGGACCTATCAATGCTTGTGGTGGCCGGAATTCGCGATGAACAGCGAAGAACCCTTTTCGTTTTTGGCGGAAATTGATGAGTTGTATTTGATTTTAGGTGATGGGACCTTGGGGGTTTTGTAGAGGAGAGTCAGGCGGAGGTTTTGGCGGTGGTGGCGTGACCTCTGGTGGTCGAAGGAGGGAGAACTAGGTAGATGAACAGAGGTGTACGTTTTTGGGTCGGTTTCCAAAATTGCGATGGGTTTCAGGGGCTTTAAGGGCGGAGCAGGCGTCGAGAGTGTCGGATCTAGTGACCAGGGAAGCGGGGTGGCATGGCGGTCGGAATGGAGGTGGTCAGGTCGGCTTTAATGGTGTCTGGCGGCGGCGAGAGGGGTTTCAACGGAGTTGAGTTCGTGGTGATTTCCAGCGACGTCAGGGTGAGACGACCCAAAACCCCGTGTCACTGAGGCGAGGGTAATCTTTTGAATATAACACATAAACAAATATAAGAAGAACAGAAATAAATCATTACACAGATAATAAACATCAGAATACACTGGATAATATAATCATCAGAGTTATACAGCATAATAGGATCACACTTAGCACAAAATACAGTTCCAGCTTATATAAAATGTCTGCAGCGGAATCAAACATAATATACATAACAGTGCCTGAAACAGTAAAATAGAAATGATAAGTCCATCTCCAGCTCCATAGCTATCCAAAACGAGTCTGCTAGAACCTCAATACAAGGCTGCCCGTGTAGAAAAAGGGGCACCCGAGTTTGCAAGTGAAACAAACTACGAGTCAGTCATGGGACTGGTATGAGAAATCAACTTAACTGCTTACACTACAATACTGAGGCGAATCATAGGACCACGCCGCTTTCGCGGAACGGGTTTACTCCAGTGATCGCCAGTGAAATAAAACAAGTAAATTCTTTAAAACAACGCGATGCTCTATAGTAAAATGAGGCCGATATAAGACTCAAGTCCCATCACACAATGCAACACAAACCGGAGGATAGAGTTTAACCTTATACTGGCCAAAATATGCTTGATACGTATAAATCAAAGGTTTTTGATATTATTACTAGTGTTTATATGTTTCAAAACAAATTCAATCATAATATCAATCATAGACGGCATAAGTGCCCCATACCACTATGTCGCCATATATATGTTTACAATCACAACCGCACATCTCGTATTGGAAATTGGATTTCTGTCATGAACCGAGGCTAGGGGCAAGATCCTCACCGAATTCGAGACGCTCTAGTCCGTGTCTCAGGCAAGCGCGCAGGCAAGCCCTGGATCATCAGGGTCGGTCCACCGATGTGGATTAAATGACAACCAGAACAATACGTCTCCCCGCCCTATGGGGCGTCAATGAGCCCACTGACTCTAAACCTGAGGCGCCTCGCAACAACAACAACCACACAGGTGAAAAATATTAAAATGTCGGCCAGTTTAAGCACCGACACCACCTCTAACTAGAAAGAGACGCATGTCCTCCCTGAGTCCGTTCTCCCGTTTCTGGTTCATACCGGGGTGTGAGGCTAGAATCTAAGCTATAAACCACAAGACTCTGCTTTGCAACATGAGCCTTGATCACTGCATCTTTGCATGCCACGTTGTCTATCTACAACGTCAGACACGCATCCATTTACTAGTCCGTTCTGGGTCTGAACGAAACTGGAGGCACCTAGTACCTCGCATATCTGTACCATCCACAAGTACGTCCGGACGGCTACTACGGTCGCCCTTTCAAGGTAGCTACTCCAATCCTGTGCGACAGAAGCACCCCTCCTTTCGACGTGAAGATCGTCGGTCTTGCACCGTCTTCATTTCTTCGACTTTGAATTGTCGATCAATTATTTGAAATGAGATTTAACTCGGCCTTTTCAAATAATTCACGTATAATAGAATTTCAAATCGATTCATTTCTTGGTTATTTTATTCGACACTCACATTTCAGTTGTTTATATAATTTTCATGTCAAACACGTTCCACCATCAAATATCAAGCGAACCAAGCAAAATCGATTTATTTCCGTTCCATATCGCTTATAATATTTTATAACGATTTTTCGCTATTTTTATTTATTTAAAAATAGCCTATTTTAATTAAATGACGTTTCAGGCCATAACGCGGCCGTGGCGTTGTTTTTCTCTAAATTTGATTTACACTTATCAAAAAACATAACTGTTGGATCCAAACAAATTTTATACCATTGGAAAGATCTTTCCAAGGCGGATCCAACGTGTCCAGTTTCGAGAAAATCCGACGGTCGGATCTCTTGGTATAATCGTTTAAAATTACGATTTCAAAACGCGAACTGCACGGGCTCGATTCGTTTTATTTTAATTTATATATATATATAACTCGTTCGTCGATTTCTAAACCATATTCACTTCATACACGAGTTAAAAATAATATTTTTAACTCAAAAATATTTATTTCAACACATGAATATTTTCACCACTTCATATATTTGATAAAAATGTTATTTTTTATCTCTCTAGTCCTTTATTCAACATATGAATATTTTCTAAATTCACTAACATGATAAAAAGGTGATTTTTATCGTTCTAATCCTTTATTCAACACTTGATTATTTTAGTTACTCGTATATATGATAAAAATGTTATTTTTATCATCAAAAATATTTATTCAACACATGAGTATTTTTAGTGAGTCATATACACGATAAAAATGATATTTTTTTCATCAAAAATATTTATTCAACACATGAATAGCTCAACACATGAATCTTTCCACACATGGACATTTTCTATGATTCGTATATATAATAAAAATGTGATTTTTATTCTCAAAATATTTTATTTCTAACATGTACATTTTTAACACTTTATATATTTGATAAAAATGTGATTTTTATCTTTCTAGAAATCTATTCAACACACGAATCTAGTTCCAACACATGAATGGGTTCAATACATGAAATAAATTTGGTACATGAAATAAATTTGGTACATGAAATAAATTCAAACATATAAAGATTTCAAGAAATTTCGGCAGCATAACGGCAGGGTAGTTAACCCGGACCGCCCTTCGTTAGGCTCCTCGCCTACCTTAAAGCCTCGCAGCTTTTGACAATGGTGTTCATGCATCTAGTTCGCACGCAGGCGGCATGTTTTTATTTTTCAATTCATTCATTCCTCACTCTAATCTTATTCTCTCAACCACAAAGGTATTTTTCAACCAAGGTATTTTTCGACCACAATAACCACAAAGGTATATTTCAACCACAATCAAACCACAAAGGTATATTTCAACCACAATCAATAAATATCGTCCATGGTCTATGGACGAGGGGAGTACATATATATATATATATATATATACTATATAGGTAGATTTCACTTTCATTTCAACACATGAATAATTTTTTCAACGCATATATAACTTATACATCGCACATACAACTTATACAACACTTATACGTGAGGTGTACAAGGCTTATATAACTCATACATCGACCGTATAATTTATACATCGTCGTTTCCACTCCATTTTGAATTTAGAAATCTCACCTTGCTTTTCGTTTTGCCAAAAATCGTAGAAGGCACAGAAAAATATGCGGTCTCTTCTAGAATGTGGAAGACGTCCTCACGGTCCCGGTGTCTCTTGTTTCACTGAATTTCGTCAAGAAACAAAAAAGATATGATTTTTATCGCGAAATCAACGTTTGCGACACTTTTAAACTGTTGAAATCAATTAAAATAAACAAGGCTGTATACTCACGTTGAATGCTTAAAATTAGGTTTGGATTTTTCGCTCGATCCGTTGATTGCTGTCTCGATCAGCGAGTTGGACGTTGACGAGGGGAGTGAGGCGCGTCCAGGGGTGGTGCTCGCAGCTCGTTCGATGGTCAGAATCAGGCGGGGCGGCGGCCGACGTGGGTGAACTTCCCGGAGGTGATTCCGGCGCTACAGGCTACGATGGGTGATGGGGTCGGTCTTGATTTGAAGAGGAGGAGGTGGCGAGTCGAGGGAGGGTAGCGGCGGTGGCTGGCGTGGCGTGTGGCTGCAGGAAAACGAGGGGGAAGGACAGAGCTACTGTGGACGTCGGTTTCGCTGAAAGAGGGAGGGTTTTCAGATTTTTTTTATTTTTAAAATTATGAAAGAAAAGTTTTGATTGGCCTATGGTTATATTTAATTTTAAAAAGGGGTTTTCTCAAACGAACACGAAATCAACCCCAACGACTGTCGCCCCTAGCGTTTTACCCCCATCCCGGACACAATGGGATATGTTTCGTTGGCCAATTCGACTGTTAGAGTCAGTTATTTTTCAAATTAAAATATAAAACATTCAATTTCTATTTTGAACATACATTTTAATTTGCTGGGCCCACATACTCACTCGGAAAATTCCAGAAAAATTATTTCTAGCATCGTATCGAAGATACGGTCCTAGCAAAACTTATTTCGTCGAATTCTGAGACCGTTTGAAAAATGGCCATTTTCAGGTCGATCGGTTTTAACTGAAACTGTCAAAACACGTTTTCCTTTGCCACGCTCACATATTGATTCAGAAAATTCTGAACTTTGGAACCTGGCAATAATTCGACGTCCCGGACACAACAAAAGTGGTTTCGTCGAATTCCGAGGTCGTTTGCAAAATGGCTATTTTCAGGTCGAACAGTTTTAATTGAAACTGACAAAACACGTTTTCTTCTGCCGCGCTCACATATTGATTCAGAAAAATACCAACTTTGGAACCTAACAATAATTCGACGTCCCAGACCCAACAAATGTAGTTTCGTCGAATTCCGAGGTCGTTTGCAAAATGGCTATTTTCAAGGCCTTTATATGTATCAAAATATATATAAATTCCACAGCGACTTTTCAGAATTTTAAACTGGACATATCTTTCAACTCTGAAAGCGATTTCTTAGTCTCCCAGTCTCGTTGGAAAGATATGATCACACAGATTCCAATATTTCTTGTTTCGTTCGATTCCGATTTATTTTGAATCCTGTATATTCATTTGAAATTCGAAATCGAATTTTCGAACTGCCGCGCCATTTCAGGCTTGTTATATAATTAAAATAAATTTATTCGATTTCAATTCGATTTAAATAAATTTTCCGTCGTTATTATTTAAAATATTCATTTTAAATAATCAAAATTCACCAAAATCTCCAAAATAAAAATTTTAAATTGATTCAGATTTTCTGGGTTGTTACACAAGGGTTCTGGGAGGACGCGCTAGCGGCTTTGGAGGCTGGACGGAGCGGCGAAGCCAACGGCGTTGGTCGGAGGCGGTTCAGATCAACAGTGGCGGCACGAGGTAGCTCCGATGGTAAGGAGCAAAGTTGGGTTTGTTTGAAGAGAGGACAATCGAGTTTGTTTAGGCTGGAAAGGAGAAACGCTTTTTTGATCATATACGGGGCTGACATGGCTTAAACCGGTAATTGGGGTGATTAAGGTAATGGTTTTAATTTATTTAATTAATATATTAATTAGTAAATAATTATCGTATAATTTATTCAAACTTAAATCAATCATAACTTTCTCTACGTTAACGGATTTCAGTAAAACTAGATCCGTTGGGATCGCAGGGACGGGCGATGGCACTGACTAGGCTCTGATCTGACATAGTTGAAAATTCAGCTAATTTTGAATGTTGAAACGCGTCAATCGCCAACCGAAATGAACTGGTGAGTTAATTCTCACAACTTCTGGAATCCTGTGATGGGGTAAATTCATATTAAAATATAATTTACCATCTAAAAGTATAATTGGTTGATTGGTTGCTGTTGACTGTTATGGTTGATTGGATATTGTTAATTAGATTTAATCGATCATATGAAATTTATTTCATATATTATCATGGAATGTTATAACGAGTCGTGATGCAGGGAAGAACAGGTTGGAGGGATCCGACCGTATTCCTCAACTGTTATATATGCTGTTTGTTTGTTTTATATTGTTGAGATTTGAACTGATTGAACCCCATATGGTAGAAAAACCTATTTGAGTGTGATGGTTGAATAAATATTCACCTGTGTGTGTTTAAAATCAACCGACGGTGTTGATTGGGTAATTGGCAGTGAATGGCCTAAAATATGTTGTTTAGACGTCGTTCGATCGTTCGGTGAAACGACGCAGTTTTAAAGTTATAAATTATTTTATAACTAAATTGAGGATTTTCAGTTATTTTATTTAAGTAATTAAATAAGAAGTTTATAAATAAATATTTTACTCAAGTTTATAAAAGGATTATTTAAAGGGTTTGTGTTGTAAAATCGTGTGATGTAAATGAGTTATAAAGTGAGAAAATCCAAGGTATTTACCTACGGGTTGGTAAAAGGAGTTAACTGTTTTGTTTAAACAATTAAATAGTGATTTTATATTAATTAAGTTATTTTATTAATTTAAAAAGGGAAACAACAAGTGGAATTCAGTTAAGGGTCAACTGAGATATACGGTTGACCGAATCAACCGTTTTAATTGATAATGAGATTTAACAATGGTTAAGCCTCGATTTACTATAATCCAAAGTAATTATCGAACTGGTTAGCGTTAATATGGTTAGTTATTATGTAGTGAGATTTTGAAATGTGATAATTATCCTATTTTGAGTTAATGGTAAAGTTAACTGTTTTAATATAGTTAATATTAAAGTAAATTATTATTTTAACAAATAATAGTTTAAGCGATGACTTTTAAATTGGTATTTAATTTAAAACTTGCTAAGCGCCGCTAAGATCGATCAAATTCAAATAAGAGTCTCATTAAAGCAATTTAAAGATTCAAGTTTTCAAACAAGATTGGACAAAAGAGAATTCAATTAACAAGTGATGAATTGGCAATGAAGTTCGATCGAAGGGGCGATCAGTGTTATAAAAAGATTTATGATTCAAGTTTCCAAACGAGAAATGTAAATAGAATTGGTAAGTAAATTTCAAGGATTTAAATACGATTTTACTTAATTTCTATATTAAGTAAAGAGAACTGAGTTGGGTTGAATTATATTAAAGAAGGTGGTAAATGGTTTATTACAAGGAAAAAATCCAAGCGAGATTTGAAAAGGTTTTTAAACCAAAATGATAAGCTAAGGTTGTGTTTTGAATAAGGAATTACTTAATCGAATGAATTGAGTAAAGAGGTTATATTGAAAGAAGATTTCAAATATAAGAAACGGGTTATAAAACCAGGTTTGAAATCAAAGTGGTAAACGAGATTTTTAGATCAGTGGTTAAGTGACGAACTGATATTATTCTGAGATAAGGACGTTGTCGATCAAGGTCTGAGACGTAAATAGAATACCCCAACTTGAACGGCTTCGTTATTATCAAGAAAGGGTATTGGTTTGAAACGAGTGAAAAACGTTGTAATTGGTGTGATAATCCATACGAAGAATATCGAACAGAAGTGCGAGATTTTGAAATAATAATGATATGCCCAATATGAAAGGGGGTGGAAAGTTAAGCATTTCATATTTTGAAATGTATAAGACGGTTTTGTCAAATCAATTAAGAATAAATATAATGGTTTGAATATATTGGGAGGATTAGAATTTATTAACGAGTTTGTCAAATATATTTTAATAGGGCCAAGTCATGTCAAATACTGAATCAGCAAACTTAATTTATTCACACTATTGTTATTTGATAGTTAAATCACCGACTATCAAAACCAAACCAATACGCTTGTTGGTACGGAAAGACCGGGATCGAATTGTGTTCGAAAACCATTCCCTCGAACAAATACATGAAGAGATCAGAAGATGATCGAGATGGAGCATTGAAGACCGTAGATTTTCATAAACGGAGGAATCACTAATAATCTCTGATGTTGCAACCAGAGATAAAATGGGATTCTATCGTGGTTGGAATCTACGGGTTGCAAGGACTACCCGCTACTAACCCTTGGGGTGATTCCTATAAGGATGTAGTAGGAGGGTACCTTTGGTTCATCCTGTTTCGAGATGACTTGTATGGACGAGCGTCCGACAGAGTATTTCCAAAGGAATTACAGGCGTTGATTTCTCCAAACGTACCATAGTTGATGGCGGAGAAATGATAATTCTCTTGCCAAATAAACTAGAGTATTTTTGTGGACCTCAATCAAGTGTGATCTGGCGGATCTGACGATGTGGCATTCAAAGTGAATGATGACCAGATGTTAAAGTAAATTCTAGCCTCAAGCCTCATCAACCGAGAAATGACAAAAATCGGGCAGGCAGCATGGCTATGTGGGCTGCTCCCATTAGGGTGTATGATCACCTATCTAGAGAAATCTCATTTGCTTCTTTAATCTATATTCGATGCTGTCCCTTTTCGGGCAGGCGGTTGGTGATCCCAACCGTCGGTGATATACATTCGATACACTCAAGCGAAATGAGTGGTCGGTCATGTGAGGGCCGGGTTGCAAGACGTTCTTGTTGAACCCAGTGTATTCGCCTCTAGAGATACATGTGCGGAAGGTGGTCCCATACCTTGTCATTCCAATATCCAATAAGCGCCCGCGGTTTTGGTTTGTATACTATATATGGGGAGCGTGAGATGCAAGCGTTCCTCTAGATTGATATTTAATTGTATTTAGACATTATGATAATATCAGAACAAGTATGATTTTAAAAATGGTTTAGGTTATAGTAAGGTAAAAACCGTCCGTGTTTATGTGTGGGCTGGTCTTACTATTATCCTTTGATTTCATAAAGGATTTCCAAATTTAAACAAGTTGTGTGTTCTGTGAATTTATCACTGATAGTATTCCAGACTGACCCGGTGTATTTTGTTTTAAATCAAATGTGCTCGGGTCAGACCGAGTATGTTCCAGGTTAGGTTCCGCTCGGAATTTCAGGAGCTTGAAGCAAGAGGCTTCACCGTTAGATATATAGAGTTATTATTCCGCTGTGACTGATATCTTTTGTACTCTGATGATTGGTATGTATGTGCAATTCTTTTGTATAAAGATATTTGATATTATATTTGTTCATTCCGCTGCGAGATTATGATGTGTTCTTCTTCTTTCTTCTGTTCTAATATTCTTTCTTTCTATTCTCACCCTCTAAATTCTTTCTCATGACAATCTGGGGGTTCGATACTTGAGTTTTTGGCAAGTTATACGGGTTTAGGTATTGTTGTCGAAGACTCGAGCATCGCGCTTTTCCCCGGGTCGTTACAGTCAGAATGGGATAAACCCGGTCTTTCCGAATAACTCGCGTATATTATAAACAAGTGTTAAGCAACCACAACATACACCTCATTCCAATTCAGAATATTCTTTTATCCAAATATTCTTTTCACGTTTTAAACTAAATTACGGTTTTCCAAACTAGACGGGATTAGCTAACCTAACTGAAGAAATCATTTGTTTTATTTCCCAATCCCAACCTATTTATGCCACGGAGCAAAACTGGTAACACTCCATATCTAACACCCACGGTGTTATCGGTAAAATTAATTACCATTTCCCGTTCAAATCTAATTAAAGATTTAACTATCGCCTGGAGTAAAACTGGTGGTACTCCATTCTCGATCATTCCTTGAATTCGATAATTTTAGGTATCAGATTCAATTATTTGAAATTCTGCTTATTTTTAAAACCATTTCAAATCCAATTTATTTATTTAAAAATAAATAGATTTTAATTCTAGTTAATACTAGTTCATTTCGATAAAAATACATTTTTATCTTTTCAAATAAGGAATTTTTTCGTCCTAATTTCTTTTAAATCATTTATTTTGATTTTACACAAATTATCGATATTTTTAATAATTTTATCAAGGCCCGTATAATCGAGTTCCACTAACGACCATCGAACTACATCCACAGCGACCTTTTCCAAATTTGATTTGGGCAAAATTCCAAATCCAACCATTAGATTTCAAATCTCTTATATTCGTTGGAAAGCTCTTTCCGACACGAACACAACGGTTCCAGTTTTAGGAGAATCCGATTGTCGGATCTCCCGTAATATCCATGTGAAGTCAATGGTCGAAATTCGCGAACTACCGCGGCGCGGTGCGTTCTATTCAGGCCATTATATATATATTCCATTCAAAACGTATTTTATAAATTCGTTTTAAAATCGATTCCAACTTCTTTTTCAATTTTAAACAAAAATTTAATATTTTACATCATTATACTATAAATGATATTATTTTAAAAATATATTATTCTGAAATTATTTCCTTTTCGATATTCATTTTAAAAATGAATAAAATCAATATAAATTCGCGTTAAAACGGCGCAAATCTAATCAACACGGCTTAATATATTTCAATATTTCGCATCCATCCAAAATCGGACATCAAATTCCAATTTTAATCCCTTCTGGCAT
The DNA here is from genome assembly GCA_030737875.1 of Allium sativum. Taxonomy (NCBI): domain Eukaryota; kingdom Viridiplantae; phylum Streptophyta; class Magnoliopsida; order Asparagales; family Amaryllidaceae; genus Allium; species Allium sativum. The sequence goes on along the minus strand of CM060921.1, from coordinate 803,855,391 downwards.
ATTATTTCAAAATATTCATTATTTTAAAATATCTCAACTTCAATATATTCTTTGTTGCAAATATTGTTATTTCAAATATTCTATTTTAAATATTTCCATTTCCAAATATTCTATTTCAAATATTTCCATTTCCGAATATTCTATTTCAAATATTATATTTCAAATATTTCTATTTCAAATATTCTATTTCAAATATTTCTATATTTCCCAAATTGGAATGATGCCCAATCAGTTACCATATAATTTTGTTTATATGGATTACATAAAATATATGTATATAAACAACCATCATCTAAAGTGCACTACATAACTGCATGAGCATTAAATATTGATAATTAACGCTTATAACAGCTTGTCAACCAATCGATTGATATACAACTAAACAATTGGGATTAGTGTAAGTCAATTTTCATCCCAACACCCATGTGGTTTTTCAATCAACAAACACATTTATTTGTGCAGTTGGGCGATGTGTAAATTATATCAGCCCAATCAATGTCAGTCAAATAGGTGTACATGTACAAACCGTCTGGTTTGTATATGGATTTTTATTTTCAACTAACTAAATTTTTTATAACACTTTTTAGAAAATTTCGGCAGCATAACGACGCTATACTAGAAATGGGATAAGGTCTAGCCTTATCCCTCTCCTTATAACGGCGTACGTCATATCCAAACCAATTTCGATTCTAATTATTTATTAATCAAATCAGCAGAACATCCAAATAAATAAATAAATACTCAACCCCGATGCCATTTAAGGCGCCATAATTGGCTATTCGCAGAGTAGGAAATCGGTGTGTTCCATACATCACTTTCAATAAATGTGATTGTGCGAATTCTAGTGTTGAACTCTATGTAATTCAAATAAAAAATCTATACTAGAGATTCCTATTTATTTACAGTGAGGAGTTCTCACCTATAAGCTAAACCAAACGCCACGACTCTTCTTATACAGAAAATCTTCGCCGCGTTTTCAATCGGTTCCATCGCACTCTGTTTCACACGATTTATATAAAAATCACATTTTTATACCGCTACACATATAGAAAAGATTATATTTTTCTAACGCTACGCATATAGAAAAGATTGTATTTTTCTAACACTACACATATAGAAAATATTATATTTTTCTAATGCTACACATATAGGAAAGATTATATGTTTCTAACGCTACACATATAGAAAAGATTATATTTTCTAACGCTACACATATAGAAAAGATTATATTTTTCTGACGCTACACATACATAAAATATTATATTTTTACAATGCTATATATATAGAAAAGATTATATTTTTACAACGCTATATATATAGAAAAGATTATATTTTTAAAACGCGAAATATATAGAAAAGATTATATTTTTCTAACGCTACACATGTAGAAAAGATTATATTTTTCTAACGCTACACGTATAGAAAAGATTACATTTTTACAATGCTATATATATTGAAAAGATTATATTTTTACAACGCTATATATATAGAAAAGATTATATTTTTACAATGCTATATATATAGAAAAGATTATATTTTTACAAAGCTATATATATATATATAAGCTTATGTTTTTACAACGCTATATATATAGAAAAGATTATATTTTACAATGCTATATATATAGAAAAGATTATATTTTTACACACTAAAAATATTTCATACATAGAATAAAAATCACCTTTTTATCTAATCTAAAAATCGAATCTTTATATTTTTTTAAAAACCCTATCTCTTCTATTCTAAAAAAATCTATATACAAAAAATCTCATTCTTTTTATTTCTAAAAATTACTACATAAGAAAAAAACTGAATTAAAATAAACAAATTAAAACTTACCTTTGCTTTTCCGTTTTGGTTCATAGGGGGAGAGAAGTCCGCGCACGGGGAGGGGAGGTGTCTGGTGATGTCGCAGAGGGTCTGGAGGGTGGGGAAGGCTGAGGCAGAGCTGGGGAGGAGCATGCGGCTGTGGGGCATCTCTGGCGTTGGAGGCGGCGGAGCTAGGTTGTTGGTGGCACACGGTGTGCCAAGGGGGTACTGGCGCGGGTTTCATATCGGAATTGGGTTGGATTGTTGGGGCCACGACGTTCAGAAGAGGAGGGAGGAAGGTCAAAGGAGGAGGAAAGAGAGGCGATGGCGACCGGGGAGAGGGGCGCGGCGGTGTTGGCTCGCCTCCGATGGCGATGCACAACCTGGAAGGAGGACGAGGGATTTTTTTTCAATTTAGGGCGCGCCAGATAATGAATTAGAGAATTAGGTTTTGTAGCAACCTGTATTTCGATAACGTGTTATAACTATAAATCAAGGCAGAATTAATTTTTAAGATAAGAATCAAGGGCAACGGGTTACGCCATTACGTTCGCCTCGAAATTCTGCAAAGAAACAAGTCCGAGTTTTCGAAAATCGGAGTCCGTATGACCAAGTTATGGCTCTCCGAAGTTTTAGAAAATTTTCAGAGTTCAAAACAGTTCGAATTCGAATTCAAAATTTGAATTTAAACCCAGACAGACTGGGCGGGAAAAATCCCGCTACAGTGACCAGGTCGACTGGGTGGTCGACCATGTAGTCGACCCCCCCCCCCCCCAGACCAGGTCGACCATAGTGTCGACCCTAGGGTCGACCTGGTCCCCGAATCTGTTTTTGGGCCAGAATCCATTCTGGTGTTTCTGGTTCGATTTATGTCCATGTACATCTCCTAAACCCTATATAAACAGCCCCTAACCCTAGACTCTCTACACAAATTCTCTCCGGCCTTATGCTGCTAAAATTATGACTGGAAGGATAGAGAAAAAGGGGGCTATTCAAGACCTCGTTAGAGACTACGCTAATTAGGGGATTTCTAGATATTCTACTTCAACTCTTTTGCTTTCTTATTCTCTAGACCACGATCTGTAAGCCCCTTTCACTCTTAGATCTAAACTCTAAATTTAACATGAACATGTTGTAAACTGAAATTAAGCCTAAAAGTGATAATTAGGTTGGATCTATCATTGTATATCTTTGACCTATGACTATTCCTTGTAGATCTATTATTTTAGATCTAATTCTTGTACACCCTAGATCTATTCATCTTAAACTTAACTTGTGGGAATATTTGTATGAACTTGATTTGGGGCCTATTCATGTTTAAACCTAAACCCCTCATGACCTTTATCTTGACATGCCTGTGGTGTTGAAACCATTATTGTTCACATATTGGGGTTATTATCTTATGTCAATCTATTGCCATGTCTATCACCCTATTTTGCTAAGTTGATAATTGAGGCCCTATTTCATATGCCAGTAATGTTATAATCATCCTTCTTAACTTGTAATCACCTTTGCCACCTTATGACTATCCTTTTTGTGTTATTCCCTATTTTGATATGTTGTATTGATTCGAATTCACGTACGTTGGGGATACGTTTTGGGTAGATTAGGCAAACCTGTATTGGCTATGAAATTGACATGATATGACATGAAATCTTGACATGAAAACTTGACATGAATTATACTTGAAAACATGAATATGGACATGACAATTAGATAACTTAAACGTGGCCAACTCGAGGTTGGGTTGAGTTTCCAGTATAAACCTGCCCGGAACCGCCCGGCAAATCCAGTAGCTGCAAACAATAGGACCCAACGTGAGTAGTTGGTCATATCACACTTGAAACCCGAGGTTAGACTAGGTTATGGTGTAAAGCTGCTCGGACCCGCCCGGCACATCCAATAACCATAACCAAGTCTAATGTGAGAGGATGGGGTGCATTAAGTAAATTAATGCCACATGATAAGGCTAAGTCATGGACCACTTGAATATACTTAACCAACTAGACACGTTGATTTGATAGGGTTAAGTCATGAATTGCTTGGACGCACTTAACCAACTTGATGCATGGTCGATGGTTTAGGTCACGGATTTTAAATGATAACACTTAACCCGTAGAAACCCTAGTTACGTGGTCCTTTTCAGCAGTAACCCACTTAGGAGTATCACGGTACCCTAAGACTATGCAGGGTGGGGCACGATTACTGGGCTGACTATAAGCGACCAAAAAGACGGCTGAGTAGGTGCGCCATTGTAGGTTCAGGCGAACTATGGTCGTGCACATCGTCCGGAGTTGAAAAAGTAGGCATGGGCACCAGTAGGGCTACACTGTGCGTGCTTGAATTGTGCCAGTGGTTGACACCCTAGGGATTGATACACCTCTAGGGTGGACCTAGCACAGGTGACTACATTCCGCGTTTGGGCCGTATGACACCGACACACAATGAGTTAGGATTGTAGGGAGCCGATCGATTAGATCTTTCTGTTGGACCCCGTATTTGGTCATTTCATGATATTCGGCGAAGGGATCATTTCTGGACTTATACTTGACATGGATTAGAATACTAGTACAGTTGGTGCAGTAAATCTTGTATACGTGATGCCACACTTAACTTATCTTAGTTATCATGCCAGTCCAGTTATTATCTTTATGTTAAATCTCGGTTTGTCATGTCCAGATAACTTTACTAGTTTTTATACTGATAGTCACTAGGGCTTACCAGTCTTTATGACTGACCCTTTTCTTCCACCTCTTTTTCTTTCGTTTCCCCCCTCAGGTTCTCAGGGAGGAAATTCTAGCTCTTAGCTTGGACTTAGCTTGCTTTCTGACAGCTCATGTACGGTTTGGTCTTGAGCTATGCTATGGCTGCACTCATGCTATTTTGGGGAATAATGATTTACTTATGTTATTTTAAGTTTGTTGCTTCTTTAGAACTTGATGTAATGAAATAATGACTTGGTATTTTTGATGCAAGAGGTTTTGACTCTATTTTTGAAGTAATGAGATTTGGTTTTTAAATTTCTGTCCGCTGTTTATATACTTTATTTATTTATGTTCTGTCTTGTGTTATCTCTGTGCCTGTTTACTAGATAATACCCCTCCAAAACTAGTGCATTCCCTTTGTGAGTGACCCTAGCGGAGGTGGGGTGTTACATTTGGTATCAGAGCAGAAGGTTACCAGACTGGGCAAAAGTTTTTAAGAAAAGTTTTAAAAACCTTCTGAAACTATTTTCAAAACCACTTATAAAGAAGCATTTTTCAAGAAAAGTTTTATTTTATAAAGGCTATTCCCCAAAGGCCATAAGCACTTTTCTTTTGTTCCCTCATTTGAATCCTTTTTCTTTTCGTTTTTCCAGCATGTCTGGTGATCTCAACTTACCCGAAGGAGTGCAAGTACCCAATTGGTTTCGTCGCTACTTAGAGGCCACTTCACCGGCCGCGGGCCTAGCTAATGTGGTTCTCCCAGCCAACACTCCTCCTCCTCCTCCGCAACCCCCTCGAGTAGTTCCTTTCGCTAAGACTTGCAAAGACTTTAAGGCGATGGGAGGCAAGGATTTCATAGGGACCGAAACTTTTGTTCAAGCCAGAAATTGGCTAAAGGATACTGAAGACCTATTTATTATCTTCAATGTAGAGGACCGTAGGAAAGTCCAGTTGGCATCATGGCTACTGAAGGATGAATCTACATTCTGGTAGGAAGTCACCAACGCTACCAGATCCATTGAGACTTGGATCGACTTTAGGATGAGGTTTGGGCTTAAATTTCTGTCGCCGGCAGAAGAGAGTCCCCAGATGGAAAGGTTCCTAGCACTCAAGCAAGGGGACATGTCTGTTAGAGAGTACATGAATAGATTCAATTAGCTTGCTCGGTTCAGTTTGGACTTGGTCAGCATGGCCCAGAAAAAGGCTCTACGCTTTGCTCGAGGATTGAATGAGCCATTGCACGGGTTGGCCATGACTCATATACCCGTGGAGGCGACCTTTGAAAGCTTGGTGGATATGGCCCTTCTGTATGAGGAAGACAAGAAGGGGAAGAAAGAGGTTAAGCCCGATGAGACTCAGAACGAGAAGGTGGATTTCAAGAACGGAGGCAACAAGAATAACAAGAATAACAAGGTCAACAACAACAATAACAACAAGGCACGTGAGACGAGGAAGTGTAACTATTGTGGGATTGTGGGGCATATAGCCAAGGACTGTAGAAAGAAGAAGAGGAAGTTGGGCGAATGCTTTCGTTGTGGGGAGACTGGACACTATAGTAAGGATTGCCCTAGGAAGCCAGCACAGGGGCAGGGGCAGACTCAGCGAGCAGGAACTTCTGGAGGGCAGTTGCATGCTCTCAACACCACTCCAGCTCTTGACCGAGGTAGTATTTCTGTAGAAAGCCTTGTTTACATTTCTGACTTTCCTGTTCGAACCTTATTTGACTCTGGCGCATCGCATACTTTCATTTTGTCTGATATTGTTGAAAATTTGCACCTAAGTATTAGTCTAGCTGAGGATCCCGTTAGTGTTTCAAATCCGATTGGGGGCTCCACTCATTTATCTATGATCTGTACGGATGTGAGGATTTCTATCTTGAGCATAGAATTTTCATGTAATGCTTATGTTCTTGGGTTCATGGGATACGGTATTCTACGCATCATAGGATCGTAGAATATTTATTTCTTTTTCTTAGTAAGCCGTACGGTCATGTAACTTTGGGAAACGACTATTGGGGTCATTTGTCATGTTCATGATTTTTGTCGATTTTTAAATGACCGTTTTAGCCCTAGTCGATCTTGTTTCGTCCATAACTTTTGATTGGTATGGAGTCTTGACCTGAAACAACTTCCATTAGATCCAGATGAGGGTTTACAATTCCGTAGAGTGGTCATATGTGAAAAACGGACTTACCATTTGGGAGATATGGCTGAAATAAGGTTCAGCAGTTGAAAAACTGCTTAACCGGGCCTAATTGGGTAGTTAACAGCTAGGCCCAAAGGGGAATTTCGGGATTAGCAGCATAAAAGGGCTGATAGGGTTTAGAGAACACATTTTCCTCATTTTTCAGCCGTCACTTTTCATCCCTCTTGACCTAGCCATGGCCTCCACTCTCTAAATCTCTCTAAAACACCCAAAATCACTTCCTAATCAAGGATTAAGGCTTAGAGACATCAAATCAAGGAGGATTAGCACAAGAACCGAGGTAGAGCTGCTGTTTGGCCTTGGAATCTTCACCAAATCAGAGATTTATTTCAGATCTAAGTTTATTCGTGGCTAAGGTGAGTGATTTGCTTCGTTTTACACTAATTACGGCTAATTAGGGTAATTAGCGAAGATTAGCGAAATTATGGCCCAGAAAAATCTAGAAAAATTCCTAAAATTCTAAAACATCATTTTATGCCTCTGATATGAATTTGGGTTAATTTCGACAAATTTTGTTAATCCCGGATTTTGGGGGATTAAGGGGCGATTAGTGATAATTAGCGAATTTTTGCACGTTAAAAATCTAGAAAAAATATTCAGAAATTCATAAATATTGTTTTAGACCTCTGTTAGAAAATTTGGCTCATTTAGATAAGTTTTGCTAATCATATGCTCAATCATGATTAAGAGGGATTAAGGGAAAATATGGGGTTTTGGCCATATTTGATCCATTTTGGTATGTCACATTGTTGTTTTGATGTTTGTGGTTGATTCCCTATATTCCTATGACTATATGGTATGCTTTGTGATTGATTAGAAGTGTTAGAATGGTCGAAAACGCCGTCGAGAGGCGAAAATAACTTGCTGAGATAGTGCAGGAATGACCAGGAGTGGCCAGAAACAACCAGGAGTGACCAGGAACGACCAGGAGTGGCCAGGAACGACCAGGAGTGACCAGGAACGACCAGAAGTGGCCGAGAACGACCAGGAGTGACCAGGAACGACCAGGAATGCTCCAGGAACGACCAGGAGTAACCAGGAGCGACCAGGAGTGACCAGGAGTGACCAGGAACGACCAGGAATGACCAGGGACGACCAGGAGTGACCGGGAATGTTCCAAGAACGACCAGGAGTGACCAGGAACGACCAGGAGTGACCAGAAATGGCCAGGAACGACCAGGAGTGACCAGGAATGACCAGGAGTGACCAGGAATGTTCGAGGAACGACCAGGAGTGACCAGGAACGATCAGGAGTGACCAGAAATGGCCAGGAACGACCAAGAGTGACCAGGAATGGACAGGAATGACCAGGAGTGACCAGGAATGTCCCAGAACGACCAGGAATGCTCCAGAACGACCGACCAGAATGGAAGGTGCCTGACCGACCGACCCGAACAGGAAAGAAGACCAATAACCCGAGATGCAAAGGTAGTCCAAATGGAAGTTAGAGCTCAGGATCCCGGAACCAGTTGGGAACCAATGAGTTCACTTCATGAGTTGGGCTTTGCTGCGGGACGTGTGCAAAGGAGTCGTCGGTGTCTGTAGCTTTGGATCACTATGAATGGGAAGTACGTGAACGGATTCAGGGTCACAGTATGTAGTGATCTAGGTACGACTAAAGTAGCTATATACCAATGAAGTGGGGTCATTTGTAAAGGTGTAGTCGTGACTCCATGTGGGTAAGCTTGGTTGTAGCAGTAGTTGTACAAGGTCGAACTCCGTCACTACTTCGATGGGTCTAGTGATTTACAGTGGTGGACATCGTATGCTTTACGCACTGAGTGAGAGATGTGAGGATGGTTGCTATGTTTGATTGTTTGACATACACACCCCACCCCCCTTATTTTGACACCTTATGTTTAGTGGCACCTTAGAGTATTGAGCTGTATGTTGTGCTAACTCTTTGGTTGCAGGTCCAGGTTCAGGTATGGTTTAGTATACCTGTTATTGTTCTGTTTAGCTGCTTATCGCTCATACCAGACTTTTTGTCTGACCCAGAGTTTTATGTCTCTTCTTATTACTCTGGGTGCTCACACGAGCAGACTAGAGACAGGTTAGCTGGTGATGTACGAGTAGCTGATCCGGAGACGAGCAGGAGGCTTTCACGTATGACATATATATATTCTCCCTGTGTTGTTGAAGATCACTGCTTGGGCATTAGTAGTGTATCTTCTACTTTAGCTTTCTTTTGTTTAGAGACAGTATTTTGGTGGTTGTAATAGGCTGTATTTGGATTTCCGCTGTTATATTTGGTTTAACTTTCAGCTTATGCACTGTCTCGCCTGTTTTTTATGTCAAGATTATTTTATTCTTATATTTTGTTCCATGCGCTGTGAGACATTCGACAGGTTCTGTGTTTGTTCATTTATCTTCTTTCCTTTCTTTTCAACGATCCATTCCGTGTTGGCTGGACATATTCTGAGGAAGTGACGGTCGGTGCGGGGCGGGTCGTTACAGTTGGTATCAGAGCTCTAGGTTGCGTAGTTCACCTAGGGAAAGACACTAGGGAGAGTTAGTACACGTATATGAGAGCGTGTATTTGTAATTATTTTGGTTTTCAAAAGCTATATATATATACTACTAGTATAGATAAAGATAAGGATGCACTGCACTGACACCACAAAGAAGAGGGTTAATCGTTTTCTCTGTATAGATTGAACGATGAGCCGATACGCAAGAGGTACTGGTGGAGGAGCCAATAATGGGAATGCTGCTGAGATGAGAACGATATTCACTGACCTCATGAGAGAAATGCTTAAGGATGTGCAGAGGGCAGCTCCTAATGCTGCTAACGGTGGTGGTGCAGCGGTGCAGGCACCTAGGGCCGATTTCGCCAAGCTTAACAAGGATTACACTAGTCTTGGTGGGAAGCAGTTCCACGGAACGAAGTCGGCTACAGATGTTAAAAATTGGTTAGATAGCTGTGAGCGAATCTTCGAAGACTTAGGTATTGAGGACGCGATGAAGAGAATGCTAGCATCCCGTCAACTGCAAGGACGAGCTGTGAATTGGTGGAACGCTATTAAGGCAGCTACTCCAGGGAATCAAGTTACTTGGAATCAGTTTATGACTCATTTCAGCGAAAAGTTCATTCCAGCTGCTCATAGATCAGAATTGTTCAGGAAGTTCTTAGAGCTTAAGCAGAATGGTAGGGCAGTCTCAGAGTATATCGCTGAATTCAATACTTTATCGAAATATGGATTGTCCCTTATCGATACAGTCAAGAAGAAGAACGAGAAGTTCATAATTGGTTTGGATGAGTACTTGGGGGAAAGACTTGTAAACCATATTGACGAGACGTTCGAGTCTATTGTAGGAAAGGCATTAAGGTCAGAGAGCCTATACCCCAAGTCGAAAACTAAGGTTACATCTGCAGAAGAGCCAAAGCCACAAGCAGGCGGTGAAGGCAAAAAGAATTCTCAGAGCAAGAGGAAACAAGACCAAGTTAAAGATGGTCAGAAAAAGAAAAATAAGAAAGATGGCAAGTGCTTTAGTTGTGGCAAGAAGGGCCACTATGCCAGAGATTGTCGAGAAAAGCCTGGAAAAAGGAAGTGCTTTAACTGCAGCCAAGTGGGATATCACAAGGATAAGTGTCCGCAACCCCCTAAAGAGAAGCAGATCGTGAAAGCATATGCTATCAGTGTTGTTCCCTCTTCGTCGAATGCCCGAACTGCGGCGGAGAAGGGAAAGAATGTTGTTATCCAAGGTATGCTTTCTGTTTATGATGTTCCTGTTAGAGTTTTGTTTGATACCGGAGCTTCCAGTTCTTTCATATCTAGTGACCTGGTAGATAGGTTGGAATTGGAACCCGAGATAGTTGATAGACCTTTAGTAGTGACGAACCCAATAGGAGGTTCGACTAACCTTAGTATGATTTGTCGTAATGTGGTCTTATCGAGTCATGGATGCATGTTTGTTTGTGATTGCTTTGTTTTGGGCTTTACTGGGTATGGCATTATTTTGGGAGTCGATTGGCTCCAAAGATACGGGGTGGTGGTAGGCTGTGAGGGCTTGTTGGTGACAGTTAGAGCGGATGATGGGCGGAGGGTAGTGTTTGGTGGTCTACCCAGTGATGGGGTAATGGCTAGTTTTCTAAATTCCCTCGACATCCCGCATGATGAGTTGTCAGGTTTTCCCGTTGTTGGCCAGTATCCGGACGTCTTCGAGGGGGTGACCGGGCTTCCACCACACCGAGAGATTGAGTTCCGTATTGATTTAGTGAGAGATGCCAGACCTATAGTGATGCCACTTCGTCGTATGGCACCAAGGGAGCAGCAAGAGCTCGGGGTGCAAGTCAGCGATCATTTGAAGAAGGGATTTATCAGAAGGAGTGTTTCTGAGTGGGGAGCACCAATTGTGTTTGCTACCAAGGCGGATGGTTCCCTTCGATTGTGTGTAGACTACCGTGAGTTGAATAAGGAGACGAGGAAGAATAAGTATCCTCTGCCGCGGATAGATGATTTGTTTGATCAGTTGAGTGGAGGGAGAGTGTTTTCTCAGTTGGATCTCGCGACAGGTTTTCATCAGCTTAGAGTGGAAGTTGAGAGTATAGCTAAAACGGCATTTCGAACGCCGTCTGGATTCTATGAATGGTTGGTTATGCCATTTGGGCTGACCAATGCCCGGCATATTTTGTGGATCCTGTGAATGGAGTATTCAGAGATCAGTTGAATAAGTTTGTTCTTGTGTTCGTGGACGACATCTTGGTTTACTAGAGGACAGAGGAAGAACGCAAGTTACATTTGAGGATAGCCATGGAGGTGTTGAGAAAACACCAATTGGAAGCGAAGTGAGATTCTTAGGCCATGTCGTTTCAGAGAATGGTATTGCCGTGGATCCTTCGAAAGTGGCTACGGCGCAAGATTGGTCTACTTCCAAGAATGTAGCAGATGTAAGGAGCTTCTTGGAATTAGCCGGATATTATCGTATGTTTATCCAAGATCTCTCCAAGATAGCGACACCATTGACTCAGTTGACAAAGGAGAATCAAGCTTTTGTTTGGATTGTCTTGCTAGTATCATCTCACGTAGATCTTCTGAAATTGGAGGAGATATTCCTTGGGTGCTTGTCTGATATTGGTTTAGGCCTTTGGGGCTTGTGCTTTGGGAATGTCAAGTCCGACTAGGATGGTTTGCGTGGGAGATAAATAGTTGTGGCGATTTTTCATTGGGTGCGGTAATGAGTGCATTGAATTGGAAATCATCTCTAGGGGAGAGATGGGTATCGACGGTGAGAGAATGATCAAGTAAGTACTTGATCGAGAAGGATGGCTTCGAAAGAATGAAAGGCTGGTTGTACCCAACGAAAAAGGATTGAGTATTGAAGAGAGACGTTGGGAAGTTTATCTCCAAGTGCATGAATTGTCAGTTAGTTAAAGCTGAGCAAAAGAAGCCAAGTGATTTATCACAACCGTTGGAAATTCCCGAATAGAAATGGGAACGAGCCTCAATGGATTTCATTGATAGTTTACCAAGGATTAGATCAGGTTGCGATGGTATTTGAGTGAATCGTGTATTAGGGGATCCTTTGAGGACTTGTTTATTGGATTTTGGATTTTGGAAGGTCATGGGATGACCATTTTTCATTTGGTTGAGTTTGCATATAATAACAGTTATCAGTCTAGTAGTGTATGGTTCCATTTGAAGCTTTGTACGGAAGACCGTGCAACTCACCATCATGTTGGATAGAGACCGGTGAAAAGTTTGTGCTTGGACCAGATGTGATAAGAGAAACTTCAGAAAAGATTAAGGTCATTCAACAGCGAGTGAAAGCTGCTCAAGATAGGCAGAAGAGTTATGCTGACAGGAGGAGAAGAGACTTGAAATTCTCCGTTGGCGACTTGGTGTTTATCAAGATTTCTCCGTTAAAGAGCGTGATTCGATTTGGCAGGAGAGGTAAGTTAGCACCAAGATTTGTTGGTCCATTCCCAGTCCTTGAGCAAGTTGGAAGTTTAGCCTATAAAGTTGGACTATCAGACAAGATGGCGGGAGTTCACAACGTATTTCATGTTTTCCAGTTGAGGAAGTTCGTGCACGACGCCGATATGACTATTTCACCTGATCAGTTAGATGATATCGAGGTTGAACCTGAGGCGGTAGGGAACCGCAAGCCGATGCGTATTGTCGAGCATGATACGAAGCAACTTCGAAGGAAAGCGGTGAAACTAGTAAAGGTTCGGTGGGGCGAGAACGAGAATGATTGCACTTGGGAAACAGAGGAGAGCATTAGGAAGACGTATCCAGAACTCTTTGCCTGGTAAGGTTTTAATTGCGATTTAGTTTTCCGCATGCTAGGATAGGACTTGTTTTGCTGATGTGCATGTTTGATTGTCTGCTAATGATTGGTAGGCATGCGGGATTCCTTGTTTGTTTCTTAGTTAAGGAATTTCGGGGGCGAAATTTCTTAAGGGGGGAAGAATGTAACAACCCGTATTCTACGCATCATAGGATCATAAAATATTTATTTCGTTTTCTTAGTAAGCCGTATGGTCATGTAACTTTGGGAAACAACTATTGGGGTCATTTCCCATGTTCATGATTTTTATCGATTTTTAAATGACCGTTTTGCCCCTAGTCGATCTTGTTTCGTCTATAACTTTTGATTGGTATGTAGTCTTGACCTGAAACCACTTCCATTAGATCCGGATGATGGTTTACAATTCCGTAGAGTGGTCATATGTGAAAAATGGACTTACCATTTGGGAGATATGGCTAAAATAAGGTTCAGCAGTTGAAAAACTGCTTAATTGGGCCTAATTGGGTAGTTAACAGCTAGGCCCAAAGGGGAATTTCGGGATTAGCAGCATAAAAGGGCTGATACGGTTTAGAGAACACATTTTCCTCATTTTTCAGCCGTCACTTTTCATCCCTCTTGACCTAGCCATGGCCTCCACTCTCTAAATCTCTCTAAAACACCCAAAATCACTTCCTAATCAAGGATTAAGGCTTAGAGACATCAAATCAAGTAGGATTAGCACAAGAACCGAGGTAGAGCTGCTGTTTGGCCTTGGAATCTTCACCAAATCAGAGATTTATTTCAGGTCTAAGTTTATTAGTGGCTAAGGTGAGTGATTTGCTTCGCTTTACACTAATTATGGCTAATTAGGGTAATTAGCGAAGATTAGCGAAATTATGGATTAGAAAAATCTAGAAAAATTCCTAAAATTCTAAAACATCATTTTATGCCTCTGATATGAATTTGGGTTAATTTCGACAAATTTTATTAATCCCGGATTTTGGGGGATTAAGGGGTGATTAGTGATAATTAGCGAATTTGTGCATGTTAAAAATCTAGAAAAAATATTCAGAAATTTATAAATATTGTTTTAGGCCTCTTTTAGAAAATTTGGCTCATTTAGATAAGTTTTGCTAATCATATGCTCAAACATGATTAAGAGGGATTAAGGGAAAATATGGGGTTTTGGCCATATTTGATCATTTTGATATGTCATATTGTTGTTTTGATGTTTGTGGTTGATTCCCTATGTTCCTATGACTGTATGGTATGCTTTGTGATTGATTAGAAGTGTTAGATTGGTCGAAAACGCCGTCGAGAGGCGAAAATAGCTTGCTGAGATAGTGCAGGAATGGCTAGGAATGACCAAGAGTGGCCAGGAACGACCAGGAGTGGCCAGGAACGACCAGGAGTGACCAGGGACGACCAGGAGTGGCCAGGAACGACCAGGAGTTGCCAGGAATGACCAGCAGTGACCAGGAACGACCATAAATGTTCCAGGAACGACCAGGAGCGACCAGGAGTGACCAGGAACGACCAGGAGTGACCAGGAACGACCAGGAGTGACCAGGGACGACCAGGAGTGACCAGGAATGTTCCAAGAACGACCAGGAGTGACCAGGAACGACCAGGAGTGACCAGAAATGGCCAGGAACGACCAGGAGTGACCAGGAACGACCAGGAGTGACCAGGAATGTTCCAGGAACGATCAGGAGTGACCAGGAATGACCAGGAGTGACCAGAAATGGCCAGGAACGACCAGGAGTGACCAGGAATAGCCAGGAACGACCAGGAATGGCCAGGAACGACCAGGAGTGACCAGAAATGACCAGGAGTGACCAGGAATGTCCCAGAATGACAAGGAATGCTCCAGAACGACCGACCAGAATGGAAGGTGCCTGACCGACCGACCCGAACAGGAAAGAAGACCAATAACCCGAGATGCAAAGGTAGTCCAAATGGAAGTTAGAGCTCAGGATCCCGGAACCAGTTGGGAACCAATGCGTTCACTTCATGAGTTGGGCTTTGCTACGGGACGTGTGCAAAGGAGTCGTCGTTGTCTATAGCTTTGGATCACTATGAATGGGAAGTACGTGAACGGATTCAGGGTCACAGTATGTAGTTATCTAGGTACGACTAAAGTAGCTATATATCAATGAAGTGGGGTCATTTGTAAAGGTGTAGTCATGACTCCATGTGGGTAAGCTTGGTTGTAGCAGTAGTTGTACAAGGTCGAACTCCGTCACTACTTCGATGGGTCTAGTGATTTACAGTGGTGGACATCGTATGCTTTACGCACTGAGTGAGAGATGTGAGGATGGTTGCTATGTTAGATTGTTTGACATACACACCCCACCCCGTTATTTTGACACCTTATGTTTAGTGGCACCTTAGAGTATTGAGCTGTATGTTGTGCTAACTCTTTGGTTGCAGGTCCAGGTTCAGGTATGGTTTAGTATATCTGTTATTATTCTGTTTAGCTGCTTATCGCTCATACCAGACTTTTTGTCTGACCCAGAGTTTTATGTCTCTTCTTATTACTCTGGGTGCTCACACGAGCAGACTAGAGACAGGTTAGCTGGTGATGTACGAGTAGCTGATCCGGAGACGAGCAGGAGGCTTTCACGTATGACATATATATATATTCTCCCTGTGTTGTTGAAGGTCACTGCTTGGGCATTAGTAGTGTATCTTCTACTTTAGCTTTCTTTTGTTTATAGACAGTATTTTGGAGGTTGTAATAAGCTGTATTTGGATTTCCGCTGTTATGTTTGGTTTAACTTTCAGCTTATGTACTGTCTCGCCTGTTTTTTATGTCAAGATTATTTTATTATTATATTTAGTTCCATGCGCTGTGAGACATTCAACAGGTTCTGTGTTTGTTCATTTCTCTTCTTTCCTTTCTTTTCAATGATCCATTCCGTGCTGGCTGGACATATTTTGAGGAAGTGACGGTCGGTGCGGGGCGGGTCGTTACAAACCTGGTTTTTGCTTGGGACATAGAATGTGAGGTTGCTTTTCAGAGACTTAAGAGAGCCCTCACCACAGCTCCAGTTTTGGCATTACCCGATGGTGGTAAGATGTTTACCGTGTACACAGATGCGTGCGGCATGGGGTTAGGCGCTATCCTAATGCAAGAAGGGAAGGTGATTTGCTATGGGGTAGACAACTTAAAGTTCATGAGAAGAACTATCCCACACATGACTTGGAGTTGGTGGCGATTGTTTTTGCACATAAATCGTGGCGCCATTATCTTGTAGGTGAGAAGTTCGAGCTGTGTACCGATCACAAGTCGCTTAAGTACCTCTTCTCACAGAAAGATTTGAATCTAAGGCAACAGCGGTGGATGGAATTCTTGGCATCGTATGACTTCGATATAGCTTATACCCCTGGCAAGGTTAACGTGGTGGCGGATGCACTAAGTAGAAAAAGATTGACTTTGAGTCCCTTGTTTTTTGAAAGGAAAAGTCGAGTTTTTAGCAACCTTTTATTTTACACCTGCTGTTGAGTCATTGACTGTTACGTTAGCATCTCTTGAGCCAAGACCTACACTTCTAGACCAAGTAGGGACTTCGCAGAAGGAAGACCCACAGATAGTCGAGATCATGGACAAGTTGATTAGGGGTGAGACGTCAAGTCACCTTAGTAGGTATGCCATGGATGACAAGGGATGGCTAAGGCGCGATGGAAGACCATGTGTCCCACAAGTGGGAGACTTAGTAAATAAAGTTCTCGAAGAGGCACATCACTCGAAGATGACTATAAATCCCGGAGGGGATAAGATGTACAGAGATATGAAACGCATTTTCTTTTGGGCTGGAATGAAGAAGGACGTGGCGGAGTTCGTTTCAAAATGCATGGTGTGCCAACAAGTAAAGGCCGAGTCAAAGAAGCCCGGTGGGCTATTACATCCTTTGGAGGTTCCGCAATGGAAGTGGGAAAGTATCTCCATGGATTTCGTGGATGGACTGCCTAGGTCAAGGAAGGGAAATACTAGCATTTGGGTTATAGTTGATAGACTCACGAAGAGTGCTCACTTCATTCCAGTGTAAAGCAAGAGGACTGCATCATGGCTAGCGTCTATTTACCTTCGAGAGATAGTACGATTGCACGGGGTTCCTTCTAGTATAGTTAGCGATCGTGACCCAATTTTCACTAGCAAGTTTTGGAATAGTTTGCAAGAAGAAATTGGTACGCGACTGAATTTAAGTACGGCTTATCACCCACAGACGGATGGACAAACCGAAAGGGTAAATAGGGTACTAGAGGATCTTTTGAGACTATGCATTCTTGACTTTGGTGGTACTTGGGAAGACCACTCCCCCTCGTGGAGTTCGCATATAATAATAGCTACCAAGCTAGCATAGGAATGGCACCATTCGAAGCCTTATATGGGAGACCGTGCAAGTCACCAATTTGTTGGTGGGAGATGACCGACAAGCTTATACTTGGGCCCGATATGATAAGGGACACTTCCGAGAAGGTTGAATTGATATGAAGACAGATGAAAACGCCCAAGATAGACAGAAATCTTATGCGGACAAGAGAACGACAGACCTAGAGTTCGAAGTCGGAGATATGGTTTTCATAAAAGTGTCTCCTTTACGCAATGTGGTTCGTTTTGGAGTAGTTGGAAAGCTAGCACCAAGGTTCGTAGGACCGTTCCCTATCATTGAGAGGATTGGGCAGACGGCCTATAAGGTAGAATTACCCGAAAGGCTAGCCGGAGTACACAATATCTTTCACGTCTTGCATCTCCGAAAGTGTTTACACCAGTTTGCCGAAGTGGTTGAGCCAAGCATCCTTGAAGGAGTAGAAGTGGAAAAGGAAGCAACATTGAGGCGAGGTCCGATCCGTATCTTAGGAACGGAGATCAAGAAGCTAAGGAATCGAGAAGTCAAGCTAGTTAATGTAACAACCCACCTCCGCTAGGGTCACTCACAAAGGGAATGCACTAGTTTTGGAGGGGTATTATTCTAGTAAACAGGCACAGAGATAACACAAGACAGAACATATATTAAAACAGAGTATATAAAGCAGTGGATAAAATTTAAAAACCAAATCTCATTACTGAAAAATGGAGTCAAAACCTCTTACATCAAAATACCAAGTCATTATTTCATTACATCAAGTTCTAAAGAAAAAAAGTACTTAAAAATAACATAAGTAAAACATTATTCCCCAAAATGAGCAAGAGTGCAGCCATAGCATAGCTCAAGTCCAAAGCGTACATGAGCCTTCAGAAAACAAGCTAAGTCCAAGCTAAGAGCTGGAATTTCCTCCTTGAGAACCTGAGGAGGGGAAATGGAAGAAAAAGAGGTGGAAGAAAATGGGTCAGTCATAAAGACTGGTAAGCCCTAGTGACTATCTGTATAAACTAATAAAGTTAACTGGACATGAGAAACTGAGATTTAACATAAAGATAATAACTGGACTGGCATGATAACAAGATAAGAGTGACATCGCATATACAAGGTTTACTGCACTGACTGTACTAGTGTTCAAATCCATGTCAAGTATAAATCCAGAAATGATCCCTTGGCCCAATATCATGAAATGACCCAAATACAGGGTCTAACAGAACGATCTAATCGATCGGCTCCCTATAACCTAGCTCGTTGTGTATCGGTGTCATACGGCCCAAACCCGGAATGTAGTCACTTGTGCTTGGTCCACCCTAGGGGTGTATCAAACCCTAGGGTGCCAATCACTGACACAATTCAAGCACGCACAGTGTAGCCCTACGGGTGCCCATACCTAATTTTTCAACTCTGGACGATGTGCACGACCATGGTCCGCCTGAACCTACTATGGCACACCCACTCAGCCGTCTTTTTGGTCGCTTATAGTCAGCCCAGTAATCGTGCCCCACCCTGCCTAGTCTCAGGGTACCGTGATACTCCTAAGTGGGTTACTGCTGAAAGGGACCACGTAACTAGGGTTTCTACGGGTTAAGTGTTATCCTTTGTGACCTAACCCATCGACCATGTAACAAGTTGGATAAGTATGTCCAAGCAATACATGACTTAACCCTATCCAAACAACGTGTCAAGTTGGTTAAGTATATTCAAGTGGTCCATGACTTAACCTTATCATGTGGCATTAATTTACTTAATGCACCCCAACCTCTCACATTAGACTTGGTTATGGTTACTGGATGTGCCGGGCGGGTCCGGGCAGCTTTACACCATAACCTAGTATAACCTCGGGTTTTTAAGTGCTATATGACAAAATCCTCACATTAGGTCCTATTATTTGCAACTACTGGATTTGCCGCGCAGTTCCGGGCAGGTTTACATTGTAAATTCAACCCAATCTCGAGTTGGCCACTTTTCAAGTTATCTAATTGTCATGTCCCAAATTCATGTTTTCAAGCTTATTCTCATGTCAAGATTTCATGTCATATTATGCCAATTTCAAGTTTTCCTAATCTACCCAAAACGCATTCCCAACGTACGTGAATTCGCATCAACACGACATGTAAAGATATGGAATAACACAAAAGGATAGTCATAGGATGGCAAAGGTGTTTACAAGTTAAGCATGATGATTATAACATTACAGGCATATGAATAAGGGTCTCAACATCAACTTGGCAAAATATGGTGATAGACAAGGTAAAGGTTTACATAGGCAAATAACCCCAATAATAGTTTCAACATCATAGGAATGTTAAGATAAAGATCATAAGGGGGTTTTAGGTTTAAACATGAATATGCCCAAATCAGGTTCATACAATATTCCTACAAGTCAAAGTTTTACAGGAATAGATCTAGGGTGTATAGAACTAGATCTAGAATAATGGATCTATAAGAAATAGTCATAGGTCAAAGATATAGAAAGATAGATCCAACCTAGTTATCATGTTTAAGCCTAATTACAGTTTACAACATGTTCAGATTAAATTTACAGTTTGGACCTAAGAGTGACAGGGGCTTACAGATCGTGGTCAAGAGAACAGGAAAGCAAAAGAGTTGAAGAAGAATCTCTAGAAGTCCCCCAACTAGCAAAGCTCTAACAAGGTCTTGAACAGACCATTCTCTCTACTCTTCCAGTCAGAATTTTAGCAGCATAAGGTCGGTGAAGATTTGTGTAGAGTCTAGGATTAGGGGCTGTTTATATAGGGTTTAGGGGATGAACAGGGACTGAAAATCGCACCAGAAACATCAGAAAGGGTTCTGGCCCAAAATACATTCGGGGACCAGGTCGACCCCCAGGTCGACTGCCCAGTCGACCTGGTCAGGTGTGGGTCGACTACCGAGTCGACTCCCCAGTCGACCAGGGTGCTGGGCGGGAAATTTCCCGCCCAGTCTGTTTGGTCTTGGATTCGAAATTTGAATTCGAATTTGATCTGTTTTGAAATCTGAAAATTTTCTTAAACTTCGGAAGGCCATAACTTGGTCATACGGACTCCGATTTTCGAAAACTCGAACTCGTTTCCAAGCAGAATTTCGAGATGAACGCAATGGCCTAACCCGTTTTCCTTGATTCTTATTTTAAAAATTAATTATGCCTTGATTTATAGTTATAACACGTTAACAAAATACAGGTTGTTACATTCTCCCCTCCTTAAAGGATTTCGTCCCCGAAATCTCTAAGTTAGGAAGAACGAATCCTACCATCCATCATCCATCTACTCAAAACATCATCTATAAGCAACCATTGTCCTTAAAAGGATTCTAATGCTGCATGAACATATGCAAGAAGTGTGTGTATATGTACTTATCTAATGCAAAAGATCAGGCGGTTACTGATTCAGTAAACCCCCTTAATGCAAAATATGTTAATGTAATGAGTCCAATATGTATGCAAATCCCTAAATTTACAATTTATACATGAGTGCACAAACATCATCAATATGCAACATCCACGTGGTAACATAACAAGTTTCATCCATGTACAAGTAAAAGCACTCATGCATATACAATATGAACATGTGACTGAGCCGTTCTAGTGCCTAATGTGTGTTCATGCATCCACTGGCAATAACTTGCAAACACTTGCAACCATTTACAAACATCAAGCATAACATGTTTCAAATACATGTTTACATCCATAAGGCTCTACCTAAGGTTCTCAAGACAAGATAAACATAGGTGGAAAAAGAGAGATTTCCAAGCTAAAAGAAAAGAGATCGAGAATGTACCCTCAAAGAGAAATGGGTAAAGCGTGTGTATCTTCTCCTCGGTTTCCTAAGTTGCGTCCTCTTGGGCTTCACTCCACTGTACCTTAACTAGCTTGACTTCTCGATTCCTTAGCTTCTTGATTTCCGTTCCTAAGATACGGATCGGAACTCGCCTCAATGTTGCTTCCTTTTCCACTTCTACTCCCTCAAGGATGCTCAGGTCAACCACTTCGGCAGATTCATGTAAACACTTTCGGAGATGCGAGACGTGAAAGACATTGTGTACTCCGGCTAGCCTTTCGGGTAATTCAACCTTATAGGCCATCTGCACAATCCTCTTGATGATAGGGAATGGTCGAACGAACCTTGGTGCTAGCTTCCTAACTGCTCCATAACGAACCACATTACGCAAAGGAGAAACTTTTATGAAAACCATATCTCCGACTTCGAACTCTAGGTTTGTCCTTCTCTTGTCCGCATAAGATTTCTGTCTATCTTGGGCCGTTTTCATCCGTCTTCGTACCAACTCAACCTTTTCGGAAGTGTCCCTTATCATGTCGGGCCCAAGTATAAGCTTGTCGTTCGTCTCCCACCTACAAGTTGGTGACTTACACGGTCTCCCATACAAGGCTTCGAATGGTGCCATTCCTATGCTAGCTTGGTATCTATTATTGTATGCGAACTCCACGAGATGGAGATGGTCTTCCCAAGTACCACCAAAATCAAGAATGCATAGTCTCAAAAGATCCTATAGTACCCTATTTACCCTTTCGGTCTGTCCATCCGTCTGTGGGTGATAGGCTGTACTTAAATTCAGTTGCTGATCAGCATAGAAATATGTTAATTTATGTACCTATATTTTATCTTTTTTGTATATAAATAAATGTTACGCTAGGTATTTTCTTGTTGTTTTTATAGATATGTTGACCAGACCTCATTCATCCTTAAAAGTGAAGAATAAATGCCAGTTACTTGAAGAATTGCATAAGAGCTTTCATTGGAAGATGTTTGTGTTCACATTAGCCACATGAAAGATATGGAAGATTTTTCTTATATGCTTTTGGAGTCTAACATGAATCCTTGTTTGGAAGAATTAATCACATACAATCTGCTCATCAATCAATCAATCAATTTGCCACATGGAAGATAGGGAAGATTTGGAAGATATTCACTGTGATTTGCTTTCCAATCAAGCTTGGTCAAGGAAGGCAAGAGATATGATATTACTTATTGGAAAAGAGGCCCATTTAGTCATAGGTCTGATTAGGCTTTGTCCAATTTCACCTATAAAAGAACATGTATACCCATGGTAACAACATACCATTTTGTATCCTATTCTCCCTTCTTCTCCATTAATAAAAGTTCTTCTTCTTCTTCTTTTTATTTTATGCAATTTTCTATTTCTTAGCAATTAGTGTTGTCTACATGATTAGATTCGGTAGAACACTATTTGTATTTTGCATTTCTTTTTATTAGTGATTGACCGTCTGATTAGATTCAGCGGTAATCCTAATTGTATTTCCTGTTTGATGTTTTATTTCTGCAATTTTAATTTCTTATCTTTTTATCGCTTCTTAGGTCATGTTGGATTGAATATAGATTTGATTAGATTCAGATCTGTATTCAATTTAATAATAGTTTTTATTGTTTTCAAAACCAACCTCGAAGATTTGTCTAACTCGCCCAAGAAATTATCTAAATAATTTGATTTAATTTACCTCCTTGTGTTCGACCTGTATGCTACACACCTGTATGCTTGCAGAATTTAATTTAAATATCGCGCTTTTCTAATTCATAGGAAAGCGACGAACAAGTTTTTGGCGCCGTTGCTGGGGAGGTAACGTTTAAATTTTATTATTTATTTAATTTCTGATTCGTGTTAGTTTTTGTTTATATTTTCCTTTTGTTTTTTTTTTGTATATATATAAAAAAAAATCTTGACTGGTTGATTTGGTATTATAAATTGATACCGTTATCTTCTAAATCAAGAAAAAAAAAATCTCACTAATTTTTGTTTTAATTTGTTTCCCCTTCTCTCATTTATTTCTTTCCTTGCTTTGTACATTTTTTTTTCTCCTTTTCTACAATTAAAAAAAAAAGGAAACAAATTTCTTTGTGCTATTTTTCTCTTTTTCTTTTTCTGCCTCAAATTCTCCAATCATCATCCGTTCATCAACTCCACAGTTTCAAATCCGCACTTATCCAAACTTTTTTCATCAGCACTTCACCTGCTTTCCAAGTCACGTCCACCATCACTCTACGACATTCACCCAAGATCCAATTCGACAATCCATCCTCGACAAACCAATACCCTGATCATATCCTCTGCCAATATTCCACCCACTGCTCCTTGCCTCAACGTTCCAGCCTCATCAAAATTTTCACGTCCTCAATTTCTAGTATCCCAACTCACTGCAAATTCTATAGTTCAATTCACACCCACAAAGTTTCAGCTCACCTTGTCCGATCAGCATTCACCCTCCTCAACCAAACCATACAGTGCCCATACACTGATCTTCACCACGCTACCATATCCAACTTCCCAGCCACTGGTCAAACCTTCCTCAACCCAGTCACAAACAAACACTCCCTTCTTCATCTACAGACAGTAATCCCCAAGAAAACCTTACCATAATTTCCCCCATCGCAAAACAAGTTGCCTTCCAGAACTACTCTCACAAAACTCCAGCAACCAAAATACTCATATCGGAGGACCGATTAGCCTCTTCGAACAACCCATCTGCGCCCGTTCTCAAACCCCAATTCGGATCCAGAACCGAAACCCACTTTGAAAATAACCCCAACAACCAGATCCGACGAACACCGTACACAGTCTCGTCCAACAAATCCGATTCAAAACCCTAACTACCAAACGTCCTCTCCAGATCCGAAGCATCTCGTGAAACCCAGTATTGAATTAAAGAACCGAATACAAAAAAAAGGAGAAGCAGTACTCTGTTTGTTTGATTTTATTTTGTGTTATCTAAGGAATAATAGCTCGAGTGGGTTATTTGTTTAGCCTGAGTGGAGAGTACATTGGGGACCAGGTTGATTTGCTTGATAAAGGTAAGTTGTATCTGCATAACTCTATTTTTGTGCTTTATTTCTTTTGTTGGGAAGCTTGTTGTGGTATTTTATATATAAAAAAAAGAAAAGAAAAAAAAAAGAACGTGAATTTTACTACTTTCTGAAACTGTTCAGTGCGTTCGTAAACTCATAGTGGAAATGTGTTTTAAACTGGTGTGGTTTGAGTGCATCAGTTCTTGTCCTTGTTTAGCACGATAGGTTCATGTGCATCATTTGTTCGGACTAATTTTCAAACTTATGATTTGTTTTATTTAGCTCATTTTGTCTCCTCGTTCTATTTTCAATTTTCTTCTTAAAAAAAAAGAAAAAAAAAAGACTTCAGTCAATCAAAGAACAAAGTGAGGAACAGATTCAAGCAGCAAACCAAGGATTCGAGGTCAAGCAAACACTGAAATTTCAATCGCTGAAACTACTCAAATTTTCTGGACGGACAGCCATACCCCACGGTAATATTTTTCTAAACTATACAGGTGCTCAAGCTATTTTGAAAATATAGAAAATTGCTTGTAAAAATCTTTTGCAGGGGCAGCGGCTTGCTTGTACAATATTTTAATTTTCTGTTCTGTGTCTGTTCTGTTCTGTGACTGTTATAATTCTGTGTCTGTTCTGTGGCTGATATTCTAAATCTATTTGTGAGAAACGAATTTTTATAATTACGACCACCACTCTCATCGTTTTTCAACAATAAAATTTTGATTTTCAAAATAATATAATTGAAAAGTGGTGTTTTGTGAAGTTGACTGTCTCGTATAATTGGATCGCGGATATATATTAGTTCAATTTATTGAACTATTAGCAAAAGAGGTTGCATACTACCCGTAAAACATTGGTCGTATCCCTTAGTATTTATACTATACGTGAACGGCCATAAGACCCTCTTCCCCCTTCTAATTGAGTCAGTTAATTAATAGAGCACAACTTAGTATTTTATACTATTTTGAAGTGAGAATAAATTCTGTCTTGCGTTAACTTCATTCAAATGTCTAATTCAAACAAATCTTTGAGAGAAATGTGGGATAATAATCGGAGTAGACGTCCGCTTGAAGAGTATGAGTATGAATTACAACTCATGAAGCAAGACTTTCCAAAATTTCGTGGGCCCGATATCAACAACTTTCAAAATTTTCCAAATGATCAACATTTTCAAAATCAAATAAATAATCGAAATTGCGATTTCAATTCAAATTTTAATAATTTCGATTATGGGTCACATCCACATCAAAATAGCTTTGAATCTCAATATGGCTTTGATCCACATCAATATGGGGTTGGAAACCAATTCGAAAATAACTTTGAAAATGATTTTCAAATCGATCAAAATTTTCAAAATTACAACCCATATCCACATCAACATTTTAAAAATCACCAAAATTGCAATTTTCCTTCGAATTTCAACAATTTTAGTTACGAACATAATTTTTATAATCAAAACGATTTCCAATATCATTGTCATTTTTCTGAAAATTCAAACAATCACCACATTGGAAATAATATTGATCGTGAAATTGATGTGGACTATAATTTTGAGAATCAAGAAATCCAAAATGAGAGCTCTCTAATCAACAATTCTGAAGAATGTCATTTTGATGAGACGATCGAAAGGCTAGATAATAAGATGGATGAACTTCTTTGTTTAATCACGTCTTATAAAGAACAACTCGAGCAACAAAATCAAATTCAAATAAGCGATGAATCAGAAAATAATCCATTCTTTACTGATAGTGAAAATTTTCAAACAACAACTTTCGAAATTGAGAATAACGATCTAAATAAAGTTGTTCAAAATTCAGTAAATGATTTGGACTTCAACTCTTTTCAAAAAAAAGATTTAAGCTCAGATTTTGATCTTCCTCTTTCAGGCTGCAAGAAACTTGAAATTTTTTAGATTGAACAAAATGAAAATGTTGATTTTTTCAAAAACTCAAATTTAGAAAAGGATTTTAATGAACATTAGTTTTTTGGATTATATGAGGATGAGTTTCCAAATGAGGATGAAAATTATAATTTGGTCAACCCGATCACCAATCTTAGATCCGGACAATCGATTTACAACAATGTCGGAAATCTCGACAATCCTTCGATTTCTACACCAATCGAAAAGCATGACATTCTTCCGTTGGCACCCAAGGCCAATTATTCTGAATCTTTCAAATCTCCATCTTCTTATGTTGGCAATCCCAACATTTCTTCCTCTGATGTCGGCAACCCCGACAATGTCTCTTCTTTGAATGTTGGCAATCCCAACAGCTCATCTTCTATACCTTTACCTCCTTCACTTTCTGTGTCAACACATTTTTCTTTGAATGACCAAGATTCTAAAACACGACAAGTCGACATGATAGAACCCTTTGTTGATGACACGATAGATTTACCATTTCAGAAAGTCTCTCACACTTCACTAGACGCATCTACTATATCTTTTGAAGAACTTTTTGAAGACGAACTCAAATTTTTAAATGACGAGAATGAATATATGGAGCATATCAAAGATAATCTTAAGCCCATTTCATCGAATGATATTGACATGCCTCTTGTACCTCAAAAATCAGGTACGAAATCATCATACATCGTTTTCGATAGAGGCAAGTGTGGAGGGAAAAGGAAATTTCATTTTTCACAAAACAAGCACCATCATTATAGATTTCATTCTTCGTATGATTGGCATTCGCATATAATAGTTAAACTTCATTTCATTTTACAAATCATTTTGCAAATCATTCACCTCTGGGTACGATCTTTCAAATTTAGGAAACGTTCACAATGTGGACACTGTTTAGTTCTAGTGTGGGGGAGTCTGCATTGCATCCTTTTTATTTTTATTTATTTTCCTTTTTTCATTTCCATGCATTTAGATAGGACCATCATGCATTTTTAGATCGTAGCGACAATTTTTTTTTTTGAAAATATGACTCATTTTAGATTGATACAACAAAATAAGTTAACAATTGTTAGTCAGTTAATAGTATTTTTCTCTCTCAACTAAGATCAAATAAGAAATATGATGAAAAGTTGAATTTTGAGGGATAATAGTTAACCGGTACATAGGGAGATTCTTAGGTGATGTCCATGAAATCTATTCTATATTGTAGACTTTGTTTAAATGAGTGGAGGACTTAAAATACTTATATTGGCTTTTCGAATCTTTAAAACTAAGTTGTGTTAAGCTGAATTCGCATATCTCTCTCTTATTCTTATATTTTCAATAATAATAATAGCAATCCAAGGGTATCCAACATTGCTTGTATATCGAGCGTTGGTGTGCAAACCCGCCAAGCTCTATCCGACATGTTGTTGACAAAGTCAGCGTTGGAATATCTTGGTCTCATTTTATGAGATTGGACACCTAAGGATTACCGACATGTTGTTGACAAAGTCAGCGTCGGTCTGCATAATCCGCCAAGCTCTGTCCCAACTCTCCGTCAGTCCGCAAGGCAGTGTATGGGTGGTATACCTTGGTCTTCTAAGTTAGGTGTATGTAATTAATCATAAATTTCAACTTTTATAGAGATAGAGAATAAGCGATGATGCCCAAACATTTCTTGACCTTATTGATTTGAATAGCCATACAAAAGGAAATTAGAATACCACTTTACAAACTGTGCCAAGCAAACTAAGAATTAATTTCATGGCTGCACTATGTTATCGACCGAATCAACTGGCCAAACTGGAATTTAACATTTGAAAACTTGATTTATGTTGAAAATTTGTGATAAGCTGAGATATCTAAAATAAAATTAACTGATTAGAAATTGTTAATTTAATTTGTTGTACCACTTTCCTGGAATAAGTCGTGTTTTCATTTTTTTTGTTTTCATTTGCATAAGTCCTCTGCATTCATGTAGTTACATTAAAGCCATAGCATACTCCATTTGGATTTTGTGGGTAGTATCTGCTGAAAACCCTCACGAGACACCACTCGTCCTACTAGGGACACCTAGACGTTTAAAGGCTTGTTGCATACGCTCAATGCAATCGTGTTTCCTACGAAAACGTGACCTATCTAGTTAGTTTTTCATTTTTTTGTTTTACTCGAGGACGAGTAAAAGATAAGTGTGGGGGTGTTTGATCAGCATAGAAATATGTTAATTTATGCACCTATATTTTATCTTTTTTGTATATAAATAAATGTTACGCTGGGTATTTTCTTGTTGTTTTTATAGATATGTTGACCAGACCTCATTCATCCTTAAAAGTGAAGAATAAATGCCATTTACTTGAAGAATTGCATAAGAGCTTTCATTGGAAGATGTTTGTGTTCACATTAGCCATATGAAAGATATGGAAGATTTTTCTTATATGCTTTTGGAGTCTAACATGAATCCTTGTTTGGAAGAATTAATCACATACAATCTGCTCATCAATCAATCAATCAATTTGCCACATGGAAGATAGGGAAGATTTGGAAGATATTCACCGTGATTTGCTTTCCAATCAAGCTTGGTCAAGGAAGGCAAGAGATATGATATTACTTCTTGGAAAAGAGGCCCATTTAGTCATAGGTCTGATTAGGCTTTGTCCAATTTCACCTATAAAAAAACATGTATACCCATGGTAACAACATACCATTCTGTATCCTATTCTCCCTTCTTCTCCATTAATAAAAGTTCTTCTTCTTCTTTTTATTTTATGCAATTTTCTATTTCTTAGCAATTAGTGTTGTCTACACGATTAGATTCGGTAGAACACTATTTGTATTTTGCATTTCTTTTTATTAGTGATTGACTGTCTGATTAGATTCAGCGGTAATCCTAATTGTATTTCCTGTTTGATGTTTTATTTCTGCAATTTTAATTTCTGATCTTTTTATCGCTTCTTAGGTCATGTTGGATTGAATATAGATTTGATTAGATTCATATCTGTATTCAATTTAATAATAGTTTTTATTGTTTTCAAAACCAACCTCGAAGATTTGTCTAACTCGCCCAAGAAATTATCTAAATAATTTGATTTAATTTGCCTCCCTGTGTTCGACCTGTATGCTACACACCTGTATGCTTGCAGAAATTAATTTAAATATCACGCTTTTCTAATTCATAGGAAAGCGACGAACAGTTGCGTACCCATTGCTTCTTGCAAACTGTTCCAAAACTGGCTAGTAAAAATCGGGTCGCTATCACTAATTATACTTGAAGGACCCCGTGCAATCGTACTACCTCTCGAATGTAAATAGACGCTAGCCATGATGCAGTCCTCTTGCTTTTCACCGGAATGAAGTGGGCACTCTTCGTGAGTCTATCAACTATAACCCATATGCTAGTATTTCCTTTCCTTGACCTAGGCAATCTGTCCACGAAATCCATGGAGATACTTTCCCACTTCCATTGCGGGACCTCCAAACGATGTAATAGCCCACTGGGCTTTTTCGATTCGGCCTTTACTTGTTGGCACACCATGCATTTTGAAACGAACTCCGCCACGTCCTTTTTCATTCCAGCCCAAAAGAAAATGCGTTTCATATCTCTATGCATCTTATCTCCTCAGGGATGTATAGTCATCTTCGAGTGATGTGCTTCTTCGAGGACTTTATTCACTAAGTCTCCGACCTGTGGGACACATAATCTTCCATCGCGCCTTAGCCATCCCTTGTCATCTATGGCATACCTACCAAGGTGACTTGACGTCTCACCTCTAATCAACTTGTCCATGATCTCGACTATCTGTGGGTCTTCTTTCTGTGAAGTCCCTACTTGGTCTAGAAGTGTAGGTCTTAGCTCAAGAGATGCTAACGTAACCGTCAATGACTCAACAGCGGGTGTAAAATCAAAAGTTGCTAAAAACTCTAGACTTTTCCTTTCATCAAACAAGGGACTCAAAGTCAACCTTTTTCTACTTAGCGCATCCGCCACCACGTTACCCTTGCCAGGGGTATACGCTATATCGAAGTCATACGATGCCAAGAATTCCATCCAACGCTGTTGCCTTAAATTCAGATCTTTCTGTGAGAAGAGGTACTTAAGCGACTTGTGATCGGTATAAAGCTCGAACTTCTCACCTAGAAGATAATGGCGCCACGACTTGAGTGCGAAAACAATCGCTGCCAACTCCAAGTCATGTGTGGGATAGTTCTTATCATGAACTTTAAGTTGTCTACCCCCATAACAAATCACCTTTCCTTCTTGCATTAGGACAGCGCCTAACCCCGTGCCACATGCATCGGTGTACACGGTAAACATCTTACCTCCGTCGGGTAATGCCAAAACTGGAGCTGTGGTGAGCGCTCTCTTAAGCTTCTGAAAAGCAACCTCACACTCTATGTCCCAAGCAAAAACCAGGTTTTTCATCGTTAACTTATTAAGAGGAGCTGAAATCTTAGCGGAGTCTTTAATGTACTTCCTATAGTAGCCTGCCAATCCAAGAAAGCTTCTCACTTCGGTTGCGTTCTTCAGAACTTTCCAGTCTTGCACCGTGACCACCTTGGCGGGGTCTACGGCTATGCCTTGCTTAGAAACTACATGCCCAAGAAACCAAACTTCCTTCCTTCAAAAATGGCATTTGGAGAATTTGGCTTTCAATTTGTGTGCTCTAAGCGTATCCATAACTTCTTTGAGATGCCTAGCATGTTCTTCCTCGTCCTTGGAGAAGATCAAGATATCGTCCACAAAAACCACCACGAATTTGTTAAGGTACTCCCTAAACACCCTACTCATCAAATCCACAAAGTACGCGGGTGCATTTGTTAATCCAAACGGCATGACGAGTCATTCGAAGAAACCATCTGGAGTCCTAAACGCCGTCATGTCAATGTTATCCTTAGCCACTCTGAGCTGATGGAGTCCTGTGGCTAGATCGAGTTGAGAGAAAACAGACGCTCCTACAAGCTGGTCAAACAGATCATCGATTCTCGGCAGTGGGTGCCTACTTTTCTTTGTTAGCTTGTTTAATTCACGATAATCCACACACAGACGAAGCGAACCATCCGCCTTAGCAGCGAATACCACTGGAGCACCCCATTCAGAAATGCTTCGCCTTATAAAAATTTTCTCAAGCAACTCCTTAACTTGCTTACTAAGCTCTCTTCTTTCTCGCGGAGCCATGTGCCTAACGGGCAATGAAACAGGCTTAGCATTATCAACCAGATAAATACGGATATCTATCTCACGCCCAGGGGGTAACCCCCTAACTTCCTCGAAGACATCGGGATATTCTCGGACCACCCTAACAGATTCCAGATCATCGATGGACGAGTCAAGGGATTCAAGATAACATAACATGACAGGACCCATAAGGTTACAAGAAATTTCTAGGGTATTACCAAGGTGAGTCATGAGCCTCACTAACCTACGCTCACAATCAAGAAAAGCTCCATAATTGGATAGCCAATCCATGCCCAAAATCAAACCGTATCCCATGAACCCGAGAACATAAGCATTACAAGAAAATTCTATGCTCAAGATAGAAATCCTCACATCCGTACAGATCATAGATAACTGAGTGGAGCCCCCAATTGGGTTTGAAACACTAACGGGATCCTCAACTAGACTAGTACTTAGGTGCAGATTTTCAACAATATCAGACGAAATAAAAGTATGCGATGCGCCAGAGTCAAATAAGGTTCGAACAGGCAAGTCAAAAATGTAAACAAGACTTTCTACAGAAATACTACCTCAGTCAAGAACTGGAGTGGTGTTGAGAGCCTGCAACTGCCCTCCAGAAGGTCCTGCTTGCTGAGTCTGCCCTTGCCCCTGTGCTGGCTTCTTAGGGCAATCCTTACTAAAGTGTCCAGTCTCTCCACAATGGAAGCATTCGCCCAACTTCCTCTTCTTCTTTCTACAGTCCTTGGCTATATACCCCACAACCCCACAGTAGTTACACTTCCTCGTCTCACGTGCCTTGTTGTTATTGTTGTTGTTCCCCTTGTTATTCTTGTTATTCTTATTGCCTCCCTTCTTGAATTCCACCTTCTTGTTCTGAGTCTCATCGGGCTTAACCTCTTTCTTCCCCTTCGTGTCTTCCTCATACAGAAGGGCCATATCCACCAAGCTTTCAAAGCTCGCTCCCATTGGTATATGAGTCATGGCCAACCCATGTAATGGCTCATTCAATCCTCGAGCAAAACGTAGAGCCTTCTTCTGGGCCGTGTTGACCAAGTCCAAACCGAACCGAGCAAGCTGATTGAATCTATTCACATACTCTCTGATCGACATGTCGCCTTGCTTGAGTGCTAGGAATCTTTCCACCTGGAGACTCTCTTCTGCCTGCGACAGAAATTTAAGCCCAAACCTCATCCTAAAGTTGATCCAAGTCTCAATGGGTCTGGTAGCATTGGTGACTTCCCACCAGTATGCAGCTTCGTCCTTAAGTAGCCATGCTGCCAACTGGACCTTCCTACGGTCCTCTACATCGAAGATATCAAATAGCTCTTCAGTCTCCTTTAGCCAGTTTCTTGCTTAGACAAAAGTTTCGGTCCCTATGAAATCCTTGCCGCCCATTGCCTTAAAGTCTTTGCAAATCTTAGTGAAAGGATCCACTCGAGGGGGTTGAGGAGGAGGAGGGGGAGGAGCAATGGCTGGAGGCACCACATTAGCTGGGCCTGCGGCCGATGTAGTGGCCTCTAAGTACCAACGAAACCAATTGGGTACTTGTACGCCTTCGGGTAAGTTGAGATCACCAGACATGCTGGAAAAACGAAAAGAAAAAGGATTCAAACGAGGGAATCAAAAAGGAAGTGCTTATGGCTTTTGGGGAATAGCCTGTATAAAATAAAACTTTTCTTGGAAAATTCCTCTTTATAAGTGGTTTTGAAAATAGTTTTCAGAAGGTTTTTAAATTTTTTACTTTTGCCCAGCTTAGTAACCTTATGCTCTGATACCAAATGTAACACCCCACCTCCGCTAGGGTCACTCACAAAGGGAATGCACTAGTCTTGGAGGGGTATTATTCTAGTAAATAGGCACAGAGATAACACAAGACAGAACATATATTAAAACAGAGTATATAAAGCAGCGGATAAAATTTAAAAACCAAATCTCATTACTGAAAAATAGAGTCAAAACCTCTTACATCAAAATACCAAGTCATTATTTCATTACATCAAGTTCTAAAGAAGCAAAGTACTTAAACATAACATAAGTATAACATTATTCCCCAAAATGAGCAAGAGTGCAGCCACAACATAGCTCAAGTCCAAACCGTACATGAGCCTTCAGAAAACAAGCTAAGTCCAAGCTAAGAGCTGGAATTTCCTCCCAGAGAACCTGATGGGGGGAAAACGGAAGAAAAAGAGGTGGAAGAAAATGGGTCAGTCATAAAGACTGGTAAGCCCTAGTGACTATCAGTATAAACTAATAAAGTTAACTAGACATGAGAAACTGGGATTTAACATAAAGACAATAACTGGACTGGCATGATAACAAGATAAGAGTGACATCGCATATACAAGGTTTACTGCACTGACTGTACTAGTGTTCAAATCCATGTCAAGTATAAATCAAGAAATGATCCCTTGGCCCAATATCATGAAATGACCCAAATACGGGGTCCAACAGAACGATCTAATCGATCGGCTCCCTATAACCTAGCTCGTTGTGTATCGGTGTCATACGGCCCAAATCCGGAATGTAGTCGCCTGTGCTAGGTCCACCCTAGGGGTGTATCAAACCCTAGGGTGTCAACCACTGACACAATTCAAGCACGCACAGTGTAACCCTACGGGTGCCCATGCCTAATTTTTCAACTTCGGACGATGTGCACGACCATAGTCCGCCTGAACCTACTATGGCACACCCACTCAGCCGTCTTTTTGGTCGCTTATAGTCAGCCCAGTAATCGTGCCCCACCCTGCCTAGTCTCAGAGTATCGTGATACTCCTAAGTGGGTTACTGCTGAAAGGGACCGCGTAACTAGGGTTTCTACGGGTTAAGTGTTGTCCTTTGTGACCTAACCCATCGACCATGTAACAAGTTGGTTAAGTGTGTCCAAGCAATACATGACTTAACCCTATCCAAACAACGTGTCAAGTTGGTTAAGTATATTCAAGTGGTCCATGACTTAACCTTATCATGTGGCATTAATTTACTTAATGCACCCCAACCTCTCACATTAGACTTGGTTATGGTTACTAGATGTGCCGGGCGGGTCCGGGCAGCTTTACACCATAACCTAGTCTAACCTCGGGTTTTTAAGTGCTATATGACCAACTACTCACATTGGGTCCTATTATTTGCAACTACTGGATTTGCCGGGCGGTTCCGGGCAGGTTTACGTTTCAAATTCAACCCAATCTCGAGTTGGCCACTTTTCAAGTTATCTAATTGTCATGTCCTAAATTCATGTTTTCAAGCTTATTCTAATGTCAAGATTTCATGTCATATTATGCCAATTTCAAGTTTTCCTAATCTACCCAAAACGCATTCCCAACGTACGTGAATTCGCCTCAACACGACATGTCAAGATAGGGAATAACACAAAAGGATAGTCATAGGATGACAAAGGTGTTTACAAGTTAAGCATGATGATTATAACATTACAGGCATATGAGTAAGGGTCTCAACATCAACTTGGCAAAATATGGTGATAGACAAGGTAAAGGTTGACATAGGCAAATAACCCCAATAATAGTTTCAACATCACAGGCTTGTTAAGATAAAGATCATGATGGGTTTTTAGGTTTAAACATGAATATGCCCAAATCAGGTTCATACAATATTCCTACAAGTCAAAGTTTTACAGGAATAGATCTAGGGTGTACAGAACTAGATCTAGAATAATGGATCTATAAGAAATAGTCATAGGTCAAGGATATGGAAAGATAGATCCAACCTAGTTATCATGTTTAAGCCTAATTTCAGTTTACAACATGTTCAGATTAAATTTACAGTTTTGATCTAAGAGTGACAGGGGCTTACAGATCGTGGTCTAGAGAACAGGAAAGCAAAAGAGTTGAAGAAGAATCTCTAGAAGTCCCCCAACTAGCAAAGCTCTAAAAAGTTCTTGAATAGTCCCCTTCTCTCTACTCTTCCAGTCAGAATTTTAGCAGCATAAGGCCGGTGATGATTTGTGTAGAGAGTCTAGGGTTAGGGGTTGTTTATACAGGGTTTAGGGGATGAACAGGGACTGAAAATCGCACCAAAAACATCAGAAAGGGTTCTGGCCCAAAATACATTCAGGGACCAGGTCGACTGCCCAGTCGACCTGGTCAGGTGGAGGTTGACTGCTCAGTCGACTCCCCAGTTGACCTGGGTGCTGGGCGGGAAATTTCCCGCCCAGTCTGTTTGGGCTTGCATTCGAAATTTGATTTTGAATTTGATCTGTTTTTAAATCTGAAATTTTTTTGAAACTTCGGAAGGCCATAACTTGGTCATACGGACTCCGATTTTCGAAAACTCAGACTCGTTTCCAAGAAGAATTTCGAGACGAATGCAATGGCGTAATCCGTTTTCCTTGATTCTTATTTTAAAAATTAATTCTGTCTTGATTTATAGTTATAACACGTTAACAAAATACAGGTTGTTACAATTAAAGTACAGTGGAGTGAAGCCCAAGAAGACGTAACTTGGGAGACCGAAGAGAAGATACACGCACTTTACCCATTTCATTTTAAGGGTACATTCTTGATCTCTTTTCTTTTAGCTTGAAAACCTTTCTTTTGCTACCTATGTTTGTCTTATTATCTTCTCGATCTTGAGAACCTTATGTAGAACCCTATGGATGTAAACATGTATTTGAAAACATATTATGCTTGATGTTTGCCAATGGTTGCAAGTGTATGCAAGTGATTGCTAGTGGATGCATGACACACATTAGGCACTAGATCGGATCAGTCACATGTTTATATTGCATATGCATGAGTGCTTATATTTGTACATGGATGAAACTTGTTATGCTATCACGTGGATGTTGCATATGGATGATGTTTGTGCACTCATGTAGAAATTATAAATTATGATAGGAATTTGCATACATGTTGGACTTATTACACAAAAATATTTCGCATTGAGGAGGTTTACTGAATCAGTAACTGCCTGATCTTTTGCATTAGATAAGTACATATACACACTTTCTACATATGTTCATACAGCACTAGAAATCTTTTAAGGACAATGGTTGCTTGTGGATGATGTTTTGAGTAGATGGATGATGGATGGTAGGATATTGTAACAACCCGGAATTTTGGGGCAATTTAAAATTTTTATTTTTAGAAATTTTATTGGAAAATACGTGAGATTTCTTGTTTTTAAAATTTAAAATGGAAACAAATTGTTACGCATTAAGATTAAAGTAACATATTTGTTATAAATGTTAGGCATTAGAATTAAGATTTCCATTTAGTTATAAAATGTTACATTTTTATTTTATGAATAAGATATTCATGTCACTTAAAATTTGTCATTTATGTTAGAAAATAAATTTGTCGTCCTTTGTTAAATTAGAATTGGCGATATAAATTTGGCATCTTAGTATTGAATTAGAATTGACAATATTAAATTATCATTTATTAGAATGATGATATGTCATGTTATTAATGCCATTTATGTTAGAAAATGTACATAAGGATAAAAAAGAACATTTTGGTTATAAATGCTTATTTAGACTAAACATGTCATTTTAGTAGGAATGTTTATTTAAATAAAACATGTCATTTTATTAGCATATTATTCGTTAAATAAAACTTTCATTCTATTAGTATATGTTATGTTGAAATAAAACATGCCATTGTATTAGGAAATGTTTTGTAAAATAAACATGTCATTTATTAGGATCATGTTTTGCAAAATAAGAATGTCATTTTTATTGTGTTAAAATGGTCAAAAATATAAGTATCATTTATGTTTGTATGAAAGGAAAAAAAAAGGAAACAGTTCAGGCCCTCATAAATTTATTTTGAATTATGAATGGCCGCATTTATTCTCTTTTCTTTCGCGCATTTATTCTTTCCATTCCATTCCATTTATTCTTTCTCCATCTTCCGTTTATTCTCTCTCCATTCACATTTAAGTTTATTTTCCACCTCTTGTTACACACTCAAAATTTAATTATGTCATAAATTTTACAAACGGGCACTTTTATATTGCCATATATTGTGGTTTTGTTGTGTACATTTAAAAACTACAATTTAATGTATAAATGAGTCATATAAAGGGGTCAAGTATGGTAAATTTGGGTGCACATTAAAATTTACATTTAATGTATGTATGAATCTTACAAAAAGATGTATTGTTAGAAAATATGCTGACATTAAAAATCTACATTTTTTTTAGATTCATATAAGAGGATTCAAGTATAATAAAATGTCTTAGAAACTTTAATGACATTTATCAATGTATTAATTGAAATATTTCTATCTAAGAATATTAAAGTTAAGAATATTACTTTGTATCCATTATTCATATAAAACCTTTTGATACATGTTACTTAATAATACGCGTTTTGAAATAATAAAAAAAGTGAAAAAAAAAAGTTGCCCAACATAAACAATTAGATAAAATAAAGCAAGCATTTAATTTGTTTGTCAATATGAAGAGACATAAGGGGAGAAATAATTTGTCCATTTATTATCCATCTCTTTGTAATTTACTTCCGAAATTTGAATAATAAAATATATAATAATAAATGGTGTGGTCCCATCACGCCTAGTCAGCTAATTAAATCCTTGGTAACCTACTATATTGTAATAGGCACATTAGGGAAATAAAACTAAAGAGCTTAAAATCAGTATTAAAATATATATAAAAAGCTAATAGAAAATTCCAAAAACCCTATCTCCCCAAACATAACATAGCCGCCGCCCCTTTATCTTCAATGGCTGAAACGCAGCCCTCCTCTTCTCCTTCTATCTCCTCAATTTCTCAATGGTTTTCAAAAAAAAAGAAAAAAAAAAAAAAAAAAACCTCCAAACACAAGATCGAAGGACTCGACGTAGGAGAAAGGGATTTAAACGGGAGGGTAACACTCTTTCAAAAGTTGTTATAGTTAATAATTTAATTATTTATTTATTTAAATTTTCCAATGTCTAAACACGTGTATCTCATTCAAATCTTAACGAAATTCAGCGAAACGAAAAACGCTGGGATCGTGAGGCGGAGATCTATGGGATGGGACGGATCGAAACAGAAAAGGAGCGAATTTGGATTTAAGACGGAATCAAATCTAAACAGACGAATTCAGAAGGAATGAATATCGAGGTGAGATATTCTGAACTTTTAATTAAATCTAAATTTAATTATTTTCTCTTGCCTTAAAAATCTTTGGATAAGCATGTTTATGTGAGAATTATCTGAAATGTATGTATGTATGATAATAATGGAATTGCATTGCTGTTTTTGTTGTGATGATGTTCATATGAATTGCAATGTTCTGATTGTTTGTGTTGACTTGGGTATATATTATTCTATTTGAATCATCGATTGAATGGATTGGAATAAATAAATTGGTTGTGACATAACTTGAATAGTAGTTGGATTTTGATGACGTTGGTTATTTAAACCAAAAAGGTTGGATTTTTATTTTATTATTAAAGTCAAAAAGATTTGTTTTTATTATAAAAGATAATAACTTTTGGTTTTGTTACAAAGATCATAACTTTATTTTTATATATAAAAGATGAAACCTTTGTTTTATTTTTATAAATGAAATCTTTGTGTTTAGGTTAAAAAAATAAAACCTTTATTTTTATAAATGAAAACTTTGTGTTTGTAAAAATAAAAACTTTATTGTGTTTTTTATTTATTTATTAAAGGTGAAAACCTTGTTTTGTTTATTGAAGATGAAGACTGTAGTTTTGTTATGAAAGATTAAAACTTTATTTTATAAGATTGAAACTTTAATTTCTTTTTATCTGTTTTTTGTTGAAACATTAAGAATGAAAACTAATGTTTTGTTTTTGTTGAAACGTTGAAACATTAAGAATGAAACTAATGTTTTGTTTTTGTTGAAACATTTGGAATCAAATTATTGGTTTGTTTTGTTGAAACATTATGAACCAACTTATTGTTTTGCTTTGTTGGAATTATGAATCAACTCATTTTATTGAAACAAAGTATAAACCTTTATTTGTCTTGTTGAAATAAAGTAAAAACTTTTACTTGTTTATTGAAATGAAAGCTACAACTTTTATTTTTATTCTATTTTGTTGAAACAAAATACAACCTTTTTATTCTATTTGGTTGAAACAAAATATGAACCTTTATCTTGATTTTATTGAAACAAAGCTTGAACTTTATCTGTTTCGTTAAAAACATAATGAACAAATTTTATTTTTGGTTGTTGAAACAAAAAGGAACCATCTTTAGGTTGTAGTCAAGTTGAAAACAATGTAGTAACATTTTTTTTTTCATTGTAGTTGAATCTTTGCAAGGACATATTATATTGTTATAGTTGAGACAAATAAAATAACATATGTTGGCACCGAAATTAGTATGACATGCAAACATAAAATTTGTACTATGGTTGAACATGAAATGCAAACATATAATTAGCGCTATGGTTGAACATGAAAAGATAAAAGTAGATTTATAATTAGTAACAGTTAATTATAATCATAATTTTAGCGTTATTGGAATGTATGAAATACAGGTATATAATTAACGTTATTGGAATTTATGAAATACATGTATATAACTAGCGTTATTGAAATTTATGAAATGTAGTCATATTTTCACCGTTATTAATTAATATGAATTATAACTTTATTTTTACCGTTGTTAATAAAGATGAATTATAATAATATTTTTACCGTTTTCAATAAAAATAAAGTGTAGTCTTATTTTTACCATTCTTAATAAAATTTAGTTATAAGTTCATTTTTACCGTTGTTAATAAAAACGAGTTATAAGTTTATTTTTACCATTGTTAATAGGAATGAATGGAAAGTTTATATTTTCATGTAATACAAGAACGGTGTAAAAGTTAACAATAAATATGGAAAGTAGATTAGAGATTATCGGTGTTACAAAATATGAATTATGGTTACCCAATTAGAATTAATAGGAGTCATAAACTACAATTTTAACGTTAATGGATTAAGTGAAATAGAATTATAAAATTAGCATTATAAGAAAAAGTGATTTATAATTATAAAATTAGCAGTATAAGAAAAAGTGATTTATAATTATAAAATTAGCATTATAAGAAAAAGTGATTTATAATTATAAAATTATCGTTATAAGGAAAAGGTGATTTATAATTATAACATTAGCATTATAAGAAAAAGTGATTTATAATTTTAGCGTTAATAGAAAAAGAGAATTGTACTCATATTTTTTGACGTTATTAATAAAACAGAATTTTAGTCATATTTTCACCGTTCTCAATGAAAATGAAAAGAAGTCTTATTTTCACCGTTTGTGTTAAAGTAAGAAATTAGGATTATTTTTACCGTTTAAGTAAAAATAAGAATTTAAGATTATTTTCACTATTATGTTGAATTATGAAACTTAGGTTATTTTTAACGTTATTTGAGAAACATGAAAATAATCCTATTTAGAAAAAGAAGTCATGTTTAATATATGATATATATTGATATATTAGAATCATGAGACTGCATATGAAATAAAACATGTCGAAGGAGCATGAGACTGCATATGAAATGAAACATGATTTAGAAGCATGAACCGCATATGAAAATTTAACATGTTTTAAAAAGCATGAAGTCGCATATGAAATGCATAATCAAGAAACCGCATATGAAATAAAAATTCATGTTTAGAGTAGTATTACTGCATATGAAATGAAAGGCAAATCTTGAGATAGCGTTAATATATGTATGATATTCAAACATACTTAAGGTTTATGCTACCATATTAAAAATAAATATATTTTTAAGATCATGTTCATATAGTAAAAATGAACATATTTTTGATGTCGTGTCTATATATTGAAATAAGGTCTTTTTTTATTTGAAAAGAATTAAACGTTTAAAAGACTTTAATTGTATATATGTTGGCTTTAATGAAATGATATAAAATAAAATATCATTTTTATTTTGTATGATTGTTGAGATAAAAAGAATAAATTGTTGAATTATAAATTCTTTGACACGATTAATGAATGGACGATATATTTATATGCATGAAATGAATGAACAATATTTATATGCATGAAATGAATGGACGATATATTTATATGCATGAAATGAATGAACAATATTTATATGCATGAAATGAATGGACGATATTTATGAAATGAATGGACAATATATATATATATATATACATGAAATGAATGGACGATATTTATATTTATAAAAAAATTAATAACGATATGAAATGTTTTCAGATTATATATATATATATATATATATATGCGAGAATCATTTGAAAAGTCCGAGTTCAATCTCATTTCAAATGATTATACGACGTTTTAAATCTAAGAGTTGAAGACGGCGATTGAAGACC
Source organism: Allium sativum (assembly GCA_030737875.1). Classification (NCBI taxonomy): domain Eukaryota; kingdom Viridiplantae; phylum Streptophyta; class Magnoliopsida; order Asparagales; family Amaryllidaceae; genus Allium; species Allium sativum. The sequence continues at coordinate 803,813,896 of CM060921.1, read as the reverse complement.
GACGATCTTCATATCGAATGGGTAACTAGTGTTGAGGCCCTTGATTGATTTGCTCCCAAGACGGGGCTAAGATGGTAGTTATCCGGACGTAGTGTTGATTTGTACGGATTAGACTTTAGCTCAGACCCAGAGCATAAGTATAAATGGAATGCATGTCTGACGTTGTACGGACTGACAACGTAGCATCCCAAGTTGCAAATGATCAAGGCTTTTGTTGAAAAGCAGGCCTTGTGGGTATAACGTAACCTCACGAGCCTCACACCCCGGTATGAGTCTAAAACGGGAGAAGGGAACGCAGGGAGTGCACACGTTATCTTTCTAGCTAGAGTAATGTCAGGGACCTACCAGCGCTGACATTTTACTTATGTGGATGTTGGATTTTGAGGCGCCTCGTTGTTTTTATAGGCCGTTGGTGGTCATATTATAGGTCCAAAAGGACCGGGAAGCGTGTGTTCAGGCATAACTAATCCACTGCCCATTGGCGTGGACCGGCCCTGCAGCTATCCAAGGGTTCACTACGGGGAATCCTTAGGTATCCGCTAGAGTGCCTCGAATCGGTAAGGAGTCCCTCCCTAGCCTTGACTCTTGATGCAAATCAAATTTCCAATACGCCCTTGCGGTTTTGATTGTAGAACTAGTATTGGCGACATGATATATAGTACCCATGCCGTCTAGGATTGATACATTTACTTTGAATTGCTTTCAAAACATATACACACTAACAATATCGGTTTAACGTATTTATCATCTTTTGATCATTATAAGGTAAAACCCTATCCTCTGGTGTGCGTTGCATTGTGTGATGGGACTTGGGTCTTATAATGGTTTCATTTTTCCAAAAAGACATTGCGTTATTTCTCGATTTACTTTAGTTTATGCACTGGCAATCCATAGGAGTAAACCCGTTCCGCGAAAGTGGCGTGGTCCTTGGATTTGCCTTATTATTATTAAATAGATTAGCTAAGAATTCTCACACCAGTCCCATGACTGACTCGTAGTTTGCTTCACTTTGCAAACTCGGGTGCCCTCTTTTCTACACGGGCAGTCGAGTAGCCTTTTTGCAGATATCTATCTCTTTAGCTGGATTCTGGATCGAAGCCTAAAGCTGTGTCCAGAGCTTAGTAGTCTTCCGCTGTTTACTGTATTTTATTTAATGTATTAAATCTTTTGTAATTTATCTTCCGCTGTAATTTTATTTCAATGTACTCTGATATTCTGTACTCTGATGTAACGTTATTGTAATGTTATAAAAGTCTTCTGTTGTTGTTTTAATGTGTTGTATTCCCAAAGTTAACGTATGCGAGTTTTGAACGGTCTTGGTCGATTTAGCGATCGATTAAGGTCGGGCAAAATCTGTGTCGTTACAGATACGTTCTTCCTAACTTAGAGATTTCGGGGACGAAATCCTTTAAGGAGGGGAGAATGTAACAACCCGTATTTTGATAATGTGTTATAACTATAAATCAAGGCAGAATTAATTTTTAAGATAAGAATCAAGGGCAACAGGTTACGCTATTACATTCGTCTCGAAATTCTGCTTGGAAACAGGTCTGAGTTTTCGAAAATCGGAGTCCGTATGACCAAGTTATGGCTCTCCGAAGTTTAAGAAAATTTTCAGAGTTCAAAACAGTTCGAATTCGAATTCAAAATTTGAATTTAAACCCAGACAGACTGGGCGGGAAAAATTCCGCTACAGTGACCAGGTCGACTGCGTGGTCGACCATGTAGTCGACCCCCCCAGACCAGGTCGACCCTAGGGTCGACCTGGTCCCTGAATCTGTTTTTGGGCCAGAATCCATTCTGGTGTTTCTGGTTCGATTTCTGTCCATGTTCATCTCCTAAACCCTATATAAGCAGCCCCTAACCCTAGACTCTCTACACAAATTCTCTCCAGCCTTATGCTGCTAAAATTCTGACTGGAAGGATAGAGAAAAAGGGGGCTATTCAAGACCTCGTTAGAGACTATGCTAATTGGGGGATTTCTAGAGATTCTACTTCAACTCTTTTGCTTTCTTATTCTCTAGACCACGATCTGTAAGCCCCTGTCACTCTTAGATCTAAACTCTAAATTTTACATGAACATGTTGTAAACTGAAATTAAGCCTAAAAGTGATAATTAGGTTGGATCTATCATTGTATATCTTTGACCTATGACTATTCCTTGTAGATATATTATTTTACATCTAATTCTTGTACACCCTAGATCTATTCATCTTAAAATTAACTTGTGGGAATATTTGTATAAACTTGATTTGGGGCCTATTCATGTTTAAACCTAAACCCCTCATGACCTTTATCTTGACATGCCTGTGATGTTTAAACCATTATTGTTCACATACTGGGGTTATTATCTTATGTCAATCTATTGCCATGTCTATCACCCTATTTTGCGAAGTTGATAATTGAGACCCTATTTCATATGCCAGTAATGTTATAATCATCATGCTTAACTTGTAATCACCTTTGCCAACTTATGACTATCCTTTTTGTGTTATTCCCTATTTTGATATGTTGTATTGATTCGAATTCACGTACGTTGGGGATACGTTTTGGGTAGATTAGGCAAACCTGTATTGGCTATGAAATTGACATGATATGACATGAAATCTTGACATGAATTATACTTGAAAACATGAATATGGACATGACAATTAGATAACTTGAACGTGGCCAACTCGAGGTTGGGTTGAGTTTGCAGTATAAACCTGCCCGGAACCGCCCGGCAAATCCAGTAGCTGCAAACAATAGGACCCAATGTGAGTAGTTGGCCATATCGCACTTGAAACCCGAGGTTAGACTAGGTTATGGTCTAAAGCTGCCCGGACCCGCCGGCACATCCAGTAACCATAACCACGTCTAATGTGAGAGGTTGGGGTTCATTAAGTAAATTAATGCCACATGATAAGGTTAAGTCATGGACCACTTGAATATACTTAACCAACTAGACACGTTGATTTGATAGGGTTAAGTCATGAATTGCTTGGACACACTTAACCAACTTGATGCATGGTCGATGGGTTAGGTCACGGATTTTAAATGACAATACTTAACCCGTAGAAACCCTAGTTACGCGGTCCTTTTCAGCAGTAACCCACTTAGGAGTACCACGGTACCTTGAGACTAGGCAGGGTGGGGCTCGATTACTGGGCTGACTATAAGCGACCAAAATGACGGCTGAGTAGGTGCGCCACTGTAGGTTCAGGCGGACTATGGTCGTGCACATCGTCCGAAATTGAAAAAGTAGGCATGGGCACCAGTAGGGCTACACTGTGCGTGCTTGAATTGTGTCAGTGGTTGACACCCTAGGGCTTAATACACCCCTAGAGTGGACCTAGCACAGGTGACTACATTCCGCGTTTGGGCCGTATGACACCGACACACAACGAATTAGGATCGTAGGGAGCCGATCGATTATATCGTTCTGTTGGAACCCGTATTGGGTCATTTCATGATATTGGGCCAAGGGATCATTTCTGGACTTATACTTGACATGGATTAGAATACTAGTACAGTTGGTGCAGTAAATCTAGTATATGCGATGCCACTCTTAACTTATCTTAGTTATCATGCCGGTCCAGTTATTATCTTTACGTTTAATCTCGGTTTCTCATGTCCAGTCAACTTTACTAGTTTTTATACTGATAGTCACTAGGGCTTACCAGTCTTTATGACCGACCCTTTTATTCAACCTCTTTTTCTTTCGTTCCCCCCCCTTAGGTTCTCAGGGAGGAAATTCTAGCTCTTAGCTTGGACTTAGCTTGCTTTCTGACAGCTCATGTACGGTTTGGTCTTGAGCTATGCTATGGCTGCACTCATGCTATTTTGGGGAATAATGATTTACTTATGTTATTTTAAATTTGTTGCTTCTTTAGAACATGATGTAATGAAATAATGACTTGGTATTTTTGATGTAAGAGGTTTTGACTCTTTTTTTGAAGTAATGAGATTTGGTTTTTAAATTTCTATCCGCTGCTTTATATACTCTATTTATTTATGTTCTGTCTTGTGTTATCTCTGTGCCTGTTTACTAGATAATACCCCACCAAAACTAGTGCATTCCCTTTGTGAGTGACCCTAGCGGAGGTGGGGTGTTGCACATTTACTCCTTATTTATATATATATATATATATATATATATATAACAATTAATTAATTAGTTAATTCGTAAATAGTTCGTTTTAATCTCCAAACCCAACGACTGTCACCCCTAACGTAATACCCCCATTCCGAACACAATGGGATATGTATCGTAAGCCAATTCAGCTGTTTCGATCAGTTTCCGTCAAAATAAAAATATAAATATAAATATTGATTTTAAACGCACATTTCAATATATCGGGGCCACATACTTACTCTAAAAATTCCAGAAAAATTATTTCTAGCTTCGTATTGACGATACGGTCCTAACAAAACTAATTTCGTCAAATTTGGAGAACGTTTGAAAAATGGCCAATTTCTGGTCGATCCAATTCAATTGAAATTGACAAAACACGTTTTCTTTTGCCACGCTCACATATTAATCCCAAAAATTATGATTCTTGGAATCTAGCAATAATTTGACATCCCGGATCCAATAAAAGTGGTTTTGTCGAAAACGGAGGTCGTTTGCAAAATTTGTATTTTAAAGGCTATATTTACTAACTGAAAACCCCAGCCAATTGCCACAATTCCGAACCTCGGAATATATCGAAGCTTATACTTTTCGGAGTTGGAAACGGCATTTTGAAATCAATGGAAGTGGTTTCGAGTCTAAATTCATCTTTATGCAAAATGTGACTTTTTGGGCCATATATTTAATTCCATAGCGACTATTCTGAATATTCAACTGGCCATAACTTTTTATTCCCACTATGAAATTTCAATTTTTCAATTTCGTTAGAAAGTTATAACTCAACAGATTTAAATATTTCTTGTTTCGCCAAAATCCGACTTATTTTGAATCCTGTACATTCAGTCATAGTTCAAAGTTAAATTTTAAAATTACCGCGCCATTTCAGGCTCGTTATATAATTAAAATAAAATTTTATATTCTAACTTCGTTTTAAATAATTTATACATTATATTTCTATTCAAAATAAATTTCTAGTCGTAATTATTTAAAATAATTCATTTTAGATATTCAAAATTCATTAAAATTGCCAAAATAAAAATTTTAAACTGGCTCAGATTTTCCGGGTTGTTACACTTTATCTAAGGGGAGCCCGTTATTTGGTTGCATATTTATTTTTATGCATTTGTTTTGGAATTCATATTTCCAAAGATTTTGTTTTGAGATCCCGAAGTGAAATGTATTGTCTTATAAAAGCTAGATATGTATTTCAAATGATTTGAAATAAAAGAAATTGGGAAATAGAGTCCAAAGAAATAATTTCTGTAAAGAGAATGGGGTTTTGAAATCTAAGTTTAGGGATTAAGCCTAAATGGGTAGATTAAGGAATTGCATGTTGATTGATGCATTGTAGATCCATATGTTTATTTATGGTTGATGTTTATGCACTGGCAATCCAGTGGAGTAAACCCATTCCGCGGTAGCGGCGTGGTGCTGTGATTAGCCATATTTTTTGAATAGGTTAAGTAAGATTCTCATACCAGTCCCATGACTGACCTATAGATTGTTTCACTTGCAAACTCGGGTGCCCTCTTTTCCACACGGGCATTCGAGTAGCTTATTTTGCAGATATAGATGTGTTGAGCAGGATTCTGGATCAAAACTTAAAATTGTGTCTAGAGCATTGATAGTCTTCCGCAATGTTAGTTATTAGTTTCAGTGCATTGTTTTTCATCTTTTGTAAATTTATCTTCCGCTGTACTTTATGAAATGTACTCTGATATTCTGTACTCTGATGTAACATTATTATAATGTTTATAAAAGTCTTCTGTTGTTGTTTTGATATGTTGTATTTCCAGAGTTAGCATATTCAGGTTTTGAACGGTCTTGGTTGATCTAGCGATCAATTAGGTCCGAGAAAAATCTGAATCGTTACAATAAATCTATTATTGATTATTATTTAGACACAGGTATTCATGGGGGTAAACCCATTCCGTGACATGCGGCGTGGTCCCGTGATTTACCTTATTTTAAAGTAAAGCTTAATAACTGTTTTGAGTTCTCACACAAGTCCTTGTCGCTGGCTTTGTGTGGGCTGGGTACGCATGATAGGAGGTTCTCCAATGCTGTTTGGTGGTGATCAGTTGGATCATACCCCTACATGTCCCTTTTGAGGGTTGGTTGAGTAGTCGAGAGGTTGGCCATAAAACAAAGTGTCTGAGGGGTCATCTGTAAGCCACGGTGGGTATTACCTGCTGTATTGGGGGATGAAGGGATGGTTGCAAAGCCTACCGAATTTCGTCGTATCGTTACAGCTGGTATCGGAGCTTTGGTTAAATCAAATCTTTAGGGTGCAACTCGTTAGAACAGAATAAAAGACTCGTCAGAGATTGGATTAGTAATATCCTAGAATGAGAAACTCATTAGAGATGGGGTTAGTAATGACCTAGAATGAGTTGAGAGTGACAAGTTTATAATTAGCGTATTTTTGATTAATTATATAACTTGATCTTAGAAAATATGATTTTTGAATATGTAAAAGTTATATATGATTGAAAAGCTAATTAACTAATCGATTGCTAGTTGTGTTGTGTGACTATTTGTTCAACTAATTAAAATATTTGAATGATCAAACCAACAAGAAAATGAAAGGTAAATTTAGCCAAATCGAATTAAATGTAGAACTGAATTGAAAAATTTTCAAATTGGATACATATGCATGTATATATGTTGTATAGGCCAGGTTATGGAAGCTAAGAAGAGGAATAAAATTGTATGTCCGACAAATAGGTACATGTTTACTGTATTTCTTGGGTTTGATGATTTTATGAGCCGATTGGCTAGTCGCTTGGCTTTTTCTTTTTCTTTTGGATTGGTGAGGGCCCTGCGAGGCAAGTTGCGGTTTTAAAGGTCTCCCCGTACAAAGGAGGTTATGGCGAAATTTTTCAAAAATTTAGGGTGTTAGCCAAATTTTTGAGAAATTAGAAGATTCTAAGAAACTGAAAAGTTAAAGAATGAAAGTTGAGTTGGTTAGTTAAACAACTTTCAGCTCCGTTCCTTTTCGAGGACGAAAAGATTCTAATTGGGGGAGATTGTAACAACCCAGATTTTCAGAACCAATTTAAATTTTTTATTTTGGCTATTTTAATGGATTTTGAATATTTAAAATGATTTATTTTAAATAATAACGACGAAAATTTTATTTTAAATGAAGTTAGGATGAATAAATTTATTTTAATTATAAAACGAGCCTGAAATGGCGTGGTAGTTTGAAAATTCGATTTCAAATTTCAAATGAATGTACAAGATTCAAAATAAATCGGATTTCAGTAAAACCAAAAATATTTGAATCTGTTTACTTATATCTTTCTAACGGATGTGAAAAATATAAATTTCGTTTTATAAATTGAAAGTCATGCCTAGTTTAAAATTTGAAATAGTCGCTATGGAATTTATATATTTTTTATATAATATATAGCTCTTAAAAATAGCCATTTTGCAAACGACCTCCGTTTTCGACGAAACCACTTTTGTCGGATCCGGAATGTCAAATTATTGCAAGATTCCAATTTTAATAATTTTTGGAATTAATATGTGAGCGTGGCTAAAGAAAACGTGTTTTGTCAATTTTAGTTGAATTGGATCTACCAGAAAATGACCATTTTTCAAACGGTCTCCAAATTCGACGAAATTTGTTTTGTTAGGACCGTATCGTCAGAACATAGCTAGATTTATTTTTCGGGAATTTTTGGAGTCAGTATGTGGCCCCGATAAATTAAAATGTACGTTTAAATTCAATATATATTGATTTATATTTTAATTTTGAGAAAAACTAATCGAAATAGCTGAATGGGCTTACGAAACATATCCAATTGTGTCTGTAATGGGGGTATTTAGTTAGGGGCATCAGTCTTTGGGTTTGATTTGGAGATCGGATGCAAAAATCTCAATTTTCGAATTAAAATATTAATTAAATAATTTATATAACCCCATCCATTTAGTTAAAACCCTAGGGTTTCCTTTTCCGTGGTCAAAGGCTCTTAGCCGACATCTCCCCCAAATAGACGATCCGCAACTTCCCACATTCGTCCCCCTCGATCTCCTCATCTAAGAAGTGAATTTCGAAACTCAATAAACATGAGTTGTTCAACCATGAGAGCTCCACAATTTGGACGGTTAAGATCGAATGTGGGGGTGCGGTTTGCTCGATATTTGTACTCCATTTGCCGCCGTTCGTGAAGGACTTGAAAGAAAACGGAACCATCGTGGTTGATGGCGTTCAGGGAGATGAAGGTGGAGGGTCTGGCTGTAACACCCCACCTCCGCTAGGGTCACTCTTTCGGGGGCACTAGCTTCTGGGGGGCGTTAGAACTGGGTAAGCATGCATAATGATATATCAAGGCAGAGTAAGAACATAAATATATATATAAAACAGAGTAAGTGAGAATAAAACAGCGGAATATCTCAAACCATCTCAAAACAAGTCTAGTACATCATAAAGTCAACTGCCAAAATAAACATGTCTAGTACATCATAAACAGAAATACTGAAATACATAGTGCTATCCCCAAAATAAAGATGATAAACCATAGCGAGCTCAATGTCCAGACATACATGAGCTATCCAGCAAACAAGCAAGCGATCCAAGCTAAGCACCACTATTCCCTCCCTGAGAACCTGGGGGGGGGGGGGGAACGGAAGAAAAGAAGCGAAAGAAAACAGGTCAGTCAAAAAGACTGGTAAGCCATACTACGATCAGTCTATAAACTAATAAAGCTAACATCATGATGGAAACTGAGATGAGCATACTGGCAATAGATAAAGGTGTCATCACATAAAGAAGATTAAGCTTTGCACCACAGTGTACTAGCAAACTAACATAACAGGTATTGATCCCTCAGCCCAAAACTTGGCCCAATAACATGAAGTGACCTTAATACAAGGCCCAGCCCAACGGTCTAGTCGATCGGCTCCCTATAAACGTAACACGTCAAGTGTTGGTGTCCATACGGCCCACATATGGTTGTAGTCAGACTGTGCTGGGTCCACCTTTGGGTGTATCAAGCCCTCGGGTGTCAACCCCAGACACCTAAGCAATAATGCACAGTCTAAACCTACTGGTACCCGTGCCTCGAGTTTGTCCAACACCGGACTACGTGCACGTCCGTAGCCCGCCTGGACCCGCACCGCTGTACCACTCAGCCGTCGCTTTGGTCGCTTACATCCGTCCAGTAATCGTGCCCCCGCCCTAGCCTAGCCTCTAGGGTTGTGAATGATACCCAACTGGGATTACTGCTGGAACAGACCACGTTGCTAGGGTTTTCTAAGAGGGTTAAGTGTGGTTTAACCCCTCACTAATCATGGATTAAATTAGTTAAGTGTAACCAACAGTTCACCACTTAACCCCATTTAATCCCTCGTATCCCCAAAATTGGTTAAGTATTAGTGGGCCATGACTTAACCCTAATCATGAGGCATTAATTAATTTAATGCACCCAACCTCTCACATTAGACCTTGTTGTGGTTACTAGTTAGGTCGGGCGGGTCCGGGTAGGTTTACACCACAACTTAGTCTAACCTCGGGTTTCACGTGCAACATGACCAACTACCCACATTGGGTCCTATTGCTTGTAGCCACTAGTTAAGCCGGTCGGTTCCGGGTAGGTTTATGCTACAAACTCAACCCAACCTCGAGTTGGCCACACTTATGTTTTCTAAGTGTCATGTCCACTTTATTTTCAAAACATCATTACAAGTTTAACAAATACTTGGGTAGACCTAACTTAATAGGTAAATTCCCAAGGGGTAGACCTAACTTAATAGGTAAATTCCCAATCTTATATTTTCATGTATTTTAAGTTTAACCCCAAACCCCCCAACGTCATTCCATCGCTTACATATTCGTCATAACGCATAAAGGATAGGAAGAGGGAACTTGGCACAACATACATGATGAATCATAATAAACATGCATAACATGTTGGACTTGTATAACTTAGCATAGTGAATTTGCATAAACATGCATAACTTGTCAAACTTGCAAATCATGGCATAGTGAACTTGCATAAACATGCATAACTTGTTAAACTTGCAAATCATGGCATAGTGAACTCGCATAAACATGCATAACTTGTTAAACTTGCAAATCATGGCATAGTGAACTTGCATAAACATGCATAACTTGTTAAACTTGCAAATCATGGCATAGTGAACTTGCATAAACATGCATAACTTATCAAACATGTGTAATATGGCATAGTGAACTCGCATAAGCATGCATAACTTATTATACATGTACAACATGGCATAGTGAACTCGCATAAGCATGCATAACTTATTAAACATGCATAAATCCCAACTTTCATCACATATTAACTTTAGAGTTTCTAAAATGAAGGTAAGAGGGCTTACAAATATTATGAAGACACAAATCTACTAATAAAGATTGAGAAGCCCTTTATGCAAGCATAAAAACCCAAAACAAAGCTCCAATAAGAAACACCCTTAACAAAAATCCCAAAAACTCTAGCTTAGCAAATAAAACTTGCAACTTGATGATGTATGCAAGCTAATGATCATTCATACAACTTCGAAATGCTTGTATGAACATCATAATCTTCATAGGAATGATTTATGAAGAGGTTGGAGGCTAGGGTTTTTAGGTGGAGGCCATTTGAGAAATCAATTTGACATAGTTTGGTTGCTAGAATGAATAATAATGATTTAGGGTAGGATTAGGGTCTTATTTATAGAAGATTAAAGTTTTTTAGCCCTAGGATTAACCCTAGGTTAGTTTAGGTCCGTCAGATTTCGGAATTCTCTAGAACCAAGCCACAAGACCAGACCAAGACCCAAAATGGTGCGCCAGGCAAAACTGCCCGGCCACCCTGTGTTGACAGGGCTGTCGACAGGGCTGTCGACACCCTGGGGACCCTGTCGACATGCCTGTCGACATGGGGGTGCTGGCGGGAGTTTTCCCGCCTGACGCCAGTTAGCCCTAATCCTTGTTTTTAATTTAAAATTTAAATCTGTTTTTAACATGGAAATTTCTGAAAAGTTTAACGGGCCTTAACTGGGTCATACGGACTCCGATTTTCGAAAACTCGGACTCTATTTCGCGTATTTTCCCGAGACGAACGCAATGGCATAGCCCGTTTCCCTTGATTCAGATTTTTAAATTAAATTCTGCCTCGATTTATGTTATAACAGGTTATTGAAAATACGGGTTGTTACATTCTCCCCTCCTTAAAGGATTTCGTCCCCGAAATCTTCAAGTTAGGAAGAACGTATCCTACCATCCAATCATCCATCTACTCAAAGCATCATCCACGAGCAATCATTGTCCTTAAAAGATTCTAAATGCTGTATGAACATATGCAAAAGTGTGTGTTTATGTACTTATCTAATGCAAAGATCAATGCAAAATATGCTAGTGAAATGTATCCATATGTATGCAAATCCCTAACATAATGTATAATATCTACATGCGTGCTCAATCATACATCCATATGCAACGTCCATGTGATGGCATACAAATTTCATCCAAGAATAAGCATAAACACTCATGCACATGCAATATGAGAAGTGTGTGAGCCGATCTAGTGCCTAATGTGTATCATGCATCCACGAGTAACCACTTGCAAACACTTGCAACAACTTGCAACCATCAAACATAACATGTCTCAAACACATGTTTCATCCGAAAGGTTTCTACCTAAGGTTCTCATGACAAGATTAGCACGATAACTAGATAAACATGGATAGCAAAGAGAAAGATATGCTAACAAAGGAAAGAGATTGAGAGTGTACCCTCAAAAAGGAATGGATAAAGCCCACGCATCTTCTCCTCGGTTTCCCAAGTTGCGTCTTCTTCGGCTTCACCCCATTGAACCTTCACCAACTTGACCTCTCGATTCCTTAGCTTCTTGGTCTCCGTCCCCAAGATACGAATCGGAGCTCTCCTCAAGGTAGCTTCTTTCTCCACTTCCACGTCTTCAAGAATGCTAGGTTCAACCACCTCAGCGGACTCATGTAGGCACGTTCGGAGATGCGAGACATGAAAGACATTATGCACTCCGGACAGCTTCTCGGGCAATTGCACTTTATAAGCCATCTTCCCAATTCTCTCTATGATAGGGAAGGGTCCAACAAATCTCGGTGCTAACTTCCCAACAGCTCCAAATCAGACCACATTCCGCAAAGGAGAAACCTTTACGAAAACCATATCCCCAACATCAAACTCCAAATCGGATCTTCGCTTATCAGCATAGGATTTCTGTCGGTCTTGGGCCGCTTTCATCCGTCTCCGAATCAACTCGATTTTCTCGGATGTATCTCTGATCATATCAGGCCCAAGTATGAGCTTATTTGTAGTCTCCCACCAACATGTAGGCGACTTGCACAGCCTCCCATATAGAGCTTCAAATGGTGCCATCCCTATGCTTGCCTGATAACTGTTATTATATGCAAACTCGACAAGTGGAAGATGGTCTTCCCAAGTACCACCAAAGTCCAGAATACAAAGCCTCAACAGATCCTCGAGTACTCTATTCACCCTTTCGGTTTGACCGTCCATCTGTGGGTGATAAGCAGTACTCAGATTCAACCTCGTGCCCAAGGCCTCCTGCAAGCTATTCCAGAACTGACTTGTAAAGATTGGGTCGCGGTCACTGACAATACTAGAAGGGACTCCATGAAGTCTCACAATCTCACGAAGATATACAGACGCTAGCCAAGATGCTGTCCTCTTGCTCTTCACCGGAATAAAATGAGCACTCTTCGTAAGTCTATCCACAATAACCCAAATGCTCGTATTCCCTTTCCTTGACCTTGGAAGCCCATCAATAAAGTCCATGGAGATACTCTCCCACTTCCAAAGTGGAACGTCCAGAGGATGCAATAGCCCACCGGGCTTCTTTGACTCGGCTTTAACTTGCTGGCAAATGATACATCTAGAGACAAACTCCGCCACATCCTTCTTCATCCCAGGCCAAAAGAAAATATGCCTCATATCTTGGTACATCTTATCCCCGCCTGGATGTATAGTCAACTTAGAGCGATGCGCTTCCTCCAGAACTTTTCTTACTAAATCTTCTACCATGGGGACACATAACCTTCCATCTCTCCTCAGCCAACCCTTGTCATCAATAGAATATCGAGCGAGATGACTAGACGTCTCTCCTCGAGTCAGCTTATCCATAATCTCAACTATCTGAGGGTCTTCCTTCTGCGAAGCCCCAACTTGATCCAGAAGGGTAGGCCTGAGCTCTAGAGATGCTAAAGAACCGGTCATCGACTCAACCGCCAAAGAGAAATCAAAGGTTGCCAAGAACTCTAAATTCTTCATCTCAACAAATAGAGGACTTAGTGTCAACCTTTTTCTACTCAACGCATCCGCTACAACATTCCCCTTGCCAGGGGTATAGGCTATATCAAAATCGTAGGACGCCAAGAATTCCATCCACCTTTGCTTCCTCAAGTTCAGATCCTTCTGCGAAAAGAGATACTTCAAAGACTTATGATCAGTATATAGCTCAAATCTCTCTCCCAGAAGATAATGACGCCAAGCCTTGAGTGCATATACTATCGCTGCCAGCTCTAGATCATGAGTGGGATAATTCTTCTCATGCACCTTAAGTTGCCTACCACCAAAACATATAACTCTGCCCTCTTGCATCAGAACGGCGCCCAATCCCGTGCCACAAGCATCAGTGTACACGGTAAACATCTTACCACCATCGGGTAAAGCTAGAACTGGTGCTGAGGTAAGGGCTCTCTTGAGTCTCTGAAAAGCAAGCTCACAATCCATATCCCAAGCAAAAACTAAGTTCTTCTTTGTCAACTTAGAAAGAGGAGCGGATATCTTCGCGAAGTCCTTGATGAACTTCCAGTAAAAACCCGCAAGACCTAGAAAACTTCTTACTTCGGTTGCATTCCTTGGAGTCTTCCAATCCTGCACAGCAACTACATTAGCGGGATCCACCGCCAATCCTTGCTTAGATACTATATGCCCAAGGAACCGAACTTCCCTTCTCCAAAAGTGACACTTGGAGAACTTGGCCTTTAACTGATGCGCTCTAAGCGTATCCATCACCTCTACAAGATGCCTCGCGTGCTCTTCTTCATCCTTAGAGAAGATCAGAATATCATCCACAAAGACTACGACAAACTTGTTCAAGAACTCTCGAAACACCCTACTCATCAAGTCCACGAAATACGCGGGTGCATTCGTCAAACCGAACGGCATAACAAGCCATTCAAAGAATCCATCTGGAGTTCTGAATGCAGTCTTGTCTATACTATCTTCAGCCACTCTGAGCTGATGAAATCCAGTAGCAAGATCAAGCTGAGAGAAAACAGAAGCACCAACAAGCTGGTCAAAAAGATCATCAATCCTCGGTAATGGGTGTCTGTTCTTCTTAGTCAGCTTATTCAACTCTCTATAGTCCACACAAAGTCGAAGAGAACCATCTGCCTTAGTAGCAAACACCACAGGCGCTCCCCATTTGGATATACTTCGTCTGATGAAGTTCTTCTCAAGCAACTCCTTTACTTGTTTGCTGAGCTCCCGTCTCTCACGCGGAGCCATGTGTCGAACGGGCAAAGAAACAGGCTTAGCATTATCCACCAGATAAATGCGAAAATCAATCTCTCGTTTAGGGGGCAACCCCTTAACTTCTTCAAAAACATCTGGATAATCTCGGACCACCCTTACAGACTGAAGGGCTTCCTCTGACGAGTCGAGAGATTCAAGATAGCACAACATGACGGGATTCTTCGGATTGCATGAAATCTCTAAGGTGTTGCCAAGGCGAGTCACAAGCCTCACAACCCTATGCTCACAATCAAGAATGGCTCCATATCTGGACAGCCAATCCATGCCCAATATCAATCCGTATCCCCTGAAACCAAGAACATACGCACTACACAAGAACTCTACACTGAGTATAGAGATCCTTAGATCCTCACATATCATAGATAGATAAGCAGAACCCCCAATGGGATTCGAAACACAAACGGGATCATCCACTAAGCTAGTACTAAGGTGCAAACTATCAACAAGATCAGATGAAATAAAGCTATGTGATGCACCAGAATCAAACAAGGTACGAACTGGAAGATCAGAAACATAAACAAGGTTCTCAACAGAAACACTACCTCGATCGGGAACTGGAGCGGTATTGAGAGCATGAACTTGCCCTCCTGAAGGTCCAGCCTGTCCTTTCTTCTTCGGGCATTCCTTGCTGAAGTGTCCAGTCTCACCACAGGAAAAACATCCACCACTAAGCTTCCTTTTCTTCTTCCTACAATCCTTAGCAAAGTGTCCAGGCGCACCACAGTAATTGCACTTTCCCTTGCCTTTGTTGTTGTTCCCCTTCTTGTTCTTGCTCTGATTCCCCTGACTGTTTTGACCACCTTGATTGCCTTTACCCTGAGAATCAGTCTTCTTTGCTTGAGTATCACTCGACTTGACCTCTTTCTTTCCATCACTCTGAAGTAGAGCCATATCGACCAAACTCTCAAAAGTAGCTCCATGCGGAATATGTGACATTGCCAAGCCCTACAGCGGCTCATTCAACCCTCTAGCGAATCGGAGAGCCTTCTTCTCAGGAGTGTTCACCATATCCAAACCAAAACGGGCCAGCTGATTAAACTTGTTCACATACTCCTTGACAGACATATCACCTTGCTTTAATGCAATGAACTTCTCCATCTGTAAATTCGCCTCAGCAGCATATAGAAACTTGGCCACAAATCTAGTCCTCAAATCGTCCCAAGTCTCGACGGGCCTTGTCCCATTGGTGACCTCCCACCAATAGGCTGCTTCGTCCTTCAAAAGCCACACTGTCAATAAGATCTTCCTCTCGTCATCAATCCCAAAGATAGCAAACAAGTCCTCAGTGTCTTTCAGCCAATTCCTAGCTTCAACAAAAGATTCCGTGCCTAGTAAATTCTTGCCTCCCATCGCCTTGAAGTCTTTACAAACCTTCGTGAACTCAACCTGAGGATGCTGAGGGGGAGGAGGAGGAAGAGGAGCCTCAGCAACTGGAGGGGGAGGAACAGGAACCACCGAAGGAGGGACATTAGTGGGAGGATTCTCAACTACAGGAGGAGGAGTGGGAGTAGGGTTTGCGGGGCCAGCTACCGCCCTAGCTTCTAGAAGTCTCCTATACCAGAGTGGTACGTTTACTCCATCTGGGATGGCAAGATTCTCAGCCATACTAAAACGAAAGATAAGATAAGATTAGGTCAAGGGAACGAAGGATAACGCTAATGGCTTTTTGGGGAATAGCCTTTTAAAATACTAGACTTTTCTTTGGGAAATACTTTATACTTGTTTTGAAAATAGTTTTTCAAAAGTCTTTTAAAAACTTTGTGTTCCTTCTCGAAAACCATATGCTCTGATACCAAATTTGTAACACCCCACCTCCGCTAGGGTCACTCTTTCGGGGGCACTAGCTTCTGGGGGGCGTTAGAACTGGGTAAGCATGCATAATGATATATCAAGGCAGAGTAAGAACATAAATATATATATAAAACAGAGTAAGTGAGAATAAAACAGCGGAATATCTCAAACCATCTCAAAACAAGTCTAGTACATCATAAAGTCAACTGCCAAAATAAACATGTCTAGTACATCATAAACAGAAATACTGAAATACATAGTGCTATCCCCAAAATAAAGATGATAAACCATAGCGAGCTTAATGTCCAGACATACATGAGCTATCCAGCAAACAAGCAAGCGATCCAAGCTAAGCACCACTATTCCCTCCCTGAGAACCTGGGGGGGGGGGGAACGGAACAAAAGAAGCGAAAGAAAACAGGTCAGTCAAAAAGACTGGTAAGCCCTACTACGATCAGTCTATAAACTAATAAAGCTAACATCATGATGGAAACTGAGATGAGCATACTGGCAATAGATAAAGGTGTCATCACATAAAGAAGATTAAGCTTTGCACCACAGTGTACTAGCAAACTAACATAACAGGTATTGATCCCTCAGCCCAAAACTTGGCCCAATAAAATGAAGTGACCTTAATACAAGGCCCAACCCAACGGTCTAGTCGATCGGCTCCCTATAAACCTAACACGTCAAGTGTTGGTGTCCATACGGCCCACATATGGTTGTAGTCAGACTGTGCTGGGTCCACCTTTGGGTGTATCAAGCCCTCGGGTGTCAACCCCAGACACCTAAGCAATAATGCACAGTCTAAACCTACTGGTACCCGTGCCTCGAGTTTGTCCAACACCGGACTACGTGCACGTCCGTAGCCCGCCTGGACCCGCACCGCTGTACCACTCAGCCGTCGCTTTGGTCGCTTACATCCGTCCAGTAATCGTGCCCCCGCCCTAGCCTAGCCTCTAGGGTTGTGAATGATACCCAACTGGGATTACTGCTGGAACAGACCACGTTGCTAGGGTTTTCTAAGAGGGTTAAGTGTGGTTTAACCCCTCACTAATCATGGATTAAATTAGTTAAGTGTAACCAACAGTTCACCACTTAACCCCATTTAATCCCTCGTATCCCCAAAATTGGTTAAGTATTAGTGGGCCATGACTTAACCCTAATCATGAGGCATTAATTAATTTAATGCACCCAACCTCTCACATTAGACCTTGTTGTGGTTACTAGTTAGGCCGGGCGGGTCCGGGTAGGTTTACACCACAACTTAGTCTAACCTCGGGTTTCACGTGCAACATGACCAACTACCCACATTGGGTCCTATTGCTTGTAGCCACTAGTTAAGCCGGTCGGTTCCGGGTAGGTTTATGCGACAAACTCAACCCAACCTCAAGTTGGCCACACTTATGATTTCTAAGTGTCATGTCCACTTTATTTTCAAAACATCATTACAAGTTTAACAAATACTTGGGTAGACCTAACTTAATAGGTAAATTCCCAAGGGGTAGACCTAACTTAATTGGTAAATTCCCAATCTTATATTTTCATGTATTTTAAGTTTTACCCCAAACCCCCCAACGTCATTCCATCGCTTACATATTCATCATAACGCATAAAGGATAGGAAGAGGGAACTTGGCACAACATACATGATGAATCATAATAAACATGCATAACATGTTGGACTTGCATAACTTAGCATAGTGAATTTGCATAAACATGCATAACTTGTCAAACTTGCAAATCATGGCATAGTGAACTTGCATAAACATGCATAACTTGTTAAACTTGCAAATCATGGCATAGTGAACTCGCATAAACATGCATAACTTGTTAAACTTGTAAATCATGGCATAGTGAACTTGCATAAACATGCATAACTTGTTAAACTTGGAAATCATGGCATAGTGAACTTGCATAAACATGCATAACTTATCAAACATGTGTAATATGGCATAGTGAACTCGCATAAGCATGCATAACTTATTAAACATGTACAACATGGCATAGTGAACTCGCATAAGCATGCATAACTTATTAAACATGCATAAATCCCAACTTTCATCACATATTAACTTTAGAGTTTCTAAAATGAAGGTAAGAGGGCTTACAAATATTATGAAGACACAAATCTACTAATAAAGATTGAGAAGCCCTTTATGCAAGCATAAAAACCCAAAACAAAGCTCCAATAAGAAACACCCTTAACAAAAATCCCAAAAACTCTAGCTTAGCAAATAAAACTTGCAACTTGATGATGTATGCAAGCTAATGATCATTCATACAACTTAGAAATGCTTGTATGAACATCATAATCTTCATAGGAATGATTTATGAAGAGGTTGGAGGCTAGGGTTTTTAGGTGGAGGCCATTTGAGAAATCAATTTGACATATTTGGTTGCTAGAATGAATAATAATGATTTAGGGTAGGATTAGGGTCTTATTTATAGAAGATTAAAGTGTTTTTAGCCATAGGATTAACCCTAGGTTAGTTTAGGTCCGTCAGATTTCGGAATTCTCTAGAACCAAGCCACAAGACCAGACCAAGACCCAAAATGGTGCGCCAGGCAAAACTGCCCGACCACCCTGTGTCGACAGGGTTGTCGACACCCTGGGGACCCTATCGACATGCCTGTCGACATGGGGGTCCTGGCGGGAGTTTTCCTGCCTGACGCCAGTTAGCCCTAATCCTTGTTTTTAATTTAAAATTTAAATCTGTTTTTAACATGGAAATTTCTGAAAACTTCAACGGGCCTTAACTGGGTCATACGGACTCCGATTTTCGAAAACTCGGACTCTATTTCGCGTATTTTCCCGAGACGAACGCAATGGCATAGCCCGTTTCCCTTGATTCAGATTTTTAAATTAAATTCTGCCTCGATTTATGTTATAACAGGTTATTGAAAATATGGGTTGTTACACTGGCGCTCGCTCCGGGGGTCTTGGATCAACTTCCGTCGATCGGAAATGGGTGCGCGTTGGGGGTTTTCAAGTCAATGAAGATGGGTTCGTGTATATCTGAAGTAAGTATCAGGGAAGAGGGATTGGGAATAAAGTTAAGGATAATTAATTATTTATATTAAGGTTAATTATTTATTAATTATCCAATGTTTGAATGGTTATAATTTTTCCAAATGGCAACAGAATTCGGCGATTCAAATTGCACTGGAATCGTGTCTTAGAGCACAACATTTCAAAACTGACTAGAAGAGATTGGAAACAGTTGCAAATTTTGATTAAATTAAACAGGTTTAATTTAATTAAAATAATCATTTTAATAATCATTTCAAAACCGATCGATGTGAGAACTTCACACTAAAAATCTTGTACAGTTATTTATTTTATAACTACATATATGAACTACCGGTATTGATTTTATCAGTTTTAATCATTATAAATTGTATACATGCCTATTAGTTCACCTCCCTCGTCCACAGACCATGGATGATTTATTGACTGTATTGTGTTGTGATTGCGATGTGAATAATATATATATATATATATATACACATATATATGCGATGTGAATAAAATATATATATGCGATGTAAATAAAATATATATATATATGAAATGTGAATAAAATATATTTATGAGATGTGAATAAAATATATATGCGATGAGAATAAAATATATATATGCGATGAGAATAAAATATACATATGAGACGTGAATAAAATTATATATATGAGATGTAAATAAAATATATATGCATTGTATAAAATATATATGTATTGTATAAATCATACATATACGTTGTATAAATTATATATATGTGTTGTATAAATTATATATGGAATGAATAAAATGGTCATGAAATGGGATAATTATTGGATTGTTAAAAATATAATTTTTAACATATATATATGCACTTCATAAAATTGTCATCTATATGGAATATTCAATTTTTACTTAAAATTGAAATGGAAGTTGGAATCATTTTTTAAAATGAGTTTATAAACGATTTATAATATGTTTTAAATAGAAATTGACGATATATTATATATATAATGGCCTGAATAGAACGCGCCGCTCAGCGACCATTAGCGAATTTCGACCATTGACTTTGAATTGACATTACGGGAGATCCGACCGTCGGATTCTCCTAAAACCGAACCAATGGGTTCGTATCGAAAAGAGCTTTCCAATGAATATAACATATTCGAAATCTAACGGTTGGATTTGGAATTATGTCAAAATCTAATTTGGAAAAGGTCGCTATGGATGCAGTTCGGTGGCCGTTGTTGGAAACCGATTGTACGGGCCTTGATAAAATTATTAAAAATATTAATAATTTGTGTAAAATCATAATATATGATTTGGATGTAAAATTCAACGTTTGTAAAGGTAAAAATACATTTTTATCGAAATGAACTAGTTAATAACTAGAGTGATAATCCAATGTTTTTGAAATAATAAATTGATTGAAAAAGGGGTTTCAAATTAACCAGAATTTTCCAATGAATGAATTGGAATGGATTTGAGTGGAAATAATCTTCGGAATATTTCGATATTGGATTCCGTGATTATACGAGTATTGTTGAGGAATTTGGAAGATACATATATCGTTATTCCCGATACGATATCCGTTAGTTTCGTAATTTGATATTGAATATAAGCCGACATTAATTTTATTTATAGCCTTATATTTAATATCGAATTGGATTTTGGGTTTGTCATGAATGGTATCTTTAATAACACTGTACTTAAACCCAGTTGAAAAAATGATAAATCTTTTAATTAAGATTTAGGAGTTTACCAATTTAATTTATTTAATTGGAATCGAATTGAAATTGGATTTTTGGTTTATCGTGAACTATGTTTTAAATAACATTAATTCTTTAACCCAATTAACAGTGAAGATATGGTTTGGAATTTATAAATCTTTTTATTAAGATTTCATAGAAATTTTCCAAAGTAAAGTTTTCCAATTTAATACACTAAATTGGAATTGAATGTAATTCAATTCCATAATAATCGAGATGAGCTTCTGTGAATGAAGACCGTTACTATATGTGGAATTTGAAAGGCTTTTCCATTATTCCATTTATATTATTTGTTTGATACGGAAATTTATATCGATTATATACTGTTATGATTTCCGTGAAGATTCCATTTTGATGGAAGATAATTTTGGGTTTATCGTGAACTGTTTTAAATAACATTTGTTATTGAACCGGAGTAAAAGCAGGATTAATTTCCAAAAAGTTGAACAATCATTAAGTAATGATTTTAGAGATTAAAACCAAGAAGAGTTTTAATAAGTCTTTAATCAGATTTGGAATGGATAGATGGTAATTAAACTTACCCAAAACATTAGATGTGATATAAACCAATTACATTTGGTTTTGATTTTGGTTGGGATTGATATGACTGTTTAAATTGTGCTCGACCAGTTTATGAGAAAAATACGCTTTTACATTTAGCATTGGTTTGGGTGGAAATATTTGTATGCTAACGTCTTGTGAAACACTTCACGGTTTGACTATGAGATGTGTAGCGATGTTGTTGAGTATATTTCAAATTTAATGAATGATTTTGAAATGATATTTTTCTTAAGTGAACAGAAATGTATTCTCGATTTTGGACAGGGAATGTTTTATAAAAATGTTTTATAAAACAGAAAGGATTTTGAGGACTAAACCCGATGATATCAAAATGATTTGGAAGTGTATTATGGTTTTACATTGTGGTTCATCGCGTATCCGATTAACGTATCTGTTTGGTGGCGGAGAATTTATTCTCTTGCTTAACACCCTTCTTTGAGACGTACGAGCTCAAAGGTTATGTGATTAATAGTGACTGATCATATGTGTGAATTGCTGATGTGAAGTACTATAGTTTGAAAGCACTTGTGATTATTATGTTGTGAAATGATTTTCTCCACTTCGGGATATAAAATGATTTAGCAAATATGTGGCTAAAGATTCGGGTAACCCGAGATTGACTAAAAGTATGAGGGCGGTGTAGTTCCCCAAAATGTGCAATGGAGCATCGTCCGTGTATCCTTCTCCATAGTGGGAGGTGCATATATATATATATATATATATATATATATATATATATATATATATATATATCGAGTTGGAGGGGAGCGGACAACCTGGTCTGAGGGCCATGCACGATATTTGGTTGCATACTTGTTTGTATGCATTGTTATGTTTTTGAATTCATATTTCCAAAGATTTTGGTTGGAGATCCCGAAGTGAAATCTACTTTGATATGAAAGTTAGATATGTATTTTAAACGATTTGAAATAATAATCGGGAAATAAAGTCCAAAGGAATAATTTCTATAAAGTGAACTGGATTTCGAAAATCTATGTTTGGGGTTAAGCCTAAATGGGTAGATAGGAAAGTTGCATGTTGTTTGATGCATGGTAGATCCATATATCTATTATTGGTTATTGTTTAGACACTGTTATTCATGGGGGTAAACTAGATCCATGACATGCGGCGTGGTCTCGTGATTTACCTTATTTTAAAGTAAAGCTTAATAACTGTTTTGAGTTCTTGCACCAGTCCCATGACTGACTCAGAGTTTATTGTTTTCTACCAAAAACTCTGGGTGCTCATATTTTTCACACGGGCAGTCAGTAGTTTTGGTTTTCCAGCTTATTTCATTTAGCAGGATTCTGGATCGAAGCTTAAAGTTGTACCTAGAGCATTGATAGTCCTCCGCTGTGTTAGTTTATTCGTTTCCGCTGCATTGTATTACATTTATTGTAAATTTATTTTCCGCTGTATTTTTTTATGTACTCTGATATTCTGTACTTTGATGTAACATTATTATGATGTTTATAAAATTCTTCTGTTATTTGTTCTGTTGTATTGTATGCCCAAAGTTAGCATATCCGGGTTTTGAACGGTGTTGGTCGATTTAGCAATCGATTGGGTCCGAGCGAAAACCGTATCGTTACAACATTTATACGAAATAAAACTATAAGTGTAGAATAGTGATTTGATGAATATAAACCGATGTAAACTTATTCGTTTAAATAAAATACAAGCATTTGAATCTATTGAATTAGCCCATTTATTTGAATTTTTTTTTTAAAACGGTAACAACCCAGAAAATCAGAACCAATTAAAAAATTTTTAAGGAAAATTTTGCTAGAAAATGTGTCAGAATTTAAAAATTCCATTATTAATTTAAATTATTGAAAAATAAAAAAATGGTTTTAAATAAAATTAGGATGTATTTAATGAGATTTATAAATATATGCTGATAGGTTGATTTAAAATAATACGTAGATTCTAAATGAAATAAATTATGACAACATACATGTGTATATTTTTAGCCACTCACTTTAATACATTCCTTGTCTATCCAAAGTGTAACGTTCGTTAATTAATTTATTTTAAGTTGTGAATAGCCACATTTGTTTTAAATGTACTCCTTTCTTCATTAATATGCATTCGTTTCTTTCCTCCAATATAATAATTTCTTTCCCAACATTATATTTTCATGTGTCTTCTTTCGTATATATGTACGTATTTTCCTTATATTTTATATCATGTGGTTTATATTCAGAAAAAAAATAAAATATCATAAAACTTTTAACAATTATCTATACAAAATGTTTAACACATGATATGTAATATTATGTGATTGAAATTTCAAACGTCACATACTTTTTAGCATTTAGCATTAAACAATAAGTTATGCATTCATTACTTTCCGTTATTCTCTTTCCTTATGTAATTTTCTTTTGAATTTTGAATAAGACATAATTGCTGATTAGATTTACGTGTCATGTTAACGAATTTATTTCATTTGTAACCTACTACATATGTAGAGACATAAGTGAGGAATAAAGTAAAATATATAACCAAATAAAGAAAAAAAGGGAAGTCACCTCCTTCATAAAATAAATAAATAAAATTTGAAATCATATTCAATGGAAATTAGTGGCGTGTCATTCATTGCAAGAAAAATAATAATAATAATAAATAATACCGTAAAACTTTTAATGTTATCTATGTAATAACACATGATATTTAATACTATATGTTTTGAAATTTGAAAAGTTCCAAACTTTCTAACAATTAGCATTAAATAATTAGTCTAGCATTCATTTCTTTCCGTTTATTCTCTCTCTCTCATTGTTATTTACTTTTGAAATTTGATTGAAGAATAAATATTGTCTCATCATGCCTAGTTAGCTAATTTAATTTGGTAACCTATTATATGTGAAGAGACAAATTAGGGTAATGAAATAAATGTTGGTTCGTTAAAAATAAAAATTTTAACGTATATATAGAATGGATAAAATATACATGCTGTGGAGTAGTTATTAGTTAACTAAAAATATAATTTTTAACTAATGTAAGTGATGAAAATAAGAAATGAGAAATAAATATGTCATCTCAGCCGATTTATTTCCTTTGTAACATACAACATATGAAGAGATACAAATAAGGAATAAATATATATATATATATATATATAATCGAATAAAAAAAATTATTATTTCCTCCTACTACATACCATCCTAAACACTTCCAAATCCTAACCTAATTTCTTTCTTTAGTCAAGATAATGGCCGCCACCTTCTTCTTTCTTCAACATGAAAAGACCCACTATCTTTTTTTTTTAATTACACGAGACTCCTAAAATCATGAAACAAAATTCCTTGATGTCCTCTTATGTTAAGCGTCACATTGGTATCCATTTTTTTCTTCATTCGATGCTGCTTTTGGGGATGAAGGACGGAGCTTTTTGGGTTCGATTTGAACGTGGCTACCTGGAGCGTCAATGAAGAGGAAAGGGATCAACTTGCCTTAATGATGTAATTAAATAAAATAATTATATTTAATTTATACTTTATGTAATTCAAATGTTTAATCACGTGTATCTCATTCAAACGAAAACAGAATTAGATGATTTCAGAGGTGCCGGAATCGTGGTAAAGAGATCTACGCCATGAAACCAATCTGGAAAAATTAGGACGTTGTTGGAATTTTGATGAAATTAAACTTTTGATTAATTTTGATAAAACAAATCGTTGTTTAAACGATTTTCGAAACCGATCAAAGTGAGATTTCTAGATTTAAAATTAAATTAAAATATAACTATATATATATATATATTGATTGTGATTGTAATATTAAATATATGCACCGTATAAAATTTAGATTGACTGATTGATGGTGGTTGTGATGATATATTGAGTTATATGTTCTTGTTAAAATAAAATTGTCATTTTGTTAGATGATGTTATATTAAAATAAAATTGTCATTTTGTTAGATGATGTTATATTAAAATAAAATTGTCATTTTATTAGAAATGTGACGTTAATATAAAATGTCATTTTGAATTAGAAATGTTATGTTAATATAAAATGTCATTTTAGTTAGAAAATATTATGTTAAAATAAAAATGTCCTTTAGTTTGAAAATATTATATAAATTAACATGTCATTTATATTTCTAACGAGCCGTGTTTTCCGACCATTTGAATATGAATATTTAAATTAGTTTTAAATATTTTATTTGGAATATCGATGGAATTTAATAATTAATTCGTTATTTAAACGAAGTTCAAACGTTATATATATATACAATTATAAATCGAGCTTGAAAATGGCGTGCAGTTCGTAAATTCGAGTTTTGAACTTCAATTGGGAACACAGAAGCCGATATAAGTCGGATTTCTATAAAACAAGAAATGTTGGGACCGTATTGACGATAATTTTCATACGAAAGAGAAAAATCCAGATTTCGTGTTATAATTTGTAAGTTATGGCCAAATCAAAATTTGAAATAATCGCTGTGGAAATCGTTATTAAAATATCGACCTTTAAAAAAGACATTTTGCAAACGATCTCGAATTTCGACGAAATCAGTTTCATTGGGACCGTATCGTTAAATTATTGCATGGTGTCTAATGGCGCGGAAAACCGATGTCGTATGTGACCACGGTAGCCATAAACACCTGTTCATTTTCTATAACGCATATTTAGATAAATAAAGGGATATTTGAGTATAACGTGAGAAGACGATCGAATTAGGCCACGAAACCAGTCCCATTGAGTTCGTATCGTTGATTAGGGTCAGAATAGGTATACAGTTTGTTATTTTTAGGGACCGGATAATTTGGCATTAAAAAGGGTATTGCGGTGCGCGGTAAAAATAGCCTATCGGGGAAACGGTCTCAGAATGCGTCGAAACTGGTGCCGTTAGATTCGTATCAACAAATTATTGAAAGATATACAAGTTTCAAGTTGATTCGATTTATCTAGTGACCATGGAAAAATTAAACGCGTTGTTATTTCTAGTTTTATAAAGGGAATTTTTTCATACGACCTCGGAATTCGACGAAACTTGTCCCATTGGATCCGGAAAAAGTTTTTTCATTAAGATTAGCATTTTTATCAGTAAACAAACATCATATATGATGTTTTTTTTGTTGAATTTAAAGTCGGTGTTTGACGGTGTGTATATTATTAAATCTCGCTCACATGCTTCCCTGTTACCAAAAACAAATCGTACTGTTTCATTTTATAAAATCCTACAAACAGCTACTATATGTCTTTTCTTTTCGAGACTGAGGTTTTTGCTTCTTTTCATCTTCCAGCATTAAATTATAACCTTCCATCGTGACATGATTTAACACTAGCCATCTATACAATATACCCACCAGGCTGTACTCTTCAAAATCAAGGTACGACAGTCTACGTTTCTTTTCAACATGGCTACTGGAACCACACTAGAGCTATACACTGCAAATTTTACATCTCGAGCCTATATTTTCCTTTTCCTTTCAGCCTAAGTTTTTCCTTTTCTTCTTTAATGTCCTTCCATCCTAATGTAGCTAAGCCTACCAATCCCTACGTGAAAAGAAAACTCAGGGGTTTCTACTACAATCGTACCCATCACCACACCTCTAAACACAGCTAAAACCCTACATCGATATAACCACATGGCTATGGAAAGTACTGATGTAACGTTGTGTTTATCTCTTCTTCCCATGTGTATATATACGGTGATACCCTCTCATTCTTTGCTCCAGAACAAACCATACCGCCACTAACATACCCCATCGCATGCCATACAGATGAAAACAAATCCATGCAGTAAGTTACAAATCAAAAACATATGTGTATGGAAGCTCGAGTGTAGTTCCGCTTCAATCTCGGACCAGTTGGGGAGGCTTATGTTCGAAGGTGGAAGGTGCTGTGGCGATTAGTATGGCAGTGATCGATGAAGGACCGACGCGGAGGAAAGGGCGTGATGAGCTTGACTTCGATGTCAGCATGGTTTGAAGTGGGTTTATTTTGTGAAACCTGGAACTAAAATATTCGAGAGGAGTATAGAGAAGGTCAAGGAGAACCTGCTGGTGAAGTCAGATCGTCGGCCGATGGTCGGAATGGTGGCGCGGTGGTCCCTTGAAGTTGTCAACGTGAGTACTAGTTTTAAACGAAGCAA
This sequence comes from Allium sativum, assembly GCA_030737875.1. Classification (NCBI taxonomy): domain Eukaryota; kingdom Viridiplantae; phylum Streptophyta; class Magnoliopsida; order Asparagales; family Amaryllidaceae; genus Allium; species Allium sativum. The sequence goes on along the minus strand of CM060921.1, from coordinate 803,786,012 downwards.
ACCGTGAAGTTCGGAACTGGAATTTGCGAATGGGGTTTTCTGTGTTGAAGCCTAGGACTTAATGAAGAAGCTGTAAGGATATATAGCCGATGAACTAAATTTTTGAACGCTAGTATAAACTTAGAGTAAGTAATTGTATTATTAAATGATTATTAAGGATGTCATGTTGGGGATCCAGGAGCCGGTAAAACGAAGCGAAGTGGCAATGAGAATTAAAAGGGGAGCTTCGGTTTTGGCATTTAGTGGGTCTTGTACCAACGAAGAAGACGATCAGGCCTTGGTTTCCAGAAATTAGTAAGCTTTTAACGATGATTGCAGTCAATTATCTAAGTTTTAAATTAACTTATTTATTAAGTTTTAACTGAATTCGTGAATCCACAATTGCAGATGGATCGAACGGGAGCAAATAAAGACAGTGACGCAGCATCATTTCAAACCATATTTCCAGATAAAAATGAAATTCGAAATTTGTTGGTAATAATATAATTAAGTAATTAACGTTATTAAGGCTATAATTATAAACTAATTAATCATATTATAATGATGTGCGACTTAAAATCTAGTGGCAGGTAATGAGATGGGGTAAATTACGGTGAATCATGGTCGCCAGAATAAAGGAAGAAAGATCGAAGAAAGTTCGGCTAGCCTAATTGAAGAGGAAAAAAGAAGTAATTAAGTGATCAAATATAAAAGATGAATTAATTTGTTAATTAAAATCGTATACTAAAATATTTATAACATCTTATTATGTAATCAGAATTGGACGTAACAAGCTACGCTGAGACTGTGTTATCAGGCATCACATTTTGGAATTGTCTTTGACAGAACTGGAGGTTGCTGGAATTACTAGTAAATTAAACGTCTGTTTAATTTGACTAGAACTGGACCGCTTAAACAGTAAATCAAATCAAGGTGAGTTAAACTCACTCAGTTTTCCCATTTATATTTTATACAAATTGGTTTTTTTATTTTGTGTGCTCTGCTTGCTGATGGTTTCTTATTTGCTAGTTATACAATTGTTTGTTGATTTAACGGATGAAATTAAACTGTGTTTAATTTCAGTGAAATACCAAATCGTTATTTTTAACGATTGGTTCCAATAAAGGTAACTCACCTTGGTTGGTCACGTTTATTTATAAATGTGTTTAAATGGTTGAATTGTTTGCATTCCTTGTGGTTGATGTTAAATGGCTGTTATTTAGTGTTACCAGTGAAACAAAACTGAATGGTCTGATTTGAGATAACCATTTGAATTCAGGGAAGAACCGGTTGGAGGGATCCAACCGGATTCCTCAAATATATATTATTTGTTTTCATATTATCATATATGAACTGTCCTGTTTGGGGTGATTGATTTGATGGTTGAGTATTGAATGTTCAACATCTGCTAGTTTAAACCAATGGGTGATATTGGTTGGGTATTTGGTAGCGTATGGCCTATAAAATCAATTGTGTTATAAATGTTGATTCATCGTCAGGTGAATCGATAATGATGAAGTTATAAAAAATTATTTTATAACAGGAGTTGGATTTTGAATATATTATTTTGAACCAAAGTTATTAAAGGGAAATAAATAAATATTTTATTTATTTAAAACTTTGATTTATTTTTAATTGATTTTATAAAGTAAATTCTTGATGTAAATCAGATTGTATAGGTACAAGATAAGAAATAAAGTCGTATGGTTAAATTTGGATAATCGTGTGGTTAAGAAACAATTAATGGAATTATTTAAATTAATTATATTTTTAAATAATTTAAAGTGGGAATTAACAAGAATCGGTTTATGGGATAATCGAGTTTTGAGTTGACTAAATCGACCGATTTGAATTGGAATTGATTATCAAATTAATGTGTTTTTGATTAAAATAGTTAAATGAATATTGTTTAAATTTAAATAAGGTTTTAAAAGGGATTTACTATTTAATTTAGTTAATAAAGGAATTAGCTGTTGAAGTAGTTAATGGTTGAAATAAGTTATTATTGTAATTAATGATAATTTGGAAATTTACTTTTTAAATGGGAATTCATTTACAAAGTGACCGAATGTGAGATGTAATCCAATTGAATGATGAAAGGAAATAAATGTACTTAATTATATGAATTAAGTGAAAGGAGATTACGATAAAATGGTTTAAGATAAACCAAAGTATATAAATGAAATTCAAAGTGTAAAAGCGTTAACATTGAATTAACGTGAAATAACCCGTAACTTCCTCGGTAAGGAAAAGAACGGATTACTTGAGAACACGACAAATAAGAACACAAATAGAAGAACATTTCATTGCTTATTACAACAATTTACATCAGAGTACAAGAATATACAGAGTATGAACAAATAATACACAATTGACAAATATCAGAGGTTCAAATACATTGCTGCAGCGGAAAAATAATACAAAGTACAACTGAAAGAGATACACGGATACAAAGCTTCTCGAATATCATTACAGCTGTAAACCAGAGTCTTGTGAATATAAATCTGCAAAACCAAAACTACTAGCTGCCCGTGCGGAAAATAGGGGCACCTAGAGTTTAGGTTAAAACAATAAACTCCAGGTCAGTCATGTGACTGGTGTGAGAAATAAACAGTTATTAATCTTTATTTTAAAGCTAGGTAAATCAAGGGACCACGCTGTATAACACGGAACGGGTTTCCTCCCAAGAATACCAGTGCATATAATCAACAGCGCAATGCTAAATAAAGAACAATGAAGCTATTATAAGACCCAGGTCCCATCACACAATGCAACGCAAGCCGGAGGATAGGGTTTTCCCTTATAATAGCCAAAGAATGCTTGATACGTTTAAAACAGATATTTTTGATAGTACTATAAGTGTATAGTGTCAAAAACAACTACAAATATAAGTGTATCAATCATAGGCGGCATGGGTACCATCTATCATGTCGCCAATACTAGGCTCTACAAATAAAACCGCAAAATCACGTATTGGAAATTGGATTTCCGTCTATGAACCGAGGCTAGGGGCAAGATCCTCAACCGATTCGAGACAATCTAGACTACCATGTCTCAGGCAAGTACTCTGTCAAGCCTTAGGAGCCACAGGGTCGGTCCACTCGATGTGGATTAAACTTAAACCCCGAACACTACGTCTCCCCGCCCTATGGGGCGCAAATGAGCCCACTGACTCTATATCTGAGGCACCTCGCAACAGCAACAACAACACAGGTGAAAAATATATAAATGTTGGCCAGTTTAAGCACCGACACTACCTCTAGCTAGAAAGAGATGCGTGTCCTCCCTGGATCCTTCTCCCGTTTTTGGTTCATACCGGGGTGTGAGGCTCGCGAATTAAACGCTACACAAAGCTACGCCACACAGGACGTGCTTTGATCATCAACCACAAGACTTTGCTTTTCAACAAAAGCCTTGATCAATTGCCACTTAGGCATGCCACACAGGCAATTCATTCCATGCGACTGATTCCTATCGATATACAACCTCTGATCCCGTACATCTAAGAGAAGGGTGAAGTAAGAGAATAAATTCTCCTTCACCAGACAGATGTATATTTAATAGAGATCAATCAACACGGAGCAAAATCCAATGTCAGACACACAGTCCATACAAGTTCGTTCTGGGTCTGAACGAAACCGGAGGCACTTTCCTCGCATATCCGTCGATCTCCAAGTACGTTTGGATGATCACCAACTGATTCCCTCCTCTTGGGTGTACAGCCCAATCAAGATCATCAGTAATCACCCAAACGATGTGAAGACCCGCGGTCTTCAACCACTGTCTTCATCTTCGACGTATCATCGAATCGGTTATTCAGAATGGGTATAAACCCGGACTTTCCGAATAACCCGCGTATACTATAAACAAATGTTACACAAACACAACATACGCCTCATTCCAATTCAGAATATTCTTTTATTTAAATATTCACATCTTTTGGGATAGGTTCCCATTAATTTTATCAAAGATAAATTCTTTAAAATTTATTCTTTAATCTTCTTTTGGATATCATTTCAAACCATTTAAAGTTTTCCAAACTAGTCGGGATTAGCGAACCACACCGGAGTAAATATTTATTTAATTTTCCAATCCCAACCTATTTATCCCCTAGAGAAAAACTGGTAATACTCCATATCTAACACCACGGTGTTATCGGTAAAATTAATTACCATTTCACGTTCAAATCTAGTTAAAGATTTAGCTATCGCTTGGAGCAAAACTGGTGATACTTCATTCTCGATCATTTCATTCTAATTAAAGATTCATTAAAACTCCACTTAGTTTTAATCTTTAACTGGATTAAAGAACCGACGTCATTTAAAACACGGTTCACGATAAACCCAAAATCACATCCCATTGATAATCGGGTTAAAGAACAAGTGTTATTTAAAAAACCATTCACGATAAACCCAAAAATCAATTTCAATTCAATTCCAATTATAGACTAATTAACTGGACAATTTCACTAAATCTTAATTAAAAGATTTATTCTTTTCTAATCTGAGTTCAAGAACAGTGTTATTTAAGACACTGTTCATGACGAACCCAAAATCCTATTCGATATTAAATATAAGGCTCTGAATAGAAAATATATCGGCTTATATTCAATATCGAATTCTGAAACCAACAAATATCGTATTGGAAATAACGATATAAAATATATCTTTCAAATTTCCATAACAATACTTGTATAATCACGAAATCCAACACCGAAATATTCCGAAGATAATTTCGATTCAAATCCATTCCAATTCACATATTGGAAATTATGGTTATTTTAAAACCCCTTCTCAATCCCCTTTATTTCTTTAAAAATAATTGGATTCTAATTGTAACGACCCGGAATTTTGGGACCAATTTAAAATTTTTATTTTAGAAATTTTATTGGATTTTAATATTTAAAATAATTTATTTTAAATAAGAACGACTAAAAATTTATTTTAAAATGAATAAATTCAATTTAATTATAAAAAGGGTTTAAAACAGCGCTGCAGTTTGAAAATTTGAATTTGAACTTTGACTGAGCATACAGGATTCATTTTAAAACAGAATTGAGCGAAACAAGAAATATTTAAATCTGTTTAATTATATCTTTCCAACGAATCTGAAAAACTGAAATTTCATTTTGAAAATCAAAAGTTATGGCCAGTTAAAAATATAGAAAAGTCGTTGTAGAATTTATATATATTTTAATTTAATATATTGGCCTTGAAAATAGTCATTTTGCAAACGACCTCGGTTTTCGACGAAACCACTTTTGTTGGAACCGAAATTTCATTTTATTGCTAGGTTTCAATTTCCAGAACTTTTCGAATTAATATGTGAGCGTGGCAGAGAAAATGTGTTTTGTCAGTTTCAGTCAATTTTAATCGACTTGAAAATGGCCATTTTTCAAATGGTCTCAGAATTCAACGAAATTAGTCTCGTTAGAACCGTATCGTCAAAACAAAGCTAGAAATAATTTTTCTGTAATTTTTAGAGTCAATATGTGGCCCCGGTAATTTAAAATATACGTTTGAATTTAATAATTAAATGATTTTTAATTAAATTTAAAGAAAAACATATCGTAACAGCCGAAGAGGGTTACGAAACATGTTCCATTGTGTTCGGGATGGGGGTTATTAGCCGGGGGCGACACTCGTTGGGTTTGAATCGGAGTTCGTATGGGGTAAATGGAAATTATTGAATTAAAATAAATAATATAACTAGAAAATACGGTATAAATACACGTATGAATACAAAATACGGTGAACCCTAATTCACTAATTCACAGCCGCCACTTCGTTCATCTCAATGGCCGAAACTGTCCAAACTTGTTCCCTCAATCGCACAAAATCCAACAACTAAATTCAATCACCCAATACACAAAGATCGAAGAACAATTCAAGAGCTTTCCATTGATATGGATATGATCTAAAATAGTACAGCAGTTCGTCAGTTTTTGTGGCTCGAAGGCGAGACCGTCGCACCCGTATTCTGGCTCGGGGAGGCGTTCGAAGGTGTCGGAACTCCAGGCGTAGGTTGAGCGAAGACCGGTGGTTGTCGTGGCGATCTCCGATTGCACTTCGGTGGCCCGAGGCATGGTGTGCAGGTGGATGTAGGGGCGGAGCTTTATGGGTACAAACGTACAGAAGGTAACGAAGGAGAAGAAGGATAAGAACGGCCTGTATTTTTCTAAGGGTAATTAAGGGTTTTAATTAATATTTAATTATTCTAATTATTCAATCAACTTATAAAGACCATAACTTCTTCGTATGAACTCGAAATTCAGAAATTTCAGAACCGTTGGAATCAGGAAAATGAGCTCTACACTCAAGAACTGTCTAGAATCATTTCTGAGTTGATCAAAAATTGGCCAAAATTCAGATCTGAACGAATAGCAATGTGAGAATTCTGATTTAATAATTTAATTAAATTTTAATTATTTTTCTTGCTCTTATAATCATTGTGTGTATGTAAATTCATCCAGATCTGCGATTGTATGATCTTGTATCATTGCTTGTTGATTTTGTTGATTGTGGTTAATGTGATATGCAAATCAAAATGACAATTTTGATTAGAAATTTGTTTAGTAAAAGAAAAACAACATCTTTGTGTAAACATGATTGAAAAAATGAAAATCACAAATTTTGTGTAAACTTGATTAGAATAAGAAAATCCCAATTTTTGTGTAAACTTGATTAGAATAAGAAAGAACAATTTTTAGTGTTAATTAGAATTCATTGAAAAATATAAATACATGAAATATACTTTTTGTGTTAATTAGAATTCATAGAAAGATATGAATATATAAAATTTACTTTTTATGTTATTAAAATTAGAAGAAATGAATTAGATTAAGTTTGACAAATTTTAACATTTTTGTTAATTAAGAATTTATGAACAAAATCACTATTTTTTTGCATTAAGAATTCATGTACAAAATATTCATTTTTGTTTTCTTTTAAAAGAAGAAACAAAATATTCATTTTGGTTTGCACCTAAAGGAATAAACAAAATACATATTTTTGTCTGCATTAAAAATTTATGAAACAAAATTCTCATTTTATTTATTTTAGAAGTTATTGAACATAACTCACATTTTGTTTGCATTGAAGAAAATAACCATTTTTGTTTACATTAAAAAGGAATGAACAAAACTCATGTTTTGTTTACATTAAAAAGAAATGAACAAAACTCATGTTTTGTTTACATTAAAAAGGAATGAACAAAACTCAACATTTTGATTATATAAAAAGGATTTGAACAAAATCAACATTGTGCTCAACATATGAATTTGGAAATGAAATCAACATTTTGTTCAACATATGAATTTAGAAATTAGAGAGATTTACTCATGCTTTAAAATAAAACATGCTTACTTTAACAACTTTGTTTTTAATAAAATGAAGGAGTCATTAGGATGTTCATTTAAAAAGGAAAATACATTTCTGTACATTAAAAAGTGATTACACAAAAATATTCATTTTTGTGTAATGTAAGAAAAAGAACAAAAATATTCAATTTTTTTTTTTTTGAAATTGGGTATATTTTATTAAGGCCTATTTCAGCCCAAGTGAGATGCGCATCAACATTTCGACAGCACATACAGTAGAATATACAAACGTGGCTCTAAATCATATACATTACTTTGTTTTAACCGCAACTTTCCAAATTAGGGATGGCGGCCAACTTCATCTTCAACGATCAATTCATGGCGGCTCTAGGTTTTCAGCTGCTGAACGAGGTTCCCGCGCATCCGCTCGATCCACTACTCCAGTACGAGGTAGTAGTGTTACCTCAGATGTAGTAAGTCTTCTCCCCCTTGTGCGTAGAATCAAATTGACTTCAAATTCGATTAGCTTTGTAATCTCGGTCGCTGATTTCCTTTTGTTTTGAAAAATGCGCCTATTCCTCTCCTTCCATATCCACCAACAAGCAGTAACTATGCAAACGCCGTACTCTTTTACTTTTGCATCTATGTCCGCCCAATTCAAGCTCAGGTGAGTAATTATGCTCAGAAAGCTTTCGTCTTGTGTGTTTGTCGTGTATTTCTGTTTGATGAATCCTAGTATTTCACATGCAAAGTTACACTGAAAGAATAAGTGTTGATGAGTCTCAACATTATTATCACATAGGACGCAACTATTGATAGGAATAATACCCCAATTAAACAGCCTGTCTCTAGTGGGAAGACGATTTAGCATAATTTTGTATGCCGTATGTGACACTTTTGGGGGAAATATTTTGTCCCAAATCACTTTGTGCCACTCCACCTTAGGTTCATATATTCTGCTTGCATTCCATGCATCTTTTAAATTGAAGTCAGTACCTGTTGACCATTTCCATATATCAAAATCTCTATCAAAATATAAAGGCATGAATTCAATTTAAAGAAAAGAATATAGAACAAATACATATTTTGTTTATAGAAAAGTAAAAGGACCAAAATTCATATTTTGTATATAGAAAAGGGAAAGGAACAAAATATACATTTTGTTTATAAAAAGGATAGAAGAAGAAAATCATCACTTTTGTTAATTAAGATTAAAAAGAAGAGAATTCACATCTTTGTTTACAATGAAAGAATAAACAAAATATTCATTTTTGTTTGCATTAAAAAGGATAAAACAAAAATCAACATTTTTGTTAGTGAAAAGAGTTAAAACAAAAATCAACATTTTGTCAGTAAAATAGAATTAACATATTTGTCAAATATGATTAGTAGAATAGAGTTAACATATTTTGTCAAATAAAATTAGTAAAATAGATTTAACATATTTGTTAAAAGGAAAAGATTAACAACTCTCATATTTTGTTGCATTGAGAAAATTTAACAAAATTAACATATTTTGTTGCACTGAGAAAATTAAACAAAATTATCATATTTTGTTAAATTGAGAAGATGAGTTAAAAATATATATTTTTATACATAAAAAGGAATGAAGTAAAATATTCAGTTGGTCATTAAAAATGAATAAGTCCAAAATATACTTTTTGGTCAATAATTAAGAGTTACGAATTTATTGTCATTTGTTAACAATAAAAAAAGGAGAATTGAAATAAGAGTTTAGATTTTTATCGTCAATTGTACCCAATAAAAAGAATTGAAATATGTGTATGTGATGTGAAATGATCGACGTGTTAAATATATAGTTAGTGTATTCAAAACTGAATACTACACTTCCATTTACAAGTCATCCGACTTGTTTATGTGATTGGGTCGATAATTTTTACACATCGCCCAAGTGCACAAATAATTTATTATTTGATTGCTGGATGAAACCCCACACGGGTGTTGGGATGACCCTACACTAGTCCCAATATTTAGTGTAGAATCCACTTTGGATGATTATTTGGATGTGCGATAATTAATTATCATGATTATTGATTATATGCAATATATGGATGTTGATCGAGTCGCATTCCAATAAAGAGTATTCTAGAAAAGAAAATTTTAGAATATATTTTAGAAAAGAATATATTTTAGAAAAATATATTTGTTGAAATGAACTAGTGAGTTACTAGTATAAATCGTTAAGATTAGATTTAATGAAAATTTTCCAACTTGTTTATATTTAATTTAAGTTAAATTAAATAAATTGGATTTTTGGGTTTGTCGTGAATAGTGTCTTCAATAACACCTTTCTTAAACCCCGTATGAAAAGAATAATCTTTAATTTAAGATTATTAAAAGTTTTCAATTATATAATTGGAATAAGAAGAAATGTGAGTTGGGTTTATTGTGAACTGTGTTTTTAAACGACATTTGTTCTTTAATCCAACTGACAGTGAAAATATGATTTGGAAATTAAAAATCTTTTATTAAGATTTAAAAGGTAATTTTCCAACAGTAGAATTTTCTAATTTAATATATTAAATTGGAGTTGAATGGAATTCGAGTTAGTGATAACCGAGATAAGTTTCTGTAAAAGAAAACCGATACTACATATGGAATTTAAGAGGCTTTGCCGTTATTCCATTTATATTATTGGTCGGATACAGAAATTTATAACGATTATGTATTGATTTGATTTCCGTGAAGATTCCATATTTTATGGAAGATGATTTTGGGTTTACCGTGAACTATGTTTTAAATGACATTAGTTCATTAACCCAGTTAAAGATAAAATTAATTTAATTAATTAAATTAATCATTGAATATTAATTTTTGATATTTAAAAAGCCAAACTGTGTTTTAAATAAATCTTTAAAAGAAGGATTTAAGTATAAATTTAAAGGATTTATCTTTGATAAGATAACGCGAATATTTCATTAGAAGAATAATTCTGAATTGGAATGTGGCGTTGGATGTGTTTTACTTTTAATTATAAAATACGAGAGTTATTCGGTAAGACTGGGTTTAACCCGTTCCGAATAATTACTACGACAATGAAGAGTCGAAGACGACGGTCGAAGACCGACGATCTTCAAGGCGGATGGTTGTATTGCTATTATTGGCCTTGATGGGAGTAGCTACCTTGATGGGTTGATGGTAGTGATCGTCCGGACGTACTTGTTGATTGTTCGGATTTGCGAGTGTCTTTATTTCTCCCGAAATAAGATGACTCCGGTTTCGTTCAAACCCAGAACGACTTGTAAATGGATGGTATGTCTGACGTTGTATTCCATTACACTTTATTCGTTGGTTTGTGCTAATATATATCTGTTTGGTGTTTAACGCCCTTCTCCGAGACGTACGAGCTCAGAGGTTATATATTAGCAGAAATAAATGATAGGGATTGACAACGTGGCATGCTAAGATGCATAGATCAAGGCTTTTGTTGAAAAGCAGAGCCTTGTGGTTGATGATCAAAGCATAGCTTTAATTAGCATAGTTTTGTGTAGCATGACTTCGTGAGCCTCACACCCCGGTATGATGGTGAACTGATGGTTTGATCAGTATGCTTTAGATATTTGTATGGATTCGGTCGACCGGGATGAGCTGGGTGTGGTCGCTCCACGCTCAGAGGGATAGGGCTTAAACTCCTGATTCCCATATAGAGGGATAGAGTAAGCGGTGTTTTCTCTCGCTGGGACGTAAGCCGTTGTGTTACTTGATTTCCCAAAAGTGCAGATGTGCATATTGCACTATGCGATAGATCTTTCGAATCAGGAGCCATCATGATGGAAATCCAACTTCCAGTACGACACCATCGGTTTTGATTGTAGAACTAGTATGGCGACATGATATATGGTACCGATGCCGTCTATGATTGATATATTATGATTGAAATTGTTTATTATAATATATACACACTAATATTAGATCCGTTTTATCGTATCAAGCATCTCTTGACCATTATAAGGTAAAACCCTATCCTCCGGTTTGCGTTGCATTGTGTGATGGGACTTGGGTCTTATAATGGTTTCATTTTTCTAAAATGCATTGCGTTGTTTAACGATTTACTTTACTTATGCACTGGCGATCCAATGGAGTAAACCCGTTCCGCGTTAGCGGCGTGGTCCTGTGATTAGCCTTTTATTAGATAAATTTAGTTAAGATTTCTCATACCAGTCCCATGACTGACCTGTAGTTTGTTTCACTGGCAAACTCGGGTGCCCATATTTTTCCACACGGGCAGTCGAGTAGCTTTTGCAGATTTATTTACAGGATCCTGGTCTACAGCTGAAGAGGTACTCGGAAAGCTCTGTATCCGTGTATTCCTTTCGGTTGTGTATTTGTAATATTTTTCCGCGGCTATTTCAATTGTAAATTAAAATTCTGATATTATATTTTCCAATGTAATAAGTTTATACTCTGTTATATTCTTGTACTCTGATGTATTGTTGTAATCTGCAATAAAATGTTCTTCAGTTTGTGTTCTACTGTGTATTGTTCTCAAAGCAATCCATGCTTTCCTTTACTGGGAAGTTTGGGTCGTTTCACTAATTCTAGTTGATAACTAGTTCAATTTGACAAAAATCTATTTTTATCTTTACAAACATTGAGTTTTTCACCCTAATTTTTCCCAAATCATTTATTATGATTTTTCATAAATTATTAATATTTTTAATAATTTTATCAAGGCCCGTACAGTCGATTTCCATCAACGGTCGTCGAACTGCACTTACAACGACCTTTTCCAAATTTGATTTGGACATAATTCCAAATCCAACCATTAGATCTCAAATTTCTTACTATCGTTAGAAAGCTGTTTTCGATATGAACCCAACGGTTCCGGTTTTAGGAGAATCCGACGATCGGATCTCCCGTAATATCAATTCGAGTTCAATGGTCGAAATTCGCGAACGGCCGCGGCGCGTTCTATTCAGGCCATTCAATATAAATAATATATATATTATATATATTGCGTTCAAACGTATTTTATAAATTCGTTTTAAAACGATTCTCACTTTTACTTCAATTTTAAATAAAAATTGAATATTCAATATCATCAATATATAAATGATAATATTTTCAAAATATTTTATTTTGAAATCATTTCCTTTTCGATATTCGTTATAAAAACGAATAAAATAGATATAAATATCGTTCGCGTCAAAATGGCGCAAATCTAATCAACACGGCTTTTACTCAACACATGAATGCTTATTCTATTCAACACATGAATATTTATTTTATTCAATACATGAATATTTTCTTATTCAACACATGAATATTTATTTTTATTCAACACATGAATATTTATTCAATTCAACACATGAATATTATTTTGAAATATTCTTTATTTTCTAAATCGGAATGAGATCCAATCAATTGCCATATAAGGTTAATTATATGGATTCCATACAACACGTGTATATACTGACAATAATAAACAATCAATCATCATCCAGTGTGCACCACACAACTGTATAAGCATTAATTATAAATAATTAACGCTTACAACAGCATGTCAATCGAACGATCGACATACCACTAAACAATTGGGATTAGTGTACTTCAAATATTATCCCAACACCCGTGTGGGGTTTCAATCCACAACACTGAATATTATTTGTGCAGTTGGGCGATGTGTAAAATTTATCGTCCCAATCAATATCAGTCAAATTAGTGTACGTAAACAAATCGTCTGATTTGTGAATGAATATTTATTTTATTCACATACACGCTAAAATTTTATTTTTTAACGGTAAAATATTTATTTCAACACATGAATTTCTATCCAGTTCATTTATTAAATAAAATGATATTTTTATTTTTCTAACTTATTTTAGAAAATTTCAGCGGCATAACGGCACGATACTAGGTCCGGCATAAGGTCTAGCCTTATCCCCGTTCTAATAACGGCCCACGCCATACACATATCAATCAAATCAATCTCATTATTCACACCACAAAATTCCAACAAATATTTTAATCAATCACCAAATAAACAAGTCCATGGTCTGTGGACGATTGTGTCGGGTGCTACTAAACACCGTCTGCATCCTAGTATATTTTTATAACTAGGAAAGAAAATTCAGAGTGAGAAGTTCTCACCGAGGGTTCCACTGCTCCAGTTATATTTCTGAATTTCTGAACATCCGTTTTTGCCCGTGCTTCCAACATAATCCTTGTCACGCTGTTCATATTAAAAATCACAGTTTTATTTCAACGCTATAAAAATCACATTTTTATACCGCTACTACATAGATAAAAATTCTATCTTTATATGGCTACTCATAATAAAAATTATATTTTTGTAAATTCAACATTGCTATAAAGATCATATTTTTATTATCATACATATATAAAAATTATATTTTTACACAGCTACTTTTCATATAAAAATCGAATTTTTATCGCTACTAATACGTATGTAAAAATCTAATTTTTCTTACTTAGAAAAATCTAATCTTTTTACTTAGAAAAATCTAATTTTTTTCTTGAATAGAAGCCATATTTTCATATGAACAAAAATCAAATCTTTCTTATGAACAAAATATATTCTTTTTCTATGAACAAAATATATTCTTTTCCTATGAACACACTATAAAAAAATCTATTCTTTTTCTTTATTGCAAACCTTGTATAAAAATCAGATTTTTAAAACCTTATTTACATTAAATAAAATAAAGTAAACAAATTAAAGAACTTACTTTGTTTTAAGGTAGAAAAAGGGGTGGGGGGGGTCGCTGGTGGTCGCCGGCGCGGTGGAGGTCAGGGCGTTGGCCGGTGGTGGGTGATGGGTGGCGGATCCGGGGTAGTGGAGAGGGAGGGTCGCGCGTTTCGGGGCTGTGGGGCTTTAAGAAGGAGGAGGGGCGAGTGGAGAGGGCCACGTCAGCAGCAAGAGGTGGGGAGGGAGTCCGGCATCTCCAGCGGCGGTGGTGGAGGCGGCCTGGAGGGTGACCGCATCGGGATTGGGGGGATAACGGGTCTCTCGGGTTCGAGTTAGGCGGAAGGGGAAATAAGGAGAAGAGCGGAGGAGAGGGGGCGAGATGGAGGAGGTCACGGCGGCTGGTGGCTCTCCGGTGGGGCAACGCGGCGATGGATTGACGGTCTTCCTCCCCCGTTGTTCGTCCCTTTCTTTTATTTACTTCTCGATTTGAACTGAAGGAAGAAAGGGGAAAAGGAGGGGGGTATAAGGAAAACGGATTTTTATAAATTAATTTATACTATATTTTATTCCACCAAAGGTTGACTTTTTATTCGAACACCGAATCGAACCAACCGACTGTCGTCCCTAGCGTATGTAACGACACATATTTTGCCCGGACCTAATCGATCGCAAAATCGACCAAGACCATTCAAAACTCGCACACATTAACTTTGGGAATACAATTCATAAGAACAAATAACAATAGACTTTTATAAACATTACTAATGTTACATCAGAGCACAGAATATCGGAGTACATTGAATTAAATACAACAGCGGAAGATAGTATTTACAATAAATTAAATACAATACAGCGGAAGACTTTCTAAGCTCTAGACACAGCTTTAAGCTTCGATCCAGGATCCTGCTAAAGAATAGATATCTGCAAAAGCTACTCGACTGCCCGTGTGGAAAATATGGGCACCCGGGTTTGCCAGTGAAATAAACTACAGGTCAGTCATGGGACTGGTATGAGAAATCTATACTTAACCTATCTAATAAGAAGGCTAATCACAGGACCACGCCGCTAACGCGGAACGAGTTTACTCCATTGGATTGCCAGTGCATAATTAACGTAAATTGTTCAAATAACGCTATGCTTTTTAGAAAAATGAAACCATCATAAGACCCAAGTCCCATCACACAATGCAACGCAAACTAGAGGATAGGGTTTTACCTTATAATGGTAAAAAGATGCTTAGTACGATAGAAAGGACTTAATATTAGTGTGATAGGTTTTAATGAAAACAATTCAAAGTAAATGTATCAATCTTAGGAAGCATAGCTACCATATACTATGCCTCCATACTAGTTCTACAATCAAAACCGCATGGGGTCGTATTGGAAATTGGGTTTCCATCATAAGTCAAGGCTAGGGAGGAGCTCCTTACCGATTCGAGGCACTCTAGCGGATACCTCAGGATTCGGACTCTGGCGAACCCTTGGATCTTGCAGGGTCGGTCCACTCCGAAGGGTCGTGGATTAGCAATTCCTGAACACACGTTTCCCGGTCCTTTTGGACCTATAATATGACCACTAACGGCCTATAAAAACATGAGGTACCTCATAATCCATCATCCACAATGAGTAAAATGTCTGCGCTGGTAGGACCCTGACATCACCCTAGCTAGAAAGATAACGTGTGCACTCCCTGCGTTCCCTTCTCCCGTTTTAGACTCATACCGGGGTGTGAGGCTCGTGAAGTAAAGTTATACACAAAGCAACGCCTAAAATGGCTATGCTTTGATCATCAACCACAAGGCCCTGCTTTTCAACAAAAGCCTTGATCATTTGCATATTGGCGCGCCACATTGACAATTCACGCCATGCGATCGATAACCATCAATATACACCAGGGTGTTAAGTAGAGAATAAATTTTCCACCACCAAACAGATATATACCAAATAGAAATCAATGTACATGGAATGAAATTCAACGTTAGACACGCATCCATTGATAAGCTTATGCTCTGGGTCTGAGCGAAAACCAAATCCGAACAATCAACAATAGTCCGGATGGCCACCACTGAAGCCCCTTCAAGGTAGCTACTCCCATCAAGGGTCTCAGTAGCAACACATCCATTCGATATGAAGATCGTCGGTCTTGTACCGTCTTCATCTTCGACTCTTCATTGTCGTAATAATTATTCGGAATGGGTTAAACCCGGTCTTTCCGAATAACTTGCGTATTTTTATAATTAAAAATCAAGTGCTGTATAAAACACATCACGCCTCATTCCAATTTAGAATATTCTATCAAAGATAGATTCTTAAAATTTATCCTTAAATATTTCTTTTAAAGATTTATTAAAAACTCTTATTTGGTTTTAATATCAAAATCATTATTTAATGATTATTCAATTTTAAGAAATTAATCTTATCCTTATTTGAGTTAAAGAACTAATGTCATTTAAAACATTGTTCACGATGAACTCAAATTCATCTTTCATTAAATATGGAATTTTCATTGAAATCTGACCAATGTATAATCGATATAAATTTCTGTATCGGACTATTAATATAAATGGAATAATGGCAAAGCCTTTTAAATTCCATATATATTAACGGCCTTCTTTTATAGAAGCTCATCTCGAATATTATTAAATTAAATTTCATTCAATCCCAATTTAATAAATTAAATTGGAAAACTTTACTCTTGGAAAATATTCCATTTTAAATCTAAATAAAAGATTTATAAATCCCAAATTATATTTCACTGCAAATTGGGTTAAAGAACAAGTGTCGTTTAAAACACTGTTCACGATAAATCAAATTCACATTTCATTTTATTCCAATTATCAAATATAATTGAAACTCTAAAAATCTTAATTAAAAGATTTATCCTTTTCTTAACTTGGGTTAAGAACAGTGTTATTTAATACACCATTCACGACAACCCAAAAATCTAATTTATTTTATTTAATTCCAAGTAAATATTAATTTATTGGAAAATTTTATTAAATCTTAATTATAAGATTTAATTTAGTTAGTAACTAGTTCATATCGATAAAATATATTTTTATCTCTTCACTATTGGAAATTTTCATCTAAATTCCTTTTCAATCATTTATTATGATTTTACATAATATTTCCATATTTTTAATAATTTTATTATCGCTCGTACAGTCGGTTTCCAATAACGGCCACCGAACTGCATCAATAGCGACCTTTTCTAAATTTGATTTGGACATAATTCCAAATCCAACCGTTATATTTTAAAACTCTTATATTCATTGGAAAGCTCTTTTCGATACGAACCCAACGGTTCTGGTTTTAGGAGAATCCGACGGTCGGATCTCCCGTTACGTTCATTTAAAGTCAATGGTCGACATTCGCGAACGGTCGTTGCGCGGCGCGTTCTATTCAGGCCATTAAATTTATATATATATATATATATATATATATATATATATATTATATCTATTATATCGTCGTTTTTCATTTAAAACATACTTTATAAAATATTTATAAATTTGCTTTAAAACAGTTTTAACTTTATTTTCAATTTAAAGTTAAAATTGAATATTCTGTTTTCTATTTTCTTATCATATTAAAAATATTAATATTTCTAAAATATTAAATTAATGAATCAATTCTTTTAAATATTCATTTTAAAATGAATAAAATAAATGGATAAACACATTCGGGTTAAAACGGTGTTTCTATTTAAAACAGATTAAATAACCCAATTCATTATCTTATTCACTTGTATTTTGTACTGGGCCAGACCTCCCACATTAAGCCTGCGACTTATGGATACTGGATATGCCGGTTGGTTCCGGGCAGACTTATCCCATAAGTTGGGCTAAACCTCGGGTCATGGACCATTCGTATTTTAACTCAACCCTTTCCATTGCGACCTTTAACCCATATAATAAAATCTTTTGAATTTTAAAACATCAAAACTAGTATTTGATTTCCTAACTGAATATTATATTAATACATTCTTTTAATTCAAAATTGGAACGAGGCGCAAACAATTACCATATAATTTAATTATATGGGATTCACACATCGCAGGAATACCATATTAATGATAAATATTATCAAAGCCATCCACAACATCCAAAGTGCATCATACGTTGTATAAGCGTCAAATAAATAACGCTTATAACTAATAACAAGGGAAATGTGTGAGTATCATCCCAAGACCCGTGTGGGGTTTTCAACCAACACATAACACGTAAACCATAATTAAATAAATTATTGTGCACTTGGGCGATGTGTAAAATTATCATCCCAATCAACAAAAACAAGTCAGGAAACTTGTTGATGGCAGTGTAAGATAATTTTGAATTCCAACTGTAAAGACCCGGAAATTCCCGCCCTTTGAATCGACCATAAGCCACACAGGTCTGACCCAAAGTTTGGAAATCTTCGAATACTTTAACTTTGGGAATACAATACAATAGAACAATAACAACAGACTTTTATTACATTACAATAATGTTACATCAGAGTACAGAATATCAGAGTACATAAATTATACAGCGGAAGTTAAATTACAATAATTTAAATACAATGCTCAGCGAAAGACTATAACTGCTCTGGACACAGCTTTAGGCTTCGAACCAGAATCCTGCTAAAAAAATAGACATCTGCAAAAGAGCTACTCGACTACCCGTGTGGAAAAATATGGGCACCCGAGTTTGCCAGTGAAACAAACTACAGGTCAGTCATGGGACTGGTATGAGAAATCTAACATGACTAATCTAAATAAAATGGCTAATCATAGGACCACGCCTCTAACGCGGAAAGGGTTTACTCCATATGATTTCCAGTGCATAAGTAAAGTAAATCGTTTAACTAACGCTATGCTTTTTAGAAAAATAATGAAACCATTATAAAACCCAAGTCCCATCACACAATGTAATGCCAACCGGAGGATGGGGTTTTACCTTATAATGGTCAAGAGATTCTTAATACGATAGAACGTATTTAATATTAGTGTGTATATATTTTAATGAAAACAATTCAATATAAATGTATTAATCATAGACGGCATAGTACCCCATCCTACTATGTCGCCATACTAGTTCTACATTCAAAACCGCAAGGTCGTATTGGAAATTGGATTTCCATCATGAGTCGAGGCTAGGGGCAAGATCCTCTCTGATTCGAGACACTCTAGCAAATGCCTCAGGATTCCCCGCAGTGAACCCTTGGATGCGGTAGGGTCGGTCCCCTCCAGTGGGAGGTGGATTAGTTATGCCTGAACACACGCTTCCCGGTCCCTTTGGACCTCCATATGACCATTATCGGCCTATAAAACCCGAGGCGTCTCAAAATCCAACATCCACAATGAGTAAAAAATGTCAGCGCTGGTAGGTCCCTGACATCACTCTAGCTAGAAAGAAACGTGTGCACTCCCTACGGTCTGTACCCCGTTTTTGACTCATACCGGGGTGTGAGGTTCGCGAAGTCATTTATATGCAAAGCTACGCCTAAACAGGCTATGCTTTGATCATTAACCACAAGGCCCTGCTTTTCAACAAAAGCCTTGATCATTTGTATCTTGGCGTGCCACATTGACAATTCACGCCATGCGATCGATAACCATCAATGTACACCAGGGTGTTAAGCAGAGAATAAATTCTCCACCACCAAACAGATATACACCAAATAGAAATCAACGTACACGAAATGAAATTCAACGTCAGAAACGCATCCATTTACAAGCTTATGCTCTGGGTCTGAGCGAAAACCAAACCTGAACAATCAACAATAGTCCGGACGGCCACCATTGAAGCCCCATCAAGGTAGCTACTCCCATCAAGGGTCTCAGTAGCAACACATCCATTCGATATGAAGATTGTCGGTCTTCAACCATCGTATTCATCTTCGACTCTTCATTGTCGTAGTAATTATTCGGAATGGGCTAAACCCGGTCTTTCCGAATAACTTGCGCATTTTTATAATTAAAAAATCAAGTGTTTGTTAAGAGCACATCAACGCCTCATTCCAATTCAGAATATTCTATCAAAGATAAATTCTGAAAATTTATCCTTAAATCTTTCCTTTAAAGATTTATTAAAATTTCCAATTTGGTTTTAAATATCAAAATCATTGTTAAATGATTATTTAAATTTAAGAAAAATCTTTTCCTTAACTGGGTTAAAGAACTAATGTCATTTTAAACATAGTTCACTGTAAACCCAAAAATCATCTTCTATTAAATATGGAATTTTCACAGAAATCAACTCAACATATAATCGATATAAATTTCTGTATCCAACCAATAATATAAATGGAATAACGGCAAAGCCTTTTAAATTCCATTTGTAGTATCGGTCTTCTTTTACAGAAGCTTATCTTGACTTCTATCGAATCAAATTTCCACTCGATTCCAAATTTTTATATTAAATTGGAAAACTTTCCTTTGAAACAAATTCTTTTAAATCTTAATAAAAAGATTTATACTCCAAATTTTATTTCACTTTAATTGAGTTAAAGAACAGATGTCGTTTAAAAACATTGTCCACGATAAACTCAATTCACAAATCATCTTATTTCAATTATTAAATATAATTTGAAACTAAAATAATCTTAATTAAAAGTTTTATTCTTTTAACTGGTTTTAAGAACAGTGTTATTCAAGACACCGTTCACGACAAACCAAAACCCAATTTATCTAATTTCAAATAAATATGAATTAATTGGAAACTCCTATTAAATCTTGATTAAAGATTTATTCTATTTCTTTATTAAAATAATGTTTTCAAATTTAATTTATTTTGAAAATTCTTACCTTATGTGCACTTAGACCTCTCACATTAGGTTTAAACATTTAGTGGCTGCTGGATGTGCCGGTTGGGTCCGGGCAGACTTCTACCACTAACTGTACCTAACCTCGTGTCAAAGGCACAATTTTATTTTATAATTGTAAAATATAAAATTGTAAAACATTCATTATTTTAAACAATTATTTATTTAAAATATTCTTATTTTAAAATTTTTTTTCCTAGAATTATTCTTCTTCTAGAATTATTCTTTATTGGAATGCGACTCATTCAATAACCATAATTTGCATATAATCAACAATCATAATAAATAACTATCACACAATCAAATAATCAACCAGAGTGGATTCTACACTAAATATTGGGACTAGTGTAGGATCGTCCCAACACCCGTGTGGGGTTTCATCCAGCAATCAAATAATAATATATTTGTGCACTTGGGCGATGTGTGAAAATTATCGACCCAATCACATAAACAAGTCGGTTGACTTGTACATGGAAGTGTAATATTCAGTTTGAATATACTCAACATTATATTTAACACATCAATCATTCCAACATCACAGACATATATTTCAAACATATAATGATAATGTTTTAATAATGTTTTAATCTCATTCTCCTTAGGTGATAAGAATGAATGTCTTCACCTCACTCTTTTTGAAATGGCAAAATAAATATCTATATTTCATTCTTCTCAAAATGACAAAATGAACGTCTTTATTTCATTCTTCTTAAAATGAAAAAATGACCATAAAAATCTATCCCTTTGTTTCAACTTTTTTTTTTATTGTAAACAAATGACAATAAAAATCTTATCTCTTATTTATTTATTTATTAACCAAGATGTATATTCTTGGTTTCATTCATTTTTAAATGACCAAATGGATACTTTTACTTCATTCTTTTAAAATGACGAAAATGTCTCCTTTCTTCTAATTCTTTTAAAGTGACAAAATATAATAATTTGTCTAATCTCTCAAGTAACAAAATATAATAATTTTGTCTTCATTCTTTTAATAAAAACAAAGTATGAATTTTCTCCTAATCCTTTTTAATGTAAACAAAAATGAGGATTTTTGATTAATCTTTTTAGTGTAAACAAAATGTGAATTTTGTCTAGTCCTTTTTAATGTAAACAAAAATGAGGATTTTTGTTTAATCTTTTTAGTGTAAACAAAATGTGAATTTTGTCTAGTCCTTTTTAATGTAAACAAAAATGAGGATTTTGTTTAATCTTTCTTAATGATCAAAATATAATCTTTCTTCTAAATGAACAAAACTGTATATCTTGGTTGAACTCCTTTTTAATGTCCAAACATGTTAATTTTGTTCAACCTCTTTTATGTAACAAAATATGTTAGTTTTGTTCAATCTTTTCTATGTAAACAAATATATTAGTTTTGTTCAATCTTTTCTATGTAACAAAATATATTAGTTTTGTTAATCCTTTCTATGTAACAAAATAAATTAGTTTTGTTCATCCTTTCTATGTAACAAAATATATTAGTTTTGTTAATCCTTTCTATGTAACAAAATATATTAGTTTTGTTAATCCTTTCTATGTAACAAAATATATTAGTTTTGTTAATCCTTTCTATGTAACAAAATATATATTCTTGTTGTTCAATCTTTTCTATGTAACAAAATATAGATTCTTGTCTAATCCTTTAATGTTGACAAAACATGAATTATGTCTAAGTAAATGTTTTTATACATTTCATATTATTTACTTTTTTTATGTATAAAAATGTCCATCTCTAATTCTTCCAAAATTGAGCATTTCATATTCATTCTTTTTATTTTGCCTAAAATGAGCATTTCATATTCATTCTTTTTAAAATAACATAAATGAATGTCTTCGCTTTTTTATTCTTATAAAATAACCGAAAAGAATGTTTTATCTTCCTTCTTATAAAATGAACAAAAAGAGATGTTTTATGTTCATTCTTATAAAATGAACAAAAAAACATGTTTTAACAAAAATGCTATTTTATCACTAATCATTCTTTTAACATAAATGTTATTCTTCTTTCAAAAATCATGTTTGACCAAATTGTATATTTTTATTTCAATGACCAAAAATGCATATTTTTATTTCACTATGTGCTTTCTTTTAACAAAAATATTATGTTTGTCTAATATACATTTCTTTAACAGAATGTTATTTAATTCTCATGCAACATTTTCTAACAAAATGTTATTTCTTTTCCAATGTAACATTTTATACAAAAATGGTGATTTCTATTCTAATGCAATGTTCTCGAACAAAATGTTCTTTTTACTCAAAAGAGGATAACAACAAATTATGTTTCTTTTTATTCTAAAAATAAAATGACATAAAGGTGTTCTTTTTATTCTAAAAATAAAATGAACAAAAAGGTGTTCTTTTTATTCAAAAAAATAAAATGAACAAAGGTGTTCTTTTTATTCAAAAAATAAAATGAACAAAATATTCTATTCTGTTCTAACAAGAAAAATGACAAATAAATACGTAATGATACTTGTTTTGAAAAAAACTCTAATTCTGCCAACAAGTGATATTTTGTATTGAATTGACCATTCAATAAACATGAACACAATAATATTTTAATATTGAATTGACAAATCCTATTTCAATTCAATAAAATAGACAAAGTGGCATTTTTATATATCAACTCGTACAGATCTATGATTTTAACCAACAACAGATAAATCATTCAAAAATTCATCACATCACAGAACTGATATACTATTATACATACGATTATGTATCAGCGAGAATAATAAATAATTAAATTAAAAAGATTTAGAAATCTCACCTTAGTCTGCATTCAAAATTGGCTAAATTTCCAAAGTGCTTGTTTTCAGGTCCGGTTGGTTTCATTGTGTAGATTTCGTCCATACGAGTCAAACGCTATTTACGGTTCGTCAATCGGACCTCGTACGAGAGAGATATCGATTTTTAAACATCGCATAAATTAAATAGTTAAATAATTAGTCAACTGTAATTAGGCAAAATTCAACCACCTTAATCATCCTCCTCCTCATCATGTTACAGCCGCACCTTTCATGTAATTAGAGAACCCATAGGCTTCAAAACTAGGGATCCACTTATCTCGGGATTGGAGCGACTAAAAGTCGATCGGAAGGTGGCAAATCGAAGAGGGGGGAGAGGGCTATGTTCGCCTGAAGTGGTGGAGGGTGCGGTGGGGCCTATGGGGCGCGGTGGGGCTGAAAAGGCGGCGGGTTTGGGGTGCTTTGCCTCAAAATCCGTGACTTAAAACTCGATCTTAACCGTATGGATTGAAAGATCTCTCCGAGAGCTTCGATTTGGTACCAAGTTTGTCGATTTTCGTTGAGCGGTTCAAAAGTTATGAGCGTTTGAAATTGGAGAAATTCTGGCCTTCGGTTTAGGTGGCGGCTGCCATGTCAAATTAGGGTTTCGGCCTGATTATTTTAATAATATTTTAATATTAAATCTCGAAATTTGTGCTAAAAAGGTGGATTTTCGGACTTTGTCCGATTTGGGCCTGCTTACTGTCAATCTTAACGTTTTGAAGCCTTCTGAACGCGATGGGATATGTCCCGGGCTCCAATTCTGATGTCTGTAACGTTTTTTTTTCGGTTTTAATTTAAAAATGCAATATTAAATAAATAATTTAATTTCTACCGTACATTTAAATACGCCGGGGCCACATACGACCTCAGAAAATTCTAAAAAAAATATTTTTAGCTTTCTTATGACGATACGAATCCATCAAAACTATTTTCGTCGAATTCTGAGACTTTTTGAAAATGGCCTTTTTCAAGGCGTATATATTTAATATTAAAAATACGTTTTTAAACAAATTATTTCTGAAACTCAAAATATATAAGTGTTTACTGTTTTTCAATGCAGAAACATCATTCTGAACTCAATGGAAGTGGTTTCGAGTCCAAATTCCTTCGTATGCAAAAAGTAGCAGTTTTGATCTATATATATTATATATATAAATTTCATAGCGACCTTTTTAAATTTTAAACTGGACATAACTTTTGATTTTTAAAACGAAATTTCAATTTTTCAGATTCTTTAGAAAGATATGATTAAACAGATTTGAATATTATTGGTTTTACTGAAATTCGATTTATTTTGAATCCTGTATATTCAGTTAAAGTTTGAAATCGAAATTTCGAACTGCCGCGCCATTTCAAACTCCTTTTATAATTAAATTAAATTATTCGTTTTAAACTAAATTTTTAGTCGTTATTATTTAAAATAAATTATTTTAAATATTAAATTCCATTAAAATTTCTAAAATAAAAATTTTAAATTGGCCCTGATTTTGCGGGTTGTTACAATCGCCCCCACTTAAAAATCTTTTCGTCCTCGAAAAGGAACGTAGCTAAAAGTTGTTTAATTAACTAACTTAGCTATAAAAATTTTTTATATATTTTTTTTATTGGTTTCAATAATTTTACTAGTTAACCGATTAATCAAACATCACAACCAGCAATCAATTAGGTGATTAACTTTTCAAATATATATAACTTCTATATATAGTCAAAATCGTATTTTAGTGCAAATCACAGCAATGTGTTCTAACTAAGTGTTGTTTCTCATACCAGTCAATGGAAATATATAGAAATCCCACTTTCGAAACTCGAACATAAATACTGGTGATGGGGCCCCATCATCAGAATTATCTCCGGGCAACTAGAGTGTGATCCTATGTCTGTCTAATATATTTGAGACTCCGTATACACGTGGATCAGACGTATATTAAAATCTCTATATACTCGATTGTCCATATTAAAATATAATAATATCTCAAATACGTATTTTAAGATAAATTTCAAAACTGAATTTGTTTTATTTTTATTCTAAAGAAGATAATGCTCTTAACACTCGTTCTAGGATACTACTGATCCCATCTCTAATGAGTATTCTGATTGGACATCACTAATCCAATCCCTGATGAGTCTTTTGTTTAGTTCTAACGAGTTGTACCCCAAAGATTTGAGCTAACCAGAGCTCTGATACCAACTGTAAAGACCCGGAAATTCCCGCCCTTTGAATCGACCATAAGCCACACAGGTCTGACCCAAAGTTTGGAAATCTTCGAATACTTTAACTTTGGGAATACAATACAATAGAACAATAACAACAGACTTTTATTACATTACAATAATGTTACATCAGAGTACAGAATATCAGAGTACATAAATTATACAGCGGAAGTTAAATTACAATAATTTAAATACAATGCTCAGTGGAAGACTATAACTGCTCTGGACACAGCTTTAGGCTTCGAACCAGAATCCTGCTAAAAGAATAGACATCTGCAAAAGAGCTACTCGACTGCCCATGTGGAAAAATATGGGCACCCGAGTTTGCCAGTGAAACAAACTACAGGTTAGTCATGGGACTGGTATGAGAAATCTAACATGACTAATCTAAATAAAATGGCTAATCACAGGACCACGCCGTTAACGCGGAACGGGTTTACTCCATATGATTTCCAGTGCATAAGTAAAGTAAATCGTTTAACTAACGCTATGCTTTTTAGAAAAATAATGAAACCATTATAACACCCAAGTCCCATCACACAATGTAACGCAAACCGGAGGATAGGGTTTTACCTTATAATGGTCAAGAGATGCTTAATACGATAGAACGTATTTAATATTAGTGTGTATATATTTTAATGAAAACAATTCAATATAAATGTATTAATCATAGACGGCATAGTACCCCATCCTACTATGTCGCCATATTAGTTCTACATTCAAAATCGCAAGGTCGTATTGGAAATTCGATTTCCATCATGAGTCGAGGCTAGGGGCAAGATCCTCTTCGATTCGAGACACTCTAGCAAATGCCTCAGGATTCCCAGCAGTGAACCCTTGGATGCGGTAGGGTCGGTCCCCTCCTGTGGTTGGTGGATTAGTTATGCCTGAACACACGCTTCCCGGTCCCTTTGGACCTCCATATGACCACTATCGGCCTATAAAACCCGAGGCGCCTCAAAATCCAACATCCACAATGAGTAAAAAATGTCAGCGCTGGTAGGTCCTTTACATCACTCTAGCTAGAAAGAAACGTGTGCACTCCCTACGGTCCGTATCCCGTTTTTGACTCATACCGGGTTGTGAGGTTCGCGAAGTCATTTATATGCAAAGCTACGCCTAAACAGGCTATGCTTTGATCATCAACCACAAGGCCCTGCTTTTCAACAAAAGCCTTGATCATTTGTATATTGGCGTGCCACGTTGACAATTCACGCCATGCGATCGATAACCATCAATGTACACCAGGGTGTTAAGCAGAGAATAAATTCTCCACCACCAAAAGGATATACACCAAATAGAAATCAACGTACACGAAATGAAATTCAACGTCAGACACGCATCCATTTACAAGCTTATGCTCTGGGTCTAAGCGAAAACCAAACCCGAACAATCAACAATAGTCCGGACGGCCACCACTGAAGCCCCATCAAGGTAGCTACTCCCATCAAGGGTCTCAGTAGCAACACATCCATTCGATATGAAGATTGTCGGTCTTCAACCATTGTAACGTCCCGCAATTTTGTCGGTTCGTATTTGAATATTTAAATCAGTTTAAATATTGAATTTAGAATATCAATGGGTTTATATATATAAATTAAAACGAAGTTGAACGTATATAAATATATATTAATTATAATCGAGCTCAGAATGACCCTGCAGTTCGTAAATTAACGTTCTGAACTTCAACTGATTGTAACGGACTCGTTTTGAATCGGATTTCTTCGAAACGAGAAACGTCGGAATCTGTTGAACTGTATCTTTCTTGTAGAAGTGAAAAATCAGGATTTCGTCGTATATACTGCAAGTTATGTTCAAATCAAATATTCGAAAAGTTGCTGTGAAATCATATATCGACCGTAACAGTTATTTGAATATAACTCGGTATCGGTTGCAAATCGGGACAAGGTTCTTTTGAGGCGCAGCGATAATTTAATTTTTAGAATTTTACTATAATTTTTAATAAATTAAATATGCAACTTTTTATTTGGAGTATTGTGTACCATGTATCGGTATTTCGGGATTTCAAAATATGAGTCAATCTACCGGTATTATTATATTTTTGGGATCGTGACACCTCGTTGAGCACAACTGTACTTTTACTTCTGTCTGTACGCAAGTGTAATTTCAGGAACTGGAATTTAAAGAAAACAATAAGAATTAAGATTTAATACGTACAAACTCTTTTTAAAAATAACCTAGCTACTAGAAGTAGACCTATGCTCCCCATACACCCATACTCAAGACACGTACAGACCTTACCATAATAAATGCAAGAGAAACCAAATGGCACATCTACTTCTTGGAAATGAAAGCTACTACACTCTATTTCTTCGCAACTAAGAAAATAGACCCTACATGAAAGAGTCTGTACGTCCCTATTTCTTAACAAACAAGAAAAACTAAAAATTTTATATTTATACTACACACCAGCGTATACTCTTTCAGATAATTTAGGCTAAAGGAAACGTGCATATGACATCCTGTACTATAAAATATATATAGGTCTTATAATAGAAAAATGTATAATATGCTACCTTAACCTCCAAGAAAATTGTACAGCCTATCCCTCCTATAACATAACCCTCTCCTGAATAGTTAAATCAACACCTTAACCTAATCTCCTCCTACAGCAGCCTATTACTTCAAGGCGAAGGAAACAACTGTATAAATATACTAACATTACTCTCAAACCCAAGAAACCCATTTCGTGTATAACCCAGAAAAAAAAGAGGAAAATAATAAAAATAAAATAAAAGGAGATAATGAAATCTCCGAACCCATGAACCACTGCGCTGAAGAGGTTCATGCTCGAACCATTTGTGTGGGATTTCTGGACTGTCCAGTTCGGAATATTTATGTGGCCATGGTTTTAAGGATCGAGTGACGGCGTCTAAGGTGGTATTAGTCTGAATAGGAAGCAGCGAAATGGTGGGGGAGTGCGGCTTGTTTTTGTGGTGAAGGGGGTACAGAAGAGGGGCGCAAAACGTGAAGAGGCAAACTGAAAGTGTACATGCAAAATGCGCTTTAAAAAGGCTTGTTTTAAGTGGACTGGTAAGGGGAGGAAAAGTGGGTTTGGCGCATGTATATTGGAGTCAGCTGTTGGTTAGGGATCGTGAGATTTTAACAGTGAAGAAGTACGGTTCAATTTCTTGCACCGGGCCAACATTTCATGGGGTAGGGTGTGCAGAAAAATACGAGATGTTTAGTAGTGATTGTTTGCAGGGGTTCAACGAAGTATGGAAGTGGGGAAAGGTGGTGCCTGTAAGTGACGCAGTGTCACTGAAAGATGCGGTGCCACTGTAAGTAGTGCAAATAGTAAGTGACTAGGACAATATGTCAGGTTTTCCGATGGTGGATGGTTGAGTTCGTAAGGCGTGGTGGTAGTATAGAGTTTTATGGTGCATGGCGTTTATGTCTTAACGGAAGGAGTTATGGCTTGCGGATATTAAGTGTGAAGGAAGCGAGCGTACAAGGAAAAGGTGAAAAGTGGCGGTTGTGGGAATTTTTACATTGAAAAGGGATAGCTTACCAGAAGATTGTGTGGCACTTGCATGAACGTGATGGACAAGGGGTTTCGACGCAAGGAAAGAGGAGCAGTCTGGAACGTGACAAGTGGAAAAAGGCAGTTACAGTTTGTGTATGAATTCAGTTCAAGTATTCTCTTTCTTCTTGAGTAAGGTGGCACTTCATATGAAGGTGAAGGACATGCAACATATAAGGGAACGGTGATATCGTACATGGCGAACAAGAATGACGATGGACGGAGACACAGTGGTCGGAGTTCGTCGACAGCATTGAACGAGTGTCTTCATATGTGGTGAAGTTGTTTCGGAAAGGGTTTGAAATGTCGGAGCGTTGAAATGGCGAGCACCGTTGAGATGTTGAACGGTTGAAATGTGGATAAAAATTACAACTATTGAAAATAGATATCAGCGGGGAGAATGACAGGTTGATAAAGAAAAGAAATGGGGTTTCCGGAGTGTTCAAATCGCAAAGGGGAGAACGCTTGGAAGTGGGAGAAGAATAGACGGGAATGTGAATAAGTAGAAAACGCCGATATAATCAACTTACGCAAATCGTTATTTAACGGTTAACGCGCCAAGGTGAGTAAAATCACTAACTCTGATCTTTTTAAAATATTTTAATTATATTTTAATGTTGTTTGAATGCTGTGTGATGGTCGATTAGGTAGATTACCAGTAATTTGGTTGAATATTATATACCGTTACATATGCACACATCATCGGTTGGACATTGATTCCATCGATTAAAATACCCCCTAGTATAGAGTTAGTGTAAATTGTGTTGACTGACATCTGTGGATGCGGAAACCGGTTGGAGGAATCCGACCGGATTCCTCGATAATTATATGTACTGTTTGTTTTGTATGAACCCGAATTTTATTTAAAACCCCATGTGAATATTGATGTTGAACGGAAATTCAACATCTGTTTCGATAAATCAATAAACAATATCAATTTAGAAAGGGATAACAGTCGACCGTGAACTCGTCGTCCTGTTATGAAGTTGATTTGCCGTCAGGCAGATCAACAAAGTTAATTATAAAAAATTTATTTTTATAATTAAAAAGAAGATTTTAACTTATAATAGAAGTTCTATTATAAACCAGTATTTTAGAATTCGTTTTTATAAAATAAATAAAAACGGTTGTTGACCTTTAAATAAATTTTAAAGCATAAATTATCCGACGATTTAATATTTGGATAATTATATTTAAGATAAACAATTTAGAAATATTATTAGATTAATTTTATTGATCTAATGTTGAGGAGAAATCAAAATCAGTTAACAAGTATACTGATGGGATGAAGTTGATTTTAATCAACTGTTATTCAGGAAAATGGTTTTTAGATTAATTAGTCCTAAATTAATCTAATGAAACAGATTAGAAATAAATTAATCCAACTTAATGAGATTTAAATTACCTTTTAGTTAAGAAGTTATAAATAGAACTGTGGGATGGAGAAAGCGGAATATAAACACCAGAGATTTCAAAGTAAGGATATGGTATTATAAAATCATAGTTAAAAATAAACATGAAATTACGATCTGATAGATATTATAAGTAATAAGGAATTAGAGTACAAACTTGTATCAGTTCTAAGGTAAGAACGTTGTCGATCAAGGTCTGAGCGGTAAATAGAATACCCCAACTTGAACGGCTCCACTATTATCGAGGAATGATATCAGTTTGTGACGGAGATAGATGTTAAGATTAGTATAAAAGGAATATGGCAGCATATGCAAGTCTTAGAATTATAGCGATAAAATAACGCTGTTGATAAGATAAGTGTGACTGTTATGTCAAGATTAGTTATAACAAAGAATATTACAGCGTATGACAAGTTAGAACTATAGCGGTAAAAGTAACGCTGTTGATAAGGTAAGTGTGACTGAAATGTTGAGGTTAGTTATAAGGAGAATATTACAGCGTATGACAAGTTTAGAACCATAGCGATAGATTAACGCTGTTAACCAAACTTAAGCGTGATTTTTATATATGACAGCACTTCCTAGGAAATGCTACGGTAGTTGAAATCCACTTATTCGAAAGTGATAAATAACGATGTCGTAAGAAAATATAAGAACCTGTTTTAGAAAGAGAAATTGGAAAATCGTGTTAGAAAACGATGGTAGCATTTCGATGTTCGAAATGTGATTATAATCAAACCTTTAGGATTTGGAACCAGAATTCGACGATGTCAAATATATTAAAGTAAATCATTTTTAGGAATTATATTCTTATAGGATAATTAACATTTAGATTTAAAACAAATATATGTTAATAGGATAGGAATCAGTATTTAGCTATCAACTGGATATCGTTGATAAGTAGTTGACTTAGAAATAGAGTTTATAAAGAGGAGTGGGAATACAAAGTAAGAAAGAGATTTCGGTAAACAAGATAAGGGTAATTATTACGTAAATAAAGAGTTATATGATAAAGAAGTTTAGATTTCTACAATAAGGGATGGTATTCACATTTCAAAGTGAATAATGTTTTAAAGGTGAACGTTGGGCCGATTACAAGGCTAAAATGAAATTGGAAATATTTTCCAATATAAATAGATAGATTTTCCAAGTATAGAAATAAAAAATGGGAAAAGAATAGAAATGTTTCGAACTTTAATACCGCATGTTCTCTGGAACATAAAAGAATAAGCGTTTATAATGGAAATGTTTTCCAAGAAATGTGAAAAGGCTAAAACGGGATTTGAGAAATATCTGATAAGATATGAGAATCCGAATGATAAAGTCGAATGTTAAAACTAAAAATACCCGTGGTTGTGTGATGATTAGTTATACATTAGAATGAATGTTGTTTTTACTTCGATAGTTAAATAACCGACTATCGAAGTGTTTGACCATCGTTGTCGATATGGAGAGACCGGTTGGATACGTTATCCAAAAACCACTCCGTATAGGCATAAGCGCTGCGAATTCGATATGCTGAAGATAATTGAAGACGGAGTTAAATGCAAGGGTCGTCCAGTTCTAGAATGGTGTTTTTGTTTGTCCAGTCCCAGGACAACTTGTATGGACGAGTGTCTGACAGAGTATTTCCAATGGTCACGCCGTTGATTTGTACGAATATACCAAGTTGGTGGGGAGAAGGTAACTTCTCTTTATTCTACACCCAGTGTGCATTTGTGTAATCGATGTGTGATTACGGATTTGACAATGTGGCATTCAAAGTGAATGGTGATCAGATGTTCTGAAGATGGACGTAGCCTCTAGCCTCACAACCAAGAAGTGACAGAAGTTGGGCTAGGCAGCATGGCTAGTTGGGTCATCCCCAAGCAGGGTGTATTGTCACCGATCTAGAGAAAATTCATATTTATACTTCTTTTCGATTTTATATCTTTGGATGACGGTTGGATGGCCTACAACCGTGGTGGCAATATATTCGCGACACTCAAGATAAATGTGTGAGCGGTCATGTGTGGTCGGGTTACAAGACGTTCTTGTTGAACCCTGAGTGTATCCCCTCTAGAGTACACTATTCAGAAGGTGCTCCCATACCTTGTCTGTTGAAATCCATTCTCCAATACGCGCCCCACGGGTTATGATTTTATACTTTATATATGTGGAACGTGAGATGCAAGCGTTCTGCTACTTGTATAATTATTTGTTTAGACATTATCATAATATCACTGGTTTTGATATCAAAGAAATTTTGGGTTATAGTAAGGTTTTCAAAGTTAAACAGTATGGTT
Source organism: Allium sativum (assembly GCA_030737875.1). NCBI lineage: Eukaryota > Viridiplantae > Streptophyta > Magnoliopsida > Asparagales > Amaryllidaceae > Allium > Allium sativum. The sequence continues at coordinate 803,752,995 of CM060921.1, read as the reverse complement.
GGAATTTACTCACGCCAGTCCCATGACTGACCCAGAGTTTATTTTGTTTATGTTTTCCCTAAACTCTTGGGTGCCCAAATTTGTACGGGCAGACAAGTGTTTCAGGTTTTGCAGATTCACTTGGAGAAGCTCAAAGCAGAAGGCTTCACCATTTGTGTTTAGAGATTATTTTCCGATGTGATGTATATGAGTTATACTCTGATATGATATGTAAGTACAAATTCAGATTTTGTATTTCAAAGTTATGTGATAATACCATTTATTTATTCCGCTGTGAGTTTCGTATTTACTCTGATGTTGTTCAGTTGTGATCTTCTTCTTCTTCTATTCTATTTGTTCTATCTTTTCTATCTCATCCTCTTATTTCTTTCAATAATGACACGGTTTTCAAGGTATCGAAAATCGCGCCGTTACAGTTGGTATCAAAGCTGAAGGTTAAGTGATTACCTTGGCTCTGTGGCGTAACTCAATAGAGATGGAGTTAGTAATACTCTAGATTGGGTTTGAGTGTATATATGCGAGTGAACGTATTTGTTGAATTATATAAAAACTGTTTTATATTGTGTTGACTGGTCAGTCGAGTGGTTTATGAATTCTGGTCGAAACAGTAATGCAAACTGGGTCGATAGGTGTTTCTAAACTCTTGAACAGAGTAATTCGACACAGTATGTTTTGAAAAGAAGGGTAAATGAAATAATTTTACCCAAAATTTATTTTGATATAAAAGAAGTATATATCTTGAGATTATTATAATATCTTGGATGTGTGATCATTATTATGATCAAATAAGATATATAATTGAGTTGGTTATATATATATATAACCAATCGAAATATGATATAAGCATAATTTGCAAAATTAGATAAACTAAACCTGAATTTAAAGCTAGAATTGAAATAAAACTCTAGAAACTTGAGAAGATGTTGTAACGACCCAGATTTTTGAACAGTTTATTTTAAATATTTAGTATGGTTTTAAATATTGATTCGAATATAAATGGATTTTTATTATGGAATTTATCGGGTTAATAATCGAGATACGATTTAATATCGAATATATTGAATTGCCGTAATACTAGAACGATAAATAATTTGACGTTGAGTTAAAACCAAATTGAAACCAATTCAGTCGATTATATTGGAACGATAACAATAATTTATTATCGACAAATTTAATTGTTAAAATCGATTTATATTTTAATTGTCGGTTTAAACTAATATCTTTTGTATACAATCGAATTGGGTCACAGAACCAGTCCAGTGTGTTATAATGGCTGTATAACTCTAATAATACCGGTCGTTGCGTTTAAATCAGAGTTCGTAATCAACAAAATAATTTAAATTAAAATCAAATAAAATAATCAATTGATAAATATACATATATTACGTATATGATGTTGGTACTTAAGCCAACAACAAGCCGACTGATTTCTTGTTTGCGCAAACATGTTTCTTCTCGAGCAGAAGAATATGTCTCCTCATTTTGACATCTTAGAAAGCAGGAAATTAATGTTGTGGTACCCTTTGTCTACTGCCGCGTCTATATAAACAAACAGAGCCTTTGTTTCTCACCATATTTCTGAAAACCGAAACCAATCTCCAGTATTCCCCTTTTCATTCCTTTTCTCCAATCCAACAGAATCCGATTCCTCATATCATAAAAAAAAAAAAAAAAAAAGAGAATTTCGAATCAAAATTAGGAGCCTCATTTAGAAATCACGAGTTGCGATTTAGGTATTCACGACCACGATTTTACCAAGACCGACATCTCCTGAAGCAATCGAAAACTAAGGAGGCGCTCGCGAGTTATGAGGGGATGTGGTGGTGGTTGGCTATAGTTGAGCGGAGTTGCAGAGGGTTTTCGACTGTGTTGAGGGGTGCGAGAGTGGAGTAAGCCATGGGGTTCCGCAGTGGAGTAGTTAGGGGGTCGCGATGCTTCGTGAATCGCGAAGTGCGATGGGATTCAGTCCATTTAAATTTGGGGAAGACGGTCTTGGATTTTTGAGGATGGAGTCGTATTGCTGGTGGTGAGTCACTTTGGGGCAGTGCAGAGTCAAATCTGGAGTTCAAAACTGTGAGGACCGAGCTGCACAAAGTCGGAAGGGAAGAAGAGGAGAACTGTTGCGGTAGTAAAGGGGAATTGTGTCTGTGATGGGATGCTGGTTCAAAGGAGTTACTGGTTAGAAGCATGGAATAACACCGACTGGAAATGGATATTGCAAGCGGGGTTGAGGTCAGTCTGGTGATGAGGCAGCAACAAGTTTTGAGGGAAATAAGGAGAAAGGAGTTTGCCTGCAAAGTGTTTGGGAAAATGTCTGAATGGATGATTGCTGTTTTGAGGCTGAGTTCAATCCATTTGGAGCTGTGGGGGTTTTACAGAGATGGATTAATGATGTAATAGCAGTTCAGGAGATGACAAGATTGAAGTTTGCATTTTGAAGAAGAGGACATGCAAATATAAACTAAGGTAAATTAATTCGTTCATTTAATTTCTACTTAACAAATTAATGACCAATTAAAATTAAATCAATTTGATAATTGTGTATACTTATCTTGTAAGGTATTTATTAACTAAACTACTAAAGAATGGTTAGATTGGTAAGGTAATTAGCGGTGATAATTGTCATGAAGTAATTTAAATTTATATAATCATGTTCAGTAAATTAGTTAATTAAAAGAAATATGTTCATAAAAATCAGATGAGAACGTCGTAAACCCCGTTGGGTTCATAACTGCAAAATTCACAAGCTGGAGTTGATTTGGATTGTTCCGAAGATAGATGGAATTTACAAATCAAGCATCTTCGATTTTTCCGTCAGATAAAACACAAAGTGAGTAAATCTCACTCACCTTTTATTTTAATTATTTTTATTTCATTAAAAATAATTGTCTGTTGCTTGTGTGAATATTTTCTGGTTGATTTATATATATTAGTTATTTAGGCTATTATATATATATATTGGGTTGATTGATTGGTTGGATTCCCGCAGTCTCATTAGCGGATGCCCGCAGTTTCATAGCGGATGATTACCCTATACGCCCCACGCTATGATTAGTGGATGACCTTCTATACCGCGATATTCTGCCACGAAGCAGAATGGGTATTATTTATGTGCTAACATCTGTGGATGCAGGAAAACAGGTTGGAGGAATCCAACTGGATTCCTCAAAAATATATTATCTGTTTGTTTATTTGTTTGCATATATATTGTTATATATGACGTGTTAGAAAAATAAATAATTCGTTGCTTTGTGTGTTTAAATATCACTGGGCCAATTAAAAGGATATTTGAAATTTAATAAGGGAAAATTCTATTTTTAAATAGAATTTGAATTTTTAATGGGAATAAAATTATAACCTTGTGTTTGAAAAATAAAACAAGTAGTTTCTTTATAAACGAAAGTTATAAATAATTCTCTTATAACGAAGTTATAAATAAAGTGAAAAGAATTATCATTTGATAATTCAGAAATAGAAATACAAGTGCGAAATTGGAGTTTGAAATGAAATTTCAAAATAGGATGTGAAATGGAATTTTTAATATATAACTCAAATGAAATTTGAGTATAACATTTGAATTTTAAAAGGAGATTGAATACCAGAAATTCAAATCAGAAGTTCAAATAGAATTTGAATAGATGAAATTAGAATGAAAAATAGAATTTTGATTCAAGAAATTAAATAAAATTTGAATTCGAAAGAATTCGAATAAAGAAAATTCAAATAAAGATTTGAATGTAGAATTTCAAAAGAGAATTTGAAATAGACTTTGAAAATAGAATTTCAAAGAAGAATTGAATAGAATTTGAAATATAGTATTTCAAGGAAGAATTCAAATGTGAAATTTGAATAGAGATTTGAATGGAATTTAAATATGAAATTTGAATTGAGATTTGAAATAGAAATTCGAGTATTGAATTTGAACATGGAATTGAATACAGAAATTCAAGTAGAAATTTGAAATGAGATTTCAAAAATAGAATTTGAAATGAACTTTGAAAATAGGATTTCAAAGTAGAATTGGAAATAGAATTTCAAATAGGATTTCAAAATAGGAAATCCAAAGGATTTTGAAATGGAATTTGAATTCAAGGGAATTCAAATGAATTTGAATATTAGAAATTCAAATGGTGTTGAAAATGAATTTGAATATTAGAAATTCAAATGGTATTGAAAATGAATTTGAATACTAGAAATTCAAAAGGGGTCGGAAATGAAAATGGAATTTGAATATAAGAGATTCAAATTAAATTCAATAGGATTTGATCTATGGGATTTGAATATGAAATTCAAATGGGTTTTTAACTATGGAATTTTGAATATAGAATTTTAAAAGGAATTTGAATATTTGAATTTCAATAGAATTCAAATATAGGAATTGGAATATAGAAGTTCAAATGGAATTTAAATATAGAGTTTGAATAAAAGAATTCAAATGAATTCAAGTCTAAAATTTGAATATAGGGAATTCAAATAGAAATTCAAATATTGAATTTGAATATCAAATAGAAAAGGAATTGGTATTTGAAATATAGAATTCAAAAGTGAGATTGGAATTTGAATCAAGGAATTCAAATAAGGTTAAAACGAAGTTGAATTCATTTTTAAGAAGTTTAAAAAGTTTATATATATAAATATAATTAAAACGAACTCGCCGCAGCGCTGCAATTCGTAAATTGGCGATTCGAACTTCAATTGAATATACAGGACTCAATTGAAGTCGAAATTCTTCGAAACAAGAAACGTCAGGACCGGTTTGATAATAGTTTTCTAATGAAAGAGAAAAATCTGGATTTCATCGTATAGATTTTGAGTTATGTCAAAATCAAATTTTCAGAAAAGCAGCGCCAGAATCGTTTTAAAACCATTATGGTTTATTTAATATTATAAAAGGATTTTGAGCAAGAAAATCCGAAGTTTCTATTTAGGGAATTCCAGAGCCGAGTTGTAAAATATATGCGAATTCAAGTTGTGTAAATGAATATGATTTTGAAACAGAAATCAGATTTTTTGATTATTGAATAGAATTAACTAATTCGAATGGGAATTAGTTAATGAGATTTCGAATTAATATTGGGCTTTGAATGAGTAAATTCGATTTGAAATTTATCTTCGAAATCGAAAAGGGAAAACTAGAATTGAAATTGAAATTGAAATTCGATTTGGTTATGAACGAGTTAAATATTTTGTTTGAACATGTTATGTTCAACAAAGAAGTGAAATATGCAAGAAGGGCTAATTAAAGAATAATTAAGCGAAACCGAATTCAAACGATTCAAATTTGAATTCAAACGAATGGATTGAGTTGAATTGAATTGGAAACAGGTGAACATGTGTAAGCAGGTTTGTTATGAAGCATATGAAGATTTAATTTTATGTGCTCGACAAAAAGGTACATGTTTAAATTCATATATGGGTTTTATGCGCCGTATCGGCAAGCCGCTTGGCTTCTTCTTTTTCTTTTTGAGATTAGAAGATACCGGGATGCCATTTGAAATTTCCCGATGCTCCCGATACAGGGGAGGTTATGGCGAATTTTTCCGGGAATTTAAGGAGTTAGAATATTTTTAAGATATTTTGATAATTTGAAATCATTATATCGACGTATTGAATTCGATAGTAAAGTGAATATAAAAATCGAATGTTGTAAACAAAAAGGGGTAGAGATAAATGATTGGAATTGTTTCCAATTGCAAATAGAGACATTTTCTAATATATAGAAAATAAAAGAATTGATATTTGGAAACGTTTTCCAAATGGCATAAGAGCCAAGAATGATTATTGAAAATATTTGGTTAACAAATATTGATAAGAGAATATAGAAGAGATTTAATTAATGAAATATTAATTAAAGAGCCCAGTGATTTGTTTGATATGTTGATTGAACACTTGTTTTTATTCGATAGTTAAATCACAGACTATCGAAGTTTTTGACCATCGTTGTCAATATGGAGAGACCGGTTGGATTATTATCCGTGAACCACTCCGTATCGGCATAAGCGTTGCGAACCAAGTATGCTGAATATATTGAAGACGGAGTGAAGTGCAAGGGCTTTTTCTAGTAATAGAAATAGTGCCTTCGGTTTCGTTCAATCCCAGAACGAACGTAAATGGACGAATGTTTGACAGAGTATTTCCAATGATCAAATGGGTTGGTCTGTATGAATATATATGGTTGCAACGGATTTATCCCTTAGCATAATATCCAGAATATTTGTGCAAACTCAACTAGTGATTAACGGATCTGACGATGTGGCATTCAAAGTGATTGTGTTATCAAGGAATGGTAAGTAATCGTAGCCTCAGGCCTCAACAACCGGGAAATGAAAAAAATCGGGCAGGCAGCATGGCTATGTGGGTCGCACCCATTAGGGTGTATAATCACCTATCTAGAGAAATTCCTTTTGTTTCTAAATCTATCGATTCTGCCCATTCGGGAAACGGTGGTTTGAGTCCAACCGTTGGTGATATACATTCGATACACTCAAGCGAAATGAGTGGTCGGTCATGTGTGGGCCGGGTTGCAAGATGTTCTTGTTGAACCCAGGTGTATTCGCCTCTAGAGATACATCATCGGAAGGTGGTTCCATACCTTGTCATGTTGGAAATCCAATCTCCAATAAGCGCCATGCGGTTTTTGATTTTATACTATATATGTGGAGCGTGAGATGCAAGCGTTCTGCTATTTGGTTATTTAAATGATGTAGACATTATGATAATATCATTGGATTTCCGTATCAAAGTGTTTTGGGTTATAGTAAGGTAAAAACCGTCCGTGTTTATGTGTGGGCTGGTCTTACTATTATCTTTTCTTTGGAAAGATTTTTAAAGTTAAACAAATGGTTGGAGTTTACTCACACCAGTCCCATGACTGACCCAGAGTTTATTTTGTTTTGTTTTTCCTAAACTCTTGGGTGCCCAAATTTGTACGGGCAGTCAAGTGTTTCAGGCTTTTACAGATACACTTGGAGGAACTTGAAGCTGGAGGCTTCAACGTTAGATATTTAGAGTTACTTCTGCTGGATCAAATGTTATGTGTACTCTGATGATGGTATGTATATACGTACCAAACAGATTTGTATTTCAAAACTTATGTTATATAATATATTTTATTCGTTCCGCTGTGAGTTGTGATCTTCGTTTTTTCTCCTATTCTAAGTTTTCTATCTTATCTATCCTCACCCTCTATCTTCTTTCTAATTAATGAGTCGTATTTCTGTGCAATTTGAGTTGGACGTGTGGTGTTTTTAGTCAAATCAGATAGCACGGATTTGCGGGCCATTACAGTGGTATCAGAGCTTAGGTTGAGCGAATACCTAGGCTTTGTGGAGTTGTGCTCATTAGAGATAGGGTCAGCAGTACCCTAGAATGAGTTGAGTCTATATATACGAGAGAGCGTATTTGTTAATTGATATAAAAGTTGTTTTATATTGTGTTGGCTAGTCTGTTGAGTGGTTTATGAATTCTGGTCGAATCATGGGACGCCACGAAGTCGATAGGAATTTCTAAACACTTGAACAGGAAATACGACATGATATTGTTTTAAGGTGGGTAAATGAAATAATTTTACTCAAAATTCTATTTTGATATAGAAAGAACAATTTTCTGAAATTATTATATTATATGGATGTGTCGATTTGTTAGGATTATAATCAAATGAGATTATAAAGATTAGAATGGTTATTTATAACCAGAGTAGAATTTGTATAGAAATTAAATATACAAATGAGATGAATTAGAATTAAATTCAAACCAGAATTGGAATTTAAATCCTGAGAAGTTTGAAAATATTTTTCAAAGTATATTAAAACAATATAGATTTGTTTTAGAAGGATTTGAAAGAAAATCATTTTAGATGAATTTTGAAATAATAAAGCACTGAACTCACTTCGGTGACTGGGAAATAATTCTGATGATGATTGCAACATCATCAGTGTTCATTTTCAAGTTTCTAAGTGATGGATTGCTACCTTAGAAATTTTTGATGGAAATTTGTTTTGAAAGAAAACAAGTAGATTGAAATTTCAAATGTTTTGAATTGAGATGAAAATAAATATAAGTATACATTTATGTATTTCAAAGGATTTGAAATAAAAATCCTGGGATTTGGATTCTGGAATTGGAATTTAACTTAAGCTGGTTAAATGGATTGAAGTGAATCAATCGACTAGAATCAATTTGGATTGGTTTAATAGAACATAGATTGGACATAAATGGATTGATCGTTGATCATTCGAATTAAGGGAAGGAAGACCAAAGGTTTTGGTGGAATTAAAATTTGTTGAAATATGAAGAGGTGAGTTTCAACATAAAGGAATGGATTTGTACCCTTTTTCCTACCTTAGCAATTTCGAGGACGAAATTATTTTAAGGGGGGAAGAATGTAACGACCCAGATTTTTGAACAGTTTATTTTAAATATTTAGTATGGTTTTAAATATTGATTCGAATATAAATGGATTTTTATTATGGAATTTATCGGGTTAATAATCGAGATACGATTTAATATCGAATATATTGAATTGCCGTAATACTAGAACGATAAATAATTTGACGTTGAGTTAAAACCAAATTGAAACCAATTCAGTCGATTATATTGGAACGATAACAATAATTTATTATCGACAAATTTAATTGTTAAAATCGATTTATATTTTAATTGTCGGTTTAAACTAATATCTTTTGTATACAATCGAATTGGGTCACAGAACCAGTCCAGTGTGTTATAATGGCTGTATAACTCTAATAATACCGGTCGTTGCGTTTAAATCAGAGTTCGTAATCAACAAAATAATTTAAATTAAAATCAAATAAAATAATCAATTGATAAATATACATATATTACGTATATGATGTTGGTACTTAAGCCAACAACAAGCCGACTGATTTCTTGTTTGCGCAAACATGTTTCTTCTCGAGCAGAAGAATATGTCTCCTCATTTTGACATCTTAGAAAGCAGGAAATTAATGTTGTGGTACCCTTTGTCTACTGCCGCGTCTATATAAACAAACAGAGCCTTTGTTTCTCACCATATTTCTGAAAACCGAAACCAATCTCCAGTATTCCCCTTTTCATTCCTTTTCTCCAATCCAACAGAATCCGATTCCTCATATCATAAAAAAAAAAAAAAAAAAAGAGAATTTCGAATCAAAATTAGGAGCCTCATTTAGAAATCACGAGTTGCGATTTAGGTATTCACGACCACGATTTTACCAAGACCGACATCTCCTGAAGCAATCGAAAACTAAGGAGGCGCTCGCGAGTTATGAGGGGATGTGGTGGTGGTTGGCTATAGTTGAGCGGAGTTGCAGAGGGTTTTCGACTGTGTTGAGGGGTGCGAGAGTGGAGTAAGCCATGGGGTTCCGCAGTGGAGTAGTTAGGGGGTCGCGATGCTTCGTGAATCGCGAAGTGCGATGGGATTCAGTCCATTTAAATTTGGGGAAGACGGTCTTGGATTTTTGAGGATGGAGTCGTATTGCTGGTGGTGAGTCACTTTGGGGCAGTGCAGAGTCAAATCTGGAGTTCAAAACTGTGAGGACCGAGCTGCACAAAGTCGGAAGGGAAGAAGAGGAGAACTGTTGCGGTAGTAAAGGGGAATTGTGTCTGTGATGGGATGCTGGTTCAAAGGAGTTACTGGTTAGAAGCATGGAATAACACCGACTGGAAATGGATATTGCAAGCGGGGTTGAGGTCAGTCTGGTGATGAGGCAGCAACAAGTTTTGAGGGAAATAAGGAGAAAGGAGTTTGCCTGCAAAGTGTTTGGGAAAATGTCTGAATGGATGATTGCTGCTTTGAGGCTGAGTTCAATCCATTTGGAGCTGTGGGGGTTTTACAGAGATGGATTAATGATGTAATAGCAGTTCAGGAGATGACAAGATTGAAGTTTGCATTTTGAAGAAGAGGACATGCAAATATAAACTAAGGTAAATTAATTCGTTCATTTAATTTCTACTTAACAAATTAATGACCAATTAAAATTAAATCAAGTTGATAATTGTGTATACTTATCTTGTAAGGTATTTATTAACTAAACTACTAAAGAATGGTTAGATTGGTAAGGTAATTAGCGGTGATAATTGTCATGAAGTAATTTAAATTTATATAATCATGTTCAGTAAATTAGTTAATTAAAAGAAATATGTTCATAAAAATCAGATGAGAACGTCGTAAACCCCGTTGGGTTCATAACTGCAAAATTCACAAGCTGGAGTTGATTTGGATTGTTCCGAAGATAGATGGAATTTACAAATCAAGCATCTTCGATTTTTCCGTCAGATAAAACACAAAGTGAGTAAATCTCACTCACCTTTTATTTTAATTATTTTTATTTCATTAAAAATAATTGTCTGTTGCTTGTGTGAATATTTTCTGGTTGATTTATATATATTAGTTATTTAGGCTATTATATATATATATATTGGGTTGATTGATTGGTTGGATTCCCGCAGTCTCATTAGCGGATGCCCGCAGTTTCATAGCGGATGATTACCCTATACGCCCCACGCTATGATTAGTGGATGACCTTCTATACCGCGATATTCTGCCACGAAGCAGAATGGGTATTATTTATGTGCTAACATCTGTGGATGCAGGAAAACAGGTTGGAGGAATCCAACTGGATTCCTCAAAAATATATTATCTGTTTGTTTATTTGTTTGCATATATATTGTTATATATGACGTGTTAGAAAAATAAATAATTCGTTGCTTTGTGTGTTTAAATATCACTGGGCCAATTAAAAGGATATTTGAAATTTAATAAGGGAAAATTCTATTTTTAAATAGAATTTGAATTTTTAATGGGAATAAAATTATAACCTTGTGTTTGAAAAATAAAACAAGTAGTTTCTTTATAAACGAAAGTTATAAATAATTCTCTTATAACGAAGTTATAAATAAAGTGAAAAGAATTATCATTTGATAATTCAGAAATAGAAATACAAGTGCGAAATTGGAGTTTGAAATGAAATTTCAAAATAGGATGTGAAATGGAATTTTTAATATATAACTCAAATGAAATTTGAGTATAACATTTGAATTTTAAAAGGAGATTGAATACCAGAAATTCAAATCAGAAGTTCAAATAGAATTTGAATAGATGAAATTAGAATGAAAAATAGAATTTTGATTCAAGAAATTAAATAAAATTTGAATTCGAAAGAATTCGAATAAAGAAAATTCAAATAAAGATTTGAATGTAGAATTTCAAAAGAGAATTTGAAATAGACTTTGAAAATAGAATTTCAAAGAAGAATTGAATAGAATTTGAAATATAGTATTTCAAGGAAGAATTCAAATGTGAAATTTGAATAGAGATTTGAATGGAATTTAAATATGAAATTTGAATTGAGATTTGAAATAGAAATTCGAGTATTGAATTTGAACATGGAATTGAATACAGAAATTCAAGTAGAAATTTGAAATGAGATTTCAAAAATAGAATTTGAAATGAACTTTGAAAATAGGATTTCAAAGTAGAATTGGAAATAGAATTTCAAATAGGATTTCAAAATAGGAAATCCAAAGGATTTTGAAATGGAATTTGAATTCAAGGGAATTCAAATGAATTTGAATATTAGAAATTCAAATGGTGTTGAAAATGAATTTGAATATTAGAAATTCAAATGGTATTGAAAATGAATTTGAATACTAGAAATTCAAAAGGGGTCGGAAATGAAAATGGAATTTGAATATAAGAGATTCAAATTAAATTCAATAGGATTTGATCTATGGGATTTGAATATGAAATTCAAATGGGTTTTTAACTATGGAATTTTGAATATAGAATTTTAAAAGGAATTTGAATATTTGAATTTCAATAGAATTCAAATATAGGAATTGGAATATAGAAGTTCAAATGGAATTTAAATATAGAGTTTGAATAAAAGAATTCAAATGAATTCAAGTCTAAAATTTGAATATAGGGAATTCAAATAGAAATTCAAATATTGAATTTGAATATCAAATAGAAAAGGAATTGGTATTTGAAATATAGAATTCAAAAGTGAGATTGGAATTTGAATCAAGGAATTCAAATAAGGTTAAAACGAAGTTGAATTCATTTTTAAGAAGTTTAAAAAGTTTATATATATAAATATAATTAAAACGAACTCGCCGCAGCGCTGCAATTCGTAAATTGGCGATTCGAACTTCAATTGAATATACAGGACTCAATTGAAGTCGAAATTCTTCGAAACAAGAAACGTCAGGACCGGTTTGATAATAGTTTTCTAATGAAAGAGAAAAATCTGGATTTCATCGTATAGATTTTGAGTTATGTCAAAATCAAATTTTCAGAAAAGCAGCGCCAGAATCGTTTTAAAACCATTATGGTTTATTTAATATTATAAAAGGATTTTGAGCAAGAAAATCCGAAGTTTCTATTTAGGGAATTCCAGAGCCGAGTTGTAAAATATATGCGAATTCAAGTTGTGTAAATGAATATGATTTTGAAACAGAAATCAGATTTTTTGATTATTGAATAGAATTAACTAATTCGAATGGGAATTAGTTAATGAGATTTCGAATTAATATTGGGCTTTGAATGAGTAAATTCGATTTGAAATTTATCTTCGAAATCGAAAAGGGAAAACTAGAATTGAAATTGAAATTGAAAT